>OZ012738.1:345009328-345609328 GCA_963859935.3 Lathyrus sativus | reverse complement strand
AGAGAATTGATTGACATGCTCGTGGATACTTTGCAAGGCCATTACTTTGATAAGATGGTTGGTAGTGGAACATTAAACTTTTCTGACTTGATGATAATGGGAGAACGTATTGAGAGCGGAATCAAGAGTGGAAAGATTCGAGACACCTCAGATATCTCACTTTATAAAAGCGAATCAGTTGTCAGTTCTCAAGAAGAATGGGAGAAGGAAAGTGATGCTATCCCAGAATCTCCGACACCTCAGATTCTATTTTCAGACATTTCGAATGTTCAGAGTCAGAAACCTGTTGGGTCTGTGTATCAGATATCTGTTCCCTTCCAGAGTCAATAGCCACACCGTCATCATCCGCGTTAGCACGCCCGACGAAGACCAAGGAAGCCATAGAGGTATTTCACTCAGTTGCCGATATCATATAGTCAGATGTTGCCAGATTTGATTAGAGGTGGATTGATAGTGCCGAAAAAGATTAATCCAAAGATTCCTCCGTATCCACCAGGTTTTGATGTCAACGCCCGCTGTGAGTACCATGTTGGGGCACAGGAGCACTCAACCAAAGGCTGTAAGGTGCTTAAGAGAAAAATTCAGACACTGTTTGACTCCAACATGTTCTCAGTCACGCCTCAGGGTATCCAGATCAACGATCTTCCTTCATCCAGTCATGTGGGTTCAACAATTAATGTTATGGGGGAATTCACCGAGAGCATATGTTTAGAAGAGTATCAGGCTGACTTCGACGAGCAATTCTGAAGATGGTTAGTTCAGTAACGAATCAAGATTGGAAAGCCCAGTTCCCCGTAGCTGGCAATCGTTTTATCATGTCATTTCTTTGCATTTGTAGTTTCTTTTCTGTTTAAGTGTGAATTTTATCTATAAAACTTGTCTGTTTTTGATTGATAATGATAATGAAATGAATATGCAGGTTTTGATAAAATCCATTCGTGTTCACTCAATGCTTTTATTGATGTCAAACGCTTGTCCAAGCGGAATCCGAGGGAGGATGACGAAATTGAAAGATGCAAAGCTTCTGATTGTATGCTTTTGAATAAACCTTTGCTGATGATGTACATGTATTGTTTCAAATTCCTAAACACCAAATATATAAGGATGACAATCCCTTGTCAACCCCTTTGAGCCTAGTAGTAGGAGTTTCTTTCTAAAAACAAAAAAAAAACCTCAATCTTAACCTAAGGCAGGGTAGGTGTCAGTTAATTTGACCGAGCATCTAAATTGCAAAAGGAGTGTTCCCGTTCGAGGATCAATTACACATGTAGAGGTCATACCTAAAAAACCAAGGAGTGAGGCAGTCACGACCCTTTCAATAAGTCGAACAAGCCGGTGTCACACGATTTGTTCCAGAAAAAAAGAAAGAATCAAAAGAAAAAGAGAAGAGAAAAGAAAGAAAAAATAAGAAGCCCGCTAAGTCGACAACTTGAAAACAAGTGGCTTAGGAAAAAATTAGGGCATCCCGCTGGACTTCGAAATCAGAAGATATACTCAAAAGAGTCATTCCAGGAAAAAACAGGGAATATAAAAAAAATGTCGAAGAACAAGTCGTGTGATTCCAGGCACCAAAGACGAAAAGCGAGTGATTGTCACTTCGAAAATTTGTGGTGTCCTGAACCATCACTCCTGTCATTCACCCTTTGAGAGGTGAGCGCTTGTGTCAATTTAGCTTAATATAGGATTGGAGAACATCAAGGAGAATGGGCGGGTTAAACCGAACTTTGAGCCTTATATCCTTTCTTTTTCAAACCGTGAACCTGACCACATTACAACCATCAAAAGTCCTAATTGAAGCATGTTTGTTTCAAAAGCATACTTCGGTAAAGATCACGTTGAAACTGACTCCTAAAAGGATTTTCTTACCCTATGGGTATAGATGTTGACATTTTGATGAGTGACGCGTTCACTATATGTCACAACTTTTTTCCTGTGAACAGACTTGGATTTCAAAACTGTCATATGTATTGCATTAATATTATCTTTTGCAAAACGGTTTGTTTTACTTGCGAGTAAGCACTTGACACCAGGAGAGTTTGCATAGTGGAAAATTTGATTGAGATAAGATGCAGAATTCCTGAGTACTCCGTTGAGCAGAGGCAAGTCATATCATATGATCATATAAGGGGAGTCAGCCATCCGAAGATGCAGTTAATCTGGGGCAATTAGGTCAATATTTGATAAATCTCTCGAAGGTCAGAGGCTTCTTCCGCACAGATCAGCCAATCAAGGGCAAAGTCATTTCAAGGCTAGGGCATGCCACCCCAAGAGCACAGAAGCCATCCTTATCCAGAAGGCAATTAATCTGAAGCACCTCTCCGAAGTTCAAAATGCTGAGGCAATTCATCTTAAAGCATCAGGGTGCGAAGATTTCAGGTCTCCTTTCGAGGAAGTTTTTTTACAAAAATCCCACAAGCTAGGGCAAAATTGGAAACAAAGGAACTGTTCCTCTCCATATCTTCAGAGCTACTAAGAGATTTTCAAGCGGGTTCAATCAACCTTCAAGTTCAAAACAAATGTCAGAAAGTCATGTAACCCATTCCAAGACACTATAAACCTTGTATCTAGACAAGCCACTTTCTGACCTTGTATCCAGACAAGTCATTTTCCAACCTTGTATCCAGACAAGCCGCTTTCCAACCTTGTATCTAGACAGAACACTTTCCAACGTCAGTCGTACCTGACCCATCACAAAAACCGAAAGTCCAATTTCTATTGGTAACCACCAGAGAGCCCAATCCCTATTGGCACCTCATTCCAAAATCTAATTCCCATTGGTACCCAGAAAAAATTTAACAAAAAAAAACCAATCACCATCAGGTTTCACCTGTCTTGCCCAGCAAAAGTCCAATCATAATTGGCACATCCAGTTATCCCCAGCGGAGTTGGCTTTGTCTCTTCAACATTTATTTTGCTGGAGTGGTCCTTTCACAGTCAGCTTTCCCCGGTAGCCTGAGCCTGCATCTGCATTTCTGCATATAGTTATCATTTTTGCATTGCATCCTCAAATGCGTAGCATTTCCATTTCGTATGGAGCATTACGCCAAAAAAATACAAACATATGCATGCGAAGCATAAGCCAGTTTATGTTAGCCTTTTATGGAAACCTGAATCAACTCTTCAATCAAGACAGTGGCATATCTTCGGCAGCCTGGTTTAGTCAATTCATCTGCTTGCTTTCTTTTGGGTGCCAGATCATATGACGGTCGTACTTTGTCCATCAGCCCTCTGATGATGACATCCCCAACAGACATTTCTTCCCGTCTAGCATTAGACGATGTGGATTTTGGATATGGTTTTCTTCATGTCTAGCATTAGACGATGTGGATTTTGGATATGATGTTACTTCCCGTCTAGCATTAGACAATGTGATTTTGGATGTTGTTTTCTCTCTGTCTATCCTTAGATGATGCGAGTGTCGGATATGATGTTTTCTTCTTGTCTAGCATTAGACGATGTGATCTCGGATATTTGTTTTTCTTCCCGTCTTGCATTAGACGATGTGAGTTTTGAATTTAGTTTTCTTCCTGTCTAGCATTAGTTGATGTGAGTTTTGAATTTGGTTTTCTTCCCGCCTAGCATTAGACGATGTGATTTTGGATATAGTTTTCTCTCCGTCTATCCTTAGACGATGTGAGTTTTGGATATGGTTTTCTCTCCGTCTATCCTTAGACGATGTGAGTTTTGGATATGGTTTTCTCTCCATCTATCCTTAGACGATGTGAGTTTTGGATATTGTTTTCTATCCGTCTATCCTTAGACGATGTGAGTTTTGGATATGGCATTTTTCTTCCCGTCTAGCATTAGACAATGTGAGTTTTTGGATATGGTTCGCTTCCCGTCTATCATTAGACGATGCGATCTTTGGATACGGTGTTCTTTCCGACGACGTATGATCGGGCTCCAATTGCATACATTCCAATCATGGACATACAGCCGGCTTATAGCTGTTTTCTTGGACGACCGTGGATCCATGCTGCAGGGGCTGTAACATTGACGTTGCACCAAAAGCTTAAGTATGCGGTCGGTGGTAGCATTGTCACCATATGTGTGGAGGAAGAAATTCTGGTCAGTCACCTGTCATCGTTTAAATATGTCGAAGTGGATGGAGAGATCCATGAGACTTTGTACCAAGCCTTTGAAGGAGTACAGATCATAGATAAATCTCCTGTCATCAGCAAGGGGCCAGAGGTAGCTATGTCGTCGTACAAAGAAGCCCAAGCGGTAGTTTAGACCGGGGAAACCAAAGGTTGGGGTCAAGTTCTGGAGATTCTTGTCAAGCAGGACAAGTTCGGCTTGGGGTACCGCCCATCGTCGTCATCTGCATCACAGAGTAAGCCAAAGTTCCAAGGGCCGATCGTGTTCACCCCAGGAGGAGTCAGTTTTGAGTAGATCAACGTTGCATCTGACAGTGAAGAAGGCGATAGCGACTGTGACATGGATTCGTGGATCAAGCCCAGCGAGCCAGGACAGAGTCTCTACAACTGGTCTATCCAGGACTTTATTCAAGTGACGCCGAAATAGTAATGCTTTGTTTTTCGATTATTGTACAATCCTATGTCCTACCTGGGGCATAGCGATTTTATTTCAGGGCCTACTTGCTTATGTGTATGCTTTGTTTTAATCACTAAATAAAGGCGTTTTTCTCATACAAATTTTGTGATCCCTGTTTTTCTATTTTTATTTTTACAATAAAGTGGCGATGTGGTTGTATGCTTCGTTTGCATATCATTTGAAGCATTTAACCCTTTCTCTTGCAGGATGATCCATATTTCAGATGACACCGATCAAGATCTTCCTATGACTCGCTTCGACTTTGAGCACCCGATATTTCAAGCCGAAGAAGAGATTGTTGAGGATGATGACTTACCAGAAGAGCTGACTCGTCTGTTGAAACAAGAAAAGAGAATCATTCTGCCTCATCAGGAGGATATCGAGGTCATTAATTTGGGTTCGGAAGAGATTGTCAGGAATGTCCGGATAGGGGCTGCGCTGCAAAGCGATATCAAGCAAAGACTTGTCGAGATGCTTCGAGAGTATAGTGACATCTTTGCTTGGTCTTATAAAGATATGCCTGGGTTAGATACTGATATTGTGGTCCATCGCTTGCCATTGCGTGAAGACTGTCCGCCGGTCAAGCAGAAACTCAGGAGAACTAAACCAGATATGGCCGTAAAGATTAAAGAGGAAGTACAGAAACAATGGGATGTTGGTTTCCTGGATGTTACAACATACCCTCCTTGGGTCGCCAATATAGTACCTGTACCAAAGAAAGATGGTAAGGTGTGGATGTGCGTTGACTATCGGGATCTGAACAAGGCGAGCCCTAAGGATGACTTCCCGCTTCCTCATATTGATGTGTTGGTCGACAACACTGCTCAATTCTCTGTGTTTTCCTTCATGGACGACTTTTCGGGCTATAATCAGATTAAGATGGCGCCGAAGGATATGGAGAAAACAACTTTTATTACCCCGTGGGGAATGTTTTGCTACAAAGTGATGCCCTTTGGTTTGAAGAACGCTGGGGCAACATATCAACATGCTATGACTACGCTCTTTCATGACATGATGCATAAAGAGATCGAGGTCTATGTTGACGATATGATTGCCAAATCCCAGACGGAGGAAGAGCATCTGGTGAATCTTCTGAAATTGTTTGAGAGGCTTAGGAAGTTCAGGCTGAGGCTGAATCCTAATAAGTGCACCTTTGGGGTGAGATCTGGTAAGCTACTGGGGTTCATTGTTAGCGAAAAAGGAATAGAGGTTGATCCTGCAAAAATAAAAGCAATACAAGAAATGCCAGCGCCAAAAACAGAGAAAGAGGTTCGTGGTTTTTTGGGGAGGTTGAACTACATTGCCAGGTTCATATCTCACCTTACTGCCACGTGTGAGCCAATGTTTAAATTGTTGAAAAAAGATCAGGCAATTGTCTGGAACGAAAATAGTTAGAAGGCGTTTGAAAAAATAAAAGAGTACTTGCAGGAACCTCCGATTTTGATACCCCTAGTAGCCGGGAGACCACTGATCATGTACTTGACGGTTCTTGAGAACAGTATGGGTTGTGTTCTCGGTCAACATGACGAGACCGGACGAAAAGAGCATGCGATCTATTACTTGAGTAAAAAGTTCACAGACTGTGAGTCCCGTTACTCAATGCTCGAAAAGACGTGTTGTGCACTTGCTTGGGCTGCCAAACGTCTGAGACAATACATGCTAAACCATACAACCATGTTGATTTCAAAGATGGATCCGATCAAATACGTCTTTGAGAAACAGGAACTTTCGGGAAGGATTGCCCGATGGCAAATGGTACTGACAGAGTACGATATACAGTATGTCTCGCAAAAGGATATCAAAGGTAGCGTACTGTCAAAGTACCTGGCGGAGCAGCCCATCGATGATTACCAGCCGATGAAGTTTGATTTTCCTGACGAGGATATCATGTACTTAAAGATGAAAGACTGCGAAGAGTCGTTGCATGGTGAAGGTCCTGAACGGGGTTCCCAATGGCAATTGATTTTTGACGGTGCTGTGAATTAATATGGAAGTGGAATTGGGGCAATCATCACGACTCCCCATGGGACGCACATCCCGTTCACTGCCAGATTGACCTTCCCAGTTACTAATAACGAAGCTGAATATGAGGCGTGTATCATGGGTCTCGAGGAGGCTATTGATTTGAGGATTAAAAATCTTGATGTGTATGGAGACTCCGTGCTAGTCGTGAACCAGATCAAGGGAGAATGGGAGACCCGTCAGCCCAATTTGATACCGTATATGAATTATGCAAGGAGACTGTTGCCTTTCTTTGACCGGGTAGAGTTTCATCACGTGCCAAGGGCAGAAAATCAGATGGCTGACGCTCTTGCGACATTGTCTTCCATGTACAATGTTAACTTCTAGAATGAGGCTCCCATAATAGTTATCTCTCGCCTTGATAGGCCCACCTTCATATTCGCTATTGAGGAAGCTTCTGATGGAAAGCCGTGGTATTTTGATATCCAGAATTTCCTAAAGAACCAAGAGTATCCGACTGGGGCATCTAGCCGCGATAAGCAGACTCTTAGGAGATTGGATGGCAGTTTCTACTTGAATCCAGATGGTGTTCTGTATAGGAGAAACCATGATTTGGTGCTTTTGCAATGTGTTGATGAGAAAGAAGCTAATCTACTCATGGAAGAGGTCCACGAGGGAACATTTGGCACACACGCCAGTGGACACGCTATGTCTCGAAAGTTATTACGGGCAGGGTATTATTGGATGACAATGGAAAGAGACTGTTTTAAGTTTGCAAAGAAATACCATAAATGCCAAATTTATGTAGACAAGATTCAGGTGTCGCTGAGCCCTTTGAACGTTATGGCGTCCCCGTGGCCTTTCTCCATGTGGGGCATTGATATGATTGGCAAAATTGAGCCCACCGCATCCAATGGACACCGATTCATTTTGGTAGCTATCGATTACTTCACCAAATGGGTTGAAGCAGCGTCTTACGCTAATGTTACCAAGCAAGTGGTAGCCCGGTTTATCAAAAAGGACATCATCTGTCGTTACGGCATCCCCGAAAGAATCATTACTGACAATGGTTAGAACCTGAATAACAAAATGATGAAAGAATTGTGCCATAATTTCAAGATTGAGCATCATAATTCATCTCCCTATCGGCCCAAGATGAATGGCGCCATTGAGGCAGCCAATAAGAACATCAAGAAGATAGTTCAGAAGATGGTTGTGACATACAAGGACTGGCACGAGATGTTTCCCTTCTCTTTGCACGATTATCGTACGACGGTATGCACATCAACCGGGGCAACACCTTTCTCATTGGTGTATGGTATGGAGGCTATCCTACCATTAGAAGTTGAGATTCCTTCCTTGAGAGTATTGTTCGATGTCCAACTTGATGAGGCGGAGTGGGTAAGGAATAGATTGAATCAGCTCAGTTTGATGGATGAGAAGAGACTTGCATCTATCGCATATGGTCGGTTATATCAGAGCCGGATGAAGAAAGCTTACGACAAGAAGGTGCGCCCTCGAAGCTTTCAGACGGGCGATCTTGTGCTAAAGAAGATTCTCCCACCACAGTCAGATCACAGGGGCAAATGGACTCCTAACTATGAAGGTCCATACATTATGCGAAAGGTCTTCTCCGGAGGAGCCTTACTGTTGTCCACCATGGATGGCGAGGATTTTTCATCCCCTGTGAACTCGGACGCAGTTAAAAAATACTTTGCTTAAAGAGACCCGCTGGACAGAAAAAAGAAAGTCTAGGCAAAAATAGGGCATCCCGGCGAACCAAAAAGAAAAAAGAAAAGGTTCGAGCAAAAATTAGGGATAAAACTGAAAATATGTACACCCGCGAAGTCGAAAACCTGAGAAGGCGACTTCGGCAAAAAAGGGTATCCCGGTGAATTGAAAATCGGCAAAAGGCGATTCAGGCAAAAGTTAGGGATTGAAAAAGCAAATGACTACGGTCCGAGTTTGATACTGCATTGCTTAGTGATTTGGGAGTACCTGAGGGTCGATTATCCAAGTCAGTCTCTTCCGAGGACAGAGTATCGGGAAATCGTCGGAGTCGAGCGAGTCATAGGAGGATCAGCTCATGGTGTTCGTCTGTACCACGTTGCCGACATGTATACAAATTTCTTTGTACCTCTGTACATAGTTGTATTTATTTTTGTAGCTTCCTCTTTTCAGGAGTTGCATCCATTGTGCAAAACTTTGCCTATTTACAGGCCCGTTATCAATAAAACGCATACTATTCAGTACTTGATGTTTTGTTCTTGTTTTAACTTTTGCTGTTTTGTTTGTGGAAAACGCCGATGTTTTTGATAAACTTGCACGTGCATAAACTTGTGGGCCTCGGCCAATAATTGTTAAAACTTTGAATTGACTGAGCGATTGTCATAGCTATTGACCTAGATATTTCTTATTGTATGGGATATCTTGTTGTTGCTCATTTTTTACAGGGTCGTTACCTTCGCCTCAGCAGATGGCCCAGGGATCGTGTTCCCCCAGCCGGAGTCCTTTAACGTAGGAGCAGGCTTTATGTGATTCTATCCCTCCCCGGCAGATGGGAGCGACATTTTTATCCCCAGAAGAGTTGTATGCAAGCTAGCAAGCAGTCCGACAATGATGTAATCCCTAGGATGGCTCTTTCTGTTCCCCAGCAGGATTGCTTCTTTCCCCAGCGGAGTTGGCTTTGTCTTCAGAATTTATTTTGCTGGAGCGGTTTTGTTATATCCAGTTTGCTCCAGCAGCCCGAGCCTGCATTTGCATCATACCTGCATGGCCTATCAATTTACCCAAATATGTAGCATTCCATCTCGTATGGAGCATTACGCCATTGTTAAACATGTGCATTTTTGAAACATAAGCCAGGTTGGTTACCTCTTTGTTTTCAGGTTTTCCCTGCAGGTTTAGAATTCTTGTCCAGGATGGTTTCGAATGTTCAAATTCTTAGCCTGAGATATGTGATGATCACGTTCGTCCTATCATGTGCTCCCTCATCAGAGTTGCTTGGTTAAGTTTCTCTTCTTCCCCAGCGGAATTTTCCTCAGATTGCTGTTACGTCAGTGTTCTAAAAGAAAGATTTCAGGAATTAGACCGTTGAAGTCATTACTTGTCGTCAAGGTAAATGTCTAGCGGTTGACGTCAGAATTTCCCCAGTAGAGTTTTCCTCAGATGGATGTCTGGCAGCTGATGTCAAAGTTTCCCTGCAGAGTTGCTGGTTCAAGTCTTCGGATGCTCAGTACGCACTTTTATTTAGTGTATGCCTGTTTCTTAGGAAATGGAAGGTCAGAGATATTGACAGTTCTCTTTTATTAGCGTATGCCCGTTTCTTAGGAAATGGAAGGTCAGAGATATTGACAGTTTGCTTTTATTAGCGTATGCCTGTTTCTTAGGAAATGGAAGGTCAGAGATATTGGCAGTTCGCTTTTATTAGCGTATGCCCGTTTCTTAGGAAATGGAAGGTCAGTGATATTGGCAGTGCTCGCTTTTATTTAGCGTATGCCCGTTTCTTAGGAAATGGAAGGTCAGAGATATTGACGATACTCGCTTTTATTTAGCGTATGCCCGTTTCTGAGGAAATGGAAGGTCAAAGATATTGACATTATTCGCTTTTATTAGCTATGTCCGTTTCTTAGGAAGTGGAAGGTCAGTGATATTGGCAGTGCTCGCTTTTATTTAGCGTATGCCCAATTCTTAGGAAATGGAAGGTCATAGATATTGACGATACTCGCTTTTATTTAGCGTATGCCCACTTCTTAGGAAATGGAAGGTCAGTGATATTGATGATATTCGCTTTTATTTAGCGTATGCCCGTTTCTGCGAAAATGGAGGATCAAGGATATTGATGTCGTGCTTTACATAGTGCCCATTTATTGTAGCGTGTATTGTTGATTCAACACCTGTGGCGTCACACAGGTGGTTGAGATTGAAGTCAGGCTCTTTATCGAAGGATTGATCAGTTGTCGCCGTGACAACCGGATTCAATTGTTTGGATGTGGTGTTCCCAAGCAGTTTGGAAATTTATTTCTTCGGTTAGCAAATTTTAGGGTTCTCTGGTATTTAACCGTCTTCTACCTCGATTGCCTGAAAGCCATTCGCTTTTCATCCAGTCGGGTCCAAGCCGCTTGAATAGGGGCAGCTGTTGCACCCCAAAATTTGCCTAACCTTTTCTTACTTGGTTTATGTTTCATTGCATTAGCATATCATTGATCTAACATTTGCATAGCATATCATTGTTCATTTAATAGGGTATCAAGTGTGGAGCCTATCTAGAGGTCTTATGCAAGCTTGAGAAGTCACCATAGTCATCAGGAATAGGGTTGGGTTCTTGAGAAGTTCAGTTGCTTGTATGTGGTTAGTCTCTTAATCTGGGGACCAATTGGAGATCATCAATGGATTTTGAGATCTTGATCAAGGAGATAGGGTGTGGATAGAGCTCATAGAGTGCCTTAGGGGTCATGGTGGGGCTCAATCAGTTCATTGTGCCAAGTATGAGGAGCCACAGTTGAAGGTGTTGCAATTAGGGTTTTCATCTGAGTAATCCTAAGTCAATTGGGCAATTGAAGAGGATCAAAGCTCAGTTCTAGGTCTTTGTAATCATGGGTAGTTTTGTTGAGATACATGAGATGATATTCCAGGATCTATACAAGAAAAGTTCAAGGTGTGAGGAGTTGATAAATTAGGGTTCTCAAGGTAAAATCCCCTATTTAGTGCATAACTTCAAGACCACTTATCTCAAGATACAAGTTTCATCTCCACTTTTGGCCAACATGAAACTTGTATAGCATGCTCTTAGCTTTAACTTGAGTACTAGAAGTCCTCCATTGGATTTATAGAACTCAAGTTATGGTCCAGACAAGTTACAGGTCATCTGAGGAATGTGAAATTTGTCTATGAAAGTCAACCAACTTCCAAGGAACTTTTGACCTAGAAGGGTATTTCTCCTAAACTTTTGTCCAACATGAAAGTTATAGGTCGTGATCTTATCTATCCAAATTGTACTAGAAGTCTTCCATCGGATTTGTAGAACTCAAGTTATGAGGTTTACAAGTTAGGGGTATTTTGGGAAAGTAAGATTATAGGTCATTTGGCATTATAGGTCATTTTCTCCATCTTGCAAGCTTCAAATGCAATTTTGTTCAACACAAAACTTGCTCAAAATGATGTTTTTAGGTCAACCATATACTCATGATAAATTGATTTGGATTTAGGTGAGACTTGGTTTGAGAAAGTTTGCAAAAGGAAGAAATTAAAGGCATTTAATGGAAAAATTCATGATTAATTCATTTGTGCTCAAAATGGACCATATGAATACTCATTTTGATCAGAAAAACAATTCTAAACACATTGGCAATTTTAGAATTTCCATTTGAGGTCAATTTCATGGTGATATGTTTTGTTACTTCACAAATAAGTAACACTTCATAACTTGGTTATTGAATGGATTCAAGTACTCAAATCACTCTAGACTCTCTCACCATACTACAAAGAGAAGATTGAAAGCTTCCAAGGGAAGTTTCATGCAAGAACAAGCATTCACCATGGTTGGTTTTGTGAAGGAAATTTGAAAATTGAATTTCTGGATTTGGGCCTCCATTGGATCAAAAAAGCCCACAAACACTTTCTATTTAAGTTCTGTGAATGATTTGGAACGTTTTTGGTGAGCATTTCGTACCAGAACTTAGAGATAGCCATTGAAGTTTCAAGCAAGAAAGTGCAATTCGTGTTTTGGATTCAAGGCAGTTTCAGAACAAATCAAGGATTCAATTATCTTCCTCACACTCCATTGAAGAGATCCGCAGTGTTTGGAAGCTAGAATCGTGCCCTAGATGCTTCAATTCAGAGCTCAAAGTCAGGTTGGTATAATTCAATTTTTCTCTTATTATAGCATGATCTAGGTAGAAATGGCATGTGATTAGGTTTTAGTGAAGACTGTAGATGGATTCTGGATCAGAAATTTGATGTTTAGAGACAAATTAAGTGATGACATGATTTCTGTTGAGAGTTAGTGTGGACTGATCTTGAGGTTTCAACGTGATCTATTTAGTTAAGGATGATCAGTGTGACGAGAGGAGTAGATCTATGGTTTTGGTTTGAGGAATGGTGAAAATACAAAATCATGCACATTTTGAGATCTTCTTCGTGTTTTAAAATCTAGTAGGATTTAGAGGAATTGAAGGTTATATTTGAGATCAGGAGGAAATTTGGAGTGAGAAGATGTTAAGTTTGTTGAGTTTGCATGACCTGTAACTACATGCTCGCCGGAGAAGACGGTGGAGGAACCACCGGACCACCGCCTGAGTTTCTCCCTCCATCTGAAAGTTTGAATGAGAACGAAGGCCATGCACCGTTGGATGGATTCTGAAACAAGACCTGGTACACAGATCCAATGGACACGATTTAAACTGAGACTTGGACTTTGACCCTCCAAAGCGCACAATTTCATTAATCCTGGCTGGCAACTACATGGCGTGTGAGTTGGAGCGTGTGTGAGCCCTCAGATCAGGAGACTTAGTCTTAGGATCCAACGCTTGTGAGTTTTTCTTGCATTTTATTTGTTTTAATTCATTTCTTTTTTATTTTAATTGCATTTTCATTTCTAAATTCATATTAAATCCATTTTTTATTAGAAAAATAATCTAAAAATATCTCCATGATCCTCTTTTAATTTTTGTTTTTTCTATGCTGTTAGATTTAATTTTTGATGTTTTTTCAATTTAATTTGATTTTTTCTCATTTTTATTAATTCTTTAATATTGCACTTTTGGTACATGTTTTTGCTGATTTTTGTTCTTGCAATTGGTATGGAATCTTGACCTAATTTTTTTCTAGATTGTATATTAGAAATGTATGTTCCCTCAGGAATTTTCTCTTGATTTTTAGATAATCATAGATTCTGTTTTGGATTAGGGTTTTAGAGCCTTCTCTTTCATGGTTTCCCTTTGACACCTTATAATTTAGGATTTTATTAGCTGCCTTAGAAATTGAATTAAGCTCTGATATTTGGACTATAGGTTGTTAACACTTGCATGTTCACTTAGGAAAATTTATAGATTTTTAGAATCTAGTTTGCTATTTTAGATAGAATTTACAATTAGGGTGTTCATTTGGTGCTCCTAACTTGGTGCTTGCTTTGTTTTGCCTTCAATGGTGGCTTTTGGTGCATGATGAGCTTATGATTCTTCTTGGATGTTGTTGTGGGCATGTTGTATCTTCTGTGGAGTTGATTGTGGAGCTTGGCTTGGAGTTCTTCTTTCCTTTTGGTAGCTTCTTTGTGGCTTATAGGAATTAGGGTTTAGGAGAGAGTTTAGAATTAGTTTTCTTTCTTCCTCAAACATGGATTGCTTTGATTGCTTTCTATTCTCATCCTATGATTCAAGGTCCCTATGTGAAAGCCTCATATTTCCTTTGGAAGGATGTGTGGCATTTTACAATAGGTAGAACCTTTGAGGATGCCTTTCTCAGATGACTGGTTGAGTGTCAGGAGGGATTCCTTTGGTTTCCTTCCTGCTTCCCATCATCAATCCAATATTTTTGATGTTGTTTCTCTTCTCTTGTGTTGGATATTGTTGAAGCATGGAGATGGAGACTCCTCTTGGACATTGCTTGAAGTTGTTTGCTTGTAGCTGTTTGTCTGTTTGCTGTTTATCTGCTTTGCTGTTGAGCTATTTGTCTGCTAGTCTGTCTGCCATTTTTTCTAGCTGCTCTGCTTTGCTTGTGTGACTGATTGACTGTGTGTTGCATTAGAAGTAGGCTTCATATAGATGATTATAGGCCTAGGAGCATCCTAAAGGTTGAGAATAGCTCCCTTTGCTTGTCTGCATTAGAGGTTGAGTTTCTCACTCTGCTTGTATTTTTACTATGTGGCTTTGCTTGTTGGTATTTGGTTTAGCTCAGCTTCCTTGCCTGTGTGGTGTGGGGCCTTTGTGCCTTGATTGTTTAGAAGTTGAGTGCGACTCCTTCTGCTTGTTTGTTGCATTTCATTTACAGTAATTTCTTTACAGTTATTTCTTTTGCTGTTTGTTTTCCTTTGCCATGTTCCCCTAGGAACTCTGACTTCTCTTGTTCAAGAGAAGTTATGACAGACATTAGGGTTCTAACCATGCATGATAACATTAGGTAGTTCCCTTCTAACCTCAACCATAGGATCAATTTTGCATGACAACTTTAGGATTGGATCAGTTCCCCTTTAGTGCGTCTTTTCTCTTCTCATCTGCAAACAAAATCAAAATACAGTAATAAAGGTTAATTGACGTCGTACGTTACGAGCCTTAAGCTATCTGAGAAAGGATTGTTGGAGAGTTTCTTTTCAACAGTCTGGGTGTTTAGTATGGTACCCTATGGGTGACATGCGACGCATTCACTCTTAGATCATAGTCTCTAGTGCGATATCAGTTGCAAACATCCATAAAAGATACTTCTCTGAAAAACAGAAAACAAAGATCAAATTCTTTTTGTCCTCTTGGACCTTTAATCCCTGGAACCCTTTTTCAGAAGGAGAGTTCTGTTAACTCCCGGTTCTACCGCAAATGGTAACGCCTAAGTCTCCAAAGGTCGAGTTGCATACACCAACTGCTGGAACCGTCTGTTAACCTTACTCGGATAAAAGAGACAAACATGTGTCTATCGTGTCCCGAACTACGTTTGCTCTGATCTTTCGCGCTGTGTGAAAGTACGTAGGCACAAGATGCGATATCTTGGTGAGCAACCTTCCCTCGTAGTTAGGCGAACTACGTTGACTATAATTTCTCGTTCCAGATGGGAATACGTAGGCATAAAGTGTGACGCTTTGCCGAGTCATTTTCTTTTCTTTTCAGACCAGACCTCTAGTGTAGATAGATGTAACAAATCCGTCAGATAAACACAACAAGCGTGGATCCCATCGAGTACGATGGACGTGAGGGGTGCTAATACCTTCCCCTTGCATAACCGACTCTCGAATCCAGACAATGGTTGCGATGATCTTGTCTTATACCTTTTCGTCAGGTTTTTCCCGATCATTTCCTTTCCCGCTCTGAGGGATAAATTACGAAAGGTGGCGACTCTTCTGTCTTGTCGGCCTCGTTTTTCGCAGTAGCGACACCATGTCAGAATTCAGACATCACTTTCATAAGAACTTACATCTTCGAGGATGACTGGCTAAGCGCATGTAATGATGCAGTATGTATGCAAAAATGTAAGGACATGGAGGTTAGGGGTGATGATTTATGCCAAGTGATTGGGTTTTTGTTTTGGGTGCCAAGTTTTACTTCCCAACATCCTCGTGACGAAATTTGAATCATCTCCAAATGGTTTTATCAGATAAGTTGTGCTGGTCATTTGGGTTGCCCCTGACTCGGTTGAATTCCGCTGAACTTTATGATCAGACGATGCTTCGTGTACACGTGCACCTATTAGAGATCGCGTTTATCCTTCATACACCTTGATCGGAGAGCAATTTTATGCTTTCTTTTATTATTATTGTTATCCTATAATTCTCAATGCAATATTTATTAAGAATGAAAATTCCACTATCGCAAACAAACATAAAAAGTAAAAAAGAGTGAAGCATAAATTGGTGAGAAAGATTTTATTGCTGATAAAGTGGCCCATAAATGGGTAATTTTACATAGGGATACAATTCCTAAAAGAGGCAATTGCAAAAATATGACAAAAAAGTACAATGGTAATGAGAAAATAAAGATCGGATTTCCATTGAGTTTCAATTCTGCTATGATCCCTATAGACTTGAAGCTTCTCGTGCATTGCCTCTGAGGAAGGTGGTTGGATTGATCTTTCCCGTGTGTAGCTCTCTTTATTCTGGTGAGGAGCTCACAGACTCTTCGCAGATCGCAGTTTTTCTCTTTTAAGATCCCTAACTTTTGCCTAGACCACCCTTTCGGGTTTCAGTCTACCGGGATACCCTTTCTCTTTCCTAAGTTGCCCCTAAGGGTTTTCAACTTATCGGGTATTATATTTTTTATTTTAACCCTATTTTTTGCCTAGACTTTTCTTTTTGTTGTCCACCGGGTTTGCTTTCAAGCGTAGTATTTTTTGACTGCGTCTGCGTTTACAGGGGATGACAAATCTTCACCGTCCATGTTGGATAATATCAAGGCTCCTCTGGAGAAAACCTTCTTCACAACATATGGACCCTCATAGTTAGGTGTCCATTTTCCCCTTGGGTCTGTGTGGATTGGCAGAATCTTTCTCAATACCAAGTCTCCTATTTCGAAATCTCGGGGGCGAACTTTCTTGTCAAACGCCCTTTTAAACCGCTTTTGGTAAAGCTAGTCATGACAGATGGTTGTCATGCGCTTTTCATCAATGAGATTAAGTTGATCAAATCTCGCCTGCACCCATTCTGCTTCATCGAGCTTGACATCGATCATAATTCTCAAGGAAGGAATTTCTACTTCGACGGGGAGTACCGCATCCATGCCGTATACAAGATAAAATGGAGTTTCCCCAGTGGAAGTGCGCACTGAAGTGCGGTAGCCATGCAAAGCAAATGGCAGCATTTCGTGCCAATCTTTGTATGTTTTCACCATTTTCTGAACAATCTTCTTGATGTTTTTATTCGCTGCCTCAACAGCGCCATTCATCTTCAGGCGATATGGTGATGAGTTGTGATGCTCGATCTTGAAACTTTCACACAATTCCTTCATCATCTTGTTATTGAGGTTTGAACCATTGTCAGTAATGATTTTATTTGGGACCCCATAACGACAAATGATTTCTTTCTTGATAAAGCGAGTGGCCACTTGTTTGGTGACATTGGCATAAGAAGTGGCTTCCACCCATTTAGTGAAGTAGTCAGTGGCCACTAAGATGAAACGATGACCGTTTGAAGCAGTTGGCTTGATGCGTCCAATCATATTTATGCCCCACATGGCGAAGGGCCAAGGAGATGTCAAGACATTTAGAGGAACTGGCGGCACATGTATCTTATCTGCATAGATTTGACATTTGTGGCATGTTTGCACGTGACGATAGCAATCAGTTTCCATTGTCAACCAATAATAACCAGCCCTCAAAATCTTCTTAACCATCGTGTGTCCACTGGCATCTGTACCAAAAGAGCCTTCATGGATTTCGTTTATGATTCTATCGACTTCGTGTCTATCCACACATCTGAGCAAGACCGAGTCATAGTTTTGCTTGTAAAGCACATCTCCGCTTAAGAAGAATTTGGACGAAAGCCTTCTTAAATACTTCTTGTCTGTGACGGAAATATTTTTTGGATACTCTTGCCTTTCTAGATACCTTTTGATATCATAGAAGCAAGGTTGATTGTCAGTTGTTAACTCTGCTTCCAGACAGTGGGCAGGCTCATCAAGATATTCAATGCGGATAGTGGGTGCCTCATTTTTCCATTTGACTTTGAACATGGATGACAACGTGGCAAGAGCGTATGCCAATTGATTGATTTCTCTAGGAATGTGATTGAAAGTAATCTCATCAAAGTATGAGATTAACTTCAAGACGTGATCTCGATATGGGACTAGTTTGCTATCACGTGTTTCCCAGTCGCCTCTGACTTGACTGATGACTAAAGCCGAGTCTCCATACACTTCCAAAATCTTAACTCTGTGATCAATGGCGGCTTCGATTCCGAAGATACATGCTTCATATTCAACCATATTGTTGGTGCATTCGAAACATAACCTTGCGGTGAATGGGATATTGAAACCAGTAAGGGATATGATGATTGCCCCTATTCCATTGCCTTGAGCATTTGCGGCACCATCGAACACGAGCGTCCATTGCGATCCTGGTTCGGGTCCTTCGTCTGGGCCTAATTTTTCATAGTCTCTGACAAACATGATGTCTTCATCAGGGAAGTCAAAACACATGGGCTGGTAATCTTCCATAGGTTGGTGGGCAAGATATTTTGACAACACACTCCCTTTTATAGCTTTTTGTGAGACGTACTGGATGTCGTATTCTGTTAGTACCATTTGCCAACGGGCTACTCGTCCGGTGAGAGCAGGCTTTTCGAAGATGTACTTGAATGGATCCACCTTTAATATCAATAATGTGGTATGGGTCAACATATATTTCCTTAAGCGTTTGGCAGCCCATGCGAGCCCACAACATGTCTTTTCCAACATTGAGTATCTCGTTTCATAGTCAGTAAACTTTTTTCTTAAATAGTAGATAGCGTGCTCCTTTCTACTTGTTTCGTAATGCTGCCCTAACACACATCCCATTGATCCTTCCTGAAAGTACATGATGAGAGGTCTTCCTGGCATGGGAGGCATCAAGATCGGTGGCTCTTGCAAATATTCCTTTATTTTCTCAAATGCTTTTTGGCAATTGTCATTCCACAGATTGCCTGATCTTTGTGAAGCAACTTGAATATTGGCTCACAGGTAGCTGTTAGGTGAGATATGAATCTGACAATGTAGTTTAATCTCCCTAAGGAACCATGAACCTCCTTCTTTGTTCTTGGAGTTGGCATATCTTGGATAGCTTTTACTTTGTCAGGATCGACTTCAATTCCTTTTTAGCTCACGATAAAACCTAGCAAGTTACCATATCTTACCCCAAAGGTACATTTATTCAGATTGAGCCTTAGCCTAAACTTTCTTAGCCTTGTAAACAACTTTTCCAAGTGGATGAGATGCTCCTCTTCAGTTTGGGATTTTGAAATCATATCGTCGACGTAAGCTTGAATCTCTTTATGAATCATATCATGAAAGAGAGTCATCATTGCTCGTTGATATGTCGCACCAGCATTCTTTAGACCAAATGGCATAACCTTATAGCATAAGGTTCCCCAAGGGGTAATGAAGGTAGTCTTCTCCATATCCTCTGGAGCCATTTTAATCTGGTTGTATCCGGAGAAACCATCCATGAAAGAGAACAAAGAGAATTGAGCCGTATTATCCACTAACACATCAATATGAGGCAGCGGAAAGTCATCTTTTGGGCTGACTCTATTTAGGTCTCTATAGTCAACGCACATCCGCACTTTACCACCTTTTTAGGCACAGGTACAATGTTGGCGACCCATTGAGGGTTGATACTGCTAAGAATCCAGCATCAAGCTGCTTTTGCACTTCCTCCTTAATCTTAAGGGCCATATCGGGTCGAGTTCGTCTCATCTTCTGCTTTACAGGCAGACAATCTTCCTTGAGCGACAATTTATACACCATGATGTCTGAATCCAATACAGGCATGTCTTGGTATGACCAAGCAAACACATCTGCATACGCGTGTAGGAGCTCGATCAGTCTTCTCTTCACATTCTCTTCTAGGACAATGCCTACCTTGATTTCTTTCTTATCCTTCTCGGTTCCAAGATTGACAACTTTAACTGACTCTTGATGCGGTTGAATGATCTTTGATTCTTGCTTCAATAGTCTGGCTAACTCTTCGGGGAGTTCATAATATTCATCACAATCCTCATTAGCATGGTAGATTGGGTTATCACAGTCATATGGAATCGTAGCAGTATCGTTATCAATGGAATACGGGGTAGATCTGCATGATTGGTGATTTTATGCTTTATTTTGAGAAGATGAAAAAAGGAAAATGCAAGAAAACATTGCCATTTGTTTATGCAAAATAAAAAAAGAAAGACAGGGAACACAATTGAATGTAAAAGGTTCATTTCATTCATAATAAATATTAATTGAAAACATGGGGGGCCCTACAAAATAATCCTTATGCCTTGGGAAGAGCATAGGATTTGAAAGCAAATAAGGAAAATTACTCTTCGACAAAGGTGACTTCTGGTATCTCCATAACAGTCCAATTATTCAGTTGTTGATTAGGTGCTCTTGGGTACACCATGCAGACTTCATTCAGTGAATCATCTTCAGCTTCCACAAAGGTCACCTGATCATCTACCATATGTCCACCACTAATGAAGGCGAGTGGAAGGATGAACCCTTTTCCCTTGTCAACGGTTGTCTTCTGTTGAACTTTTTGACCGCCAAGGTAACCCAAACCAGCTCTGTTCATGTTAATAGGTAACTCTAACACTCTTTCCCAACCTTCAGGGTGACCGGCCTCAATTACAGTCTTTGCGTCCTTCCAAGTAACCATGGGGGATCCAGACCTTTCTGACTTCTTCTCCTCTTTCTTAGCAGGAATCATTTCCACACTTATCACATCGAATGCTTGAAAAGGAGTCTCATGAAATTCACCTCCCACTTAAACATAGCGAAATGAGGACAGATGACTTACTAGCATATCCTCTTCTCCCTCAATGACGACAAGCTGATTTTTAACCATGAACTTTAGTCTTTGGTGAAGAGTGGATGTTACAGCACCGACTGCATGAATCCAAGGACGACCTAGCAAACAAATGTACGCTGGGTAGATATCCATCACATAGAATATGATAATGAAAGTGTGAGGTCCTATTTTGATAGAGAGATCGACTTCCCCTATCACAGTCCTTCTTGCTTCATCAAAAGCTTTTACTATCACTGAACTGGGTTTCATCATCAATCCTTCAATGGTTAGCTTGGCCAAAGAATTCTTTGGCAAGACATTTAAAGATGATCAAGTATCTACCAACACCCTTGACAAAACGACATCAACGGATTCGATGGAAATGTGCAGAGCTTTATTATGATTCTTCCCCTCGGGGGGAAATTTTCCATCATTGAAGCTTAGAATATGCGCGGAGGCAATCTTTGACACAACTCCTTCGAATTGTACAACCGATATTTCCTGGGGAACATGAGTATTCTTTAAAAACTTTATTAATGACTCCTGATGGGCAGGGGAGGACATTAGTAGCGATAACATGGAAATCTTAGAAGGTGTTTGGTTGAGCTGGTCAACCACCCTATAATCACTTTTTTGGATGATTCGTAGAAATTCTTCAACATCTTCACTGGAATTTCCTTTTTGAGTAGAAGTCTGCCCCTGCTCAATTGTTGGCTGCTTCTCATTTGTACTATTTGGTGGCGGTATGGGCGCAAAAATCCTCCCACTTTTAGTTATTCCACCTGTTCCAACCATGTTCTCTACAGAGTTTTCAGCTTTTACAACATCCTCCTCCACCTTCTACCCATTAATGTAAACAGTTGGCTCATACTTCCAAGGGACAACCTTGGTGCTCTCAAAAGGGAAAGGAGCAGGTGTAAATATCACTAATGGTGCGAGTGAAGGCAGAGACTGTGGAATCTCTACTTTATCATACGGTATCTACAATGGTTCATGAACTTGGTTATATGGGGTCTGAACAGAATGCTAATCATAATCACAAGGGATTTCCAAAGGTGCACGAGACTGATCACATGGAATTGTTAGCGGTACAGCATCATACGAAATTTGCAGCGGAATTTGGACAGGATGCCAATCTTCATCACATTAAATTGTTAGAGGCACGCGAGGTGGCTCATACGGAATTGTCAGTGTTACGCGATTCTGACCATACGGATTATTCAACAGTTCTTCGTCATAAGTAACTTCCATTGGATCATAAGGGATATCAAGAGTTGCTACCTCTTCAGCATTTGACATCTGTTCCACCAATATGACGCCTTGATTTAACAACTTTTGGATGCCCATCTTCAATTCATGACAGCTTTGGGGATCTTCCAAACAACATTGAGAATACTCGGTACATCCTGGGATAATATTCTTCATTAGCAATTGTTCTTTAACAACTGCAAAAGGGGTTTTCATCTTGTCAACTTTCGACACCAACTTCTTCCCTTTTGAATCTTCAACCATGTTTGTAGCATGGTTTGGCATTGGATTATTAGTCACATTGGGTGTGTTCTTAGTGAAATTGATGGCTTTCGAATCAATGAGATCTTGTACCACATACTTCAAAGCTTTGCAATTTTCGATATTATGTCCGAGAGCTCCAGAATGGAATTTGCATCATAGCCGGGAGGTAGGATTGCTGGGGGAGCCTTCATTTCTCTTAACTGTACCAAAGATCCTTTAAGTAATAATGAAAGCAACCTAACATAAGTTGTTGGAATAGGATCAAACTTTTTCTCAGGTCTCCTTTGCCTTGGCAGACCCTGATAATAGCTTTGACGTTGTTGTTGGTAGGGAACTTGAATAGCCGGTTGACTTGCAGGTATGGAGAGAGGTTGACTTGGAGTAACAGCGGCCACATGATGATAAGAGCCTTGGTATGCTTTGGCTTTCCCCTTATCCATCAAGGCAACGCTCGTTTCCCCTTCTCTTTTCCTTGCAAAACCTTGGTAAAGCTTCTTTGATCCGCCAGAAACTCTATCAGCATTCTGAATCTAAGAATACATTGGATGTGCATCCAGCCAAGCGTTCTAGGAAAGGACCTTGAAGAGTCCCCATGAACATATCTGTCAATTCTCTTTCAAAAAGAGGAGGCTGGACTCTAGCAGCTAAGTCCCTCCATCTTTGTGCATAGCCTTTGAACGCTTCACCAGATTTCTGGGTCAAACTTTGGAGTTGTGTGCGATTAGGCGCCATGTCAGAATTGTATTGGTAGTGTTTCAGAAATGCCTCGGCTAACTCTTTCCATGTCTTGATATACGTACCTTCCAACTGCATGTACCACTCAAGAGATTCCCCACCGAGGCTATCTTGAAAGAAATGCATTAGTAGTTTTTCATCGTCGGAATAACCCAATCCCTCTTATAGGTATGAACCTAATCTCTGATAAGGTTTGGCATCCTATGCGGTCGTCAGCGTCACAGACTTTTGAGAAACGATGATACATTTATCATTTCTAGTTTGTCATCATAGTTTAACAAAGCGGTCTCACTTAGCTGACTCCCAAGTGATCGGTCTCCAGAGTCTACAATTTCCAGATCCAACACCCTTTCCCGACAATGTACGGGATAGGATGTCTTCAAAAGGAAACCTCGTCTGAACGCAGATTTCATGAGGACTAGTGCATGCCTAGCATACAGGTCCTCACTACTCTCCACTCTAATGCTATGTATGTACTCAAGCCTGGGTTTTGGCTTATCTCTCAAAGGAACAACCACTAAACAACACAACAACAACAATATAATAATAAAGTACGGAAAATGTAAATACAGCAATATACAAAATACAACACACAAATATACACACCCAAAGACAAGCAAACAAACGTTAGGATTGACTCGCATAGGGGATGGGAAGAGTCCCCAACAGAGTCTTCATTTGTCGCATCGCTGCGAAAGAAGGGCCGACAAGGACAGAAGAGTCGCCACCGTTCATTATTTATCCCAAAAGAGGGAAAGGAAACTATCAGAGAAAACCTACGAAAAAGGGAAAAGATAGGTCATCGCAACCAAATATCGGGTTAGGGAGTCGGTTACGCAAGGGGAAGGTATGAACACCCCTCACGTCCGTTGTACTCAACAAGATCCACACTTATTGTCTAAGTCTAAGGGTGAAAAACAAACTATCTACGAATGTTACTAAACAGGAAGAAACGGAAAGAACTGACTTGATAGGACATCGCCGCCCTATGCCTACGTACTCCCTCGTGCAATGGGAAAGTCAGAGTCAACGTAGTTCGGGAAACTACGGGGGGAGGTTGATCACCAAGACATCGCATCTTGTGCCTACATATCCTCATCTGGTATAAGAAATCAGAGCAAAACATAGTTCAAGCTAACTACGAGAAAACAAGGGTGTTCTCAATCGCACGGGTGTGAGAGAAAAGGTTTGGGTAGACGATACTAGCGTACGCATTCTAGCAGTTAGGTGTATTGCTGCTCGACCATTGGAGACTTAGGCATTACCTGTTTGCGGTAGAACGGACGTAGCATGTCCACGGGTGAAAAGGTACGGGAACCTAAAGAATGAGGAAAAGGAAAAGTGCTCGCTAGGATTATCGCAATCCTATGCCTATGTACTCTCAACAGATATGAGTGATCAGAGCAGCCGTAGTTCGGCCAACTACAGAAAAACGGTCTCGATCGCACGGAGGCGAGAGAAAAGGAGGTCTCAATCACACGGGGGTGAGAGAAAAGGAATCTCAACCGCAAGGATGCGAGAGAAAAGGGATCGGGACGCACACACTAAGTCCTAAGACGTAGGAGCGAATGCGTCGCATATCGTCTAAAGGACATACGCTAAACACTCTAGACGAGAGAGAGGAGGCCTCCCACTCATCATTTCCCACGTGTCTATCGCTTACGGCTCACAACACTTGGCAGTTGAATAAAAAGAGTTGAACTAGAAATATGTTACCGAACGGAGTGGTTCCGTTGACCCTTGACATTGCGTGCAAGCTTCCTTTCCATGCTTCTCCTCCTCTTTGATCCTTGGCAATGATGCTTTGAAGTCGAATCGGGACCGATGTGATGCTAAACTGTCGTAGCTTGACTTATAAGGGAAGTCAAACTATTGGAGGTTGCGTATTAATATCCGTGCTATGGACAAGATAGAGAAATGATATTGAGAATCATTCTCCAATTGAATCGTGTCGCACGGACCAAAACGGTAGGATCTCGTCTTGCGGATACAAAACTTTATCGATCCAAGACAAGTCAAAATAAAATCGGAAGAAGAAGAAAAATAAGGAGAGAAAAAGGTGGTCTCGGATCCAACATTATTCGTCAATAATTTGACTGGTAATGGATTACGGAAGCGTCGTCATCGACCAAAACGCAAAAATGGAACAAAATGCTCAATAACAAAAGAGAAATGGAATTTAACTTCAAATATTGAAAATATTCTAAAACTTGAAAGAAAATAATACAAAGTTCCAAAAGAAATATTTATAAACTTCTAAAAGGAAAATTAATATAATATATTCTAAAAACTCTAATAGAAGAAACTATTATAAATTAATTAAACTAATATAACATATATACATATGAAAACTATTTTAAAAAACTAAAATAATAAATCTACCTAATAACTATTACATAAATATATTTACAGTAACTATTATATAAATGTATTTACAAAATAATTTATATTTTATAAAAAAACAAAACAGGGGGTTTAAAAAAAATGAAAGAATGTAGAATCGTATGGACTTCATTTTGAAGCCCATCATCCACATTCACTCGCTGCAAACAGGCAGGGGGAATAACACAAGACTCAAAAGAAACAATTAAATGGAACCCACATTCATCATAACGTAAAAGCCAGAAGAAGGACAAATCGCGGAAATGTAATCGAAAACAGCCTCAAAACATCATCTCTCTCCCTCGATTCCAAGCTTCAACTCTTGTTTGATCCACTCTGATTTTGTTTCAATTTTATTTTGGTTTGCGCAAGGTTTTTTCTTCTCCTCTATTGCTCTCTGGATCTAAAGGTTGTCGATGGTTTGAAATGAGTTTTTGGAGTGTGTACTTGAGAGATTTGAAACGGGTTTTGATGGATTTCAATGGAAGCTTGAGGATGGTGAAAACAATGGAGGTGGGTCGTTTCTGAATTTGGGGTTTTGGTAGCGTTTTGGGTGAGTGGGTTTCTGCAATTGATGACGAGTTTGAAGGAGAATGGTTGGAGGAAGATGTTGAGTTTGAAGTGGTTTCGAAATGGGTTTGAAACTGAAGAAGTTGAGGGTTAATGGAGTTTTCTGGTTGGTTGGTTTGAAGCGAGTTAGGGGTGTCGAAGATCTGGGTTTTGTTGAAGACGGGTGAAGGTGATGGTTGGTTGTTCGGAAATTTGAAGTGTTTGTTGAAGGATAGTTCTGAGCCGCGATGAGATTATTGAGGTTGATGATTCGAAGGTGGATTGAGTTTTTGGGTTAATGTGTTTTGAAGGTGATGAAGCTAATGATGAATTTGGTTGTGAGATGGTGAAGACGGTAATGGTAATGGTTCAGTGAGAATCACTAATGGTTTTTTGAAGCTTGACTGCGATAGGGGTTTGAAGATCTGGAAAATGGGTTTATGATTGAAGTTTGAGGGTTGAGTTTTTTCTGGAAAATTGAAGGTTTGAGATGGTGTTGGTGTTGTGAAGATGATGAAGGCCGATGGAGTTGATGTAAGAACATGATGAAAGTTGGAAGGTGGTGAGTGGTGAAGAACACCATGGAAGTTGGAGGTGGAGGCTGCACAAACCTAGGGTTTAGTGAAGGAGAAAATGAATAGTATATATATTATTCAATAGCTGACATGTGGCACCAGGGACTGATTAATTAACTTAAATTGTTGATGGTTTAATGCTGACTAAAATTAAAGACTAAATGCTGATGATTAATGACAAATGAAAATGATTAATAAAGTTGACTTAAATTAAAAAGATTAATTCTAAAATTATAACTAATTAACATCTAATTTAATCATTTAGTTAATCTAAACTAAGCAAAAATCTAACTATTAATAATAAACTCAAATTAATCCTAAATTAGTTAAATAATAAAAATAAATCTGATTTCTAAAAAACTATTAAACTATTCCAAATTCTAAATAAAGCCAAATAATAATCTATTTAAACAACATTTGCTAAAAGGCTAAATTCTAAAAATTATTTTTAGAAAAACCTAATAAAATCAAATTAAAAACTATTCGAAAACTAATAAAAATCTAACCAACAATATTAAAAATCTATTAAAAGAAGCAAAAATAGCAACAAAAATGCAAAATGCCATGGAAAAACGGGCGAGCGCCGAAATGCGCCAAATTATCAACACGGATTGAATCATCAAGAAGAGAGCGGCTCTCGCCCGATTTCGACATTGAACTTCTCATTTGAATTGATTTGAAATCGCCCGAAACGCGAGCAAAGCGGCTAAAATCCTGATAAATTTAATCCGGCTGATAAGACGGGCAAAATGTGACCTAAATGATATGCAGATGAAATACGGAGCAAAAGCCAGACAAAGCTAGAAAACTGGTGGGCAAATTTTAGGGTGCAACATTGAGCAGTTTTGAGACTTGAGTATGGTTTGTGAGTTAACTTCAGAAAGTGTAATGTTGGGGATGCTGAAAGTGAATAATGAGTTCCTTCATGAAATAAGAGAAGGTCACAGGCTGAATTTGAAATTGGTAGACTTGATGATCGTAGGCGGAACAGATAAGGAAGAAGACTTTAAAGTAGATGATTCTGGTGTATTGAGGTTCAGAGACATAATTTGTATGCCAGATAATCCTGATTTGAAAAAGGTAATTTTGCAAGAAAGCCACAGGAGTAGCTTGAGTATTCATACAGGAGCTACGAAAATGTATCAAGACTTGAAGAAATCATTTTGGTGGTCGGGTATGAAGAAAGACATAGCTCGATTTGCGTATGCTTGTTTGACTTGTCAGAAGTCAAAGGTGGAACACTAGAAACCATCTGGTTTGATACAACCGATGGAAATACCAGAGTGGAAATGGGATAGTATTGCAATGGATTTTGTTACTGGATTTCCGAATATGGCAAGAGGTTTTGACGCGATTTGTGTAATTGTGGATAGATTGAAGAAGTCGACGCATTTTATACCGCTTAACATCAGTTTTTCTCTCACAAAGTTAGCAGAAATTTATATCAGAGTGATAGTGAAGTTACACGGGATTCCGTTGAGCATTGTATCTGATAGAGACCTGAGGTTTACTTTTGGATTTTGAAAAAGCTTGCAAGAAGCTGTGGGTTCCAGTTTGAAATTGAGTTCTTCTTATCACCCACAGACCGAGGGTCAGTCTGAGAGGACTATTCAGTCATTGGAAGATTTGTTGAGAGCTTGTATACTCGAGCGAGGAGGCACTTGGGATACTTATTTACTGCTGATTGAATTTACTTACAACAACAGTTATCATTCTAGTATTGGAATGGCACCTTTTGAAGCATTGTATGATAGAAGGTGTAGGACACCTCTATGTTGGTATGAGTTGGGCGAGAGTACGGTACTCGGACCCGAGATTGCGCAATAGACCACAGAGATAACCCAGATGATTAGGGAGAAAATGAAGACGGCCCAGAGTAGGCAAAAAAGCTACCATGATAATAGGAGGAAAGACTTGGAATTTTGCAAGGGTGACCATGTATTTCTTAGAGTCAATCCGTTGACCGGTATTGGTTGTGCACTGAAATCAAAGAAATTGGACCCTAAGTTCATTGGACCGTATCAGATTCTGCAGAGGGTTGGAGAGGTTGCCTATAGAATGACATTGCCACCCGAACTTTCGAATCTGCATGACGTGTTTCATGTATCGCGACTTTGAAAGTATGTTGCTGATCCATCTCATGCGCTTCATAGAGATGAAGTGCATGTTCGAGATAACCTTATGGTGGAGGAGATGCCATGAGAATCGAAGACCGCAAGATGAAACAACTAAGAGGGAAAGATATTCCTTTGGTGAGAGTAACTTGGAGAGGAGCTGCTGGAGGAAGTGTGACCTGGAAATTGGAGAGCAAGATGCGAGAGTCATATCCGGAATTGTTCTCATCAAGTACATTTTTGAGGACGAAAATATTTTAAGTGGGGAAGAGTTGTAACACCCCATTTAAATTATTTAGTAATTTTATACTTGGTTGTGTGCGTATTTGTTGTGATGTCCTTAATTAGGGGTATGAAGTTAGGGGCAAGAGTGGGAGGTGACCTTAGTTGGGGTAAGGAGGACCGATAATAATAATATTAATCATTTAATAACAATAATAAGAATATTATGGTTGTTGATATTATTATTATTTAATTATTATTGATAATAATATTAATAGGACGGTAGTTATGATTATTATTTTTATTACTATTAATTGGATTAAATGAATTAAAATCTGATTAAGGGGTTAAGAGAGAGTTAGTGTATGGGTTAGATAGTTAACATGTAAAAGAGGAAAAAGACAAAGAAAGGAGAGCTAGGGAAGAAGAACCAAGATTCCTCTATTGTTATCAAGAAAGAGATCAAATCCAAGGTAAGGGGGATAACGGATTTCAATATGGGTGATTTAACATGAGCGGATAGTGAGAGGTCCTTTGTCTCGTAGGAATTTCTGTTTGTCCTTGTTCATTGATCTGATTTCGTAATTTTGTGATGTTTCTTGTGATTGCTGTCATTGTTGAATATTCATGTCTGATGTTAGATGAACGAATCTAGAACTGGTTTAAAATTCGTGTGAAAGGTTATGAGCACCGTGATAAAATTTTGGCAGATGTTAGATTTGAGAATTAAAGGTTTAACAGTAATCGAAATTAGATCTAATAAGTGAAATCTTGATAGAATAGAAGATAGGATTAATAGAATCGATCAAAATCTGAGTTTTAGAATGAATGGGAAGGTAGAATGATGGATCTTGAGTGGAAACTCGTGAGAATAATGAGATATGAGTTTTTTGACAGATCTCCTGGTCATACGTATAATGGGGGTGCCATTACGCATATGGGGGACTTCCCAAGGGTTGTACACGTAGCGGACGTGCCCTGCCCCCAAGGCCAGCACGACCCTCTGGTGATACGCATACCATACGTGTATGGGCTTGGTCAATACGCGTATGAGGGGTAGTCATACGTGTAATGGGTTTCATGAGGGAAATTGGAGAGGTGTTAGCCTCTGCTAATACGCATAAGGGAGTGTCCATACGCGTATACCAGCAGGGCAATACGCGTATAGGGAAGGGTACTACGTGTATGGGCAACTTGGGGTGACTTTTCCCCAATTTTTGTGATTTTTATCCCGATTTCGCTTGGAACGCAATTACGTTTAATCGACAGGATTAGTATGACTAAAATGAACTTAAGGAAGATTAGTAATGAATTAAATTGAGAGAATGTCGAATGTTATGTGTGTGCCCTTAAGGGTGTGTTTTGATAAGTGGGAGCCATGATTCTCGAATATGGACAGTCTTGTGCGATGGTGGTAATTCTCGAGAGGATTACGGTGAGTGGATGGCTCGTGTGGATCATTGATGATCTTGAATTATGCTTGAGTTTATATTTTTACATAATCGTGTTGTCATGCATTTCATGTCATGTGTCTTGTGGAGATGGCTAGGTGGGAATCCATGATAGGTGCCTAGTTTCATATGGACTTCATGTGGAAGTCGTTGTGGAGATAAGTTGTAGTTCAGAGGAACATATACGACTTATCCGGATTCCGACGGGAATCAGGTTCTAGGGTGAACCGTATGTATTTGTGTTGGTACCACATGCATTGCGTCGAGTCAGTGAGTCACATTACATTTTTGTATTTGTATTAATGTCGAGTTATTAAGATGGCACATGTATGTGTGTTGCATGTGTATGATTGTATGGGTGGTGTGTAACTACTCCTTAGCACGTGTATTTCACCTCATATTTATTGAATGTAGTTCTCACTCCTTTTCTGTTTGTTGCGTCTGTGCTCCTTGGGGAGTGCAGATGACCAGGTACCTGAGTAGTGCTTGGAGTGTGTTGCTATTTGTTCGAGTCCTAGGAGTCGCTCTGATACGTAACATGGGATGACGAGATTACGTTATATTTTGCTTATTTTCTTGATTAATTGTTACGTATCTTTTATCTGTTGGATTAATGATGTATGACCACTGATTGTGGGAATTATGTTTAAACATTGATTTTATTTTGCTGTGTTATTGAATGACCTTGTGGAAATATTGTGGAAAGCATGAAGTGACTTGATACTTCATTTAATGAGAAAAATGTCTATATGATATCCTACGTGTTTTGAAAACTCTGATGTATTTTCTTTAATATTCCTATAATACGCGTATGGGTAGAGTGGGGTGTTACACAAAGACCCACGTAACAAAAGATATCACTTTGGGGAAGTTCGATTTTGTTGTTGCTAATATCACGGGTTGTGATACACTAAGCTTCAACAACGATGACTTAACCACTGAAGGTCGCAAGCAGAATTATGCCTTGCACGTATCTGTCAAATGTGAAGATGATACTCTCGCTAGAGTACTTGTTGATACTGGGTCATCTCTCAATGTGATGCCCAAGAGAACATTGGCCAAGTTGGCATATAAAGGAGTTGTGATGAGAGCCACATCTTTGATCGTGAAAGCCTTTGACGGATTAAGAAGAATAGTAATTGGAGAAGTTGATTTTCCAATTATGGTGGGACCAAGGGTTTTTGAGGTCACTTTTCAAGTAATGAATATAAATCTGGCATACAGTTGTTTACTGGGAAGGTCGTGGATACATGCAGTGGGTGTTGTCACATCCATATTACATCAAAAAATTAAGTTTGTTACTGAAGATTAGTTAGTCATAGTACACGGTGTCGCATCGCTGTGAAAAGGGGCCGGCAAAGACAGAAGATTCACCATCATTCGTTATTTATCCCAAAGAGAGGGAAAGGAAACAATCAGAGAAAACCTACGAAGATGGGAAAAGACAGGTCACCGCAACCAAATCTTGGGTTCGGGAGTCGGTTACGCAAGGGGAATGTATGAGCACCCCTCACGTCTGTTGTATCCAACGGGGTCCACGCTTGTTGTCTATCTAAAAGGGTGTTAACTATCTAATGCTACTGCTAAACAGGAGGAACGAAAAGAACTGACTCGATAGGACATCGTCGCCCTATGCCTACGTATTCCCTCGTGCAATGGGAAAGCCAGAGTCAACGTAGTTCGGAAAACTACGGGTGAAAGGGGGGAAAGGTTGCTTTCCAAGACATCGTAGTCTTGTGCCTACGTATCAACATCTGGTATGAGAAATCAGAGCAAACATAGTTTGGGCTGACACGATCACAGATTGGTTCAAGTGTTTTAACTGAGTAGGGTTAAATAATGGTTCCAGCAGTAAGGGACGATGCCTGTTTGCGGTAGAACCAAGACTTAACACACTCTTTCTGAAAATGATTTTCCAAACAATCCCGAAGGATAAAAAGGTTTGATGTTTTGTTTTGTGTTTTTTATGAAGAAGTGAATTGAGTTAAGTTTGTAACTCATATTGCACTAAAGACTATGACTTAAAAGCGAATGTGTCGCATATCGCCCAAAGGGCATACGCTAAAAACTCTAGACAGATTGAGAGGAGGCCCCCCCAACTATCATTTCTCAAGTACTTAAGGCTCATAACGTACAACACTTATTATCCTTTATTAGGTGTCTTAAGAGATTTAGGAGATGAGAAGAGGAAGACACAAACTCTAAGGGGAAACTAATCAACCCTAATGTTGTCATGTAAAGTGCTCCTAATGTTGGGATTGAAAAGGGAAGAATCTATCCTAATGTTATCATGAAAAGGATTGAACACCCAGTGTCTCTCCCACTCCCATCTTAAATTGAGGGACTAGGAAGCCTAAGGGATCATGGCAGAAGACCAAGTAAACAATAGATAATTCAATCACAGGTGAAATGAAGAATGGAAAGTCGTTGACTTAAACAAGTCAAAAATAATGCAAACTTGATATACAAAGGTGACAAGATGAAATGTAAGGCAAAATGATGCAACAAAGATAAAGCAAAAGGTTCAATCAAATGGACTTAAACAAGTCAAAAGAGTGAGATGAAATGGGAGAAGCTACAACTCCTACAACCATTCAAACATCAATCACTATAATCAAAGCTAATCACAAAAGAAAAGTAAAAGGCCATGACCAAAAGGAGATGGGAAGAAAAGTTTTGGGCAGAAAACAACATGTGAAATATCCCAACCAAATATCTCATATTGATCATGAAGGATCAAAGAGCAAACAAGTGCAAAAAGATTGATCCATCATTCAAGACAAACTTAAAGAATGAACATGGATACCAAATTGTCTTAAATGATGATCAAAACCCAAGGGACAGAAATGAAACCAAAAGGAAAGGGTTCAGAACAAGATGAAAAGCAAAGCAAGAGCAAGGATCAAGCCAAGGCAAGAAGAAGAACCAAAGTTCTATCTCATGTTCAACACTTAAAAATCAAGTGGAATGGCCTAACTCCCAAGTGTCGCAACTGTGAAAAACACCCGACGGAAAACAGAAGAGTCGCCACCTTTTGTTATTTATCCCACAGAGAGGGAAAGGAAACGATCGGAAAAACCTGACGAAAAAGGGAAAAGACGAGGTCATCGCAACCAAGTCTGGATTCGGGAGTCGGTTGCGCAAGGGGAAGGTATTAGCACCCCTCACGTCCGTCGTACTCGACGGGATCCACGCTTGTTGTCTATATAAGGGTGTGTTTAAACTATCTATGATACAGGCTTGCATGACAAAAAGAAAAGAAAAGAGACTCGGCAGAGCATCTCCGCTCTGTGCCTACATATTCCCTGGTGCAATGGGAAAGTCAGAGTCAACATAGTTCGACTAACTACGAGAGAGAAGGGGGGAAGGTTGCTCGCCAAGACATCGCGTCTTGTGCCTACGTACTTTCATCTGGTATGAAAGATCAGAGCAAACATAGTTCAGGCTGACACGAAACCACGGGTTGATTAAGTGTTTTAACCTAGTAGTGTTAAACATTCGTTCCAGCAGTTAGGGACTAAGCCTGTTTGCGGTAGAACCGAAGCTTAACAACACTCTTTTCTGAAAAAAGGTTTCCGATTAATCCCGAAGGAAAAGGGTTTGAAATTTGTTTTATGTTTTTTAGTGAAGTGAATTAATTCGGTTTGTGATTTACGTTGCACTAAAGACTATGACATGGAGGTGAATGCGTCGTATATCGCCCCCAAACGAGACATATACTAAACACTCTAGATAAGTGAGAGGAGACCCCTCACTCATCATTCCCCATGTAGCTTAAGGCTCGTAGCGTGCAATGTTCATCGCATTTATTAGATGAATTAGAATTGTTTTGAGATGAGAAGAGAGACGCACAGAAGGTCTAAGGGAAACTCGGCCCTAACGTTGTCATGCAAAGTGGTCCTAAAGTTTGGATAAAAACAGGGGGAACATCTACCCTAATGTTAGCATGCTTGGATTGAACAACTAATTTCTCTCCTACTCCCATCCTAAACGGAGGGACTAGGAACCCTATGGGGATCATGGCAAAAAGCACAAGAAGAACAAAGGAAGGAACAATCACAAGTAGAAGATGCAAACACGAAAATGCACATTTAGAATGGTGGGAGGGAGGAAAAAATGTGTGGGGCAGCAGCCGCCACAAGCGCCTCTCGACATCAACAGTGATGCAAAATGATGCCAACATGTGGGGAAAAAAAGAGATGAAAGCAAATAAACATGCAAATAAATGCTCACTTCAAACCATATACACAAGCATGCAACCAAGTAGAAAATGAACACACATGTAAACAAAATCATGATTAACCAACCACAAACAGTCAAAAATATCTAAAACATTTCAATCCTAATCCCTCACACTGATCTATGATGATTCGAATCGAAACGGTATGCGAACAAGCAAGCAAAACAGCAAATATGACATTCTGGCACAATGTTAATCGGTTAACCATTGGGGTTAATCGGTTAACACCTTAAAAAGTTTGGAAAATCTGGAATTTTGAACAGGTTAATCGGTTAGCCATATGCGTTAACCGATTAACATTGCTAAAGTTTGAAAAAATTTGAAAGTTTGAAATGGTTAACCGGTTAACCATATAGGTTAACCGATTAACACTATACCAGAAGCCAAAAACAGCAATAGAAAATCACTTCTAGCACCAAAACAGCTTATCCAAGGATCCAAAAGATCAACTTATCACTTAAGCACGAAATTAACAACAGAAAAAAGAGATCCAACAACATGAATACACAATTACACAGCAATATCACAATCCGAACAGATCGAAATCAACCAAAATTCAATCGAATATGAAGATTAACATGATAAGCTCAAAAATTAAATCGGATCGAGATTTCCAACCTTCGAAGCGGAGATTTGCTTCGGTAAGTGTTGATCAACTGAATTTGAGCAGATCCAAACAAGATTATTCGGAAAACTTCAAGATCCACAATAATTCTTGCAAGAGGAATGAAGATCAAACACTTTTAAGCCAAATTACTCCAAATAAACGCTTCCAACTCAAGCTCCAAAATCATATCTCAATTTGCACGAAAATGGATTATGAAAATTAATCCAATGATGATGATAGATGGAGGTTTATGCTCAAGAATCCATTGATTTCAATGAAAAATCAATGAATCCAAATGATGAAGAGCTTTGAGTGAGGGTTTTGGAATGTAGAAGTTTGAGAGAAAATTGAGAGCTCAAGAGTGAATTCTGAAAAATGAATGGAATTATGAGAGATTAGATGGTTTGGTTTGGAGTAAATCACTTAAGTACTCTCTTGGTTTGGATCCAAAGCAAGGGTTGGGAATTTGGATTAGAAATCAAGGTTTGGAATGAAGAGTGGGCATTTGGAGGGAAATCTAAATTTTAAAGAGGTTCTAGATCCTTCCCACATGCCAAATTTGAATTTCCAAAGGCAAAAAATGAACCCCAAATGAAAATTGCTTGAAATCTCACGTGCAAGGCAAAATTTGCTTTGTTTAACCGGTTAATCATATAGGTTAATCGGTTAACACCTCTGAAACTTTGAATCTGGGCTATTTTTGCATTGGTTAACCGGTTAACCATATGTGTTAACCGATTAACACCTTTGAATTTTGAATTTGGCGCCTTTTGGAGGGAAAACTGCTTGTTTGCCCTGTTTTGACCGTTTTGAGCTCTGTTTAGCTTCCGTATCTCGTTCTTGAACGTTATCACTGTGAAAATGCTTGACATGAGCCTGACTGCTGCTTTCTGAACTGCTGTTCTCCGGCAAAATAAAATAAAATCGACCGCCTGATCCCCGAACAAAATAAATGCCCGAGCCTCTGATGCTCGTTGTTCGTTGTTCAATGTTTGCGCCAAAATGAACTTGAGCCACAGGAATACCTTGATCCCATGCCTCGAGAACAAATGCTATGATATGAGAAAATGCAAAATGCAAAGAAACAAAAGCTAGTTACGGTTAAAACGAAAGGGCAAATTTTGGGGTGCTACAGCTGCCCATATTCAATCGACTTGAGCCTGAAGGGATGAGAGTATCGACTTTCAAACAATCAAGGTAAAATACGATTGAATACCAAAGAACCCGGAAATTTTCCACCTGCTGAAATAAACTGCAAACTCTGCCTAGGGATAGAAATCTCCAGAAGTAGTTGAAGTGATAAACATCTGTACACTCCGCTGAGGAAGAGAAACTTAACCAAGCAATTCTGGTGGGGAAACAAGAGAAATTTAAACAAATAACTCTGTTTTGGGACAAAGAGAAACTTAACTAAGTAACTTTGTGGGGAATTCATAACACGATGAACACGTCCATTACAAATTGTGCCATGGTCTGGATACCATATCGGCTGCAACGGTAACACTTCAACTTGTCAGAATCTGGATATTCAACGAACAGAATGAATCAACGAAATTTTCCAGAATCTGAATACTCAACATACTGATCGGAGTCTGAATACTCGACGGATAAAGGAACCGGAGCCTGGATGCTAGACGTAATGAAAACCGGAGCCTGGATGCTCGACGGAAGAAATAACCAACAAGATTTACCGGAGCCTGAACGCTCAACGAAATTGATCGGAGCCTGGATACTCAACGAAATGATCGAAGTCTGGGCACTCAACGAACGAAAACCAAAGCCTGGATGCTCGACGCGACAACCAGAGCCTGGATACTCTACGGAACTGGCGACTTCACTGGGTATTTACCGGAGCCTGGATACTCGACGGAGAAAACAATGCAACACGAATTGGAGATTCACCGGAGTCTGAATACTCGACGGAGAAACCGGAGCCTGAATGCTCAATGAAATAACCATACCCGGAATGCTCAACGAAAAAATCGGAGCCTGAGCGCTCGACGAAATAACCGGAGCCTGACTGCTCAACGAAGATTGACCGGAGTCTGGACACTCGACGAAATAACCGGAGCCTGACTGCTCAACGAAGATTGATTGGAGTCTGGACACTCGACGGACAAAGAAACATTCATTATGGTCTAAATACCACCTGAGTTTGCCAAAATATCACCCATCAACATCTGACGATACCGCTGGGGAAAATAACCCAAGCCGGGGTCTGGATACCACGCGAGAGCTGACATAGTCTGGATACTATGTGAATTTAAAATACCATCTCAAACCGTCGGAGTCTGAATACTACACGGACAAATTGAATCAATGAAGTTTGCCAGAGCTTGGATACTCGATGGCACCGACCGGAGTCTGCCTACTCAACGGAAAAAGAACACATGTCTGACACTACCATGGTCTGAACACCACAATTGTCTTTACCGGAGTCTGGACACTCGACGAAAGGAGAAAAATATTAACAACTAGGGACTGACCGGAGTCTGGGTACTCGACGGATGAAAACATACATCGCAAACACTCATCATGATCTAACTACCTGATGAGTCCCAAAACAACACAGTCAGCTGAAATCCGACGATACTGCTGGGGAATAGCGTAAGTCGGGGTCTGGATACCATGCGGGCTAACCAAAAGTTGCCATGGTCTGGATACCAAGGGCAAGAAAAGATCAATTCTCTAGGGAATACACCTGAAACACATAGATAACAACCTGGCTTATGTTTCACATGCGTATGTTCGAAAATAGCGTAATGCTTTATACGAAATGGAAATGCTACGCATTTGGGAGGATGCTAATGCAAAAGAACCAACCAGCAAAATAAATGCTAGGGAGAAAATATATCCACCCTACCGGGGAGAGAGAACAACCCTACCGGGGAGAGTTGGCACACGCCAGCAAACTGGACTAATTGGGAAAACAAGCCCTGAACGGCCTCCTGGAACAACATCCACTCCGCTGGGGATCAAATCATATCCTTCTGAGAAAACGCCCTGGATGGCCTTCTAAAATACAACTCTTCTGGGGAATTGAATAGCTCGGCTGGAACACAAGTAACCTTCTGTTAAATCAAACCCCCTCCGTTGGGGAAACCGACCCTGCGGGAGAAATACGACCAACCGCCAAGATGAACTTTACTCTGCTCGGGGAATCAGCCCTGACTAGCAGTCCCGAAAACTCCATCCTGCTTGGGGAGAAAATCCACTCCGCTTGGGATTATATCAAGTATCAACCTGTCCTATTGAGGAGTATCAGATACTCCTACTAGGAACTCCATTCTACTAGGAAAATCACACACTCATGTTCCACCACTTACTCTGTCGAGGAAATCAGCATTGCTCCTGCTAAAGAAAATCCTGAGTACCGACTCCGTTAGGAAAGGGCGTCACCGACATTGCCTCCACTGGAGAAGAAAACTGGTTTACAAACCACCCTGTTGGGGACTCACTTCTATCTTGCCCTGCTAGGAACAAACTCCACCTTGCAGGGGACTCACTTTCTCACGAAGACAAAGCTTTGTTCTATTGGAGATACAACACTTCAAACTTGATAATCGAACTCTGCCAGGGAGAGGACACAGCTCTGCCGGAGAGAAGGTGACCACTTCACTAGGGAAGCAAAATCTCTGCTATGGGAAGCAAACCTCTTCGTTGTTCGTGCCTGACTGCACTTAACCTGCGGGGAACAAGTCCATTATGCCGGAAGTATCACACTTAACCTGCTGAGAATACTCGACTAACAACAATTGCCACTTGCTGCGATCTTACGCTGTTGAGGGTAAGGAAATCTCACTCGGCTAAGATAATCCTGTTGACCTGCAACAAAGAAAAACACCAGAAATATTCTATATGTGAAATGGTTACCTCAGTTACCATCCATGATACTTGCCGCTCAAGTCAGCGCTTTCGTTATGCTCTGTACAACCTCTTGCCTTTACCTGCAATGTTTACCAAAATAACAGACATTTTGCAAACAAAACAGTAAAATGGACAAGAAAAAGAAAGCTCTTTAACTGAAGTGAATACTTTATTGAATGAAAGGCCTGTAAATAGGCGAATTACAATTTAGATGCAATTCCTGAAAAGAGGTAATTGCTCAAAAACAAATAAAATACAAATGTCGGCAATGTGGAAACAGACAACCACCATGTGTTGATTCGGCTATGACCTGTATGTCTTCGACGTTCCCCATGCTTCGTCTTCTGACAAGACTGACTGAACTGATTCCTTTCCCTCGGGATAATTGCTCACAAGTGTACAGATCGAACACAGACCGTGATTGTTTGCTTTTTAAATCCCTAACTTTTGCCTTGACCGCCCTTTCGGTTTTCAATCCACCAGGATACCCATTTTTGCCAAAGTCTCCTTTTCAGGTTTTCAACTTTGCTGATTCACTCTTTTTTCTTTTATCCCTAATTTTTGCCCGAACCTTTTCTTTTTATGGTTTGCCGGGATGCCCCATTTTTGCCTGGACTTTTCTTTTTGTGTCCAGCAGGTCTCTTTTAAGCAAAGTATTTTTTAACCATGTCCGCGTTCACAGGGGACGAAAAATCTCCACCATCCATGGTAGATAGTAATAAGGATCCGCCAGAGAAAACCTTTCTTACCATATACGGACCTTCATAGTTAGGAGTCCATTTTCCCCTGTGATCTGTCTAAGGAGGAAGGATCCTTTTCAACACCAAATTACCCGTCTGGAAGCACCGAGGACGCACTTTCTAATCAAAGGCTTTCTTCATCCTACTCTGGTACACCCGGCCATGCGCAATGGCTGCCAATCTCTTCTGATCAATCAATTTCAGCTGATTCAACCTGGTTTGCACCCATTCAGCTTCGTCAAGCTTTACATCCGACAATACCCTTAAAGTAGGAATCTCAACTTCTAATGGCATGACCGCTTCCGTACCATACACCAGTGAGAAAGGAGTTGCCCCGGTTGATGTATGCACCGAAGTACGATAACCATGAAGAACAAAAGGAAACATCTCGTGCCAGTCCTTGTAGGTCACAACCATCTTCTGCACAATCTTCTTGATATTCTTATTAGCTGCCTCAACAACGCCCTTCATCTTCGGACAATTTGGAGAAGAATTGTGTTGTTCGATCTTGAAACCCTGACACAGTTCCTTCGTCATTTTGTTATTCAAATTTGAACCATTATCAGTAATGATTCTCTCAGAAATACCATAACGACAAATGATGTCCTTCTTTATGAATCGGGTGACTACCTGCTTCGTGACATTGGCAAAGGACGCTGCTTCTACCCACTTCGTAAAGTAATCAATCGCGACAAGAATGAAGCGATGTCTATAAGAAGCAGTCGGCTCAATCTTTCCAATCACATCGATTCCCCACATGGCAAAAGGCCAAGGAGACGTCAACACATTCAGAGGAGCCGGTGCCACATGCATCTTATCAGCATAAATCTGGTATTTATGTCATTTTCTAGCGTATTTGAAACAATTGGATTCCATAGTCATCCAATAATACCCAGCTCTCAACAATTTTCTAGCCATTGCATGTCCATTGGCATGAGTGCCAAAAGAACCTTCATGGACTTCCTCCATCAACAGGTTTTCTTCAAGTTCATCAACACAACGCAGCAAGAACATGTTGAAATTTCTCCTGTAGAGCACATCCTCCTTGTTCAGATAAAAATTACCGGCTAACCTCCTCAGAGTCTTCTTATCTTTACTGGATTCCCCAACTGGATACTCCTGAGTCTTGAGAAAATGCTTGATATCGAAATACCAAAGCTTTCCATCGGATGCTTTCTCAACGGAAAACACAAAAGCAGGTCTATCAAGACGCATGATGGTGATAGCAGGAGTTTCATTCCAGAAATTCACTTTTTACATCGAAGCTAGCATGGCCAAGGCATCCGCCATCTGATTCTCAGCCCTCGGCATATGATGTAAATCGACTCTATCGAAGAAAGGCAGCAGTCTCCTTGCATAATCTCTATAAGGCACCAGGTTGGCCTGACGAGTTTCCCATTCTTCTTTGATTTGGTTAACGACTAACGCTGAGTCACTATATACATCCAGATTCTTAATCCTCATATCAACGGCCTCTTCTAAACCCATAATACAAGCTTCATACTCGGCTTCATTATTGGTGCAGGCGAATGTCAACCAGGTGATGAATGGTATATGAGAACCGTGAGGAGTAGTAATAATCGCACCGATTATTATCATATGAACTTACCGCTCCGTCGAAAACCAGTTTCCATTGAGATTCTCTCTCAGGACCCTCGTCAAGTAAAGGCTCATCACATCTTTCATCCTCAAAATCATGACGTCTTCATCTGGAAAATCAAACTCCATCGGCTGATAATCCTCAATCGGCTGTTCCGCGAGATATTCCGACAGAATGCTTCCCTTAATGGCTTTCTGGGAAACATACTGAGTATTATACTCTGTTAAAACCATTTGCCATCGGGCAATCCTTCAGGAGAGTGCTTGTTTTTCAAAGACATACTTGATAGAATCCATCTTCGAAATCAATAGGGTTGTATGGTTCAACATGTATTGTCTCAAACGCTTAGCGGCCCAAGTGAGTGCACAACATGTTTTTTCCAGCATCGAGTATCTCAACTCGTAATCACTGAATTTCTTACTCAGTTAGTAGATGGCATGCTCTTTTCTACCTGACTCATCCTGTTGACCGAGCACACATCCCATTGAATTCTCAAGAATCATGAGATATATGATCAATGGTCTCCCTGCAACTGGAGGCATGAGTATTGGAGGTTCCTGCAGATATTCTTTTATTCTTTCGAATGCTTTCTGGCAATTTTCATTCCACCTGTTCGTTTGATCTTTTCTCAGCAATTTGAATATTGGTTCACAAGTGGCTGTAAGATGAGATATAAACCTTGCAATGTAGTTTAATCTCCCCAGGAAACCACGAACCTCTTTTTCTGTTCTCGGCTCATGCATTTCTTGTATAGCTTTTGTTTTGGCATGATCTACCTCAATACCCTTTTCACTGACCATGAAGCCCAATAACTTTCCAGATCTCACCCCGAAGGTGCATTTGTTAGGATTCAGCCTCAGCTTGAACTTCCTCAACCTTTCAAACAATTTCAGAAGATCGACCAGATGTCCCTGCTCCGTCTGTGACTTTGCTATCATGTCATCAACATAGACTTCCACCTCATGATGAATCATATCATGAAATAAAGTGACCATCGCCCACTGATAAGTTTCCCCTGCATTTTTCAATCCAAAGGTCATCACCTTATAGCAAAAAGTCCCCCATGGTGTGATGAAAGTAGTTTTCCCCATGTCCTCTGGGGCCATCTTGATTTGGTTATACCCAGAGAAGCCATCCATGAATGAAAACATAGAATACTGAATGGTGTTATCAACCAACACATTGATATGAGGGAGCGGGAAATCGTCTTTCGGGCTCGCTTTATTCAGATCTCGATAATCAACGCACATCCTGACCTTTCCATCCTTCTTAGGCACAGGAACAATATTAGCGACCCACGGAGGGTAATTCGTGACAGCAAGAAACCCAGCATTCAACTGCTTTTGAACTTCTTCTTTGATCTTGACTGCCATGTCTGGCCTTGTCCGTCTGAACTTCTGCTTGACTGGCGAGCATTCTTCTCTGAGAGGTAGCCGGTGTACCACAATATCTGTATCCAGCCCAGGCATGTCTTGGTAAGACCAAGCGAAGATATCTTTATACTCACGGAGCATTTCAACCAATCTTTTCTTGACACTGTCTTCCAATGCATCCCCCACTTTAACCTCTTTCATGTTATCCTCGGTACCCAGATTGATAATCTCAATATCCTCCTGATGAGGCACAATGACCCTTTCCTCCTGCTTGAGAAGTCTGGCTAACTCTTCAGGTAGTTCACAGTCTTCGTCAGTCTCATCTTCAGCTTGATAAATGGGATTATCAAAGTCATACGAAGTCATAACTGAACCTGAATCGATGGCATCTGATAGAAAAGACATGCATGAGGATGTTATGTTTATTATGCGATGCAACAAAGAAAGCACATTGCCATTTTTCTGTTAAGGATAAATGCAAAACAAAAACAAGAAAAATAGGGATCACAATATTTGAATGCGAAACATCTTTTATTTAATGATAAATGGCAAATAACAAGAAGGCCCCACAAATGGCTCACTACGTCTTGGGCAGAACGCAGGACTGAACATAATCAAAATAATGAACATTACTCTGCAGCAGTAACATGAATGACTTCTTCGGTAATCCAGTTGCACAGCTTCTGGCCGGGAGTACATGGACGAATCCACGCATCCATGTCGCAGTCACTGTCCCCTTCATCGTCTTCAACGACATTAATCCTATCAAATATCACACCACTGCTGGTGAACTGCACCGGTCCCCTGTATCTCAGAATCTGAGGAGAACTGGAGGGTTTGTATCCCAGGCCGAACTTGTCCTGCTTGACAGGAACATCAAGAACTTGGCCCCACTTCTGAGATGAGTTGGATTCTACGATAGCACGAGCCTCCTTGAGCGACGGCATCAAAACCTCTGGGCCATTGGCTTCTACAAGAGACTTCCCCTGAATCTGAACTGTTTCGAATGCCTTTCAGAGCGTTTCGTGGATCTCACCATCCACTTCCACGTATTTGAAGGATGACAAATGGCTAACCATAATGTCCTCTTCACCACATACCGTGGCTGTCTTCCCTTCCACCATGTATTTCAGCTTTTGATGCAACATTGAGGTAACTGCCCCAGCAGCATGTATCCAATGTCGGCCGAGAAAATAGTTGTATGCTGGCTGGATATCCATAATATAGAAAGTTTCATCAAAGATCTCTGGCCCTATCTGAATAGGCAGCGTGATTTCTCCAAACACTGATCTCTTAGATCCATCAAAAGCCCTCACGACCAAATCACTTGGCGTGCACAACAAACCTTGAATGTCCAACTTCATCAATGCCTTCTTCAGAAGCACATTGAGGGATGATCCTGTATCAACCAAGACATGTGACATCAGAGATCCTCTACACTCCAACGATATATGCAGAGCACAATTATGGTTCCTCCAAGCAGGAGTCAGATCCAAATCAGTAAAGCCGAGACCATTATCGGCATTCACATGAGTGACTACCCCCTCCAACTAATTAACAGAAATCTCCTGGGGTAGATACGCTGCATTCAAGACTTTCAATAGAGCGTTACGATGCGCCTCCGAACTCATCAACAATGACAGGATAGAAATCTTCGAAGGAGTCTGATTCAAGTGATCCACAATTTTGTAGTCACTCTTCCGAATTAATCTCATAAATTCCTTCGTATCCTTTGAAAGATTATCAGTAACAACCTGGGGTTGAACATTCTCTTCAATTACAGCCTTACGCTTACCCTTGTCATTCTTATCAGCAATAATCGCCGGTGGAGCAAAGACCCTACCACTTCTAGTGATACCTCCGGCTCTCACTATATTCTCAACCGACGAACTTCCGCTTTCCGATTCTGTCGATTCTTGCTTCTGCCCGTTATAGAACACCTCTCCCCCATAATTCCATGGGTTTGCTCTAGTGCTCTCATACGGTATAGGTCCAGGTACAATATGGTAACCGGAGCGGGCCTAGTCGGCGCTGAAATATTGATAGTCCGGTATGGAATGGAAATTGTAGCAACTTCGTTTCTATCATTACTCACCTCTTTCACAACATCTTCTTTCACGACTTTATCGAATTGCAAACAACCTTCATCAATCATTCTCTGAATACCCCTCTTCAAAAGATCATAACCCTCAGGCTGCGCTTCACATTCTGAGCAGTCAGCAAAACAACCAGGAAACACCCTCTTCTTCAACAGACAGCCCTTCATAAAACCCAGTGGAGTCTTCAAATCTTCAACATCAGTTATCAGATTCAACTTCTCCCCCCTTAATAATGGCATTGGCTCCGACCACACCATGATTCGGAATTGGGTTCTGTCACATTAGGCCCCTCGTTGGTGAAATTGATAGCTTTGGAATCAAGCAAGTCCTGTACTTTATGCTTGAAAGCTTTGCAATGTTCAATATCGTGCCCTGGAGCACCCGAATGAAAATCACAATGAGCATTCACATCGTACCCAGCAGATGGCAGACTAGTGAGAGGAGCCAAGGTCCTCTTCTGAACCAACTGTAATTGCAGCAACCGTTGTAACAACTGAGAATACAGTATCAGAGGATTCGCAAACTGTCTATTAGTCGTTCTTTGTCTGGCAGCATAAGATCGTTGAACATTGCCTTGCTGATGAGCTGCAGCCGGGATATCTACTGTAGCGACTTGCTGAGGATAACGGGACTGAGCTCTACCCTTACCCTTGTTAGAAACAACATTTGCATCACCCTCCCTTCTCTTGAGGTTTGCAGAATATGGCTTCTTCGTTCCTCCTGATGAGGATCCACCACCATTCAAAATCTTACCAGACTTGATTCCACTCTCCAATCTTTCGCCAGCGATTACCAGATCAGAAAACCCTGCAGACATGCAGCATATCAACTTCTCAAAATACACGCCAGGTAACGAAGCCATGAAAAAGTCTATCAACTCCCTTTCAACCAAAGGAGGTTGCACTCTTGCAGCCAGATCCCGCCACCTTTGGGCGTATTCCTTGAAACTCTCAGAATTCTTCTGCGACAAGCTCTGCAATTGTACCCGATTTGGTGCCAGATCACTATTATATTGATAATGACGCACAAAAGCCTCGGCCAATTCTTTCCATCTACGAATATGGGTTCTTTCAAGCCCCATATACCATTCCAACGAAGCCCCTGCCAGACTATCCTGGAAGAAATGCATTAGCAGCTTTTCATCACTGGAATAAGCAGACATTTTCCTGAAGTACGCCCGGATGTGTACTCTGGGACAAGTAGTCCCTTTGTACTTATCAAAATCGGGCACCTTAAATTTGGGGGGAATCCTGACCCTAAGAACCAAACCAAGATCAGACATATCCAGGCCCAAAGTGTTCTGATTCTCGAACGATTTCATCTTCTCCTCAATCAGTTTGAAGCTTCAGTCAGCTTCAGTCAGCAAATATATCATCCTGATTATCCTCCCAATGGGGCCCAACAACCCCGTGCACAGCGCACACACTGCCATTACCAGCAATATTACCGTTCTCACCAGCAGCTCCTCTGCCCGGAGGTACAACAACAGTAGGAATACCCTGAGGAATAGACCCACCAATTGGAGGATGAACAACACCGACTCCTCGGTGCAAAATACCGTCTTCATCAACCCGTGCTATCAACGGCTGGACTAGAATTCTCAACTGTTCCTGCCCACTAGCAATAGTTTGCATCAGTTCCATGAATTAGGCCATGCGCGCCCTGACCTCCTGCAATTCCTCTTGAACCTGATCCATCACCTTTTGCTGATTCCCTCGAGTAGAATACCTGTGGAAACTGAACTCCTCAATCCTGAACTGAAGAAAAGCAAGCAGAGATAAGAACACAAGGCCACCAAGAACAACCTGTGATGCAAATGAGAATGCAAGATGCAAAATGCAAACATGTCAATGTATGCACAGGGAGATCTCCCCCTTGTTTCCGATTTCAATAAACAAGAACATCAGAGATGGATAAGAACACCACGATAAATCTTCTCATATATCAAGTAAAGCTGAAACAATACAACCAAATAAGAAATATCTACATACAACGAAGTATTGATCTCATCCAACATCTCTGATGATGATCAAGATATAACAGCAAATGAAACTACAAAAGAAACTCCTAGTAGCCATGATCTCTACGCCACTCCTGAGACTCCTCAAGCATCTCCTTCGTGTCTGGATGGTCTGGCCTCTCCATCAACTCTCGGATAAGGACATCCCTCTTGCGTATCACATCCTATAGATAATGACAATGGTCCTCCCAAGCATCTTCGCCAAAGGCGTCCTCAAGCCTGGGTTTCTTCACCTCTGCCCGAATCTTGAACTCTCCAAGTGCTGATAAAGTCTCTTGGTATTTCTACTCGATCGTACTTCTGCGGAACATTTCTAACAATACCTCCCTCTCCTTAGCCTTGAATTGTACTTTCAGCTTATCAACCTGAATACGAAGCTGGTCTTCCCTATTCTTGTTGGCAGTCAAGGTAGCATTCCATTGCTCGTTGAATTTGGATATCTTCAGATAGGCTCTATCTAAATCCTCCTTCTTACTTTTCAGAACATCACAAGTGCTTTTCAGATCAAGACCGACTTGCTTCCGTGCTTGTACCTACTCAACAAGTTCTTCCTTCAACTTAGTCAACAGTTCTGCATTTGTCTTGGCCAAATAAACAGCTTCACCCTTATCATGCTTCAGCTGACTGATTTCCTGCTTCAACACTTCATTCTCTTTGTGCAGCTCTTCTTTCTCTGCCCAAAGCTTGGTATATCTCATGATATCGACGGTTGTAGGAGGCTCAATGACTAAGGGATATAATGGTGCTTTGACAAGAAACGGCAATAATACCTCTTCAACCCTCTTCTGAATCCAATCCGAGTATGGATCATAGGCTCTACAATCTCCTTTGCCCAAAGAAAGCTTTCCCTTCTTGTGAACCTTACCCCAAGCGTCCACGAATCTAGCCGAGATACAAGGATCAGCTACACCTGTGAAGTACAGAGATTCCTGCACTTCCTCTTCTTTCGGAGGTCCTTTTAAAATCGAATTGTCTCACAGCAAGAGAAGGATTATAATTGATACCGCCTTTCCTCCCCATCAAGGGCACATTAGGAAAGCTACCACAACTGAAGATAAGCTCACGACCCAGCAAGTCCCAATTGAACCAGACGATATTCTTCTCCGTTAAACCCATAAGCCTCTTCGACCATTCAGATGAGTTCGCGGAATCCACAAAAGCTCCAGAGCGAGGAAGGTGATCAACAAACCACTTATGCAACAACGGTGCGCAACAAGAAACCATCTTTCCTCTTCTTTTCTCGTTCTTGTAATGCACTGAATGATACAAGTCTCCTAGAAGAGTAGGTACGAGATTCTTGGAAGCGAAGACATGAAAAACATCAAAATCCACAAAGTCCAGTACATTCGGAAATAACACAATGCCATAGACACACAGAGCCAAGATAGCACTGAAAACCACCTAACAACCCTTGTCAGCATACTCTCGGGGTTTGTCGACCAAGAAGGGTAAAGTAAATCCGAAAACTCTGTTTCTACTGATAACATGATCTGCCAAGTTAGAGGCACTCAAATAAAGAGCGGCGGACAACTTCTCAAGATTAGGTTCTTCCTCGGAGCTGAAGAAAGGCACTTTGTTCAGAATCAGAACACCCAAGATGTAAGCAAATTCTTCCAAGGTCGGAACCAACACATAGTCCGGAAATGTGAAGCATCTCAGTGGAGGATCATAAAACTGCAACAGGGTATGAATAGCTCCATGCTCATAACTCGTGAGCTTACGGACAAACCTCAGAATTCCCCCATACTGTTCTCTGAAAGCTACAAGAACACCAGGATCAGCCATGGAAATCAGACCAAATAAAGGTCCCAACTCAGGTGCCAGAAATTTGTACACAACAATCCTCTTTCTTCTAACTTCCATGATTATGCAAATACACACATGGGATCAAGGTATCCAATGCTCAAACTTGCTGCTGTGCTGTTGACTGAATTCAACCATAGCTTCGCTCTAATCAGAACACTGAGATAACACACTAGGCAGAACACTCAAGATCAAAATTTCGCACTGACGAGAAAACCAGGGTTGGTTGAAGGCCAAGTTTCCTGCAAAAACCCATCCCTCTCACATGTGGGTTCTAGTCTTGAAAGGTATGGCATCCTATGTGGGTTGTTAGCGTCACAGACTTTCAAGAAATGATGATACATTCACCATTTCTGGTTTGGCATCATAGTCTAACAAAGCGACCTCACTTAGCTGACTCCCCAAATGGACGGTCTCCAAAGTCGACAGTCTCTCTAAGTCAATATTCCCTCAACTGCACCAGGCGCGCAGGATAGAATATTTCCAAGGAAAAACCTCGTTTGAATGTGAATTTCACGCGAGCTATTGCGCAACCAAATGCCACACAAGCTCCCATTAATCTCCACTATAATCCTAGGTGTATACTCAAGCCCAGGTCCGGCTTATCTCTCGGTGGAACAACCCAACCCACAGCACAGCATCAACAAGAATGCAAAATGCAATAATATACAACAGATAATGTACATAAAGCAAAACAACTGCACGAAAGTAAACACCCAAAGACTAGGATTGACTCGCAAAGGGAACTGTTATCCCCAGCAGAGTCGCCAGTTGTCGCAACTGCGAAAAACACCTGGCAGAAAATAGAAGAGTCGCCACCTTTTGTTATTTATCCCACAGAGAGGGAAAGGAAACGATCGGAAAAACCTAACGAAAAAAGGAAAAGACGAGGTCATTGCAACCAAGTCTGGATTCGGGAGTCGGTTACGCAAGGGGAAGGTATTAGCACCCCTCACGTCCGTCGTACTCGACAGGATCCACGCTTGTTGTCTATCCAAGGGTGTGTTTAAACTATCTACGCTACAGGCTTGCAGGACAAAAAGAAAAGAAAAGAGACTCGGCAGAGCATCGCCGCTCTGTGCCTACGTATTCCCTCGTGCAATGGGAAAGTCAGAGTCAACGTAGTTCGGCTAACTACGGGAGAGAAGGGGGGAAGGTTGCTCGCCAAGACATCGCGTCTTGTGCCTACGTACTTTCATCTGGTATGAAAGATCAGAGAAACCGTAGTTCGGGCTGACACGAAACCACGGGTTGATTAAGTGTTTTAACCGAGTAGTGTTAAACATCCGTTCTAGCAGTTAGGGACTAAGCCTGTTTGCGGTAGAATCGAAGCTTAACAACACTCTTTTGTGAAAAAAGGTTTCTGATTAATCCCGAAGGAAAAAGGTTTAAAATTTGTTTTGTGTTTTTTAGTGAAGTGAATTAATTCAGTTTGTGATTCACGTTGCACTAAAGACTATGACATGGAGGCGAATGCGTCGTATATCGCCCCCAAACGGGACGTATTCTAAACACTCTAGATAAGCGAGAGGAGACCCCTCACTCATCCTTCCCCATGTAGCTTAAGGCTCGTAGCGCGCAACGTTCATCGCATTTATTAGATGAATTAGAATTGTTTTGAGATGAGAAGAGAGACGCACGGAAGGTCTAAGGGAAACTCGGCCCTAACATTGTCATGCAAAGTGGTTCTAAAGTTTGGATAAAAAAAGGGGGAACATCTACCCTAATGTTAGCATGCTTGGATTGAACACCTAATGTCTCTCCTACTCCCATCCTAAACGGAGGGACTAGGAACCCTATGGGGATCATGGCAAAAAGCACAAGAAGAACAAAGGAAGGAACAATCACAAGTAGAAGATGCAAACACTAAAATGCACATTTAGAATGGTGGGAGGAGGAAAAAATGTGTGGGGCAGCAGCCGCCACAAGTGCATCTCGACCTTAACAGTGATGCAAAATGATACCAACATGTGGAAAAAAAGAGATGAAAGCAAATAAACATACAAACAAATGCACATTATACACAAGCATGTCAACAAAATCGTGATTAACCAACCACAAACAGTGACAAATATCCAAAACATTTCAATCCTAATCCCTCACACTGATCTATGATGATTCGAATCGAAACGGTATGCGAACAAGCAAGCAAAACAGCAAATATGACATTCTGGCACTGTGTTAATCGGTTAACCCCTGGGGTTAATCGGTTAACACCTTAAAAAGTTTGGAAAATCTGGAATTTTGAACAGGTTAATCGGTTAACCATATGCATTAACCGATTAACACTGTTAATGTTTGAAATAATTTGAAAGTTTGAAATGGTTAACCGGTTAACCATATAGGTTAACCGGTTAACCATATAGGTTAACCGGTTAACCATATAGGTTAACCGGTTAACATTGTACCAGAAGCCAAAAACAGCAGCAGAAAATCACTTCTAGCACCAAAACAGCTTATCCAAGGATCCAAAAGATCAACTTATCACTTAAGCACGAAATTAACAATAGAAAATAGAGATCCAACAACATGAATACACAATTACACAATAATATCACAATCCGAACGGATCAAAATCAACCAAAATTCAATCGAATATGAAGATTAACATGATAAGCTCAAAAATTAAATCGGATCGAGAATTCCAACCTTCGAAGCGGAGATTTGCTTCGGTAAGTGTTGATCAACTGAATTTGAGCAGATCCAAACAAGATTATCCGGAAAACTTCAAGATCCACAATAATTCTTGCAAGAGGAATGAAGATCAAACACTTTTAAGCCAAATTACTCCAAATAAACGCTTCCAACTCAAGCTTCAAAATCAGATCTCAATTTGCACAAAAATGGATTATGAAAATTGATCCAATGATGATGATAAATGGAGGTTTATGCTCAAGAATCCATTGATTTCAATGAAAAATCAATGAATCCAAATGATGAAGAGCTTTGAGTGAGGGTTTTGGAATGTAGAAGTTTGAGAGAAAATTGAGAGCTTAAGAGTGAATTCTGAAAAATGAATGGAATTATGAGAGATTAGATGGTTTGGTTTGGAGTAAATTACTTAAGTACTCTCATGGTTTGGATCCAAAGCAAGGTTTGAGAATTTGGATTGGAAATCAAGGTTTGGAATGTGGAGTGGGCATTTGGAGGGAAATCTGAATTTTAAAGAGGTTCTAGATCCTTCCCACATGCAAAATTTGAATTTCCAAAGGCCAAAAATGAACCCCAAATGAAAATTGCTTGAAATCTCACGTGCAAGGCAAAATCTGCTTTGGTTAACCGGTTAACCATATAGGTTAATTGGTTAACACCTCTGAAACTTTGAATCTGGACTATTTTTTCATTGGTTAACCGGTTAACCACATGCGTTAACCGATTAACACCTTTGAATTTTAAATTTGGCGCCTTTTGGAGGGAAAATTGCTTGTTTGCCCTGTTCTGACTGTTTTGAGCTCTGTTTAGCTTCTGCATCTCGTTCTTGAACGTTATCACTGTGAAAATGCTTGACATGAGCCTGAGTGCTGCTTTCTGAATTGTTGTTGTCCTGCAAAATAAAATAAAATCGGCCGCCTGATCGCCAGATAAAATAAATGCCCGAGCCTCTGATGCTCGTTGTTTGTTGTTCAATCTTTGCGCCAAAATGAACTTGAGTCACATGAATACCTTGATCCCATGCCAAGAGAACAAATGATATGATATGCGAAAATGCAAAATGCAAAGAAACAAAAGCCAGTTACTGTTAAAACGAAAGGGCAAATTTTAGGGTGCTACACCAAGTAACTGGTGACACAAGTTACACAAGTGTATGACCTAAAAATGAAAGACCAGCATCTTGAGCAAGTTATAAACATGTAGTAACACTCACAAGATGCATATGGGATCATTAGAAATCATTTCCCAAAGAAACTAGGTCAAACTAGCTTGTATGAATACCTTTAAAGGTGGTTTGACTTGCAAGGTTCACCAAAAATAGAAGGATTATTCAATAAATTCCAAATAAAATGTACAAAGTAACCAAATTCAATGGAAAATAGAAGCCAAAGTTTCAAAGTGAAACTCACTTCAAGGCATCACCAAACAATTCCATTATTAAGGGTGTTCCACCTTATCGAGGGTTTATCGAGGGGCATCAAAAGTCAACTCAAAGCCAACCATAACATGATCAAACATGAACCAAAATCACCCTCAAAGATGCCTCAATCCCTTACCTAAGTGAGGGAGAAGCCATGGTCATAGGGGATAATTATTTGAGGTTCAAAAGATCAAGATAACACAAGGTATACACCATAAAACCCTTTAAAATGTAAATTTCAAATAAAATACAAAAATAAAATGAAATCAGAAATAAAAAACATGAAAAATTAAATAACATGCCAAGGTATAAGTAAATATTTTTTGTAGAATTTTTGGATGACCAGAGCCATTTTTAATTAAATAAAATGAAAACCTAAAAAGTAAAATAAGTAAATCAAGTTGAAACAAACAGGGGGTGTAGTAGCAACTTAAAAATGAATTGGAATGAGTTCAAACGCGCAAATGGGCCTAACACAGGGTGTGCAAATAGCAAGAAAAACCAGGCCCAGACCAAACTTTGGGCACACTCAGATGCCACACTGGCCTTGATTAAATGAGGTGGCAATGAGTCACACGCACGGGCAAACCAAAACATGACAACTCAACCTTTTTAAATTCAAATGAGGGCGCCAAGGCCACCTCAGCCTTTCTTCCACCTCCAGACATCGGAACCCTAGTTCCGGTCGTCTTCTTCGACCAAGCTTCGCCAGAGTAAATTCAAAAATGCCCAGAAATGAAAAATGAAGACACCCCTCGACCCAGAATTCCACATAGGTCTCAAATCCAACCTCAAAAATCAAAGATAAGCATGTTTACATGGTGATTCGAAAGCATAAAGTTTGGACACCACAAACTGAAACTCCATCAAACTCAACCAATATGATATGCAAACATTGCCTCCATTAAGGAGGACTTCAGATGCACCCAGCATGACCCTATCATGTATCTAAAATGGATGGAAAAAGGTCAGAGAGTTACCTAGTGGAGTATGTCCACTACTTCTTCACAGCTTGTTGAAAAGCCACCAAAAGCCACAGAATGCTTCCTTGGAGCTTGTAGAACCTTGAGGTAAGCTTGTAAATCCTTGAATATCCCTTAAACTAGCAACCAAGTTTGAATAGGTCACGAGTTTAGTGCTTACAACAAGCTTCTATACAGAAAGTAGAGAATGTTGTGAGGAAGATGATTTGAGGTGAGTTTTAATGGAAAGGCCAGGAAGAAATGAGATTTGAAGAAAAGTTCAGAGGAGGTAAAATGAGAGAAATGCTCTGATCTTCTTCACAATGGTGGCTACCTTTGCTAGGATTTCACTTTTGGCTTTTATAAGAGGCTTTTTGTGTGGTTAAAACGATTAAGTACTGAGGTTAATCGTGTGGTAGCAAGTTCTGAAAATTTTGGGAGAAATTGAGATGGATGGTGGATGATGCATGAGGTACAAATCATGGCATGGTTGGCTGCTTTGGCTGTCCTTTTGCTGAGTGGAAAGAATGACTAGAGGAGTGTGTAAAATGGTTACGCTTGTCTTGATGGATACAGCCTCTTTGTCAAGCAAGTTTTCTCAAATTCTTATTATGACCAATTTGCTCCAAATGGTACATAAGTTGTACAAGGCTTGTTGGTCTTGTTTTGGCAAAGTTTCTAAGCTCAAACTTAACATTTTATGTGCATGAAATGAGCCTTTGCAAGATCAGGTTAGAGAATATGTCAAGATCAACCATAAGTCATGTCTTGTAACATCTTCCAAAACATCAACTTTGAGCCATCATAGCTTGAAGCATATGGCTCCCCTTGATCAGAATTTGGGCTCAAATGAAAGTTTGCATGATGGGGAACATTTATCATGTTGGAAGAAACTTGATTTGCACCTTGGAAAGTCATGAAAATTAAGCTTGAAAACCATGCCACAAAATCTGCCTTGAAATAACTTTGTAAAATTTCTACGTTATGAGTTTTGACACACTTGGAACCCCAACTTTGAGTCCCCATAACTTGAGCTTCACTAATCTCATGAGAAACTTCTGGTAATGGATGAAAAGCTTAGAACATGAGGAACAACTTTGATGTTATACAAAAATTCATTTGGAACCTTGATCATGAAGGAAAATGGCCTTGAAAATGGTTGATTCACATATGAAACGTTCCATAAATGGAAAGTTTCTAAAACCCTAATTTTCCAAAAATGGCAAGTTTCAAACTTCTTGATTTTTTTTATAATCCCTTTGACATTTCTTGGTCAATCTTCATCCATTGGCCATGTTAAACATGAGTAATATGATTTTGACCTCAAAAAGTCAGGAGTTGACTTTTTCCTCTACACAATTGACTTTTCCCAAATTTACCTGATTTTCAATTGACTGACCAATTGAAGTTCTTCTGGTTAAAGTTGATGATCAATCCTCTACCTCTAAACACCTTAGGGCAAGTGGAGAATCATGGATCCAAGTCTTGCTCAAAGAAACAAGTCTAAGCTGATTATATGTGAAACCCTAATTCCAATCCCCTTTGTAGATGAATTGAATGACTGCTTCAACTCCTCAATAGCCTCTAAGGTACTCGACAGATCTTTATCCCATGCTTACACCAATAATAAGACCTCATAAACTCTTGACAAACCTCTGGTGCCTCCCAAACAAGGAACTATAGCAAACCTTTCCTCTCAAGGAGCTTTGACAACTTCATGATAATGAAACTCTGATGGCTTGCAGAAATGCCTTTGCTTGTGCTTGAAACCAAAAAGACCCTCCTCTTGCATGGTACAAGAAACCTCTTGATCCCATGTAGAGAACAATGTTATGCAAATGCAAATGCTAAAATGCAACGAAACATAAGCTAAGTTCAGAAGAAAAAGTTGGTCAAATTTTGGGGTACAACACACGGCGAAGAAGATTTAATGGTGAGCAATCTATCATCCTTCCGGTACATTGAAGTTGGTGACGATGCATTGGAAACAACTTCTCAGGCATTGGAAATTGCACATGTTGTATTGATTGAGGATGTTGTTGTCATACGTGGGCTATCTTTTGTCTCTGTCCAGAGTATCAAAAGTGCAACGAAGGAAGGTCTTCCTCAAGGTTGGGGAGAATTAATTGAGGTCAACGCTCGGGCAAAGAACAATCGACAAGGTTTGGGTTACAAACCAACTCTAGATTAAAGATCAGAGATCGACGACAAGCGCCTAAAGACCCTGAAAGAAACCTTTGTGAGTGGCGGCATTCAAATAAATGTCATCAAAGAATACGCCGAAGTAAGTTGTATTGATAACCTGGTATTCCAAGATGAAGTCGTTTTGTGCAATTGGGAGGTCGTTGAAGTTCCCATCATGTTACCACTCTTAGAGTAATATGTTTGTCTTACTTGTTAGCTTTTTCTCTGTTTAAAATCCATGGTCACGCCCGAGACCAGTAGATCATTTTGTATGGGTCGCACTTTTGCAATTAAAGATCAATCAATCAATGAGTGTTTTGCTAAACTTCCATTTGTTGTTCATTTTTTTATTTGTTTTCACTCTTTTAAAAAGGGAAATGGAAATATTTTGAAAACCTAAAAATAATTCATCATCTGCATCTCTTTGTGTGTGTTTGATCATTTAAACCCGTTAACACATGCAACAAACCTCCATCACCCGCTAAATCCAATGATCATCCAGTTCTTTCTGACTTTTTTTCACATGTATTCCAAGCTAAAGATGAGAGTGATGAGGATTTTGAAATTCCTGAAGAACTGATGAAGATGAGTGAGTACGAGGTTGCCTATTTTCAACCTTACAAAGAACAAATTGACATTATCAACTTGGGCTCTGAAGAAGTAAAAAGAGAGGTCAAGATTAGGGCATCGCTTAGGGCAGAGGTTAAAGACAGATTGGTAATGCTTCTTAAAGATTATGCGGATGTGTTTGCTTGGTCCTACCAAGATATTCCTGGGTTAGATACCGACATTGTAGTTCACAAGCTCCATTTTAAACTTGAGTGTCCTCCAGTTAAGCAGAAACTTCGAAGATCCAGACTTAACACGGATCTCAAAATCAGAGATGAGGTTAAAAAGCAGATAGATGCAGGCTTTCTGTAAATTTCTAAATACTCTGAGTGGGTGGCTAATATTGTACCAATACCTAAGAAGGATGGCAAAGTTAGAATATGTGTAGATTACAGGGATCTTACCAAGTGTACAGAAATTCAGGAAGTATCCATTGAGACTAAATCCTACCAAAGGTACCTTCTGAGTCAGATCTGGCAAACTACTCGACTTCATTATTCGTCAACATGGAATCGAGGTTGATCCTGAAAAGGTATGAGCCATTCAGGAAATGCTTGCCCCACAAACTGAGAAGCAGATTAGAAATTTCCTTGGAAGATTAAATTATATCTCCAGGTTTATCTCCAACTTGACTCCTACTTGCACACCGATCTTTAAGTTGCTACAGAAAGATCAAGCAGTTGTGTGGAAAGAGGATCTCCAGTAGACATTTGAAAAGATCAAAGGATACCTCCAAGAGCCTCCAATATTGATCCCTCTTGTGCCTGGAAGGCCTATCTTCATGTACATGACTGCGCTCGAGGAATCGATGGGTCGTGTCTTAGGTCAAGCGAATGAGTCGAGGAAGAAGGAGCATATGATTTACTACTTGAGCAAGAAATTCACCGATTGTGAAATTCGTTACTCTCTATTAGAAAAAGCTTGATGCGCTCTGGCTTGGGCAGCCAAACGTCTGAGGCAGTACATGATTTGTCACACTACTCTGTTGATATCCAAAATGGATCTGATAAAATACATATTTGAAAAACCTTCTCAGACGGGAAGACTTGCAAGATGGCACATGCTATTATCAGAGTATGACATTCAATATGTTGCTCAGAAGTCAATAAAAGAAAGTGTCTTGTCAGACTACCTTGCTAATCAACCTGTTGAAGATTCTCAACTGCTCAAATTCGACTTCCCTGACAAAGATATCATGCTTCTTTACAAAGCCAAAGAAGATCCTGGCCCCGAAGAGGGTCTTGACCTGGTTCCCGTTGGAAAATGATGTTCGACTGTGCATCCAACAAAAGAGGCCATGGTGTTGGTGTTGTTCTGGAAAATTTAACGGGTGGCTACACTGCTATTACTGCAAGATTGTGCTTCAAATATACGAACAACATAGCTGAGTATTATCGCTACTCGAAAAATGCAACGACGGGGAGGCAAAAAGAAAGACACAAGAGTCACCATCGAAATTTATTTATCCTATGAAGGAAAGGGTAAACATCGAGAAAACCCTAACAAAAGAATGGATAAGATGGCCTCGTGACCAAAGAGCGGGTTCGGAAGCCGGTTATGCGAAGGGAATGTATTAGCACCCCTCACATTCATCGTACTCGATAGGAACCATTTTTTTGTCTACATGTGATGATATCTACTAAAATATTGCTTATAAGAGTGTTCCAACGGGGTAAAGAGAAGGGTTAGAAATAGGGGAAAGAGAGGTAACGGGGGAAGGAGAGACACTCGGTAGGACTTCGCGGTCATAGGCTTACGTATTCTCAACAGATATGAGAAAGTCAGAGTCAACGTAGTTCGGGAAACTACAGGTGATGGGGGGAAGGTTGCTCACCAAGACATCGCCGTCTTGTTCCTACGTATCCTCATCTGGTATGAGAAATTAGAGAAAACATAGTTCGGGTAACTACGGGTGAAAGGTGAAAAAGAGTGCTCGCCAAGACATCGTCGTCTTGTGCCTACGTATTCTCATCTTGCATGAGAAATCATAGCAAACGTAGTTCGAGATACAGTTAACCAGTGTTTTTATGGATGATGTTAACGTAGCACATTCTAGCAGTTTAGGTGTATTGTTGCTCGTTCGTTGGAGACTTAGGCATTACCTGTTTGCGGTAGAACGGACGTAACATATCCTTTTCGAAAAGATTAATTTTCGCCTATCAAGGCAAGATGTCACGTTTGATTTGTGAGAGTTGTTTTTAGGGGTGAAATAGGTCCTCGGATAGTAACCCCTTGCAGGTAGTACCCAATTCTCTATCTCAAACTTTTGTTGTGAAAAGGTGTGGCGAATATAGTCACATCTTTGTATTGAAAGACGAGTATCGAGACCACACACTCTACAGTGAGTATCCTGACAGTCGGAGAGGAAGAAGTCTACACTCAATCCTCTCTCTTTAGTTCAATACAAAGAGAACTTCATTCTCTTATTAAAATCTTTTTGATCTTGAATGGTAAGTGCTTTACAACAGTGAACCCAAACGGTAATGTCAAGCACTCGGGATAGGAGAAGGCCTACGACTAACCACTCCATGACCATTCAAGTTTTATTTAGGAAAAGAGTTTGAAAATGCACTTGGTACGAGACCAAGGTTTTTAGGAGAAAAAGTTGTAAAAGAAGAAGATGGTGAATTGGTTTGGCAGTTGGTTGAGAAAATCCACTTGACGTTGGATCAAGGGTTTGACTTGCATTTGCATGCAAAAGTGCGGCAGAAGGGAAGTGGGTTTGAAAATGGCTCGATGACGAATCGAGAATTAGTTTGAAAACAGAATATTCTAGTCCTTGGGGGTGCTCCTAGACGATAAGTCGCAATCAAAGAAATACAAAATACGTACATCGGAAACGGGAGAGGGGTACATGCAAATTACACGGGATTGCACGAAAATAAAAAGTCTCATTGTCAGGTAGCCCAAGAGGAAGTCGTGTGTGTGCAATGTGTTCTATACTACGCCTTGAGCGAAAGTCGAGCACAACTCCATGCTTGGGTTCCTGAAAATGTCCAAAGGTCCGTCACTTGGACAGACAAACAACAGTCCACCAATTTTGAGTTTTATGGTTTCGATATTTATTAAGTGTTTTGAAATAATGTAGAAGATGAAGAGGTGAATATATACAGGATAACAATATATATACAAGAATATCCACAATAATATTTGACTGAATTTAAAGCAGTTAATATTTGACTGAAATTAAAGCAATCGTATATTTAACGGAAAGTAAAGTCAGTACTTAGTGGTTAGTTTTGTTGGTGAATTGAATCAGGACAAATGTGATGCTAAACCGTCGTAGCTCAACTTATGATGAAATTCGAACTATAGGAGGTCATGTAGATTGATATTCGTACAAAAGACAAGATAGAGAAATGATATTGAGGATCATTCTCTGATTTAATCGTGTCGCATAGACCAAAAAAGGTGGGATCTCTTCTTAATCGCAAACATTATGTCGATTAATTGAAGGTAGCCTATCACAATCCCAAAGTAAAGAAAATGACCCAAATGGTCATTTTCCATAGATTTGAAATCGAGAAGGTTATCGACTTCGATAAAACGGCGCTTGCAAATTGAAAGACTTCATAGATCAAAAATATTAAAATGAAATCAAAAATGAAGAAGAAATGAGGAGAGAAGAAGAAGGTGGTCTCGGATCCATCATTATTTATCAATAGTTTGACTAATGATGATTTACAGAAGTCTCGTCATCGACTGAAACGAAGTAAAATGAAGATAAGGCATCAAAAATAAATAAACCCTAAAATTTAACTTTTAGAAGAATATATTAAAAACTTTAGAAACTAATTAGAAAAAAAAACAAAACTCTAAAATTACTCTAAAATTCTATCTTATTGTTAAAAGAATATTATCTATATAAAAAAAAAGAACTTGTTTAGAAAATAAAGTTTAAAAAATCTAAAAAAAAGCAAATCTAATTAAACAACTCTTAAAACTTTATTAGAAAAAAAAATGTCATAAAACTTCTAACAAAACTAAACATAAAAAATATAAAAAAAAAAGCTAATTTATAAAATATTAACAATTCAAGTTTATAAAAAATATTAATTAGTAATCAAAAGGGTCCTTTCTTGTAGTCCTTTCTGGAGCCAATATCAGAGACGCGTTTGGCAAAACAAGCAGCTTCCGCCATAGATCTCCTTGTTTTCCATGGTAACACCTCACCATCAACCTCAACACCATCGATTAAGATTCCGATGACAACCCATAAATGGAGAATGAAGATCAACGTATGTTTGGAAAGCTCTATGCTGATAAAAGCTCCGTCGAAGATCGACATCGCTGCAGAGTAACACAGACGAAAAATACACTCAGAGTGGGTTCCTTTGAAATGGGTCGTCGGAAAATCTTAAAAAAAGGTTTTTTTTTTGTTGAATGAGGCTCTAAAGAGTATGAGGTTGTTGAGTCTTGTTTTTACGGAGTTTTTTGGGTTTTGTCGCATCACTGCGAAGGAGGGGCCAACAAGGACAGAAGAGTCGCCACCGTTCGTTATGTATCCCAAAGAGAGGGAAAGGAAACGATCAGAGAAAACCTACGAAAAAGGGAAAAGACAAGTCATCGCAACCAAATCTTTGGTTCGGGAGTCGGTTACGTAAGTGGAAGGTATGAGCACCCCCCACGTCCGTCGTACTCGACGGGATCCACGCTTGTTATTTATCTAAAGGGTGTTAATCTATCTAAGCTACAGGCCACAGGGACAAAAGAAAAGAAAAGAGACTCGATAGAGCATCGCCACTCCATGCCTACGTACTCCCTCGTGCAATGGGAAAGTCAGAAGTCAACGTAGTTCAGAAAACTATGGGTGAAGGTGGGGGAAGGTTGCTCGCCAAGACATCGTCATCTTGTGCCTACGTATCCTTGTCTGGTACGAGAAACCAGTGCAAACATAGTTTGGGCTAACACGACCACAGGTTGGTTCAAGTGTTTTAACTGAGTAGGGTTAAACCTTCGTTCTAGCAGTTAGGTGTATTTCTGCTCGACCATTGGAGACTTAGGAGTTACCTGTTTGCGGTTGAACCAAGAGTTAACACACTCTTTCTGAAAATGATTTTCAATTAATCCCGAAGGATAAAAAAGGTTTGATATTTTGTTTTATGTTTTTTTTGAAGAAGTGAATTGAGTTATGATTTGTAACTCATGTTGCACTAAAGACTATGACTTGAGAGCGAATGTGTCACATATCTCCCAAAGGGCATACGCTAAACACTCTAGACAGTTGAGAGGAAGCCCCCCAACCATCATTTCCCAAGTACTTAAGGCTCGTAGCTTACAACACTTATTATCCTTTATTAGATGTTTTGAAGAAGTTTTGAGATGAGAAGAGAAGACACAAACTCTAAGGGGAAACTAAACAACCATAATGTTATCATGCAATGTACTCCTAAGATTGAGATTAAGAGGGGAGAACTATCCTAATGTTATCATTCTTGGATTTAACACCTAATGTCTCTCCTACTCCCACCTTAAACAAATGGGACTAGGAATCCTAAGGGATCATTGCAAAGAAAACCAAGTAAGCACAAGATAAATCAATCACAAATGAAAGGGATGCAAACATGAAATGCAACACAAAGAAAAGAGGGAGGAAAAAAAGTGTGGGGCAGCAACCTTCACAAGCACATCTCAACCTCTTGAAAACAAGCAAAGAGATGCAAAACAAAAGAGGAATGCAAGCAAAAGAACTTAAACAAGTCCAAGCAAAAGTGAGATGAAATGGGAGAAGTTATAACTCCTACAACCATTCAAGCATCAATCACCAACCTCAAAAGGTAGACAAATAAGAAAGAGAAGAAGGCATGATCAAGATGAGGATGGTAAAATAGGCTTGGGAATCAAGCAACATAAGAAGAATCTCAACCAAAAGCATCACATTGATCATGCAACAAGTTCTCAAAGTGGCATCTCATTCAAGGCAAACTCAAAGTACAAGCAAAGAGTACCAAATCACCTTGAATGAGTTCCAAAGTCCAAGGGAAAGAATTGAGAACAAGAGAAGAAAGTTCACAAACCAAAGAAGAAGCAAATCCAAGACAAGTTACAAAGTAGGGCAAGGTAAAGAACCAAAGTTCAAAACACCTTCAACATTCAAATGCAAATGGAAAGCCCTAATTAAAAGTAACTTGCCACACAGACCAAACAAATGTGTGACCTATAAAATTAAAACCAGCATCCTAAACATGTCAAGAATGTGAACCAAGAAGCATAGGATGCATATGGGATCTACAAAGGTCATTTCCCAAAGGAACTAGGTAAACTAGTTTATATGAACTTCAACTAGGGTGACTTGACTTGCAAGGTTCACCAAAAATAGAAGAATTGTTAAATAAATCTCAAATAAAATTCAAAAAGCTCTTTAACAAGTTGGCAACAAGAGGCCAAAACATCCAAACCAAATTCCAATCAAGGCATCACCAAATGATTTGATCAACTAGGGTGTTCCACCTTATGGAATCCTTATCGAGGGTCAAACAAAAGCCATACAAAGTCAAACAAAAATAGGTCAAACCTTGACCAAAATCAGCCTCAAAGGCACCTCAATCCATCATCAAAGTGGATAAGAAGCCTCACTCATTGGTGATTGCAAATGGTCAATAAAACAAGCATGAACAAAAAGAACCATATTAAAAACACTTCCAATCATAAAATTCAAATTAAATTGAAAAATAAAAGAAAATCAAAATTAAAAATTATGAAAAATTAATTAAGACTTTAAAGTGTTTGAAAATATCTTTTGTTGAATTTTCTGATATTTGGAAATATTTTTAATAATTAAAAAGAAAAACAGAAAATAAAAAAATAAAATTAAAACAAAAATGCAAGGGAGGTGTATGAAGCAATTCCAGAAGAAAAAAAAAGGACGCAGTTCAAATGCGCTTGGGCTCACAATCATGGGGGTGGCAATAGCAAAGAAAGCACAATTTATAAGACAACATCAGATTAAATGAAACGCAACGTTTCATTTAATCCATGTGGATTCAACGCGCCCAGTAAGCATAGTCAAGCCAATGAGAAACACACACGCGCATGGTCAAAAGGTCAAACACAAATACACTCCAGATCTGAGGGTTTATGAACCAGACGTCGGAGCCCTAGCTCCGGTCGTATTCTCCGGCAAGATAGTCGGAGTTCAGGTCATCAAATCTCAACCAAACCTGACAAAATTGGTACCATTAGAAAGCTGAGCTCTCATAGGTCTCTAATCCAAGATCCATTCATCCTAAACACGCATAAATTGAGAGAATCAAACGGATGAAATTCAAGATGAACTTCTGAAAACTTAAGCAAACACGAGTAATAATGGATCAAACATGGCCTACACAAGGCAGGGCTTCAGATGCAACCAATATGAACCTAATTCATGGCCTAAAATGAGAGAATTATGGAGAAGAAGCTTACTGAATGGAGACACTCCGTTGGTGTTTCAGATGCTTGCAAGCTTGCTTCCAATTGTCCAGATCCACTCTAAATTGCACAAGGAAGGTGAATTGTTCTTCAATTGGAGTTGATTTGCGCAGAAATGTGAGACACGATTTTGAAATTTCCTTGAGAATTTGAAAACTGAATTTGCTCTCTCCAAGCTCAGTTTTCCCTTCTTAGCCCTCAAAGCTCGTTTTGAACTTATATATGTTGGATATCTGGTCAATTGGAAGGCCCATGAAGCCTTATTTGGATGAATTTGAAAAAATGCCCAAAATGGAAGCCACTCATGCACACATGAATATCCTTGCATACACTCATGGGAATTACTTGGTTTTGCAGCTGGTGAGTTGAATTTCACATTGGAATGGACTTGGGCTTTGTATGTGATCCAATTAGTAAGTTTCAAAGTGAAACTTCTTTGTGAAGTAAGTTGGAATTTCACGTGTTTTGCTCACCCATGTGCCAAACCAATTTGTGCATTTTACTTATTAATGTATCTTGAAAAGAAATGAACCAAAATAGGACATGTAAATGACCTATAATGCATTGAATTGAAATCACACTTTAAAATCCATTTTTCACTTGAAATTTCCACCCAATGTTCACAACCATCCATAATTCACGCAATCCTTGAGTTTCATGATGTAAAAGAGGTCTCTAGGAGTAACTTTCATGTTAGTTGAAAGTTCATTTGAAGTACACAAGTGCATGAAAATGGCTTATGTAACAAATGACCTATAATCCAACTTTCCCAAAATACCCTTGCCTTGTAAGATCCATAACTTGAGTTCCATAAATGATATCAAGGCCTTCTAGGACTTTTTAGAAAGTTAAGATCATGGGGAAAAATTTTCATGTTCACCTAAAGTTGAGGAGAAACTTGATTCTAGTTCAAAAGTGCCTTGGAAGTGAGTTGACTTTTGGTTGACCAAAAATATGTTCATCTGAGACCTATAACTTGATGGCATCATAACTTGAGCTCCACAAATCCAATAGATGAGTTCTAGTACTCAAAAGAAAGCTTAGAACATGCCCTACAAGTTTCATGATTTCACAAAAGTGATATTGAACTTGTATCATGAGGTAAATTGTCCTTGAAGTTGAGCACTAAAGAAGGGAATTTTACACTAAAACCTTCTTAAACCCTAATTTAGTAACTTCTTGAACTCTTGATTCTTCTTGATTTGAACTTGAAATGACATCCTAGATGTCTCAACATAACTACCTATAGCTCCAATGACTTAAAACCAAGTCTCAAACTCCCTCAAGTCCACAGTTGACCTTGAGTTGACCAGATGAAACCCTAGGAGCACAACCTTTGACTGTGACCTCTTACAAGTGAAATAAGTGTTTAGATGAGCTCCACAATGGCTTTTAGAGCATTAAATGAGCTTCTCGAATACCTCTTATCCATAACCATGATCTTATGAACCCCTGATGATCCCCAGTTGATCTCCAAGATAGGAGGTAAGAAACATACATCCATCTACTCTCTCAAAGAGCTATGACCACCTCCTGATGATTGTAATCACTTTGATGACTTGAATAAATACTCTTTCTTGATCTTGCACCCTTTGAGACTTTTATCTTGAATGGCCCACCTCTCTTGATCCCCTGTAAAGGATAATGCTATGCAAATGCAAATGCTAACATTGAAAGAAACATAAGCCAAGTAAAGACAAAGGTTGTTCAAAATTTGGGGTACAACAGGTTTGTGGTGTTGTTGTGAGTAGTGGTTGATGGAAATGGGAACGGAGGAGATTTGGAGGTGGTTTTGTGAGTGAGGTTAGAGTGGAGGATTAAGGTTGGGCAAAGAAGATTTCTGGGTTTGAGAATGGAAATGGCGGATACTCGGCGGCGGAGGAAGACGAAGAGGTTAGTGATGAGAGTGAGGGCAGAAGAGAGATCGTGAAAGGGCACCGTTTGGGGTTGATGAAGGAGAATGATTGAAGAGGAGAACGTTTATGGAGGAAGGGAGATTGGGAAGGAGGCGGAAGCAGCGACTGTTGGGTTTCCGAAGAAGAAGAAGTTCAAAGGGGCGGCTAAGGTGTTTCTCCTAGCAAGAAGATGATGAATAGTGACTTTTATACCAGAAACCAACACATGTTGTTCAGCTTTTGTCCCTTTTTTCTTTTTTCCTTTTTTTTCTGTACTATTAATCTGTTAATTCTAAACTAAACCTAAATTAACTTCTAACTAATAATCTAATATAATTAAAATCTATTTCAATTTCTAAAATCTAAATTCTAATTCTAATAAACAAATTCTAATTTCTAAAATAAAAGTCTAATTTAATTTCTAATTAATAATCTAATCCTAATTAAAAATATAATTCTAATCTAAATAAAAAAATTAAATCCTAATTAATTCTATTCTAAATCAATAAAAATTATAATAAAATGATAATAAAAACTTTAATTAAAATTCTAAATCTATTTGAAAATTCTAATTTCTAATCTCTAAATCTAAATTAAAAAAATCTAATCTAATTTTCTAAAGTAAAAAATCTAATCTGAATTCTAAATTAAAAATTCTAATTCTATTTAAAGAACTATTTTCTAATTCTAATAAAAAATATAATTCTATACTAATTCTATTCTAAATCAATAAAAATCATTCTAATAATTCTATTTTAATCCTAAATTCTAAATTCATTTGATTCTAAATTAAAACTCTATATTAAATAAAATCCTAAGCAAATTTTAAACAAATAAATTAAACCTAAATAAATATTAACTATTAAATGAAATGAAATTATAAAAATAAGTCATAAAAAACCTCAAAATAAAAACGGAAAAAACGGGCGAACACCGAAACGCAACAAAATTATTAGCACAGACTGAACCACCAGGAAGAGTACGAGCCTTTATTCGATTTCGACATGGAACTTATCATTTGAACTAGTTTAAATTGTCTAAAATATGAATAAAGCGGTTGTAGTCCCGATAAATCCATTACGACTGATAACATGGACAGCGTGCGAGAAATGATCGACCTAGATGATATGCAGATGGCTGCGAAGGAAAAGCCCGTCAAAGTTAGAAAAATGCGAGGGCAAATTTTAGGGTGGAACAGTTGCCCCTATTCAATCGACTTGGACCTGAAGGGATGAAAAGCATCCGCTTTCAGACATTCAAGGTAAAAGGTGATTGAATACAAAAGAACCCGAAAATTTGCAATCTGTTGGGATGTACGCGATTGGAGCTCGTTCATACGTCATCGGAAGGAAAACATACCCAAAGGAAACACATCGTCAGTAGGAATTGACGGCAAGAAAACCGTATCCAAAGATCACATGTCAATAGAAATCGACGGAAAGAAATGCCATATCTAAACCCACATCGTCAATAGAAATTGACGGAAAGAAACGTCATATCCAGAGAACCACATCGTCAATAGAAATTGACGAAAAGAAACGCCATATCCAAAAAACCACATCGTCAATAGAAATTGACGGAAAGAAACGCCATATCCAAAAAACCACATCGTCAATAGAAATTGACAGAAAGAAACGCCATATCTAAAAAACCACATCGTCAATAGAAATTGACGGAAAGAACGCCATATCCAAAGATCACATCGTCAATAGAAATTGACGGGAAGAAAAACCTGTTGGGGATATCGTCATCGAAGGGTTGATGGACAAAGTATGACCGACGTATGATCTGAAACCCAAAAGAAAGCAAAGGCTACTGGAGATGTGTCATTGTCTTGATTGAAGGGTGATTCAAGTTGCCACGAAAGATAACCAAAACTGGCTTATGCTTTGCATGCATATGTTTGAAAAAACAATTTATGGCGTGATGCTCCATACGAAATGAAAATGCTACGCATTTTAGGATGCAATGCAAAGATGATAACTATATGCAGAAATGCAGATGTAGGCTCGGGATGCCAGAGAAAGAAGGATGCCCCAGGTATGATTGGACTTTGCTAAGGAAGACAAGTGATTGTAACTTTGCCCCTGTCTGATTGATCTTCAAAAAGATTTGCTGACTCTCGACTTGATTGCCCCAAATTAACTGGTCCTTAGAGAGACTTCTTGATATAACTGCCCCAGATTAACTGAACTTTTGGGGAACTTCTTGACATAACTGCCCCAAATTTGGCATCTTCTGACTGAGTCCATTCGTCACACGCTCCTTAACATACCTGTCTAAAAATTTCCTCTTGACAAGATAAGACTTCTTGACTGACATTCATTATGTAAGCCTCATTGATGCCAAATACGCGTATGCAAGCAGGAAATGTTTATTCTGAGAATGAGAATTCTAATGCAACACACATGCTACTCTTGAAGTTTTTGTTGAAAAGATATCGCTAAACTTTGTGAACAAGTTGCTAGTTAAAATGCAACACTGATTTTTTTTAAATGAATGACACCATGCACATGCAATACCAATGAAGTCTTCTAGCACAACTCATTGGAGTCAGGAACGCTATCTCGTTGAAGTACGCCTTCAAAATAAACCCTGCTTCAATTAGGACTTTTGAGGGTTTTAACGTGGTCTGGTTCACGATTTGAGAAAGAAGGGATATAAGGCTCAAAGTTCATTTTAACCCATCCATTCTACTTGATGTTCTCCAGTCCTATGTTCAGCTAATTCGAAACAAGTGCTCACCTTTCAAAGGTTGGATGACAGGAGTGATGGTTATGGAAACCACAAGTTTTCGGAGTGACAGTCACTCGCTTTTCGTCTTTGGTGTCTGGAGCCACACGACTTATTTTTTATCATTTTTCTGATTTCTCTATTTTTGCCTGGACTATCTCCTTTGGATATATCTTTTGATTTTGAAGTCCAGCAGGATGCCCTAATTTTTTCCTAAGCCACTTGCTTTCAAGTTATCGACTTAGTGGGCTTTTCATTTTTTTTTATTTTCTTTTTGGGAACAAGTCGTGTGACACCAGCTTGTCTAACTTGTTTGACAGGGTTGTGACTGCCTAACTCCTTGGCTGGCGATGGGTAACCACTGTAGGTTTTTTAGGTACGACCTCTACAGGTGTGATTGATCCTCGAACTGGAATACTCCTTTCGCAATTAGGATGATCGGCCGAATTAATTGACACCTACCCTACCCCAAGTTAAGATTGATGATTTTTTCATTTTTAGAAAGAAAATCCTACAACTAGGCTCAAAGGGGTTGACAAGGGATTTTCTTCCTTATATCTCCGATGTTTAGGAATTTGAAATAATGTTTGTATATCATCAGCAGAGGTTTTATTCAAAAGCATACAATCGAAAGTTATGCGTCTTTGCTTCATCATCCTCCCTCAAAGAGTTTAAGCAAGAAAATTGGTATTGCAATGCACAGAAATATATATAAGTGAACACAAATGGATTACTTCAAAAGAAACATACTTATTGCATTAAGATCATCATTCAAAAACAAACAAGTTTTACATGCAAACAGAGCATTAACAAACAATACAAAATACAAATGAAAAATGCAGTAAAGAAAATTGAAAATGCCATTGTTGAGGAGGCAACCCTTGTAGTCTTCAAACTTAAACAGCTGAGAGGTTGACGTGCATCACTAACTTTCCTCCTGGAAAGGATATGTACTTTTTGTCAATCAATTTTTTCACTTTGGCTCGAAAGACTTTGCAATCTTCAGTTGAGTGCGCCGCGAATCCTCCATGATATCCATATCGCGCACTAGGATTATATCCAAGAGGGTATGGCTCTGGAAGCGGCTTGAGAGTCTTGGGATCCACCAATGAGTTTTGAATCAGATGTGGCAGAAGCTGACTATACGCATAGGAACCAGATGAAGAGGAGCATTCCTTCTTTCCAAGTTGTTGCGAGCCATCTTCTGATTTTGGCGCTGATAGTATTGTTGCTGAGGAACATAAGGTTATTGGTACCGATTAGGGCGTTCCTCATGTTCAGGCGCTTTCATTCTCAGACTTGGCCCAGGAACAGGCAATAGTTGTGGGCATGGAGATTCTGAAACCAAAGATTATAAGATATGCTCCTAACCAGGTGCAGCTTCAGGGAAGAAAATAGGAATGTCCATCTCTTTCGCATTAACTGGAATATGACCACCGCTCGGCGTGAACTCAAATTCTTTTGAATCGATTAAGTCATGAACTTTGTGCTTAAAAGCTTTGCATTTCTCCGCACTATGCCCTGGTGCTCCAAAATGGAAATCACAATGGGCACTTGCGTCATAGCCTGGTGGTGGCTTACCAGCAAACGGAGCCGGAGTCCAAAGTTCAACTAATTGATGTTGAAGCAAGAGTTGCAGCAGCTGAGTATAAGTCATAGGGATCTGTCAAAGATTCTGTCGGGCTGCTTCGGCCTCTGCGCGTATCTCTTAATCTTAGGATTATCTTGGGAAACAGGAGGTAGTTGCTGATGGGGAAATTCTGGAACCTCAGGTTGTGCAAAAGATCTTTGAGGCGCATCAAGCTCTGGGAGAGATTCCACAGGTAAGGGTAGAACGACCATTTCTGCTGTGAATTCAGGCATAGGATTGCCTTCCTTTCTTATCACGTTTCTTTTGACTTCTGTGATTAGGCCTATTTGAGTCTTTAGTTGATGAACTTCCTCCTTAAGCACTTTCTGATCCTGACACAAAGCTTGCATGTCCACCATGAATTGTCCCATCTAGCTTCGGACTTCCCTTAACTCTTCTCAAATCTGCTCCATAGTCAACTTCTGTCTTCTTCAAAGAGTTAAGTTTAAAATTTCGAAGAGAACCAGATCAGGATAACAAAAACCCAGCCTCGAACACTTGCTATACAAATGAAATGCAAATTCCATGCAATGCAATATGAAATGCAACAGACACAGAATCAAGGTCACAGATCCTACAACACAATGAGATATCTCTCACCTAGGGTGGGTAATCTAGCGGTTTATAAGAGGGCATCCCAAAGGCTTTAGACAAAGTCCTATGCACTAACCCTCAAAAGTTTTCCATCATAACGACGATTCGTAAGATGGTAATCCCTTCAAAGGATGAACACAGAGTTATATCATAATAACCTTCGGAATAAGGTTCTACAAAAGGTCCTCAGAGTCACGTACTCCCAGGTCGGAAATATAGACGCCATTACAACTACACGTAAGACATAATCATCCCAAAGGGGTCTCATCTGAGCGGTGGAATTCAAACCAACTCAACGAGTCCTAAGTCTCACAAATCTGAAAGAAACCACCTCCTAATCTTAGTGTATACTAGAAAGCTCGGGTAGAAAGCTTTTATCCTCACAACCCAATCAAATAAACCCAACAGGTAAAAGAAACACAATCCTAAACAATAAAAGCAAATAAATTACAAACGCGATAAACAAACTAGGTTTGGCTTGTTAGGTTTCCCCAACTGTCACTACTCGAAAAATGCAACGACAGGGAGGCGAAAAGAAAGACAGAAGAGTCGCCATCAAACTTTATTTATCCCATGAGGGGAAGGGGAAACATCGTGAAAAACCTAAGAAAATAATGTATAAGATGGTCTCGCAATCAAATAGCAGGTTCGGAAGCCGGTTATGCAAAAGGAAGGTATTAGCACTCCTCGTATCCATCGTACTCGATGGGAACCATTTGTTTGTCTATGTGTGATGATATCTGCTAAAATATTGCTTATAAGAGTGTTCCAACGGGGTAAAGAGAAGGGTTAGAAATAGGGGAAACAGAGGTAACGGGGGAAGGAGAGAGACTCGGTAGGACTTCACGGTCCTAGGCCTACATATTCTCAAAAAATATGAGAAAGTCAGAGTCAATGTAGTTCGAGAAACTACGGGTGATGGGGGGAAGCTTGCTCACCAAGACATCGCCGTCTTGTGCTTACGTATCCTTATCTGGTATGAGAAACTAGAGCAAACATAGTTCGGGTAACTACGGGTGAAAGGTGAAAAAGGGTGCTCGCCAAGACACCGTCGTCTTATGCCTACGTATTCTCATCTGGCATGAGAAATCAGAGCAAACATAGTTCGGGATACGGTTAACCGGTGTTTTTGTGGATGATGTTAACGTAGCATATTCTAGCAGTTTAGGTGTATTGCTGCTCGCTCGTGGGAGACTTAGGCGTTACCTATTTGCGGTAGAACAGACGTAACATATCCTTTTCAAAAAGATTAATTTTTGCCTATCAAGGCAAGATGTCACGTTTTATATGTGAGATTGTTTTTAGGGGTGAAATAGGTCCTCGGATAGTAACCCCTTGCGGGTAGTACCCAATTCTCTATCTCAAAGTTTTATTGTGAAAAGGTGTGGCGAATATAGTCGCATCTTCGTATTGAAAGACGAGTATCGAAACCACACACTCTACAGTGAGTATCCTGACACTCGAAGAGGAAGAAGTATACACTCAATCCTCTCTCTTTAGTTAAATACAAAGAGAACTTCATTCTCTTATTAAAGTGTTTTTTATCTTGAATGGTAAGTGCTTTACAACAGTGAACCCTAACGGTAATGTCAATCACTCGGGATAGGAGAAGGCTTATGCCTAACCACTCCATGACCATTCAAGTTTTATTTAGGAAAAGAGTTTAAAAATGCACTTGGTACGAGACCAAGGTTTTTAGGAGAAAAAGTTGTAAAAGAAAAAGATGGTGAATTGGTTTGGCAGTTGGTTGAGAAAATCCGCTTGACGTTGGATCAAGGGTTTGACTTGCATTTGCGTGCAAAAGCGCGGCGGAAGGGAAGTGGGTTTGAAAATGGCTCGATGAAGAATCGAGAATAAGTTTGAAAACGAAATATTCTAGTCCATGGGGGTGCTCCTAAACGATAAGCCGCAATCAAAGAAATATAAAATACGTACATCGGAAACAGGAGAGGGGTACATGCAAATTACACGGGATTTCACGAAAATAAAAAGTCTCATTGTCAGATAGCCCAAGAGGAAGTCGTGTGTGTGCAATGTGTCCTATACTACGCCTTGAGCGAAAGTCGAGCACAACTCCATGCTTGGGTTCCTTAAAATGTCCAAAGGTCCGTCACTCGGACAAACAAACAACACTCCACCAATTTTGAATTTTATGGTTTCGATATTTATTAAGTGTTTTGAAAGAATGTACAAGATGAAGAGGTGAATATATACATGATAACAATATATATACAAGAATATCCACAATAATATTTGACTGAATTTAAAGCAGTTAATATTTGACTGAAATTAAAGCAATCGTATATTTGACGGAAAGTAAAGTTAGTACTTCGTGGTTAGTTTTGTTGGTGAATTGAATCGGGACAAGTGTGACGCTAAACCGTTGTAGCTCGACTTATGATGAAAGTCGAACTTTAGGAGGTCGCGTAGATTGATATCCATGCAAAATACAAGATAGAGAAATGATATTGAGGATCATTCTCCGATTTAATCGTGTCACACGGACCAAAAAAAGGTGGGATCTCCTCTTAATCGCAAACATTATGTCGATTAATCATAGGTAGCCTATCACGATCCCAAAGTAAAGAAAATTATCCAAATGGTCATTTTCCATATATTTGAAATCGAGAAGGTTATCGACTTCGATAAAACGGCGCTTGCGAATTGAAAGACTTCATAGATCGGGAATATTAAAATGAAATCGAAAATGAAGAAGAAATGAGGAGAGAAGAAGAAGGTGGTCTCGGATTCATCATTATTTATCAATAGTTTGAGTAATAACGATTTACAGAAGTCTCATCATCGACCGAAATGAAGTAAAATGAAGAAAAGGCCTCAAAGATAAATAAACCCTAAAATTTAGCTTTTAGAAGAATATATTAAAAACTTTAGAAACTAAAATTAGAATTAAAAAAAAACAAAACTCTAAAATTACTCTAAAATTCTATCTTATTTTTAAAAGAATATTATCTATATAAAAAAAAGAACTTGTTTAGAAAATAAAGTTTAAAAAATCTTTAAAAACCAAATCTAATTAAACAACTCTTAAAACTTTATTAGAAAAAAATGTTATAAAACTTCTAACAAAACTAAATATAAAAAATCTATAAAAAAAATCTAATTTATAAAATATTAACAATTCAAGTTTATAAAAAAATATTAATTAGTAATCAAAAGGTTCCTTTCTTGTAGTCCTTTCTTGAGCCAATATCAGAGACGCGTTTGGCAAAACAAGCAGCTTCCGCCATAAATCTCCTCGTTTTCCATGGTAACACCTCACCATCAACCTCAACACCATCGATTAAGATTCCGATGACAACCCATAAATGGAGACTGAAGATCAATGTGTGTTTGGAAAGCTCTGTGCTGATAAAAGCACCGTCGAAGATCGACATCGCTGCAGAGCAAGACAGACGAAAAATACACTCAGAGTGTGTTCCTTTGAAATGGGTCGTCGAAAAGTCTTAAAAAAGGTTGGCTTTTTTCATTGAGTGAGGCTCTAAAGAGTATGAGGTTGTTGAGTCGTGTTTTCACGGAGTTTTTTGGGTTTGTGGGGTTGTTGCGAGTAGTTGTTGACATAAATGGGAACGGAGGAGATTTGGAGGTGGTTTTGCGAGTGAGGTTAGAGTGGAGGATTTAGGTTGGGCAAAGAATATTTCTGGGTTTGAGAATGGAAATGGCGGATACTCGACAGTGGAGGAAGACGAAGAGGTTAGTGATGAGAGTGAGGGCGGAAGAGAGATCGTGAAAGGACGCCGTTTGGGGTTGATGAAGGAGAATGATTGAAGAGGAGAAGGTTTATGGAGGAAGGGAGATTGGGAAGGAGGCAGAACCGGCGGTTGTTGGGTTTCCGAAGAAGAAGAAGTTCAAAGGGGCGGCTAGGGTTTTTCTCCTAGCAAAAAGATGATGAATAGTGACTTTTATACCCAGAAACCAACACGTGTTGTTCAGCTTTTGTCCCTTTTTTCTTTTTTCCTTTTTTTCTGTACTATTAATCTGTTAATTCTAAACTAAACCTAAATTAACTTATAACTAATAATCTAATATAATTAAAATCTATTTCAATTTCTAAAATCTAAATTCTAATTCTAATAAACAAATTATAATTTCTAAATAAAAGTCTACTTTAATTTCTAGTTAATGATCTAATCCTAATTAAAAATATAATTCTAATCTAAATAAAAAAATTAAATCCTAATTAATTCTATTCTAAATCAATAAAAATTTTAATCAAATTTTAATAAAAATTCTAAATATATTTGAAAATTCTAATTTCTAATCTCTAAATCTAAATTAAAAAAATCTAATCTAATTTTCTAAATTAAAAAATCTAATCTGAATTCTAAATTAAAAATTCTAATTCTAATTAAAAAAATCTAATTTTATACTAATTCTATTCTAAATCAATAAAAATTATTCTAATAATTCTATTTTAATCCTAAATTCTAAATTCATTTGATTCTAAATTAAAACTCTATATTAAATAAAATCCTAAGCAAATTTTAAACAAATAAAATAAATCTAAATAAATATTAACTATTAAATGAAATAAAATTATAAAAATAAGTCACAAAAAACCCCGAAATAAAAACGGAAAAAACGGGCGAACACCGAAACGCAACATAATTATCAGCACGGACTGAACCACCAAGAAGAGTACGAGCCTTCGTTCGATTTCGACATGAAACTTATCATGTGAACTGATTTAAATTGTCTAAAATACGAACAAAGCGGTTGTAGTCCCGATAAATCCATTCCGACTGATAACATGTACAACATGTGAGAAATGATCGACCTAGATGATATGCAGATGAATGCGAAGCAAAAGCCATTCAAAGTTAGAAAAATGCGAGGGCAAATTTTGGGGTGCAACAAGTATGAAGCCATCATCTTGGGTCTTGAAGATGTCATTGACCTTTGTATTAAGATTCTGGAAGTAATTGGCGACTCTGCCTTGGTCATTTATCAACTCAAGGGTGAATAGGAGACCCGAGGTGAAAATCTGATTCCTTACAAAGACTATATTTTAGAGATGATCGTGTATTTTGAAGAAATCAATTTCAAACATGTCCCATGATCCGAAAACCACATATCAGATGCTTTGGCTATGATGGATACTATGTGGAAGGTTTAGTTTGTCAACAAAGCTCTCCTGATTAGCATTGAAAGAAAGAGTGCGCCAACATACGTCATGATGTCTGAAGAAGAGTCTGACGGAAAACCTTGGTTCTATGACATCAAAAATTACCTTCAGAGTCAAGAATATCCTGTTGACATCTCTAAACTTGAAAATAGAACTTTGCGAAGATTGCCATCCAAGTTCTTCATTAGTAATAATTTTCTGTGCAAGAGAAATCACGACATGGTCTTACTCAGATGTGTTGACAGTAGAGAAGCGGACATGTTGATGACAGACATTCATGAAGGTGCCTTCGGTACTCATGCAAGCGGCTATGCCATGGCAAAGAAGATCTTGAGTGTTGGTTATTATTGGTTGACTTTGGAGACCGATTGTATCCTATTTTTTCGAAGATGTCATAAATGCCAGATTTATGCAGACAAGGTGCACGTGCGACCACATCCTCTGAATGTATTGTCATTACCTTGGTCATTATCAATGTGGGGCATTGATATGATTGGGGAAATTGAGCCTAAACCGTCTAACGGTCATTGATTTGTCCTAGTCGCCATCGACTATTTCACTAAATGGGTGGAAGCTGCCTCATATGCGAATGTAACGAAGCAGGTGGTTGCCCGGTTCATTAAAAAGGAGATTATCTATCATTACAGAATCCCTAACCAGATCATTACATATAATGGGACAAATATGAACAATAAAACAATGAAGGAGCTCAGTGATAGTTTCAAGATTGGACATCACAATTCTTCTCCTTACCGGCCCAAGATGGATGAAGCTGTTGAAGCTGCAAACAAAAATATTAAAAAGATTGTGCAGAAAATAGTAGTAACTTACAAATATTGGCATGAAATGCTACCATTTACATTACACGGATACAGAACATCTGTTCGCACTTCAACAGGGGCAACCCCTTTCTCCCTGGTTTACGTGATGGATGCAGTACTACCTATTTGGTTGAGATACCTTCGTTAAGGGTCTTAATGGAAGCCGAGCTTGAATAAAATGAGTTGCTGAAAGAAAGATTTGATGCACTGAATCTCATTGACGAGAAAAGGATGACGGTAATGTGCCACAGTCAGCTATATCAGAAGAGAGTTAAAAGAGCCTTCGACAAAATAGTCCAGGTCAAAGAATATAAAGAGGGTGAGTTGGTACTCGGGAAGATTCTACCGGTGTAGCGAGACATGCGTGGAAAGTGGATGCCAAACTACGATGGCTAATTTGTTGTGAATACGGTTTTTTCTAGAGGCTCTCTTATCCTTGCAACGATGGATGGTGAACAACTCCAACATCCCGTGAACTCAGATGCAGTAAGAAAACATTATGCCTAAAAAACATGCTAAGTTGAAAACCTGGAAAGGCAACATACACAAAAAAGGGGCATCCTGGTGGATCATAACTGTTAGAAGATGGCGCAGATCTAGAAGGGGGTTGAATAGATCGCTTGCTTAAAAGATTCGGCGCTACCAATAAAAATGGTTTTTAAAATTTGTTTTAATAGCGGAAGCTACCGAGGAACTATACCGTCTAAAACAAACGGTTACTAGAAAACCCGATATGCGTTAAGCCTATGGAATCCGATAACAAGATATGAGAATCACTACGTTAATCACACTATCAATTTGATTCAACTCACTATACGGTGTGACTAGTTCCAATGCCTTAAAAATATTAACACTATGAAAAGACAGCACACAAGGCTTTTAGTTCAGACAATTTATCAAACACTTGGAGTGCAGAGCACTACAAGTGAGCTCTGTTTTGAGAGTGAATTGCTCAAGTTTCCTCTTACAATCAATGATTGTACTAGGTTTAAAAATTAGTTTGCACTACTCAAACCAGACCTAGATTGATATGTGTTTGCATTAAAACACAAATATTAAGCAATATAAACATAAAGCAAAAGACACAACGATTTGTTGAGGCAGTTCCCCCGTCGTCCTCGCTCGGGGTACGTCTGCCCTCAATTCTAATAATAGAATTGAGACCTATTAATATATAGATATAACCTGTTGTTGAAAGTTTATACAAGAAACGAATAACTATCAAACAAATGAACATTATTGTTGTTGTAGATCCTATTTCTTCTTACCCCTTGACTCGAGTCGAATCAAGTACTTCGACAACTGTGAGTAAACCTCCAATTGCGGCACTATCTTTGAACAACCTTCAGTCTTCAAAATCTGGCTCGGCTGATTTCAATCACCCACGTGTCAAACCCGAAACTCCCACTCACAATCCTCCGTTTACTGTTACTAAATTGATGGAACCTCCAGCTCCTCGATTACCTTCACTCGGCTAAATATGTGATAAGACGAATCGTGCAAAAACCCCCAAATTCAGAGAATCTTTGAGGACAAAACCCTAGAGGTTTTATTCAAGAAAAACCTGTCGATTCCTCAACCCGAACCAGATAACCAAATCTTCGGCTTCGAACGTTATCACCTCTAACAATGCACAATGCACAACAAAGATGGTTATATATAATTGTTGTGATATGCTATGAAGAGAATGAAGATGATTAGAACCAAATCGACACCTATTTCACTTTTCTTATTTTTCTCAATGTTGTGAAGTGAAAGTAGCAACTGAACTTATATACCAAACATAACTGACATAACAAACAAAATCACTTCACAAAGACAGTTGACATAACAGAAATTTGACATAAAACAGCGAACGGTCAACCTATGTAGAAGAGGGGGTCGACCTAAGCTGACCCGAATGTAAAACTGTGCAGAAAACAAGACCATGCGTCGATGCATAGCATTCATTTTTAGACAAATGAAAATGCTTACAGTATGATTCGACCGGTGGGTCGACGCGAGCCCACCCGAGACTAATACACAAAAATGACTTGCATTATGAGTGGACCGGAACAGGTCTTTGGTCAACTCAAAGCCCTGAAACTGTCAAAAATGCTTATTTTCATGTTTTTCGACACTCTCGATGAAACCTATGATATGGCACACGACACCAACAAAGTCAAACTCATATGACACATATTTATGACATATATATGCAACAACCGTGATATTTTATACAAGCATTTGAACACATATGAGACACAAGACATGCACATGCAACATGGTGATAACGTCCAACATATATTCTTTTATGGAGCTGAGTTTTGACATCTTCGAAACGAGCGCATCTATATATGAGGCTTTGCCCTCACAATAACCTATGAAGGAGATTCGGGGAAAAATTAGGGATAAAAGAAAGAGAAGCTCGCTAAGTCAAAAACCTGCAAAGGCGGCTTAGACAAAAAAGAGCGTCCTGAGAATTGAAAACCCAAAAGGGCGATTCAGACAAAAGTTAGGGACAAAGGCATTTCACTGCAAAAGATCGTCAAAGAGGCTCACTTTCCTCTACTCTCATTCAGACGGAATCTTAGCTAGTTAGGACTGGATTATCGTTGGATTTTGTAACCTTTTCTCATATTGCCATTTTTTCAAATTGTAAATGTTCCATGGGACTTTGCCTTTTGCAAGTATCCATCTTTGAATGAAATCAGACTTGGACCAAGCTTTATTTATACTCTATTGGTTGTCGTACCTTTTTTGTTATGTAAAAACATCACTTATTTGTTAATAATGATTTTTAAAGGCAAAAGTTTTTTTGAAACAAAAATTGTTTTGGAGAAAGTTAATTAACAAGCAAGTCGTAGCTTTGACTGTGCCATGACATTATAAAATTAGACTCCTCTCATAAGGACAAAATGGTTGAAACCTTGATACCATCATTTCACCAATATGAGGTCTATACACATTTCTTTCCCCACACCGTCGCGCTACGAAGTTTCGTTATCTCTTATTAGTTATTTTGTCTGCTGTATTAAAGTTGTGACCTCTCTCCGGCAAGTTTGCAAGAACAGGGATCGCTTCCTCTCCAGAGAATTAAGACCATTCTCTAGCGTTGGGATTTAGTGTAATTCTTTTTGCCTCCAGTGTGATAGATCATTATCTAACTTTTGTTTCCTTCTCCTGCGGAGTCGTTCGGCATTGCATTTGCATCATACCTTTAGCATATGCATTTTTTAGCATACCTCTTGTTTTGTTTTATTCTGGCTGTGACATTTATGATCCAGTTGAACAGGTTTTCTTTGTCAAGAATCTGTCGGGTGTTCTTTCTCTAGTAGTTATTGGATACCATCTTGAGATCCTTTGGTCATTACCAAACTCCTTTGATTCAAACCTGTTGTCACGGGCTTACCCTTTGGTTGTTACCTTAACTTTGTTAAGTTATTCAACTTAGGTATTATTGTGATAATAACTTATATCCCCAAAAAGTCTAGTTGTGACTAGCATTAGGCCGATCGTTGACCTCTATCTAATATTGTTAATTGGTGGTTACCAAATTTTAGTCGTTACTAATGTTGCAGCTTATCCTTAAGATCTGGTGTCTACCTGAATCTATCCCCCAGTCGATGTCCCATTTGTTAACCGACTCTACTGAGACCCAATATTTACTGGATTTTTTTAAAATCCAATCGTTATTGGTATCGTTGATTTGGTTGTCACCGTATCTACTACAAGTCCAGTAGTTATTGGCGTTGCTTTAAATCCAATTGTTATTGGTATCATTGATTTGGTCGTCACCATATCTGCTGAAAGTCAGTAGTTACTAGCATTGTTAAGTCCAATGGTTATTGACAATTTCATCCAACTTTGTCGTGTTCTTTGATTGTTGGTTGTTACCAACATTTCCCCATGAAGTCCTGTAAGTCCAGTGGTTACTGACACTAATTGATAATTCCAATTGTTATTGGCATGTAGTTTGGTTGTCACCAATCCTCGGGAAAGACCAGTGGTTACTAGCATCGTTTGAAACCCAATGGTTATTTGTAGGTTGTGATTGTCACCCATCCCTTTTGAAATCCCAATGATTATTAGCAGGGCTTTTTCTGTACTTTTAGGATACTTGGTTGTGACCAACATCCCTAGATGTCCCCAACAGGTCTTGGAGGTCTAGTGGTCATTAGCATCCCTGGTGAGTCTGGTCATGTCTCTAGTCTTTTCTTGAAGATCCTGTTTGAACTCTTCGTTGAATGGAAAGTCCCTATTTGGTTTGTTCCCCAATAGGGACCATGTCTCTTGTCTTTTGAATCCCCAGTTGGAGTCCGAGTCTGTTGACTTTTGTTCCCTTGTATGGGTTCTTATCATTATCTCCCTTGATGTATCTTCCGGCTAGATTTGCATTTCCCCAGCGGAGATCTGTATTCCCCGACGGATTTTTTTTCCCATGTCCCCTGTGTGGAGGATCCCCTTGAAGTATCGTCATTAGTCATGTCTGAACTATTGGTTGGTATGCTTTGGATCTCCCTCCAATGTGTCTGTGTTCCTAGTGAGTGGTTACTCGTTGTTTTGTTCTTCTTTTTTCTTTTACTTGTGCGTCAGCATTTTCTTGCACTCAAGCATCATAAAGCATCATTCTTAAAACTCATTTCATGATCAGCATTTGTCCTTTTGCATACCATTGTATCTAAGGACAATTTTCAGTTTGCTATATTTAAATACCTTTCACCATGATTCTCTAGAGATCGTTATCTCTCATTGCCATCTGGTAAAGATATTTATATAGGGGCAACTGTCATACCCCAAATTTTGACCCCTAGATTCCATTATTATTCTAGATGCATCAATCATATTTTATCTAACCCTAACCTCTTTCAAGTTAGTCTTTGTCAAGATGCAGATGAATTAGGGTTTCACACTACTAAAATCAAGAATCATGTGGACTGATTAGTCAAGGTTTTGGATTGATCTTCTACATATCAAGTATTCACATCATCAATAGGTTCATACCTTACCAAGAACAAGTTCTATTTGAGGTTGTTACCAAGAGAATTAAACCAGTGTTGTGCAAAACCCTGATTAGGGTTTCTAGTTGAAAAAGTCAATTGTAGTTTGACTTTTGGTCTAAATGGGTTTCCAAAGCTTGAACCATGGTCCATGATGTTTCTATGACTTATTGAAGTCCCATCAAGAAGTATGAAAGGTTCAAAAAACCCCAGAACACTAGGGATCGATCCTGAAGATTTCAACTGTTCGGTTCGTCTGTCTGGAAAGTAAACTTTTTGACTTTTAGGGTTTTAACCCCAAATTGAAGCAATCAAGGTTTCCAACATCATGATATGCCTAAATAGTGTGTTTGGTGAATATTTAGTCAAGAATTGATGGATGACTTGTGAATCAGGAAATTAGGGTTTATGAAAAACCCTAATTACAAGCTTATTTAGAATGGTTATAACTCTCAAACCACACATCCAAATTGAGTGGTCCAAAGCTGGTTGTAAAGCTCTTGAGAAATCCTACAAAGGTTTCCTAGATAGTTGATGTCCAAAAATGCATAGATTTTGAGTTATGAGTTCATCAAGTTGTGAAGGATTTTCACACTTAGAAAAATTTCTTGTTTTTTAACATGTAAGTCAAGTTTTGCAACCAACTTCATAAAGATTTTTGACCTAGTTCCCTTTGGAATCTGAACTTTGGGCAAACATCAACATTTTAGATAATATTTGGGGATTTTTAAAAATTACAAGACAATTTTCACAGCCTTTGTGGTTAGGGAGAATCAAAGAGAACAAGTTAGGGATTTTTCATGTCACAAAACCAAGTCCAGCACTTGCATTTTGATGCATAAACCACTCAAACCTCTTCTAATCACTTGTTCAACTAATTCTTTGATGTTTAGTGAATTAATTGATGAGATTACAATGGATTAACACGAATAAAACCTAGAGATTGGATTTGTTGATTTGTTTATTCAAGCAAGTGGATGCAAGTGGCAAAGAGAGAGAAACTTTTTGCATTTTCTGCTACACCTCAGCTACTGCATTAGCTACTCTCTTTCCGTAACTTCATGTCAACTATTTTCAGGCTATTGATGATGTTGAAACACATAGGAAGGTTGCTCATGCTCAGAAAAGAAATCCCAAGTTGGATTTGCTCATTTTGCCTCCAAAAAGGGCAAACTTGGCAAGTTGGCACAATCTGCTCATACCTCTCATTCTCCAAGCTTTCCTATAAATAGAACGCACTCCTAACATCTAAAATACACCAGAATCAACTAGAAACCAAGTTGAATCTCTCTCATTTCTCTGATCACCATCTTCTTGCAAGTGGTAGAGGTTGCTTCCTTGTGAAGAAAAATCTGCCTTGCAAAAACTCTGCCACAACTCAATAAAGCCACAAAACACTTGAACCAACACCTAAAAAACATCACATATGACGCATTGAAGCTTTCCAACCCCTCACTTTCACCAAAAAAACCTCACATTCCAAAAGTCAACTCTCATACCTTGAAAATTTGACTTTTCTGCATCTTCATGGACCAGAACCAACCCAGTCCTTTTTCCAATCATTCTAACACTTCAAACACTCTCCATATAAGTTGTTTGAACTGTCCATGGCACCATAAAATTTCTGTGGCACCATTTCCTAGAGTTTCACTTTGAAGCTTTTTGTGTTTTCTTACATAAGAAGGCATTTGGTCAAGGCAGCAATCTTTGAGGAGTTCTCATCATTTGAACACCTTATTTGGAACATATTGGAGCTGCTTGGATCATCATCCATCAACTGGTTTTCTTATTTGGAGCATTGACTTGAAAAAAATACAAGAGGTAAGGGTTCCAACTTGTTACTTTTAAGATTATGTTGAATATTGATGTACACTGATTATGAACATGCTAGATACACTTTATAAGTCATGTTTGAACCATTTATTGCTCATAAACTTGGGTATTCATGACTGTCCCTTTGGATTGGCTTGATAGCTTACTTTAAGTGTCATTTAAATATACAAATTTTTCATTCTAGTTAGGCATAGATGATTGGTGTTTATAAACATCATTTATAGGTCATATTTGATATGTTTAATCGTTTAGTTGATGTTGGATTGGTACATTTATGTTTGTTGCTTTCCTCTTGCACAAGCTTGCTATTTTTGCCACTACACATGCCATATGTTGAATTAGCTTGTCTATTAATGTATTATTCTTTTAATCACTCTCTATATGTCTCATATTTTGTGTTTGAATCATTACTTGCTGCTTAGAACATGTACATTGGACTGTCACATTACTCTTGCACATAACATGCCTTTTTCAATGATGCTATCAAGTTTTTCACATGGTGCATGATCTGAGAAAACCACCACCACCATTGTATTCCTTGGGGGAAAAATACACAATTTTCTTTTTTATTTCATCCAATTTGATTAAGTTTTGAGTGAGTTATGACCCTTCTTGCAAAATCTGTCTTGCCATGGTTTTTGCTTGCCTTGTTTTTTTGCCTTAGTTGCCTAGTTTTCAAATGTGCATAACTTTTTTGATTTTTATCATTTTGATGCCACTCTTTTTGCACTATTCTACTTAATATGTCTAGGTTCAATGTATGAACAAATAATTCAAAAATTGTTATTTTTGAAACACTTTGGTCCACTTGAATTACATGGTCCTTTTTAGGGTTTTCTTTGGTTTTCATGAACTTTCTTGACATAGTACTTGATTTTTCTTGTAACATTGATCTTGTATGAATCATTTTTGAATGTATAACATGCTTATATATTTGAAAACACTTGGCTCTTTTTCTTTACCATGATTATACTTGCCTTTCTGAATGCATGAATGTGAAAAGTATGCCTTGAAACTTCTTTGTGAACCATGATATGTTTCTTGATGTTGTAACCTCATGAACATGATCCTTCACCACCATCTTACTTTTTTATGTGTCTTGTTAGAACCATAACATGTTTAGGGTTGTTTATTTGCTTGAAAGTTACCATGAATCTTGTTTATCTTTCCCTTTGTGAAGTTTGAATCCATGTTTGAATTGTTTTTACTTTTCTTGCCTATCCATGATTGATTGTCATCAATATGTCTTAAATATGATTAAATTTGTTACATTATATTTAATTGATTCATATACCATGCTTGAATCAATTTGTAACTTGTTTGCATGAGTTTTGTTTGAATACCATTGATGAAAATGTTGTTGTTACACATGTTTCATGCTTGCCCTTGTTGGTTGTTACCTTCATGATCTTTGAACATTACAATTTTAAATCATAAAACCTTAATTGCTACCATGCTTTTTTGTGTTCAATTTGTTAATAGATCCTACTTGTTTATCTTTATCTTTATCAAGTTTGTTTCCCCAATGATGGAACTTGTCAGTTCTCATCAAGTTGCCTTGTTATCATCTTTGCTTAATGTTGTCACAGGCTTGCCCTTATCTTTCTTGGTTGTTACCATGACTTTATATATTCATCATGTTTTAATGAATTCATATGTGTTTTTAGGCTTTTTTAAGTTTCCCCAAGTGATGTAGCTTGTTAGCTCTCATCCAGCTGCCTTGTTATCCCTTATTCCAAAGGAAAATCTCTCTATTGACTTCACTGTCATAGATAGCTTATTACTCTTCCCCTTGACTTGGTTAAGTCATTAGGTCCTTTAACTTAGTTAAGTTAGAACCTATATCCATTAGAATTTTCTTTAAGTCTAAAGACCTACCCCTTGTTAGGAGTTTCCTTCAATTAGAACTTTAAGATAGAGTTTGTTAACTTTATGTAAGGATCATTGTCATGATTACTTACTTCCCTCTCGGCTTTTGTCAAAGTCAATCCCTTTGAGTGTTAAACTTAGATCTAGAGGGTTTTGTCAAACTCTATACAAACATTGTTATGCTTGTTCCCCCTTGGAGTCTTGACCATAGTCAAGTATTCCTCTATGCCTACGTATTCCCTCGTGCAATGGGAAAATCAGAGTCAACGTAATTTGGCTAACTACGGGTGAAAGCGGGGAAAGTTGCTCTCCAAGACATCGCCATCTTGTATCTACGTATACTCATCTGGTATGAGAAATAAGAGTAAATGTAGTTCGGGCTGACACGACCACAAATTGGTTCACCTTTAAATAAGTGTACACCTTTAAATACCTGCTCCATCTGAATATAACCCTACCGGGGATAGAGATGCTCAAACTTCAATAGCTGGGGAAATGGTGATCATACTAGAGATACACCTCTGACGAATTTCCCCAAGGGTAGCGACCCTACAAACATGAACAAACAGACAAGATATCCTGTACAAAGGAACTATCTCAGTCATCATCTGTGACGTTGTTCAAATAACTCAAAGTTTTAACGATTATTGGCAAAGCCTGCAAGTTTATGTATGCACAGTTTATCAAAAACATCGGGCTTTTTTGCAAACAAAACAGAAAGGCTAGAGCAAAACAAACAATTACTGAATAGTATATGTTTTATTGACAGATGGCATGTAAATAGGCAAGATCTTACAACAGATGCAACCCCTGAAATGAGGAAGCTGCACAAAAATATACAGAAATGCACAGAAATATACAGAATGTCGGTAATGTGGCACAGACGAACACCATAAGTTGATCCATCTATGACTCGCATGACTCCGATGCTCCACCGACGCTTAGTCTTCAGAAGAGGTTGATTCAGATAAACGGCCCTCAGGTCCTCCCTCAATCTACAAAGCTCTGAATATCACATGTAGACCGCAGTCATTTGCTTTTTAAATCCCTAACTTTTTCCTGAATCGCCCTTGCGGGTTTTCAATTCACCGGGATATCCATTTTTGCCAAAGCCGCCTTTTTAGGTTTTCAACTTTGCGGGTTTACATCTTTTTCTTTTATCCCTAATTTTTGCCCGAACCCTTTCTTTTTATGGTTCGCCGGGATGTCCCATTTTTGCCTCGATATTCTTTTTTCTTTCCAACGGGTCTCTTTAAGCAAAGTATTTTTTAACTGCGTCTGCGTTCACAGGGGATGTAAAATCCTCACCATCCATGGTGGATAACAGCAAGGCTCCTCCGAAGAAGACCTTTCGCATGATGTATGGACCTTCATAGTTGGGAGTCCATTTGCCTCTGTGATCTGGTTGTAGAGGGAGAATCTTTTTTAGCACAAGATCGCCCGTCTGAAAGCTTCAAGGGCGTACCTTCTTGTCGAAAGCTTTCTTCATCCGGCTCTGATACAACCAACTGTATGCAATAGAATCTAGCCTTTTCTCATCCATCAGGCTAAGCTAATTCAATCTGTTTCTTACCCATTCTGCCTCATCGAGCTTGACGTCGACCAGAACTCTCAGAGACAGAATCTCGACTTCTAATGGTAGGACAACTTCCATACCATACACCAGCGAGAAAGGAGTTGCCCCAGTTGAAGTGCGCATCGTAGTACGATATCTGTGCAAAGCAAAGGGCAACATCTCATGCCAATCTTTATAGGTTACAACCATTTTCTGCACTATCTTTTTGATGTTCTTGTTGGCTGCTTCCACAGTGGCATTCATCTTTGAACGATAGGGCGATGAGTTGTGATGCTCGATTTTGAAACTTTAGCACAGTTCCTTCATCATCTTGTTGTTCAAGTTCGAACCATTATCAGTAATGATTCGTTCAGGCACTTTGTACCTACAGATGATGTCCTTTTTGATAAATCTGGCTACGACTTGCTTCGTGACATTCGCATAGGAGGCTGCTTCCACCCACTTGGTAAAGTAGTCAATGGCGACCAAGATGAAACGATGTCCATTAGATGCGGTTGGCTCGATCTTGCCAATCATGTCAATGCCCCACATTGAAAAGGGCCAAGGAGATGCCATGACGTTCAGAGGACACGGCGAAACATGAATCTTATATGCATAAATCTGACATTTATGGCATTTTTTCGCATATTTGAAGCAATCAGATTCCATCGTCAGCCAATAATAACCTGCTCGCAACAATTTTCGAGACATGGCGTGCCCGCCGGCATGCGTACCAAAGGCTCCTTCGTGGACCTCTTCCGTAAGCAAGCTTGCTTCTTTCTCATCCACGCATCTTAACAACACCAAGTCATAATTTCCCATGTAGAGTATACCATCTTGGTTTAGATAAAAGTGACCATACAACCTTCTCAGAGTCTTCTTATCCCGGGTCGACGCCCCTGGCGGATACTCTTGGTTCTTAAGAAAGTTCTGGATATCGTAATACCATGGTGTTCCATCAGAGGCCTCCTCAATGGAAAATACAAATGTCGGCCGATCAAGGCGCGAGATGACTATTCTTGGAGCATCATTCCAATAGTTCACCTTGTACATTGAGGATAACATCGCCAGAGCGTCTGCGATCTGGTTCTCCGCTCTTGGCACGTGATGGAACTCTACACGATCAAAGAATGGCAACAACATCCTTGCATAGTTCATGTAAAGAATCGGATTGGGTTTCCTGGTCTCCCATTCTCCTTTGATTTGATTTATAACTAGTGCTGAATCGCCGTACACATCTAGATTCTTGATCCTCAGATCAATGGCTTCTTCGAATCCCATGATGCAAGCTTCATACTCTGCTTCATTGTTGGTGCAGGGAAATGTCAACCTGGCAGTGAATGGTATATGAGTACCATGAGGCGTCGTGATGATGGCCCCAATTCCACTTCCATAGGAGTTGACAGCGCCGTCGAATATCATCTGCCACTGGGAGCCAAGCTCAGGACCTTCGTCAGGCAACGATTCATCACAATCTTTCATCTTCAGATACATGATGTCTTCGTCAGGAAAATCAAACTTCACAGGTTGATAATCATCAATCGGTTGTTCGGCGAGATACTATGACAGAACGCTTCCCTTGATAGCTTTCTGGGAAGCATATTGGATGTCGTACTCTGTCAGTACCATCTTCCACCTGGAAATTCTTCTGGAAAGTGCTTGCTTTTCGAAGACGTATTTAATCGGATCCATCTTTGCAATCAGCATGGTTGTATGATTAAGTATATACTGTCTCAAACGTTTGGCAGTTCACGCGAGTGCGCAACACGTTTTCTCCAACATCGAGTACCGAGACTCACAATCTGTGAACTTTTTACTCAGATAGTATATTGCATGCTCTTTTCTTCCAGTCTCGTCATGCTGACCGAGAACACAACCCATACTTTTCTTAAGAATCATTAGATACATTATCAAAGGTCTTCCAGTAACTGGGGGTATCAGTATCGGAGGTTCCTGCAAATATTCTTTTATCTTATCAAATGTTCTTTGGCAATTTTCGTTCTAGACAACCGCCTGATCTTTCTTTAGCAATTTGAACATGGGTTCACATGTGGCTGTGAGATGAGATATGAATCGAGCAATGTAGTTCAATCTCCCTAAGAAACCACGAACCTCTTTTTCCGTTTTCGGTGCTGGCATATCTTGAATAGCTTTTATTTTTGCAGGATCGACCTCGATTCCTTTTTCACTAGCAATGAACCTCAGCAGCTTTCCTAACCTGACCCCGAAAGTACACTTGTTAGGGTTCAACCTCAATCTAAATTTCCTGAGCCTCTCAAACAGCTTCAACAGGTTGACCAGATGTTCTTCCTCCGTTTGCGAATTTGCTATCATGTCATCAACATTGACCTCGATCTCATAATGAATCATATCGTGAAACAAAGTGACCATAGCCTGCTGATAGGTTGCCCCTGCATTTTTCAAACCAAAAGGCATCACCTTATAACAGAAAGTCTCCCACGGCATGATAAACGTTGTTTTCTCTATATCTTCCGGTGCCATGTTGATCTGGTTATAACTGGAAAAAACGTCCACGAAGGAAAACACAGAATATTGAGCAGTATTATCAACCAATACATCAATATGGGGGAGCGGGAAATCGTCCTTCGGGCTTGCCTTATTCAAATCTCTGTTATCAACACACATCCGTACCTTGCCATCCTTCTTAGGCACGGGCACGATGTTGGCGACCCACGGAGGGTAAGTTGTAACAGCTAAAAATCCTGCGTCCAACTGCTTCTAGACTTCTTCCTTGATTTTCACAGCCATATCTGGTCTCGTACGTCTGAGCTTCTGCTTGATTGGCAGACACTCTTCACGCAACGGCAAGCGATGAACCATAATGTTTGTGTCATGCCCGGGCATGTCTTTGTATAACCAAGCAAAGATATCACTATACTCACGGAGCATCTCAATCAATCTTTTCTTAATGTCACTTTGCAACGCAGCCCCTATCTGAACATTCCTCACAACTTCCTCGGAACCCAAGTTAATAACCTCGATTTCCTCCTGATGAGGCAGAATAATCTTTTCTTCCTGTTTCAAAAGTCTAGCTAGCTCTTCTGGTAAGTCTTCATCTTCATCAATCTCTTCTTCGGCTTGAAATATCGGATTATCAAAGTCGAAGCGAGTCATAGATGTCTCTAGCGCGGTGTTATCTGCAATGTGAATCCTGTAATGATAATGGTTAAATGCTTAAAATGATATGAAAAACAAGCACAAAGCCACATTTCCCTTTTATTGTTAAACATAAAACATGAAAAACAAGCACAAAGCTACATTTCCCTTTTATTGTTAAACATAAAACATGAAAAACAAGGATCACAATATTTGAATGCAGAAAAACGCCCTTTGATTAATTGAAAAAGATTGTGCAAGCATAAATAGACAGGCCCTGAAGACAAGAACCACTATGCTCCGAGTAGAACATAGGGTTGTACAATAATCAGAAAAACAAAGTATTACTCTTCCGTTGTCACTTGAATGAATTCCTCGATAGACCAATTGTTGAGGCTTTGTCCTGGAATGCATGGCCGAATCCACGAGTCCACATTGCAGTCACTATCCTCGTCTTCATCTGAAACAGCGTTGATCCGCTCGAAGATAACCTCGCCTTTGGTAAACTGCACCCGCCCTTTGTAGCGAGGCGCGCTCTGTGAGGATGACGAAGAAGATGGGTGGTATCCCAGACCAAACTTATCCTGCTTATGGGGTATATCCAGCACTTGACCCCAACCTTGTGATGCCCCAGCCTGCACCACTGCCTGGGCTTCTCTGAAAGACGACATGGCCACTTCGGGCGCTTTTCTCACAGCAGACACTTGTCTTTAATCTGCACCGTCTCAAAGGCTTGACAAAGAGTCTCATAGATTTAACCATCCACCTCAACGTACTTGAATGAAGATAAATGACTAATCATTATATCCTCCTCTCCACATACAGTGACAACACTGTCACCTACCATGTACTTGAGTTTCTGGTGCAGTGTGGAGGTTACAGCTCCTGCTTAATGAATCCATAGACAGCCCAACAAACAGCTATAAGCAGGCTGAACATCCATAATATAGAATATTGCATCAAATACTTTGGGACCCACCTGAATAGGCAATGTCAGCTCTCCAAGTACAGATCTTCTGGTACCGTCGAAAGCTCTCACCACAAGATCACTTGGCGTACACATTATACCATGAGTATCCAATTTCATCAGTGCCTTTCTCGGAAGCACATTCAAAGACGATTATGTATCTACCAGCACATGAGACAGGACGGCTACACGACATTCAATTAAAATGTGTAACGCACAATTATGATTCCTGCCCTTCGGGATCAAGTCCAAATCCGTGAAACCTAGACCATTTCCTGCGTTGACATGCGCTACAACCCCTTCAAGTTGGTTAATCGATATCTCTTGCGGCACGTAAGCAGTATTCAATATCCTCAACAAAGCATTCTGGTGCGCTTCTGAACATAGCAACAACGACAGAATAGAGATTTTTGAGGGAGTTTGTTGCAAATAATCAACTATCTCGTAATCACTCTCTCTTATCAATCTCATGAACTCCTCCACTTCCTTCTCTAAAGAACTCTTCTCACCAGCTTGAGAAGTTTCTTCCACCACAACTTTCTTCCCCTTATCAGCTCTATCAGCGACCACTTCAGGTGATGAGAACACTCTTCCGCTTTCAGTAATTCCCCCAGCCCCAACTAGATTATCCACAGAACCAGTCAGTAAATTCTTCAGCTCCTGTTTCTGCCCATTACAATATACCTCCGCTCCGTAGTTCCACGGAATTGCTTTAGTACTCTCATACGGAACAGGACCAGCTTTGGTGATGATAATGGTTGGCGACCTCGGCGCCGAAATAGATATAGTTTTGTATGAAATCGAGATTGTTGCAACCTCATTCCTTTCTTCAACCATTACCTCTTCATACTTCTTCTCAGCAACCCGGTCAAATTGCAGCATTCCATCATTCATAATACCCTAAATACAGCTCTTCAGCTTTGCACATCCCTCGGGATGACTCAAACATTCAGCACACTATTCATTACAGCCCGGGAATGTCCCTCCCTTCAATAACTTTTCCTTCACAAAGCCCAACGGTGTCTTCAAATCATTGACACCAGTTATCATATCTAAACTCTCGTCTTCAATGATTGCACTGACTCTGGCTGCCCCATGGTTGGGCATGGGGTTCTGCACGACATTGGGAGCGTCGTGAGAAAAGTTTATTGCCTTGCTATCCACCAAATCTTGAACTTTGTGTTTAAAGGCCTTGCAGTTATCAATGTTATGCCCAGGTACCTCGGAATGGAACCCACAACGAGCATTTGCATCATAATCGGGTGGTGGTGGTCCTGTCAGAGGAGCCATGGTTCTCTTTTATACCAATTGTAATTGTAGTAGATGTTGAAGCAATTGAGAATACGGCATCGGAGGTGCGTCAAATTGTCTATTCACCACCCGACCTCGATCCTGAAACCTTTTATAACCCTGTTGATTCTGCTGTTACTGCTGTTGTTGTGGTTGTTGTTGTTGTTGTTGAGGAACGGCTGGAATTGTGATACTAGCAACTTGTTGCTGCTGTTGACGATTTTGCGTTGGTCGTTGATATTTATTCCTTCGGGAACTAGACACTGAATTGGTCTCACCTTCACGCTCCTTATTACCAAACACCTTTTTACCTCCTCCTCCAAATGAGGACACTTCACCAGATTGGATATTTCCCAACTTTATACCATTCTCTACCCTCTCCCCAGTGATAAGCAAATCGGAAAAACTACCAGACGTGTTACTCTCTTGCTGCTAGTTTGCGCCACATCTGGGCGTATTCCTTAAAGCATTCACCAGTCTTTTTAGACAAATTCTGGAGTTGGACCCTATTAGGAGCAAGGTCGCTATTATACCGATAGTGCTTCACAAAGGCTTTAACTAAGTCTCTCCAACTGCGAATATTAACAGGCTCCAGTCCCATATACCGCTCAAGTGAGGGTCCAGACAAGTTGTCTTGAAAAAAGTGCATGAGTAGCTTTTCTTCATTCGAGTAAGCAGACATTTTGCGGTAATAAGAACGCAAATGGACCCTTAGGCAAGTAGTTCCCTTATACTTGTCAAAGTCAGAGACTTTGAATTTCAGCGAAACTTTCAAATCTGGGATCAACCCTAGATTGGCCATGTCTAGTCCCATGGAGTTCTGATTTTCAAAAGATCTCATCTTTTCTTCGATCAATCTAAACCTCTTATCAGCCTCAGACAGTAGTCCACCACCGATATCTCGCATAGAAAATGTGTCTTCCTACTGGTCCTCATCCCATTGAGGAACATTGTTGCCATGCACAACACACACCACTTCAGGGATTCCATCTACGTTGCCTCCGCCCGGAGGAATAACTGTTGTAGGAATAGTGTGAGCATGTGGCGTACCATCACCACGAGGAGGATTAGCAGCAGTTCCTCCGTGAAGCACACCATTATTGTCAACTCGAGCAATCAATGGATGGACCAGAGTCCTCAGTTGTTCCTGGCCATTTGCCACACCCTGCATCAGCTCCATAAACTGAGCCATCTTGTCCCTCATCTCCTGTATCTCAGCCTGTACTTGTTCCATGACTCTGCGTTGATTCCCTCTGGTGGCACAACGATGAACTGTCTGATTGTCTATCCTGAAACAAGCTAACAAACCAACAAGAATAAGATCAATGATTTTGCTGCACCTGCTATGCAAAATGCAGACATGTATATATGCATTAGGGACGTTTCCCCTCGATTCTAGTTCCTGCGTGAACAACGCGACATAGGAAAACCCATAGCCAAGCATAGAGACAAACACCTCATACATACAAGAAAAGGCCCAACAGGCAAGGCATAAGCATACAACTGAGTACAAAGAATCAACAGAAGGACCTCAGCCAACAGGTCTGGTGATGGTTAATATTGTCGCTACTATGAAAAAAGGTGTCGGCAATGACAGAAGAGTCGCCATCGTTCATTATTTATCCCAACGAGGGAAAGAGAACGAGCAGAGAAAACCTAACAAAAAGGGATAAGATTGGTCATTGCAACCAAATCTCGGGTTCGGGAGTTGGTTACGCAAGGGGAAGGTATTAACACCCCTCACGTCCGTCGTACTGGACAGGATCCACGCTTGTTATCTATATGAAGGGTGATTGAAACTATCTAACTAAAGGTCTCAGGGACAAAAGAAAAGAAAAGTGACTCGATAGAGCATCGCCGCTTTGGGCCTACGTATTCCCGTCTGGTACAAAAAATCAGAGTCGACGTAGTTTGGCTAACTACGGGTGAAAGTGGGGAAGGTTGCTCGCCAAGACATCGCGTCTTGTGCCTACGTATTCTCATCTGGCATGAGAAATCAGAGCAAACGTGGTTCGGGAAAATAAGAACGCCGGTTTGTTCATCTGTTTTTACCCGAGTAGGGTTAACAATCAGTTCCAGCAGTTAGGTGTATGTAGCTCGACCCTTGGAGACTTAGGCGTTACCTGTTTGCGGTAGAACTGAGAGTTAACAAAACTCTTTTTTTATGAAAAGGTTTTCCATTGTTAAGGGTCCCAAAGGACAAAATAAAGTTTGATCATTTGTTTTTGTGTCGTTTAAGGAGAAGTGTTTTTGAATTGTTTGTAATTCATATTGCACTAGAGGCTATGACCTAGGAGCGAATGCGTCGCATATCGTCCGAAGGACATATGCTAACAGTCTAGTCAATTGGGAGGCAACCACCCAATCATCATTTCCCAAGTACTTAAGGCTTGTAACGTACAATATTCATCAGCCTTTATTAAGTATTTTGAAGTTGTTTTGAGATGAGAAAGAGAGAGGACAAACTAAAGGGAAACTAATTCAAAACCTAGTAGTTGTCATGCAAAATGGTCCTAAGGTTAGGATTAAGAAGGGAATTCTATCCTATTTATTATCATGCAAAGGATTAAACCCAATGTCTATCATCACTATCCTTAATCAAGGAAGTGAGAATTCCTAAGGGAACATGGCAAGCAAAGAAGAGATAAACAACAAAATGAAGTAAGTGAGGTATGGATACACATGCAATGCAACATACAAGCAAAGGGAGGACACCTCAACCTTTAATGCAAACAAGAGATACACAAAGAGAAAACACACAAGCAAAGGAGGAAAATGTGTGGGGTAAAGACCGCCACAAGCTCATCTCAACCTTTAATGCAAGTAAAGTGCAAAACAAAACTTAAAGTCTACAACTTGAACATGGAATCAATCATAAACCAAAGGAGAAATGGGAGAAGAAGAGAAAACATTCATGGTATCCCTAATGTCATACAACCAAAGTCTCATCATGACTTGTGCAAAAAATGCACAAAATTATCCTAAAAGTTCACCATGTTAGGACTTGCTCCAAGTATCTCCTCAGGAGAGACTAAGCCATCCCAAATGGTGTCCTTACATCATTGGACAGAAAGGGAGACAAAAAGAGAGTGCACAAACTCAATAACAAGATTATCAAAAGAAATTGCAAGTTTATGTATAATATAAAGCAAAACATGCAACATGAAACCCTAATTGGAATGCCTAAAAGAAAGGGATACTTGAACCAGTTATGAGCACAATTAGAACCCAAAATTGAGCATACAAACACCTTATTACATTCACAACATGAATCCATAAGAATCAATAGCTCAAACAATGCACAAAATGCTATTACAAGGCAAACTAGTACATGTATCAAAGTAAACACCATACAAGGATAGGCTAGAATGTAAAATACAATAAAAATAGTTCATTTATATGAAGTTTTCATCACAAAATAAAATCAAGAATGAAAGGTATGCAGCTTTAATTCAAATAAAAGTCTTCCAAATGAATAATTCTCCTTTAATTGAAAAATGTTTAGAAAAATCAAACTAAAATTTCCTAAATTCAATTTACATCTTAAAGTGATTAGAAATTATTTTTGTGAAATTTATTGACATTTGGAAGTATTTTATTTGCATTAAAATAAAACAGATAGCAAAATAAGAAAATAATGAAAAAGAAAAGGAAATTGGAAAAAGAAATGGTATGAATAGCAATCAGGATATGTGTATCCTATGGGCTTTGCACGCTGGGGGGTTCCAATAGCAACTAGGCCCAAGTCCAAAGCAACAGTTTAATGAAACGGTGCGTTTCAATGTGTAGGAGGTTGGTCAAAGTTCAACGTGTATGAAAACAAGTCTGAGCCATTGGATCATTCAAAGTCAACAAGTCTTGACGGTTAGATGGCATCACACGTGGATTGGGGTTTAAATCATCTCTGGTGGAGGGAAAACTCAGATGCCGGAGCACGGTGGCTCCGGTCATCTTCTTCGGTGACCTCAAAGTTGCAGGTTGAGCAAGACCTCACCAAAACTCTCAAACGAATAGTCTAATCTCATCTACTCTCTCCACTGATCAAGAATCTATGGTCATCTATCTCTAACACCTCCTAAATCAGCTAAACCGAAGCAAAACAAAATCAAGCATTCTCCAAAAATTGTCACAAACATGGATTAAACCTAACCAGAATCCAACTATGATGATTAAGGATCATGAATATGCAACAATGGCATGCAATTATGACATGAATTGAGAGAAATTTGGATGAGTAGGTTACCTAATGGAATAGCTCCGATGGACCTTGAAACCTTGATGAATCTTGAAGAAAACAATCCAGAAACACTCCACAACCCTCAAGGAAGCTTCAGGTGTGTGCAATTTTGCTTGAAGTTGGATGAATCAGAGAATTCGAATTCCACTTTTTCTTGAGCTTTTGCAACTGTTTTCTTGATCAAAATGGCTCCCAATCCAAATCTAAGAGTTTGTACATGATGCTGAGTTTATATGGAATGGATCTAGATGAAAAGAAAGCCCAATCAAAGCCCAATTCACTCCATTTGAAATCCAATTTTTTTGCTGTTGTAAGCTTCACATCACGCATGAAACGGAGCTTCCAAGGCTTGAAAAATGACTCAGCAAGCTTGCTTGCAATATCAATTGATCCAATGCCTGGAGATTGTTCCTCAATTTGATTCTGTGGTGTGATTTGAAAGTGTTACTTCCATGTGAAGCAAGCTTGAAATTGGTCAAGAAAATGCCCTCAATATGCAATTCTGAAATTGACACTTTGTTTAGTATGCCTTGTGGACTCAAAAAATGCACCAACTTGATTAAAATTGGTTCAAAATGAATTTATTTAATTTATGGCATTTAAGGCTTTTTCCATGAATTTTCCTTCACCATTCTCCCAATCAATCCAAACTCATGATAAGTGATGATTTGATGATGAAAAAGATGCTATTTGAAGCAAGTTTGATGTTGGAAAAAGTTCCAGTTGAGGTGTGCAAAGCTGTGAAATTGACCTGACAAAAATGACCTATAATCAAAGTTTCCCAAAATACCCCTGCCTTGCAAGCTTCATATCTTGAACTCCACAAATCAGATGAAAGACTTCTAGTACTTTTTGGAAAGCTAAGATCATAAGGAAAAACTTTCATATTTGGGTCAAAGTGAGGAGAAATATCCTTCTAGGTCAAAAATGTCTTGGAAGTTGGTTGACTTTTGTTGACCAAAATCACATTCATCTGATGACCTGTAACTTTCCAGTTTCATATCTTGAGCTCTAGAAACCCAATGGATGAGTTCTAGTACTCAAAAGAAAGATAGAAACATGCTCTACAAGTTTCATGTATAGGTCAAGATGAGATTAAACTTGTATCTTGAGATATGTGGTCTTGAAGATTGGCACTAAATAGGGGATTTTACACTAACAAGCTTAGAAACCCTAGCTTAGCAACTTCTCGCACTCTTGATTCTTGATGAATTGATCTAGAAATGATATATTAGACATCTTAACACAAAATTCCATGATCATAAAGACTTGGAATTGAGTCTTAATCTCATTTAATCTCACAGTTGACTTAGGGTTGACCAGATGAAAACTCTAACTGCACCACCTTTGACTGTGGCCTCTTACACTTGATACAATGACTTGCACAAGCCCTTCAATGACCCTCAAGACATCCAATGAGCTTATACAATGTCCTCCATCCATAGCCATGGACTCAATATCATTTGATGCTCTTCACATGGCCTCCAAGATAGGAGGTGAACCATATTCATTCATCTGCCCTTTCCAAAGAACTTTGACTTTCCTCTGATGATGATAAGCTCTTGATAGCTTGAATAAGACCTCTTGCTTAGACTTGGAAACTTTGGTAATCTTATCTTGCTAGGCACACCTCTCTTAATCCCCTGTAAATGAACAATGGTATGCAAATTCTAATGCTATGAAAATGCAATGAAACATAAGCTAGGTAAAGAAAAGGTTGGGCAAATTATGGGGTGAAACAGCTGCCCCTATTCAAACGACTTGGACCTGACTGGGTGAAAAGTGAACGGCTTTCAAGCAATCAAGGTAAAAGGCGGTTGAATACCAATGAACCCGGAAATTTGCCAACCGCAGAAATAAACTACAAACTCTAAAAAGGAATAACAATCTCCGAAGATATCTGAATAATCACAAGAATACTCCCCTGGGGAAGAGAAGCTTAAACCAAGCAACTATGGTAGGGAGAAAAGAGAAACTTAACCAAGTAACTCTTCTTGGGGAAAATAGTAATAGGATGAACGCATTCATCAACAGTTACGCCATGGTCTGGATACCGTATAGGCTGAAGGGTAACCTTTCAAATTGCCGGAGCCTGGATACTCAACATACTGATCAGAGCCTAGATGCTCGACATAACAAACCGGAACCTGGATACTCAACAGACAAAGAAGGTCACATTTGAAACTGGACACTTTCCGGAGCCCGAACGTTCTACATAAAAGCCGGAGTCTGAACACTCAACGTAACTGGTCGGAGTCTGAACACTCAACGTAACTGGTCGGAGTCTGAACACTCAATGTAATAACCGGGATAAACCGGAGCCTAGACGCTCAACGAAATAAACCAAACTGGACCGGAGCTTGAACGCTCAGCGGAATTGACCGGAGTCTGGGTACTCAACGGAAAGAGAAACTCAATTCAGAAATTGGTAATTTGCTGGAGCCTGAAGGCTCAACGTAAAACTGGAGTTTGAGTATTCAATGAAACGAACGGAGTCTAGATACTCAACGGATGAAAGAATGCCCATCTGGACTTGCCATAGTCTAGCTACCCCATGGATTAGGAAATCACATTTAAACCTGTCATGATATAGATACCGTACATCGAATTACCGGAGTCTGCATACTCAACGAAGTTGACCAGAGTCTGGATACTCAACCGACGGACCGGAGCCTGGACGCTCAACTTAATAGTCGGGATAAACCGGAGCCTGAACGCTCAACAAAATAAAGAAGTCGGAGCCTGGATGCTCAACGAAGATGGCAACTTCACTGGAGATTTATCGGAGTCTGGATACTCAACGGACAACGTAATACCTCATAAATCGGACATTTATCGGAATTTGGATATTCAACGGAGAAGAAATATAACCACAGAACTTATCAGGATCTCAGACCCAACTGACCTTTATTGGAGTCTGGATACTCAACAGAGAGAACGGTACCTCCCGAATTGAAAATTCACCGGAATCTGGATATTCAACGGAGAAACCAGAGCCTGGACGCTCAACGTAATTGACCGGAGCCTGGATACTTAGCGGACAAAACAATAATACCAACTGGGAAATCATCGGAGCCTGGATGCTCGACGCAATAATCAGAGCCTGAACGCTCAACAAAGATTGATAGGAGTCTGGATACTCAACAGACGAAGAGGACATATCACCAGTCTTAACAAGGTCTGAATACCAAGTGAGCCTTCTACAGTATGACTAGCTGAAGTCCGAGGACATGACTGGGGAATAATATGAGTCGGGGTCTGGATACCACGCGGGCTAAAAGAACACTTTTCGAATCATCGGGAACTGAGTATTCAACGAACAAAACGAGTCAACGACCCTTCTGGCGCAATAAGGGATTCCTCACGGATGGGGAATTTACCGGAGTCTGGACACTCAACGGAATTGACCGTAAATCTATTCATCAGGGTATGGATACCTAACCAAATAAATCGGAGCCTGGATGCTCAACATACTTGACCGGAGTCTGGATACTCAACGGATAAAAGAACTGGAGCCTGAGTGCTCGACGAAATAAGTCGGAGCCTGGACGCTCAACGAAAGTTGATCGGAGTCTAGATACTCAACGGACGAGGAAATAGCAACACCCATTGTCATGGTCTGGATGACCTATGGGCCAAGATATCAGTCATCTGTCGGAGATACACCTGCAAACAAAGAGGTAACAACCTGGCTTATGTTTCGCATGCACATGTTTGAATATGGTGTAATGCTCCATACGAAATGGAAGTGTTACGCGTTTGGGCAGATGTTATGCATGCATGTAGATGCAACGGAACCGAATCAGCAAAATAAATGTTGGAGATACATAAACCACCTTGTTGGGAAAGGAGAACGACCCTGCTGGGGATAGTTTACCCATGCCAATAACCATCGGGCTTACACCTAGGAAGCAAGCCTTGAATAACTTCCTGAAAGAAATCTCCTGAATAACAAACGAACTTGTTGTGGAGATAGAACCGATCTTCCAGTCAATAGTTTTACTCTGCTGAGGATTATATCAAATCCTGCTAAGGAAAATGCCATGAATGACCTTCCAAAATACAAACCTTCTGGAGAGTAGGCAGCTCTACCCGGGAAAAAGAACCACACACGGGAACCCCTCCGCCTGCTAGGGAATCAACGACTCTACTGGGGATAACAACCCACCTCCCGAAATTAACCACGTTTTACTAAGGACATCAGCCCTAAATGGCCTGCCAGAATATAACATTCTGGGGAACAGGCACCTCTGTTGGAGAAACGACGCAAACTGCGAAGACCTAACTCCAATATACCGGGAGTACTCAGCTGGGGAAGAGATGTTTCCCCTCCGACTCCAATAGGGATAACGCAATGAGGGAATCAAACTCAACCTCTGCTTGGGGAGATGAGGAATGGACTCATCAATGGCAACTTGACCTCTGAGGGGATACAAAATCATATGCTCCGATTCTGTGGGGATTACTTACTCTACTGAATAAGCCAATCTTGCACTGCCGAGGAATGAATGCACGCAGACAACTTGCCGAAACTAAATGTATTGACCAACTGCTGGGAAAGATTCCACACCTTCCTGGTGGAAAGAAATCCAATCCTGACTTGCTGGACAGTAAGCACATATCTGCAATCTGCGGGAATTAAATGTATATCGACCAACTGTCGGGACAAGGATACACACTTAACTACTCCTTTAACCAAGCATACAACTCCACTGGGGATAGAGACGTAAACTCCAATTGCTAGGGAATGGACTCCGATTGAGGAGAAAGCTACTCTCATCCATACCTCTTTGCCCCAAGGGTAACAACCCTGTAAAAAGCGAACAAACAGACAAGACATCCTACACGAAAGGCATTATCTCAGCCGTCATTTGTGACATTATTCAGTTAAATCAAAGTTTTAACGATTATTGGCCAAGGCCTGCAAGTTCATACATGCGCAAGTTTATCAAAAACATTGGGAGTTTTTCACAAACAAAACAGTAAAAGTTAAAACAAAGCAAATAGATTACTGAATAATATATGTTCATTGATAAATGGCCTATAAATAGGCGAAGTTTTACAACAGATGCAGCCCCAGAAAAGAGGAAGTTGCGCCAGGAATATACAGATATGTACAGAGATATACAAAAGTGTACAGACATGTCAACAATGTGGTGAACACGAACACCATGAGCTAATCCCTCTATGACTCGCCTGACTTTGATGCTTTCCCGATGCTCCGTCTTCAGAAGAGATTGATTTAGATGAACGGCCCTCAGGTCTTCCCAAATCACTAAGCAATGAAGTATCACACGCAGATCACAGTCATTTGCTTTTCAATCCCTAACTTTTGCGTGAACCGCCCTTGCGGGTTTTCAATTCACCGGGATACCCATTTTTGCCAAAGCCGCCCTTTCGGGTTTTCGACTTTGCGGGTTTACATATTTTCATTTATATCCCTAAATTTTTCCCGAATCCATTCTTTTTCATGGTTTGCCGAGATGCCCCATTTTTCCTGGATATTCTTTTTTCTTTCCAGCGGGTCATTTTAAGCAAAGTATTTTTTAACTGCGTCCGCGTTCACAGGGGATGTAAAATCCTCGCCATCCATGGTGGAAAATAACAAGGCTCCTCCAGAGAAGACCTTTTGAACAACGTATAGACCTTCGTAATTGGGAGTCCATTTGCCCTTGTGATCTGACTGTGGTGGGAGAATCTTTTTCAGCACAAGATCGCCCGTCTGAAAGCTTCGAGGGCGCACCTTCTTATCGAAAGCTTTCTTCATTCGACTCTAATACTGTTAGTTCCATGGTTCTATGATATAGAATTTTCCATGGTTCTATGATTGGCTAAATTTTGGTAAAACAGGATCCTGCACTGATGTTAAGTAGGATGGTATGACATCTTCACCTGCTGTGGTGAAAGAACTGCAATGGAGTGTTTTAAATGTGAATGTCATGCTGAATGTCGTGACATCCATCATGACATCCATCTACTGTCATCACAGAACTACTGTCATATCTGAGAAACAGCAGGAGTAGTGGTACAGCAGAAGCTGATGACAGAACTGATGTCATGTGTTTACATCTGGTGCAGCAGGAGCTATGTGCAGCAAGAGCTAGCAGGAGCTGATAACAGAGTTGCTATCATGTGTTGTAAACAGGATGCCATTACATCTGGTGCAGAAGGAGCTATGTGCAACAGGAGCTAGCAGAGGCTGACATCAAGGTCGAGTGCAGCAAGAGCAAGCAGGAGCTAGCAGAGGCTGAAGAAAGGACTGTTGTCATGGATGTCATTACCAAAATAATGACATGGCTGTCTGGCACAACAAGCACTGTTATGGGTCAGCAGTAGCCTAGTTCCTCACAGGTTGAGCTGTGATGAAGTTCCTCACAGGCAGTGTGAGGTGTGCAACCACAATAGGTTAAGTTGTGATTAAGCTTCTCACAGGTAGTGAGTGAGGTGTGCTATCATGTTTCTTAAGCAGGACATCGTTGCATGACAACAGAAGGAACTGCTGGTGCATATCTCTTGACATAATTGGTTTGGATTGATGAGATCATATTGAAAATACCTCATCAGTAAATATGTCAAGGAGATATATTAGGAACAAGAATAAATTGTATTGGTATTCATAAAAGGATCTTGGAGACCTTTTAGGAAACTTGAATATACTTGTTTCTAATGTTAGTCTGCAGAAGATTGGGTGAAGCCAGGTCTGGTGTAAAGAAAAATCTGCAGAAGAGTGGATGTCATACTGAATGTCATAACATTGATCGTATGACATCATTCGTGCAGGCATGTTGGTTTTCTGTTATCTCAGACTAGATTTCAGGAGACTTGTTATGACCCCTGAGTTATCTCATGAGAGATTCAAGGCAATGCTGACCATGCCATGACCTAGTTAGACAACACCTTGAATTGTGGAAATTAGTTTTATTTTGTTAAAACTAATATTTGTTACTTCTGCACAGCCCAAACCCAGTCTGCAATGCTATTAAAGGAGGCGCAGAAGCAAGGGAAAAGCAAGCACTCGCATCAAGAAAAACCAGAGTGTAAAATAGAGGTCTAGGGTTGAGAGTCCCTTGTGTGTAAGCCACCCTTTGTATCTTGTGATACATTGAGGTGACATATTTGTAAGTGAAGAAGGCTAGTCTTCACGTGTAAAGTCTGTTTAGGAATACTTGAAATCCAAGCAATTGTCTGGTGGATGATTGTTTTGGTTAGGTAGATTCTAGGTTGTGTCTCACTCAAAGTTGTGAAGCAAGAGTGTGTGAGTTCCTTGATCAAAGTTGTGAAGCAAGATCAAGGTGTGTATGAAGTGTCTCTTCATATTAAATTCTGTAATTGTTTGAAATCACTGTTGTATGATTTAGGGGGAGTGAGTGGGTATACTCAGGTACTAAAGTGTCTCTAGGCTGAAGTATCATTGGGTAGAGATTAAGTGAGAAGTGCAAACTGGAGGTTTGACTTTGAATTGATTCTACTAATAGTGAATTTCCTCCCTGGCTTGGTAGCCTCCAGATGTAGGTGTTGTTGATACCGAACTGGGTGAACAATTACTGTGTTATTTATCTTTCTGCATTTACATTTCTGTACCTTAAATGGTTAGATAAATAAGTATGACAGACTGCAGATGTCACAACAGACGTCATGACATTGGTCATGACATTGGGACAATTTAAAGAAATTTAAATTGGCCATGGTCTATCCTCATCCTTGTGGAGCAGAGATCAATGTTCTTGGAACACATGTGATCTGGATACCAGAATTTCAGATACAACCGACCATATGCAATAGATGACAGCCTCTTCTCATCCAGCAGGCTGAGATGATTCAATCTGTTTCGAATCCATTCTGCCTCATCGAGCTTGACATCGACTAGAACTCTTAAAGAGGGAATCTCGACCTCCAATGGTAGGACAACTTCCATACCATATACCAACGAGAAAGGAGTTGCCCCGATTGAAGTGCGTACTGCAGTATGATAACCATGAAGAGCAAAGGGCAACATTTTGTGCCAATCCTTGTAAGTGACAACCATCTTTTGCACTATCCGCTTGATATTTTTGTTGGCCGCTTCGACAGCGCCATTCATCTTCGGCCGATAGGGCGATGAGTTGTGATGTTCGATTTTGAAGTTCTGGCATAACTCCTTCATCATCTTGTTGTTAATATTTGAACCATTGTCAATAATGATTCGCTCGGGCACTCCATATCTACAAATGATGTCCCTCTTTATGAACCGGGATACCACTTGCCTGGTTACATTGGCATACGCGGCTGCTTCGACCTATTTAGTAAATTAGTCGATGGCGACCAGGATGAAATGATGGTCGTTGGAGGCGGTTGGCTCAATCTTGCCAATCATGTCAATGCCCCACATAGAGAAAGGCCACGGGGATGCCATAACATTCAACGGGCTCGGCGGTACATGAATTTTGTCTGCATAAATCTGACATTTATGGCATTTCTTTGCAAATTTGAAACAATCTGACTTCATTGTTAGCCAATAATACCCTGCTCGTAATAGTTTCCGAGGCATTGCATACCCACCAGCATGTGTACCGAAAGTGCCCTCGTGGACCTCTTCCATAAGCAATGTTGCTTCCTTTTCGTCTACACATCTCAACAACACCAGGTCATGGTTTCTTCTGTAAAGCACACCATCTGGGTTCAGATAAAAGTTAACAACACCATAAAATATCAGTTGCCACTGAGAACTCCTCTCTGGCACTTCGTCGGGTAATGGCTCTTCGCAGTCCTTCATCTTAAGGAACATGATGTCCTCGTCAGGAAATTCAAACTTTATTGGTTGATAGTATTCGATAGGTTGTTCAGCAAGGTACTCTGACAGAACACTTCCCTTGATGGCCTTCTGAGAAACATACTGGATGTCGTACTCTGTCAGTACCATTTTCCACCTGGAAATCCTGCCTGAAAGGGCTTGTTTTTCGAAGACATACTTGATCGAATCCATCTTCGAAATCAGCATGGTTGTATGATTAAGCATATATTGTCTCAAACGTTTGGCAGCCCATGCGAGTGTGCAACACGTTTTTTCCAGCATCGAGTAACGGGACTCACAATCTGTGAACTTTTTACTCAGATAGTATATGGCATGCTCTTTTCTTCCGGTCTCGTCGTGTTGACCGAGAACGCACAACCCATGTTGTTCTCAAGAACCGTTAAGTACATGATTAATGGTCTTCCAGCTACTGGAGGTATCAATATCAGAGGTTCCTACAGATATTCTTTGATTTTGTCAAATGCCCTTTGGCATTTATCATTCCAGACGACCGCCTGATCTTTTTTCAACAATTTGAACATTGGTTCGCATGTGGTCGTAAGATGATATATGAACCGAGCAATGTAGTTCAACCTCCCCAAGAAGCCACAAGCCTCTTTTTTCGTCTTCGGCGCTGGCATATCTTGTATAGCTTTTATTTTGGCAGGATCAACCTCGATTCCCTTTTGGCTAACAATAAACCCCAGTAGTTTTCCTGACTGTACTCCGAAAGTACACTTGTTAGGATTCAACCTCAACCTGAATTTCCTGAGCCTCTCAAATAGCTTCTGTAAATTGACCAGATGTCCTTCCTCCGTTTGGTACTTTGCTATCATGTCATCAACATACACTTCAATCTCGTGATGAATCATATCATGAAATAAAGTGACCATAGCTCGCTGATAGGTTGTCCCTGCGTTTTTCAACCCAAAGGGCATTACCTTATAACAAAACGTCCCTCATGGCGTGATAAACGTCGTTTTTTCCATATCCTCCTGTGCCATCTTGATCTGGTTATAGCCGGAGAAACCATCCATGAAGGAGAATATGGAGAATTGAGCAGTATTGTCGACCAATACGTCCATATAAGGGAGAGGGGAATCATCTTTTAGGCTCGCCTTATTCAAATCTCGATAATCAACACACATTCATACCTTACTGTCTTTCTTTGGTACAGACACTATGTTGGCGACCCACGGAGGGTAAGTTGTCACGGCTAAAAATTTGGCGTCCAACTGCTTCTGGACCTCTTCCTTGTTTTTTACAGCCATGTCTAGTCTCGTTCTTCTGAGCTTCTGTTTGACCGGCGGACACTCTTCGCGCAATGGTAAATGATGAACCACTATATCGGTGTCAAGCCCAGGCATGTCTTTGTAGGACCAAGCAAAGATGTCACTATACTCTCGAAGCATCTCGATCAGTCTTTGCTTGATGTCACTCTACAGTGCAGCCCCTATTCTGACATTTCTGACAACCTCTTCAGAACCCAAATTGATGACCTCAATCACTTCCTAATGAGGCAAAATGATCTTTTCTTCTTGTTTCAAGAGTCTAGCCAGCTCTTTCGGCAAGTCGTCATCCTCATCAATCTCTTCTTCGGCTTGAAATATCGGGTGGTCAAAGTCGAAGTGAGTCATAGAAGGTTCTTGATCGGTGCCATCTGTAATGTGGATCCTGCAATGATGATGGTTAAATGATTCAAATGATATGCAACACAAAACCACATTGCCATTTTATTGTTTAAACATAAAATAGGAATAACAAGGATCACAAAATTTGAATGCGAAATAACGCCCTTTGATTTATTGACAAAAACATTCAATTATAAACAAGCAAGGCCCTGACAAGATACCCATCCAGGTAGAACATAGGGTCGTACAATAATTGGGAAAACAGATCATTATTGTTCAGTAGTCACTTGAATGAACTCCTGGATAGACCAGTTGTGCAGACTTTGTCCTGGTGTACAGGGCTTGATCCAAGCGTCCATGTCGCAATCGATATCTCCCTCTTCACTATCTGAAACAACATTGATGCGTTCGAAGATGACACCTCCCGGAGTGAACAGCACTGGTCCTTTGTAGTGTGGCGTGCTCTTTGAGGATGATGAAGCAGATGGGATGTACCCCAAGCCAAATTTATCCTGCTTGTTAGGGATGTCAAGCACCTGGCCCCAACCTTGCGCTGCCCCGGACTGCACTGCCTCCTGGGCTTCCTTGAAAGAAGATATGGCCCCTTCGGACGCTTTGATCGTTGCAGGATACTTGTCCTTAACCTGGACCATTTCAAACGCTTGACAGAGAGTTTCGTGGATCTCCCCATCCACTTCCACATATTTGAACGACGATAAATGGCTAACCATTATGTCTTCTTCCCCACATACGGTGACGATGCTGCCACCAACCATATATTTGAGTTTCTGATGCAGCGTGGAGGTCACAGCTCCTACTGAGTGGATCCATGGACGACCTAATAGACAACTATAGGCTGGCTGGATGTCCATTATGTAAAATACTGCATCAAACACTTTTGGCCCCACCTGAATAGGCAGTGTCACCTCTCTGAACACTGACCGTCTGGTTCCGTTGAAAGCTCTCACCACTAAATCATTAGGCGTATACATCAGCCCCCGAGCGTCTAGTTTCATTAATGCTTTCTTAGGAAGTACATTTAGAGATGACCCGGTGTCCACCAAAACATGGGACATAACAACTCCACGACATTCAATCGAGATATGCAACGCGCTGTTGTGATTCCTGCCCTTTGGCGTCAACTCTAGGTCCGTAAAACCAAGACCATTCCCTGCGTTTATGTGTGCGACAACTCCTTCGAGTTGGTTTACTGAAATTTCTTGAGGCACGTGCGCAGTGTTCAATATCCTTAGCAGTGCATTGCGATGTGCTTCCGAGCATAGCAACAGTGACAATATAGAAATTTTAGATGGAGTTTGTTGTAGATGGTCGACTATCTTGTAGTCGCTCTTTCTTATTAGCCTCATAAACTCTTCTACATATTTTGCCAACAGTTCTTTCTCTTCAACCTGGGAGGTTTCTTCCACGACCATTTTACCCTTTCCTTTGTCTGCTTTATCAGCCACCACTTCGGGTGGTGAAAAGACTTGACCACTTCGGGTAATTCCTCCTGCACCAACCAGATTATCCACTGACTCAACAGGCGAACTCTTCAAATATAGCTTTTGTCCGTTACAGTATACCTCGGCTCCATAATTCCATGGAATAGCCCTAGTATCCTCAAAAGGCACGGGACTAGCTTTTGTAATGACAATCATCGGTGGTCTATAAGTAGAAATTGTAATAGTTTTATACGGAATGGAGATCGTTGCAATCTCATCCCTCTTCTCAGTTACCAACTCTTCAAATTTACTCTCAACAGCCCGATCAAACTGTAGTTCCCCGCTATCCATTATACGTTGAATACAAACCTTCAACTGCACACATCCCTCAGGATCATTCAGACATTCGGCACAATCTTCAGCACAGCCCGGGTAAACACCCCCCTTCAACAGTCTTGCTTTCACGAAGCTCAATGGCGTTTTCAGTTCACTGACATCTGCTATCAAATCTAAACCATCATCTTCGATGATCGCACTGACTCCAGCTTGTCTGTGGTTTGGCATAGGATTATGTATGACATTGGGAGTGTCATTGGAGAAATTGATCGACTTGCTATCAATCAAGTCTTGCACTTTATGTTTGAACGCTTTTCAATTATTGATAGTATGCCCCGTGGCACCTGAATGAAGTTCGTAATGGGCGTTCACATCATACCCGGGTGGAGGTGGCCCAGTCAATGGAGGTAGGGTTCTCTTTTGGATAAGTTGGAACTACAGCAAAGTCTGGAGTAACTGTGAGTACGACATTGGCGGCGCGTCGAACTGTCTATTCGCCGTCCGACCTAGAAACCTTTTATACCCTTGCTGGTTCTGCTGTTGTTGCGATTTTTGTTATTATTGTGGAATGGCAGGAATTGCTGTTGACGCTGATTATTCCGAGACTGACCTCTTCCCCTTCCCCGGGAACTAGACACAGAAACAGTCTCACCTTCTCGCTTTTTACCACCAAACGCCTTCTTCCCTCCTCCAGTTGAGGGTACTTCGCTTGACTGAATCTTCCCGAGCTTGATGTCGTTCTCCACCCTTTTTCCAGTGATTATAAAATCAGAGAAGCTACCTGACATGTTACTGACGAGCTTCTCGTAGTAGACACCAGGTAGAGTAGCGACAAACAGATCGATTAACTCACTGTTACACCCCAAAATTTGCCCAACCTTTTCTTAACCTGGCTTTTGTTTCATTTCATTCGGTTGCATTTTTGAATTGCATAGCATTTGTTCTTAATATAGGGGATCGAGGTTTCCCGTGGCTCAGGTTTCATTCCAATGCAAGCAACTGAAAAGCAAGCATCAGCAGTTGGCATTTATTTTTGCCCGATGGAGCGGCCGATTTTATTTTATTTTGCAGGTTAATTTCCAACATTCAGGCTATCGCAAGCAGTCTCATGGTTACAGCGTTCAAGAACACATTCTAGAAGCTTAACAGGGTTCGAAACAATTGAAAACGGACAAGTGGGCAGGTTTCCCTCCAAAAGGCACCAAATTCAAATTTTTGAAGGTGTTAATCGGTTAACACATGGGGTTAACCGATTAACACAATCAAAATCGGGCTAATTTTGCAGGTTTTCACAGTGTTAACCAGTTAACCATATCTGTTAACCGATTAACCTGTGAAATTTTTTCCCTGTACGTGAATTTTCAAGTCCAACCACTCTTGGAGTCCCATTTTGATCACTTGGATTTCATTTTTGCACTTGGGAAGGATCTAGAACCCCATTTGAAATTTGTTTAATTTCAATTTCCTACCAAAGGCCCATTCCACATTCCATACCATATTGTCCAACCCAAATTCCAAACCTAGCATTGGATCCAAACCTAGATGAAATTTAAGTGATCCACTCCAAACATCACCATCTAATCTCTCATAATTCAATTCATTTTTCAGAATTCACTCTTGAGCTTTCAATTCTCTCAACTGCTCCATTTCCTAAACCCTCACTCAAAGCTCTTCATCATTTGGATTCATTGATTTTTCATTGAAATCAATGGACTCTTGAGCATAAACCTCCATTTAACATCATCATTGGATCAATTTTCATAATCAATTTTCGTGCAAATTGAGATCTGATTTTGGAGCTTGAGTTGGAAGTGCTTATTTGGAGTAATTTGGCTTAAAAGTGTTTGATCTTCATTCCTCTTGCAAGAATTATTGTGGATCTTGAAGTTTTCCGGATAATCTTGTTTGGATCTGCTCAAATTCAGTTTATCAACACTTACCAAAGCAAATCTCCGCTTCGAAGGTTGGAATTCTCAATCCGATTTAATTTTTGAGCTTATCATGTTAATCTTCACATTTGATTGAATTTTGGTTGATTTCGATCCGTTTGAATTGTGATTGTGTTGTGTAGACATGTTTGCATGTCTATTTGTTTTCTATTTGCAGGTGTAATTTCGTGCTTATTTGATAAGTTGATCTTTTGGATCATTTGATTAAGTGATTTTGTGTTGAAAGTGCTTTTCTGCTGCTGGTTTTGGCCTCTGTTATAGTGTTAATCGGTTAACGCATATGGTTAACCGATTAACCATTTCAAACTTTCAAATTTTTCAAACGTTAACAGTGTTAATCAGTTAACGCATATGGTTAACCGATTAACCTGTTCAAAACTCCAGATTTTTTCAAACTTTTTATGGTGTTAACCGATTAACCCCAGGGGTTAACCGATTAACACTGTAACAATGGGCCTGTTTTGCTGTTTTTCAAGGTGTTTTCGCATGCCGTTTCATTTTGGATCATCATAGATCAATATGATGCATTAGGAGTGAAATGTTTCTGGAAATTTGTCGTTGTTCTTGGTTATTTAATCGAGATTTCTTCGACACGTGCTTTGTCTTCCACTTGAATGCGCATTTCCGATATGCGTAGTTCAAAGTGATGTTTCCTTTTTTCGTTTGAGTGTTTGAGTCAAGTGGTCGAGATGCGCTTGTGGCGACTTTTGCCCCGCACTTCTTTTCCTCCCATTTGTCTCCGATGATTGATAGCCGACAGTTGTAGAGGCTTGTCTTCTCCCGTTATGTCTCATCCGCTCATTGTGCTTCGGCGCTTTCATGTTTGTTTGTTTGCCTTCTTTATGCATGTTGGATTTGTTGCATTGCATTTTTGTATGCTCCAAAGAGGTCGAGACGCGCTTGTGGCGGCTGCTGCCCCACACTTCCTTTCCTCCCTCTTTGCATGTTTGTGTTCTATGTGTGGATCTTACTTGTGTTTGCTTCTTCCTTCTTTTGTTTCCTTTGCCATGTTCCCCCTAGGACTTCCAATTCTTCTTGGATTGTGATAGACATTAAGTTCAAACCATGCATGATAACATTAGGTAGTCCCCTTTTGTATCTCAACTCTAAGTCCACTTTGCATGACAACGTTTAGGTGAGTTAGTCTCCCTTTAGTGCGTCCTTTCTCTTCTCATCTTCATACAATCTTAACATACTTAATAAAGATAATGGATGTTGTGCCATGAGCCTTATACTTGGTAAATGGTGATTGCGGGGCCACCTCTCAATTTGCCTAGAGTGTTTAGTATATGTCCTTAGAACGATATGCGACGCATTCGCTCCTAGGTTTTAAACTTTAGTACAACATACATTATAAACAAATCAAACTCAAAACACTTCTTCTCTAAAAAACACAAAAACACTTCAAATCTTTTTGACCCTTTGGGGTTCTTAATCAAGGAAAATCTTTTCAGATAAAAGAGTGTTGTTAACTTTTAGTTCTACCGCAAACGGTAACGCCTAAGTCTCCAATGGTCGAGCTGCATACACCAACTGCTAGAACTACTTGTTAACCCTACTCGAGCGTAAAAACGTTTGAACCAACCTGTGGTATTTTTAGCCCGAACTATGTTTGCTCTGATCTTTCATACCGGATGAAAGTACGTAGGCACAAGACGCAATGTCTTGGCGAGCAACCTTCCCCCCTTTCACCCGTAGTTCGCCGAACTACGTTGACTCTGACTTTCCCATTACACGATGGAATATGTAGGCACAGAGCAGCGATGCGCTGCCGAGTCTCTTTTCTTTTTCTTTTATCCCTTGACCTTTAGCATAGATAGTTTAAACACACCCTTAGATAGACAACAATGCATGGATCCCGTCGAGTACGACGGACGTGAGGGGTGCTCATACCTTCCCCTTGCGTAACCGGCTCCCGAATCCAAACTTGGTTGCGATGACCTTGTGTCGCTACCGCGAAAATAAGGTGCCGGAAAAACAGAAGAGTCGCCACCTTTCGTTATTTATCCCTCAGAACGGGAAAGGAAACGATCAGAAAAACCCGACGAAAAAGGTATAAGACAAGGTCATCGCAACCATTGTCTGGGTTCGGGAGTCGGTTACGCAAGGGGAAGGTATTAGCACCCCTCACGTCAATCGTACTCGATGGGATCCATGCTTGTTGTGTTTATCTGACGGGTTGGTTTTATCTATCTACCTATCAAGGCCGGCTTAAAAAAGAAAAGAAAATGACTCGGCAAAGCGTCGCACTTTATGCCTACGTATTCTCATCAGAGAATGAGAAATTAGAGTCAACGTAGTTCGACTAACTACAGGTGATGGGGGGAGGTGGCTCGCCAATACATCAGTATTTTGCCTACGTACTCTCAACAGATATGAGAGATCAGAGCTTACGTAGTTCGGGATAATACGGATTACGGGAATTCAGATTCATCTGTTTTTCCGAGTAGGGTTAGCAAACAGTTCCAGCAGTTTGGCGTACGCAACTCGACCCTTGGAGACTTAGGCGTTACCGTTTGCGGTAGAACTGGGAGTTAACAACACTCTTTTCTTCAGAAAAGCTTTCCTTTGAGTTACGGGCCCACGGGGCAAAAAGGTTTGAAGTTTGTTTTCTGTCTTTTACGGAAGAATTGTTTTTTATGGATGTTTGCAACCAATATCGCACTAGAGACTATGACCTGAGAGCGAATGTGTCGCATGTCATCCAAAGGGTGCCATACTAAACATCCAGACTGTTGAAAAGAACTCTCCAACAATCCTTTCTCAGATAGCTTAAGGCTCGTAACGTACGACGTCAGTTAACCTTTATTACTGTATTTTGATTTGTTTTGAGATGAGAAGAGAGAACGAACAGGTTCTACTAAGGGGAGACTATCAAGTCCTAATGATTGTCATGCCAAGGATTCATCCTATGGTTGAGGTTTGAAACAGGGAACTCCTAGAAGTTATCATGCATAGGTTTCAACCTAAAGTTCTAATCATCACTTCCTTATCAAAGGAAGTGAGATTCCTAGGGGATCATGTCAATGATAAACAGAAACAGATAAAGCATCAGCTTAAACAGTAAACAATAAACAACTGTAAAATGCATGCAATGCAAGTGAGGGAGGAAAGGTGTGTGGGGCAGCAGCCTCCACAAGCTCATCTCGACCTCGAGCCAGATATGAATAACTGCGATCATACAGAAGAAATGAAATAAAATGCTATCAAGCACACACAAACCACATAGGCAAGGGAGTTGGGCTCTACCGAATACCCGCAAGCAAAGCCATACAGTAAAAATACAAGCAGAGGGAGAAACTCAACCTCTAATGCAATCATGCTCCTAGCTTAAAACAATCTAAACATGAACTTGTTCTAATGCATCAAGCAAATCAAACAAGTCACATCAATACATTTGCACAGAAAGCAAACAGACAGGAAAGAAAGCAAACCAACAGCTTCCCCAGCTTCACAGCAAAGCAATCCCCTGGCAGCAGTTCAGTCCTCAGTCTCTAACTGCTCTTCAAGGCTATCATCTTTAATAGCAAGTGTCAACTTGCTTCTCTGAGCTTTCAACACATCAACGTAAGTATCAACTTATCCTCTCTTCTTTAGGCCTCAGCTCCAAAGTGAACTCCACCTTCAGGCCTCAATCCTAATAGCAAGTATCAACTTGTTCCTTCAGGGACTCAGTGCATTAAACTCACAAGTATCAACTTGCTTTCCAACCTCAAGCTTCAGCTTCTTCATTCAATCTCCAATGGATTCCTCTCACAAGTATCAACTTATTCTTCTTGGTTTTCAAGCTTCAGCTCTTTCTTCTTCACAAGTGTCAACTTGCTCTTCCTGATCTTCAAGCTTCTAACAAGGAACTCCATCCTTTATCAAGGGAGAAATATTCATCTAACAAGAGCAAAGTTTGGATGATTGACATCAGAGTGAAGACCAAAGGTCACCACTAAGCATCCTATCATCAGAGAAAGGGACCCTGAAAGGTTCTACCAATTGGTAAAGAGCCACACATCCTACCAAAGGAGGGATGAGGCCTTTACAAGGGGACCTTACATCATAGGGAAGAATGGAAGTGATCAACACCTTCCATATTTATGAAAGAAGAGAATCTATCTAGAAGCTTTGCCTACAAACCCTAACCTTAACACCTAATCAACACTACACAAAAAGAAGGGAAATCTTCACATCCAAACTTCTTCAAGCATTCCATAGTAGCCTAAGCTTGTCTTCAACATCTTCCAAGAGAAAGAGAGGCAAAACCCTAATCTAAGGGAACTAAAGAAGTCATTCTAGTTGAATTAGCAAGTTAGGATCACCTAAAACCTAGTACTAAAGTTAGTCTTAACTAAAATACTAAAACCAATTGTAAAATCCTACAAAAATAACTATGGGACCCTAATTCAATCATGAATCTACCATACAAAATTCAGAGGTTGAATCATCCACCAAGTCTTAGAAATAAAACCTAAATCATAAGGTACTAACCATAAACCCTAAAAATGGAGCTCCTAAAGTTTCAACTTAAAACTACCACCTACATTCATCACAAAAATGTGAGAAAAATCTAAGGGGAACATGCATATATATGCTAGCTACACACAAAAAATCAAGGCAAGAATCATCGCTAAATGCTCACACCAAATTCATCAAAACAAGGTATCAACCATGGTTATCTTAATATCAATTAAAATTCAACAAATGCAAATAAAATCAAAAATGCCTGAATTATTAATATTTTTTATCTACAAAATTCTAGATTCAATCATGAATCAGGGGAAAAAAGAATGGAATTAATTGAGTTAGTCTTCAATTTTTTATGAATTATTTACTATGTCACATGAAATGATGAAAATCAAAAGAAATTCAAGAAATTGATTAAATCAGCGTGGCAAATAGCAAAAATAACTAGTTCAATTCTGGATTGGGCCAAGGAGGGGGTGTTGATATCAACCAATGCTAAGGCCCAGGCGCTTTGAATTAATTGAATTCAGCTCACAAATAAATAAAAAGATGCATATGCGAGGACTTGAACTCGTGCGCCCTTGGCATATGCAGTGAAGAAGCAAAGCCTGGGATTTTCATTTATCAAAACGGGGCGTTTAAGGGGAGGGGGTATGTGGTGCAACGAGGAACCTTGGATCCAGGTCTGAGTCAAAGTCTTCTTCATGAATGAACGCCCTAGATTATATCTTCTCCAATTCAAATGTCTGCAACTTCTCAACCTGCGCGCGCGAAGGCCACCGCCGGTGGCTTTTCCGGTCACCATCAAGCAACCCTAACTCCCTCTACAGACCACCATTGGCCATGATTTCTGAATGAAAGTTGCTCTAAATTTCACCAGGATCCCAACCATACCACTAGTTCATGCTAAAAACGCAGGGTTTGTAAAAGCACAGTCTCAACCGAAAATGGCATAAACCCTAAATTGTCTCTAATCTTCAAATCAATTATCCAGAATCCATCTATACCCTAAGGGGAACTTAACCACATGCTTCTAATCCATTAAAAGTGCGTAATCAGTGATAAATTTAAAGAAGTTAGAACCTACCTTGAAGCTTGAATTGCAGTGGTTACACGCCTCAATTCTCTTCCAAACCTTGCAGAATTCTTCAAGGATTAATGGTGAACGACTCTTGGTGCTCAATTCCTGCTGAAACCCCTTGATTCTCCAAAACGAGTTTTCACTTTCAAGCTTTTTTCTTCACTTTACTCCAATGGTTTCTCAATAGAATTCTGCACTAGAAGCTTCCTAATCTGATCATTATCCTATTTATGGTGTGTTCTGATGGATTAGAAGCCCAAACTAGGCCCAATTATGGATTTTGGATCTTCACTTTTTCTTCCAAATTTCAATATGGATATGTGCCTTCAAGCCTTGGTCATGCTCTACAATCCTTCCAAACCATTCACTTAAGCATTATGGAGTGTAATGAAGTGGTTTTCTCCCTTTGGTTTCAACATATGGAGTGTATAGGATATGTTTCTTACTTGTGAAGTAATCATCCAAATGGCTATGTTATGGACCTCACATCAAAAATGTGGCAATGCCAATCTTTCTAAAACATCAATTCCATTCAAAATGACCACAAATTTGACTTGAAAACATGTTAATCTCATTTATTTTGAATTTTCTCATTTTAATTCATTAAAATGGCTTTTATGTGAAGTTTCTTCAACCAATGCTTGATATAATCCATATCAATGAACACTTGATGTTTAGACAAGCTAAAAACATCTTTTTGAGCAACTTTCATGTTGAACAAAAATGCATTTGAGACCTCTAAGTTGGTGAAAATGGCCTATGATTCAAAATGACCTATAATCACCAAATGTCCAAAATACCCCTGACTTGTCAAAGCCATAACTTTAGTTCTACAAATCCTATCAAGGACTTCTAGTACTCTCTAGAAAGCTAAGAGGATAAGGAACAACATTCATGTTGACCAAAAGTTCATAGGAATCATCCTTCTCGGAAAAAATTTTCATGCAAGTTGGGTAACTTTCAAGCTCCAAATTCACATTCCTCAGATGACTTATAACTTGTCAAAGCCATAACTTGAGTTCTACAAATCCTATCAAGGACTTCTATCACTCAAATTAAAGCTAAGATCATGCTCTACAACAATCATGTTGGGGGTAATATGAGATGACAATCACATTGTAAGCTACATTGCCTTGAAGATAGGGGTCAAACTAGGGGATTTTACACTGTCAAGCCTTAGAAACCCTAGCTTGAATCTTCTCAAACTCTTCAACCATGATGAGTTGACCTTGGAATAACCCTTATAACATCTCAATGTATCAATCCATGATCACATGGATCTTGCATTAAGTCTCAGCCTTCTTCAAACCATCAGTTGACTTAGGGTTGACCCAGTCAAACCCTAATTGCACCACTCATGGCTGAGGCTTCTCAATCTTGCACAATGACCTGTCTAGGCCTCAAAGTGATCTTCAAAACTTCTCATGAGCTCTCTCAAGACCTCAAGTCCAACTTCATGGCTTCAGAATCATCTGATGGCTTTCCACAACTTTCAAGTTAGGAGACCCACACACTTGGCTTCAACCACTCTTTCTGAGGCTCTTTCAACTTCTCTGACAAGGATATCAACCCTTGAACACTTGAATGACCTTCTAAGCTAGCTTCATAGTCTTGTATAGATCTTGATTGGTAATTATACCTCTTGATCTCCTACGTACATGTCAATGAAATGCAAATGATAATGCTAATGTGAATGAAATGAAACATAAGCTAGGTAAAGAAATGTTGGGCAAATTTTGGGGTGCAACAGCTGCCCCTATTCAAACGGCTTGGACCTGGCTGGGTGAGAAGCGAACGACTCTCACACAATCAAGGTAAAAGACGGTTGAATACCAATAAACCCGGAAATTTGCCAACTGCACAAGTACGCGGTACTTTGATGGGGACAAATCTTCGGAAACCAAAATAATAGCTGCACGGCAACTAGCTGGAGAATACTGATCTGAACCTCCGTCAGGATGATTCTCTGATTTATTTGATATCATTGCATCCTCAAATCATCAAGGGATCGCCGATCACACGGTAACTGGTGATTTGCCAACCACACAGGTAAACGATACTCTGATTGGTAGGAACATCTTCAAAGCTGAACATGACAGTTGCACGGCAACTCGCTGGGGAATTGGTCACACGGTAACCGGTGAAGGGTCTAATCTTCGTCAGGATAATCATCTAACTTTACCGTAGATCTTCGTCCTCAAGTCATCAATGGATCACTGCTTACACGGTAACTGGTAATGGATGGTCGATTATGCCGTCAGGCATTCTGCGTCACTGCAGCAGAGTTCCTCGGGACTCATCAGGTCATTAGGAACTTTTTAACAATCAAGTTAACTATGCCATCGGGCATTCAAAGCACTTTCGGGCGTCAGCCGGACTTCGTCAGTAAGTCGGGAATAGAATTCTCGGTCAATCATGAACCAATTGGGGATATCCAAACTCTACCATCAGGCACTCCGCATCAGCAGAGAGAACTGCGTCGACTTCACAGTTGGACTTCGTCAGTAAGTCTTAAAATGGGATCCTTAATCCATCATGGGCCAATAAGGATAGACATTCTTGTGTCGTTAGGCACCCTGCGTCAGCTAGGAAAACTGCTTTGACCTCCCAATTAGACTTCATCGGTAAGTCTGGGGCTTTGGCACCGCTGCCGAATTTCAATCATCAAGTCTTCAAGGGAAGTTTCAACTTCGTTGTTCAGAAACTTGTCGGGGATGACGCATCTCCGCTGGGGATTCTGGAGAACTATCAAGTAACTCTGCTTCGGGGATCCAGAAATCATTCTGGGTGAATCATCTCTGTTGAGGAAATCAAGAATCATCTTGAACAAACAACTTCGCCGGGGACTTCAAGAATCATCCTGAACCAATAACTCTACTGGAGATTTCAGGAATCATCCCGAGAAATCACTCTGCCGGGGACTCTAAGCATCAACTTGAGCAACCAACTCTGGCGAATTCACTGGGGATTTTAAGAATCATCTTAAGCAATCACTTTCGCTGGAGGATTCAAGAATCATCTTGGGCAAACGACTTCGTTGGGGAATTCAAGAATCATCTTGGACAAATAACTTCGCTGGGGAATTCAAGAATCATCTTGATCAAACCATTCTGCGGAGGAACACCTGCAAAACAAGAACAGTAACGCCCTAGCTCATGTTTCGTATGCATATGCTTTGACAATGGCGTAATGCTCCACACGGTGGAAATGCTACGCATTTAGGGTAAATGCTATGCAATCATGCAAAATGTTATGACCCCATCAGCAAAATAAATGCTAAAGGGAGAATCCTCCTGTCAAGGAGAAAGAACCACTCTGGTGGAGGGAGGAATCATCCTGCCGAGGAGAAGGAGTCACGCCAACCTCAATTGGACTCCGCCGGGGGAAACGAACTTCAGTCGACTGCTGCGGGGACGAGGTTCTATGGGAACCTGGATCTACTCATTCGGGTATACGAACCACAACTGCTGAAGAAAACGATGTCAATTGCAGAAATAACCTGCACAGCCTTCGCGGCAAAACTTTCCTGGAGATAACGACTCCAGTGGGGAAATACAGCATCAGCTATTCAACACTCTACTGGGGGAAGCCTAAACGGATTCCAAGGGCTCGGCTCTCTTGGGGATCTGTAAACTCGGCTGGGGAAGTAGGAATCATCCTGCTTACTGGGGAGAGTACGACTCTGTGGGGAATTTCAATTCCACTGAAGACTTCAGTCTTGAACTATCGAGCGCTGCACACTTCAGTATATGACTCAGCTGGGGCGACGATGATCCGTCAGGATACATCTGATTGGGGAGAGAATCTTCTCTGGTTAGGGGGACATATCAATGCTTACGATCCCATGTTCAAACTCCACGGGGAGAGGCTGCTGAACTTGCTAGAGAAGAAGGAATCATCCTATACCTGCAACGACACAAACAAACAGACAAGATACCCTTCTCAAAGGGACCTATCAAGGTTATCATCTTGTGATAATGCTCAAGTAATTCATTGTTTCAACAATCAATGGCCTAGGCCAGTAAGTTTATGTATGCGCATTTTATCAAAAACATCGGCGTTCTTTTTCGCAAACAAAACAGATAAATGCTAAACAAACAAACAGAATTGTCGAATAGTATACATTTTATTGATAACGAACCCCTGAATGGGTGAAAGTGTTTTACAACAGATGCAAGCTCCTGGAATGAGGAAGCTGCGCAAATATAAAAACATAAATATACATCAGTATACACATGTCGGTAATGAGGCGTAGACGAACACCATGAGTTGATCCCTCTATGACCCACTCGACTTCGATACTTCTCCGACGCTTCAGCTTCAGAAGAGATTAATTCAGATAAACGGCCCTCAGGTCTTCCAAACCACTAAACAATGAAAGTCCATACGTGGAACGCAGTCATTTGCTTTTTCAAATCCCTAACTTTTGCCTGAATCGCCCTCTCGGGTTTTCCATTCACCGGGATACCCTTTTTTGCCAAAGTCGCCCTTCCAGGTTTTCGACTTTGCGGGTGTACATTCTTTTCCTTATATCCCTAATTTTTGCCCGAACCTTTTTCCTTTTTACGGTTCGCCGGGATTCCCCATTTTTGCCTGGATACTCTTTTTCTTTCCAGCGGGTCATTCTTTAAGCAAAGTATTTTTTAACTGCGTCCGCGTTCACCGGGGATGCAAAATCTTCGCCATCCATCGTGGATAACAACAAGGCTCCTCCCGAGAAGACCTTGTTGACGACGTACGGACCTTCGTAATTAGGAGTCCACTTGCCCCGGTGATCGGAGTGTGGAGGAAGAATCTTCTTCAGGACGAGATCACCCGTCTGAAAGATTCTAGGATGCACCTTCTTATCATAAGCTTTCTTCATTCGGCTTTGGTACAGACGACCGTATGCAATCGATGCTAATCTCTTCTCGTCCATCAGGCTGAGTTGGTTTAATCGGTTCTTAATCCATTCTGCCTCATCGAGTTTCACGTCAACCAAAACTCGTAAAGAGGGGATCTCAACTTCTAACGGTAGGACAGCCTCCATACCGTACACCAATGAGAAAGGAGTTGCCCCGATTGATGTACGTACCGTTGTACAATAACCGTGCAGTGCAAATGGCAGCATCTCGTGCCAATCCTTATAGGTCACAACCATCTTCTGTACAATCTTCTTGATGTTCTTATTGGCCGCTTCAACGACACCGTTCATCTTCGGCCGGTAAGGAGATGAGTTGTGGTGTTCAATCTTGAAACTCTGGCACAACTCCTTCATCATCTTGTTATTCAAATTCGAACCATTATCAGTAATGATCCGCTCGGGAATTCCGTAACGACAGATGATGTCCCTCTTTATGAATTTAGCCACCACCTGCTTGGTCACATTAGCGTATGAGGCTGCCTCCACCCACTTGGTGAAGTAGTCGATAGCTACCAGAATGAAGCGATGACCGTTAGATGCAGTGGGCTCGATCTTGCCTATCATATCAATGCCCCACATGGAAAACGGCCACAGGGAGGACATGACGTTTAACGGGCACGGCAGCACGTGAATCTTATCAGCATAAATCTGACATTTATGACATCTCTTCGTGAATTTAAAGCAATCCGACTCCATCCTCAACCAGTAGTATCCCGCTCTCAGGATCTTTCTTATCATAGCATGCCCGCCGGCGTGCGTACCAAATGCGCCTTCATGGACTTCTTCCATGAGCATACTCGCTTCTTTCTCATCTACACATCTGAGTAGCACGAGATCATGGTTTCTTTTATACAAAACTCCATCAGGATTGAGATAAAAATTTCCAGACAGCCTCCTTAGAGTCTTCTTATCCTAGGTTGACGCTCCCGCAGGATACTTCTTAGTCATAAGGAAGGTCTGGATATCATGGAACCATGGCTTGCCGTCGGAGGCTTCCTCGACCGCAAAGACGAATGCAGGTCTATCAAGACGAGAAAGGACAATTCTTGGAGCTTCATTCCAAAAATTGACTTTATACATCGAAGCCAACATGGCTAAGGCATCAGCCATCTGGTTTTCAGCTCTAGGCACATGATGGAGTTCTACTCGATCAAAGAACGGAAGCAACCTTCTGGCATAGTTCATGTACGGCACCAGATTCGATTGGCGAGTCTCCCACTCCCCTTTAATCTGGTTGATCACAAGTGCCGAGTCACCATATACATCTAGGTTCTTGATTCTCAAATCAATTGCCTCTTCTAGACCCATGACGCATGCTTCGTACTCCGCTTCGTTATTGGTGACCGGAAACGTTAGTCTAGCAGTGAATGGGATGTGGGATCCGTGGGGAGTCGTGATGATCGCCCCAATGCCACTTCCATAAGAGTTAACCGCCCCGTCAAATATCAATTTCCACTGGGACTTCCTATCTGGCCCCTCGTCAGGCAACGGTTCATCGCAATCTTTCGCTTTAAGAAACATGATATCCTCATCAGGGAATTCAAATTTCATTGGCTGATAATCTTCGATCGGCTGTTCGGCAAGGTACTCAGACAATACGCTTCCCTTGATGGCCTTCTGGGAAACGTAATGAATGTCATATTCCGTCAACACCATTTGCCATCTGGCAATCCTGCCCGAAAGCGCTTGTTTCTTGAAGACGTACTTGATCGGATCCATCTTCGAAATTAGCATGGTTGTGTGATTGAGCATGTACTGTCGTAAACGTTTGGCAGCCCAGGCTAGTGCACAACATGTTTTTTCCAGCATCGAGTAACGAGATTCACAATCTGTGAACTTTTTACTCAAATAATAGATGGCATGCTCCTTTCTGCCCGTCTCATCGTGCTGACCAAGAACACACCCCATAATATTCTCAAGAACTGTCAAGTACATGATTAAGGGTCTTCCGGCCACTGGGGGTATCAAGATTGGAGGTTCCTGCAAATACTATTTTATCTTATCAAATGCCTTCTGGCAATCCCCGTTCCAGACAATCGCCTGATTTTTCTTTAGCAGTTTGAACATCGGTTCACACGTGGCCGTGAGCTGAGAGATAAACCTCGCAATGTAGTTTATTCTGCCCAAGAAACCACGAACTTCTTTTTCTGTTTTTGGCGCTGGCATTTCTTGTATTGCTTTTATCTTCGTAGGATCAACCTCGATACCTCTTTCGCTCACGATAAACCCCAGTAGTTTTCCAGACCGTACTCCGAAAGTACACTTGTTAGGATTCAGCCTCAACCTGAACTTCCTAAGCCTCTCAAAAAGCTTCAGCAAATTGACCAGGTGTCCCTCCTTCGTTTGGGACTTCGCAATCATGTCATCAACATAGACTTCAATCTCATGATGAATCATATCATGAAACAAAGTAACCATTGCTCGTTGGTAAGTGTCCCCTGCGTTCTTCAGACCGAAAGGCATTACCTTGTAGCAAAATGTCCCCCAAGGTGTGATAAACGTAGTTTTCTCCATGTCCTCCGGCGCCATCTTGATCTGATTGTAGCCGGAGAAGCCATCCATGAACAAAAATACGGAGAACTGAGCTGTATTGTCGACCAACACATCAATATGAGGCAGCGGGAAATCATCTTTAGGGCTTGCCCTATTCAAATCCCGATAATCGACGCACATTCGCACCTTACCGTCCTTCTTCGATACAGGTACTATGTTGGCGACCCACGGAGGGTAAGTAGTGACCGCTAAAAAGCCAGCATCAAGCTGCTTTTGCACTTCTTCTTTGATCTTAACGGCCATATCTGGTCGTGTCCTTCTAAGCTTCTGCTTAACGGGAGGACAATCTTCTCGCAGCGGCAAGTGATGGACCACGACGTCAGTATCAAATCCGGGCATATCTTCGTATGACCAAGCAAAGATGTCACTATACTCTCTTAGCATCTCGACCAATCTCTGCTTGACATCACTCTGCAATGCAGCCCCTATCCTGATGTTCCTGACAAGTTCTTCAGAACCCAGATTCACAATCTCAATTTCTTCTTCGTGAGGCAGAATAACTTTCTCTTCTTGTTTCAACAAGCGGGCCAGCTCTTCGGGAAGGTCTTCGTCTTCATCAATCTCTTCTTCGGCTTGGTAGATCGGGCAATCGAAGTCGAAGTGAGTCGTAGAAGGTCCAAAGTTGATGTCATCTGCTATGTGGATCCTGCAATAACAAGGGTTAAGCTTAAGACAAGGATATGCAGGTTAGCACAAACCCCATTGCCCTTTTGTTGTTTTTCAAAACAAATATAAAATAGGAATAACAGAGATCACAACATTTGAATGCGAAAAGAAACGCCTTTTGATTTATTGGTAAAATGCATGTTCATAACAAAACAAGGCCCTGACAATAAAACCACTATGCCTCGGGTAGGACATAGGGTTGTACAATGATTGGAGAAAGTAAATCATTACTCTTTGCCTGTCACTTGGATGGTATCCCTGATGGACCAGTTGTTGAGGCTCCCGCTTGGTTTGCTTGGCTGGATCCAAGAGTCTAAGTCGCAATCACTATCTTCGCCGTCTTCAGACACTGCGTTGACACTCTCAAATATCACCCCGCCACTGGTAAACTGGATCGGCCTTTTACTTCACGACGCACTGTGAGAAGAGGAGGCTTCAGCCGTAGGAGAGTATCCTAACCCAAACTTGTCCTGTTTGTTAGGTATTTCCAGAATTTTCCCCCAGCCTGGGGTAGATCCGGCTTGAACAACGGCCCGGGCTTCCCTGAAGGAAGAGAGAGTCATCTCTGGTTTTTCAGTCATTACAGGAGCCACGTTCTTGACTTTAACAGCTTCGAACGCCTGACATAGGGTTTCATGGATTTCCCCATCCATCTCAACATATTTGAAGGACGACAAATGGCTCACCATTATGTCTTCCTCACCACAAACAGTTACGATGCTGCCTCCGACAGTATACTTGAGCTTCTGGTGCAACGTGGAGGTCACGGCGCCAGCAGAATGGATCTATGGTCGGCCTAAGAGACAGCTGTAGGCAGGCATGATGTCCATAATGTAGAAGACTGCGTCGAAAGTTTCCGGCCCGACTTGGATTGGTAATGTCACCTCCCCGAAAACATGACGTTTGGTTCCATCGAACGCTTTCACAACCAGATCATTGGGTGTGAAAATCAATCCTCAAGTATCTAACTTCATCAATGCTTTCTTCGGAAGAACATTGAGCGATGACCTTGTGTCCACCAACACATGAGACATAATCGTTCCCCTACACTCTATCGAGATGTGCAGGGCACTGTTGTGGTTTCTTCCCTTCGGCGTCAGCTCCAGGTCAGTGAACCCTAACCCGTTTCCAGCATTCACGTGGGCTACGACCCCTTCCAACTGGTTGACCGATATTTCCTGCAGTACATATGTGGCATTCAAAACCTTTAGCAGCGCGTTGCGATGTGCCTCAGAACACAGCAACAAATTCAGGATGGAAATTTTCGAGGGTGTTTGATGGAGATGATCCACGATCCTGTAGTCGCTCTTTTTAATCAACCTCATGAACTCTTCAGCGTCCTTGACAAGTAAGTCCTTCTCTACCCCACGAGGGGTTTCCTCAACAACTTTACTCTTTCCCTTATCGGTTACCTCGGCTTTGTCCGCCACAACCTCAGGTGGAGCAAATACCCTTCCGCTGCGAGTGATTCTGCCAATGCCCACTAGGTTATCCACAGACGACCCAGATGGTTCCAGTTCCAACTTCTGTCCATTGCAGTAGACGTCTGCCCCATAGTGCCACAGGACAGCATTGGTGCTTTCAAAAGGTATCGGCCCCGCCTTGGTGATGGTAATCATGGGCGGTCTGGGTGCAGAAATAGTGATCGTCCGGCGAGGGATGGTGATGGTGGCAACCTCATCACCTTGCTTCAGCATTACCTCTCCAGATCCACATTCGGCCCTCCGGCTAAACTGCAAGATCCCTTCGGTCATCATACTCTGAATCCCTTCTATCAACTGTTCACATCCATCAGGACTAGTCGCACAGCCCATACATAATCCCCCACAGCCTGGGAAGAAACCTCTCTCCATCAGCTTGGCTTTAACAAAGCTAAGCGGTGTCTTCAGATCCTTGACATCAGTCAACACATCTAAATCCTCTTCCTCAATAATGGCATTCACCCCCCCTCCCCTATGATTCGGAATAGGGTTCTTCGTGACGTTTGGCACATTATCTGAGAAGTTGATGATCTTAGCATCCACCATGTCTTGCACCTTGTGCTTGAAGGCTTTGCAATTTTCTATCGTGTGGCCTGGTTCCCCTGAGTGAAACTCACAAGTTGAATTCGCATCATAACCTGGAGGAGGTGCCCCTGTCAAGGGAGCCAGGGTTCTCTTCTGGATTAACTGTAACTGAAGCAGAGTCTGTAACAGCTGAGCATAAGACATAGGCGGTGTTTCAAGGTGACGACTCGACAGAGGGGCCCTGTTCTGATACTTTCTGTACCCTTGCTGATTCGGCTGCTGTTGCTGCTGATGCTATGGCTGGGGTTGTTGGACTGCAGGGATGGTTATGCTAGCCACCTGCTGGCGAGGGCCTTTACCTTTCCTTCGAGCATTGGACACGGCGCTCGTCTCTCCTTCCCACCTTTTGCCACCATACGGTTTCTTTCCTCCTCCAGCTGAGGATAGATCACCTTGAATTTCCCCAGTTTGATCCCATTTTCAACGTGCTCGCCCGTGATGATGAGATCTGAGAAGCTTCCAGACATACTGCTGACCAATTTCTCGTAATAAACCCCTGAGAGGGTGGCTACAAACATTTCAACAAGCTCCCGTTCAACCATCGGCGGCTGAACCCTGGCTGCCAATTCACGCCACCGTTGGGCGTATTCTTTGAACCCTTCGTTGTTCCTCTGTGACAAATTCTGCAGTTGGACTCGGTTTGGAGCCAAATCACTATTATACTAATAATGGTGCACGAATGCTTCAGCAAGTTCCTTCCACGTGCGCACACTGGTAGGCTCCAGACTCATGTACCATTCCAAGGATGGCCCGGACAAGCTATCCTGAAAGAAGTGCATCAGCAGCTTCTCATCTTCAGAGTGAGCGGACATTTTCCGGTAGTATGATCTTAGGTGGACGCGAGGGCAAGTGGTCCCCTTGTACTTCTCAAAGTCGGGTACCTTGAATTTAGGAGGCACCTTGAAATCCGCAATCAGTCCCAACTTGGACATGTCAACACCCATAGTGTTCAGGTTTTCGAAATTCCTCATCTTGTCCTCGAGTGCCTTAAACCTCAGACGTGCTTCAGCAGTCAGCTCTCCTTCAGCACCCTTCTGGGAGAATAAATCTTCTTGACGGTCTTCTAACCATGGCTCAGGCCCATATAGATTTCCAACACCTGTGTTGCCGTTGCCCAGTCCAACATTGACATTAGCTTCAAAATTTCCGTTACCGACGCCAGTCGTATTACCATTGAGCCCCATGTTAGTGACCACATTGCCGTTGGCACTACCGTTCCCCCCAGTCACGGGGACGCCATTCTGAGGAGTTTCAACAGGTGGAGGGGTTGGAACATTCCCACCGTGGAGTACGCCATTGCTATCAACCCTTGAAATCAGGGGCTGGACCAAGGTTCTGAGCTAGTCTTGGCCGTTGGCAACCACTTGCATGAGCTCCATGAAGCGGTCCATCCTCTCTCGGAGTTCCTGAACGTCAGTCTGCACTTGCTCCATTGCTCTAGCTCGATTTGCTCTGGTCGGATAGCGGTGGATTGGTCTTTGATCAATCCTGGAACAACCTGAAACAACCTGCATACACAAAAGGGTTAGAAAAAAATGACAAAGTGCTCATTATGAAAATGCCTCATGCACATGCAAACGTGTGTCTGTGCGTTAGGGAGTTCCCCCCCCCCCCCCCCCCGATCCTAGTGCCTGAGTGTCGGTGCTGATAATAAGAAGTCCGAGTCCCGTCGTGGAAATAACATCTCATATATAAAGAAAGCCCATCAAGGCAGTATACAACGTCACTGAGTACAAGCAGAATCAATAGCATGACCTCGACCAACAAGCCTGGTGATGGTCAGCATACAACAATGATCAAAACAAAAGGATTACAAATATAGTCAAGTACGGCCACGGGCTCGAAACTCTTCTAACAGATCCCTCGTTTCTGGATGATCAGACCGAGTGAGCAACCCTTCGACGAGTAACTCCCTCCGCATAATGGTGTATTGAAGACCTTCAACTGAGTCTTCCCATGCTCCTTCGCCGAAACAATCTTCTAGCTTCCGCTTCTTGGATTCAAGCGTCAGTTTGTGCTCCTTCAGGTTAGCAAGAGTCTTGTTAAGCAGTCCTTCAGCGGCATATCTGCGAGCGGTTTCTTCATCAAACCTTTTCTCACTAGCCTTCACCTGGGCTTTCATCTTGGAGATCTGCTGTTTCAGTTTATCCTCCCGTTCTTTGCCGTTGGCTAGGGTGGCCTTCCAATGCTGATTAAACTTGGATATCCTCCGGTACGCTTCATCCAAGTGCTGCTTCTTAGTGGCCAGTACGTCATTGACAGCTTTGAAGTCCCGACCCAAACGCTCACGCTCAGCTATCTGCTTAGTCAAGTCCGTCCCTAACTGGTTCATCAGCTCTGTTTGCCTCTTGAAGGAATGGACGGCTTTGCTTCTCTCGCTTCTGAGTTGAGCCAATTCTTTCTCCAGTTCTTCATTTGCCTTCTTCAACTCATCTCTCTCCGCTAACACCTAATTATGCTGCTGAATAGGCACGGTGGTAGGCTCTTCAATCACTGGAGGGCTTTCTGGCTGGGCAGGTGGAAACGACATCCCTATAGCATTTGCTCTGGTTCTGATCCAGGTCACATACGGGGCGTAGGCTTGGCTATTACTTTTCCCCAGCAATGGCTTTCCCCACTTACAGATACCATTCCAAGCACGCTGAAGCTTAGATGACATATCCCCCTCTAGAAGACCAGTGAGGTACAGAGATTCCTACACCTCTTCATCCTTCGGCGAAGCTCTCAAAGCATAAGCAAACTGTCGGACCAGCAGAGATGAATTATAGTTGATACAGCCCTTCCTGCCTATCAAAGGCACATTCAGAAACCCGCTGCAGCTGAATATAATCTCAGTACCCAACCTATCTCTATCAAACCAGGCAATATCCTCCGCTGACAGACTCATCAAGCGCTCAGACCACTCAGCTGTGGCTGCAGACGAAGCAAAGGGACCCTTCTTGGGTAGGTGACTATCAAGCCATCTATAGAGCAGGGGCACACAACATGAGACATTCTTACCCCTTCTGTTCTCGTTTTTGTAGTGGAAGGAATGGTAAACATCTCCAATCAATGTAGGGACTGGATTCCCTGATGCAAAGATGTGAAAGGCGTCGAAGTCTACAAAGTCAGGCATATTGGGGAACAAAATGATGCCATATATGCACAGGGCAAGGATGGCGTTGAACACGATCCAACATCCGTCTTTGGCACACTACTGGGCCTTTCCCACTAAGAACTGCAAGGAGAAACCGGGAACCCTGTTCCAACTAGACAAGACCAACTCGGAGGCATCCAGATGAAGTGAAGGGGCTAGACTAGCCAGATTAGGTTCAGCATCCATATGAACAAAGGGCATCTGACTCTTGATAGGCATACCTAACAAATCAGCATACTCCTCTAGTGTGGGTGCGAGAAAAAAGTCTTGGAAGGTAAAGCATCTCAAAGGAGGATCGTAGAACTGTAGCAAGGCGTGCAACCCGTTCAACTCAAACACAAAGGTTTTACGAACCAGCCTGAGCAGTTTACCGTAAGACTTTATTAATTCACCTCTCACAAAATCATCTGCCAAAGCAATCAAACCAGTCAGCTGAACAACATCAGGAGTGGGGAGCTTGTAGGCCACAGTCTTCCTCAAAGAACCCATAGTAGCACAAGAGAAGGCAAGAAAACCCGGACCGGGGGAGACGGTATCTACAACACAGACACACGTTAATGAAATGCAGATGAATATGCGAAACAATGCAAAATGCAATCATGCAGCAGGAGATCAGGACGATTATGCTGTTGAAGTGATGAAGGTGAAGATCTTGTATCAACAAAACCACAATACTGCTCTGTCAAGAACAACCCTATCTCTAATGAGAAGTAACCCTGATATCGGACCATAAATCTGCTCTGTCGAGAACAAACATACATTTGATAATAAGGACCTCTGATACAGGACCATAAATCTGCTCTATCAAGAACAAACACACATCTGATAATAAGGACCTCTGATACAGGACCATAAATCTGCTTTATCAAGAACAATCATATTGTCGCGGTGAAATTTGGATACCAAACTATTGATTAGTTTGAATCGTTAATTCATTTTGCAACCGAACTTTGATTTGTCCAAAGGAAGGGATAAAGATCGAAATTCCCACAATGCAATGCAAATGCAAGCTAGATTGTTTAGGTTCGGGGGTTGGTTAAACTTAGGGAAGGTACTAGCATCCTAAGTTTCTGTAGTACTCTACAGGAACCTCTTGTTTTATGTTGTTTACTGCTAAGTGTTTATCCGCTTAATGGCTTAGAGACCCTAGGGGTTTATTTCTAAGTATACTCGATAAGGCATCGCACCTTGTGCCTACATATCCTTACGGGAGTGGAATCAGAGTATTTTGTAGTTCACCCTAAAGGGTTAGAGGAGCTCTTTGACTGTGGTCAAAGTTCCTACGGGTTTAGGGTAGTTGGTTGATTGAGTTTAGGAGAAGAGATGAGTCTTCATTTAAAGGGAGAGATAACCACCACAAATGTAAAAGAGAAGGGTTGTAGGAAATGGTCTTTGCATCGTCTTAAGAAAAGGTCTTACATACTCGGATGGTCGCCAAGCATGCCTTTGTCGCTCTTAAGGCAAAGTCCCTACGTGTTTGATTGTATTGTTGTGGGGGTGGAGATTATATCTCACTTAAGATGATTAAACATCTGTTCTCTAAATGTGTTTGAAGAGTTTGTATTGTGTTTGATTGTTTTGTTTCTATGTTGTAAAGATAAAGACGAGGTCCTTCCTATGGGGTAGGATCTATCCTAAAGATCAACTTGAATGGAATCAAGGATCATGGGGAATATGATGCATATGATGTGCAACTACACACAACGTTGAATTATGTGTAGGTTTTTCCTTTGGACGGATGCGATGTATGAATAAATGCGATAGAATAAATTGCAGAAAGAGTAAATCATACATGAACGCATGAAAGCGCTAGGTGAGTGTGTGTGCATTGTGAATAAGATAAAGCAGATAAAGATAAATGATATGTACGCATGAAAGCGCTGAGTGTAAGTGCATGTGTCGTGAGTGCACGATTGATTGTGTTACGATGCGGATTGATTTTAAGTAGTTGATTATTTTGTTTAGTGAGATTTAGTTTGAATTATTTTAAGTGGGATTGAATATAAAATTAAATTCTAAGTTTGAATAAAATGCTATAATGATCCTAATTTATTATAAAACTTAATTGAGGTGATTATTTTATAATGGATATTAGTTTTATAAAAAAAGTTGTTATTGGTTTTAATAAAAAGTTTGATGGAGCTGATTTTTTTTTTAGGAAAGAAAATGTTAATTTGATTTAGCAAGACTCCTTGGATGTTAATAGAAAAATTTATTAATTTATATTAAAAAATAGTTTTGAGTGTGAGATAATTTTAAAATAGAAAACATTATTATTTATAAAAAAGTGTTAAAAAAAAATTTTCTTTTATTAACATCATTACCTAATAAAGTTGGTAAATTATTATTATTCAACTAGTGACTAAAAAGAGTTAAAAGGTGTTGATTATTTAAAAAGTTATTTAATTAGTTAATTAAGTTAAAAGATGATGATTAGGTTTTTTTTAAGAAAAGATTAGTGATTTAACGGGGGATTTAGTGCATGTGTGGTGAGTATCAGTGTGTGATTAGTGATTAACACAAATTAAACAGAAAATACAAAAAAAGAAGGAACCCTAAGCCCCAAATCCAATCTCTTCCGCCTCCTCGATCGGTCGTCCCTCTTTCTCCATTTTCTTCTCCGATCGGCCATCTCCCCTTTCTTCCAATCGCGACTCCTTTCTCCTTCTCTATCGCGACTTCTCTCTCTCTCTCAATCGCGACTTCTCTCTCTCGATCCTCCGTCATCTCTCCCGATCGCGATTTCCTTCTCCCTTCGATTCTGAAATCACGAAGAACAGGTCAAATGCGATAACATATTTTACAAAGTGTGACTTACTGTTCGATGGTGTTTGCAGGTTTTCGGTGGATGATGGTTGAGCGGAAATGGAGATTTGCGGCGACGGTGCCTTGTTTGAAGATGGTGGATTGAAGCTTGCGGTGGTTTGCGGCGTAGTTCGGAAAAGATAAGTTCTCCTTTGCTTTTAGGGATTTTTTGAATGGGATTCTCTGTATGTGTTAGATGTTTGTGAATGGCTTCGTCTGTGGATTTTGTGGATTTTTGCCCGTGCGTTTTTTTCGTCCCCCTTTGTAATGATTTCCATCCGTATTATATAGACCCTCTGAGGATCAACGTTTTGAAACCTGATTTAAAGTGTTTTTAAAAACTTGATTGGACCTTCCTTTCTCGTGTAGACAATTTTTGAAACATTTCCTTTCTTGTTTGATTGCAGTAATGATTCGTTTAATTTCTATTTCAATCTTGTGATTCGATTGGGATATGATTTGATTTTAATCTTCTGTGTTTTAATTTCAGGATTTGATTTATTCTTTGAGTAGGATATTCTCCCCTGAGGAATATTCTTCAATTAACTCGCTGATTCCTTGGATTTTGCCTTCGAACAATTTCGACAACGCGGATGGGATTGTAACAATATTGGTAAGAACATCAACTCTCGTGTCATTAAAACTCTTCCCCAAATTTATTCGAATGCTTGCTGACCAATCACTTTACCTGAACTGCAATACTAGGGTTAAAGCGCCTTCATTGTGAGACGGATTGTGGAGCATGCTATCAGCAGTTGTTGCGAGCTTCAAGACTAGAACTTGGCTTTTCTTGTAGTAGGATGATTAAGCATGTCTAAACAAGTTGGTAATGATAAGGTGAGATTTCATCAAATCTTTTGAGCGTTATCTCTTAGTGACATCTGGTCGAGTTCTAAATTGGTTCTTTCGAATGCAGGATTGGAACACCACAACTTTTGAGCCAACCGAGTTGCCTTAGTAACATTGCAAGTTACGCATTCGGTTGAATTCTCCTCAGTTGCGGCAGTTATTCTCTTGAGATCTTCTCCTGTTACACGACCAACAAAAAAAGAGGTTTATATCTGTTAACTGCTGTGTAGGTAATTGAGGTGGGAGTATTTGTAACAGAGTACTTCTTCCAAAATATGTTCTGTAAATGGTTTTCGTTTAGATTTGGCAATTATGCTCCAGGTGTTTATTTGCTTCAGTACTGATTTCGTTTTGATGATTAATTGCAGCAGTTGGATAAGAACGGTGAATCTCTGTCATATGTCGGTTTTGGGACGAATATAACATATTCTAATTTCTTGTGCTCATTGCTGCAATCTTCTGTAGGTCGAAATAAAGCTGAGATGCCACCCAAAGATGCGGAGTGTTGTTGACGAGGCTTGCGGAAACAAAGCTCATCTGAAATAACTTATGTTTGTTTTGTTTAAACACAAATTTGTTGTATTTCTTGTGTTGAAGCCTAGAGTTGTGGTTGTGTTTTTATTGTGCAGAAGCATCCAAGTTTGTCACACCAAGATGTCATCAATCGTGGGTGGTGATGATGATCTGATTAGCGGTTTCGTCTTGGTACTGAAGTTTACCAATCTCGTTCTTAGTTTTTGCTGAGTATGTAGTTCATGCAGGAACTTTTCCTGCTTACCTCCATTCCTGTAGGATTAAAGGGTAGAAGTCAAAACTATATCAGGAGGATGAAGTTGCAGAATTCTTACTACCGCCCCGCGCCTGTTTCGACTCCAACAAAAACTTTGGAGCAGATGCTGCAACGTTAGTTGGATCTTCCCGCCCCAAAATCTTCAATAAGGGTGCTTTGTAGACTTTTCTTTCTTATAAAGTCTGGAATTAACATGACTTGTAGTCTCCTTGGTAACCGATAGGGAATTTGTGATGACGTGATACTAGGGGATTGCCAAACTTGCTGTTCTATATGTTTTGACAATTTGTGAACTCATCCTTATCTAATATGGTAATAATGAACCTTGGTGTATGGCCTCTTGAATATTTGTATTTATGAGTGATGATCTCAAAACCTCATATTTGCAGGTTACATTCAAACATTGACGTCTTTTGAGAATGTTAGCGAATTTGGAACGCACGTTTAGGGAGAAAGGCATGAAGATTTGTCGTATGGCATTTCGCAGGGAAGCGGTTTCTTCATTGTTTTTGATGCTTGTGATTTTTCATAGTCGTAACCAGTTGGAATGGTAACTCAGTATCTGCAATTAGTTTCTTACTTTGATTGTGTTTTAAGTACTTGATTAGATGTAGTTTCCTTTGTTGCTTTTGCAATGTCTATGGTTGAGCTATAACTGAATTCCATTCCGTTCTTTATCGTTGTTGCAGGTTTTTTGGGTTTTGGAAAGGAATATCTGATGTTGCTGCTTAGAAATCCAATCCAGGACAGCCATGCTATCATTGATGCGAGAACTTCTTCGATTTGAAAACAATGAGTCGAGACGTCCCCAAAGGTGATGAGGTCGTAGCTTTCAACTTCTAACCAGGGGCTGCTGCTACAAACTGCAGGTTTTTCCTTTTCTCAAGCTGGACAAAGTCGTGATATTTGGGTCCACACTTGAACACACATGCCTGATGGCCTCAATCTTGATTGGTATTGTTTCTGCAGCAAATGCTGCTGGCATGTTCCCGTAACCGCTCTTTCATATACTGTTTGGTTAATTATTGAACTCGACTTGTTGGCAGCAGCCTGGATCCAGTTCAATAGCGATGGCTTTGTGCTCTTCGGCATTCTGCTTCCTTCTGAAGATCAAGGTTCTTGGAATTCTTTTACACTTGCCGATACCGTCACTTTGTCTTGACAAGAAGGCCTCTTCTGTTTGTTGGTGAGCACTTAAATCTTACCGGGGAAGCGGAGCTTGAGCTTGTTGATGTCTGGTTGAATAAGAAGATGCGCGGTCAACAACATTCTGTCATCAATGAATTTTAAAAGCGATAGGCTAGAGCGAGGGGACGTCCAATTGCTTTGATATTTTAGTTTCATAAAAACGAGGCTTGTAACAGGATTTAGTGTTAAACTTGTAAATTCTGTATTAGTCTTCGGTTTACTGAGTAGTGCCGCTCTTGAATTGTAATAATATAATGGTTCACAGCTTCGTTGACATAATTCACCTGTTGAACCTCGGAACTAGTCTGTATTCAAAATGAAACATCTAGCAATGCACATTTGACTCTTAGGAAATTTTGCTCTTGTAAGTCTTGACATTTATTTGATTTCCTCTAGCAGTTTGTAAAACTTATTCAATTATGTGTCCTCAATCCCTTCTTGACGGTTTGAAAGAGTGCTCTGGGAATGAGTTGGAATTCAAATACCTCAAGATCTTGAATTCCTTAAAACATAAGATTCTCTTGTGACCCGGTTTACAGTTTCTTAATTACTTTGGGATCATGGCATTGTAGTCTGAACTTGACTTGAATTTAATAATTCCGCAATAATTGAACCTCGATCTTAGTAAGAACCCAAATTCAACTTTTCTATCCGAGTAAAACCTCGTCTTCGACTTTCCATTTTTAGAGTACCTTTGATCATCCAAATCTAATCTTGATTTGAGGAGATGAAGCTAGGCATCTATCTAAAACAAACTCCAAGAATAGCCCAAGAGGAAAGAAATATGGGAGCGGTGTCCATGTGAGGTAGGGGCCTTAGGACCTGAGCGAGACGAATAAGCATTACGTCCATTCAAAACTATTGCGCCTTTTTAACCTGTTAGTCATGGTAAACAAGCGCACAAAAGTGAAAAGAAAACATGTAGAAAAGGAGAAAAAACAGAGGTGGGATTTTATGGTCAAAAATTAGGGTGCAACAGATGCCCCTATTTAAGTTACTCCTATTCGGAGATATGGAGATCGAAATTTCCGTCTCGACGAGATAGGAGGGACTTAAATACAAACATTTGCGCAAATTTTTGGCCCTAAGAAGCCACCGAATGCAGATGATATGCAATGATATGGGAATGCAAGACGGACAAATCTGTGAGAAAGAGGTCACGAACTGGACGCGACATGCTAGACAGAATAGCGACAGATCTAACAAGGCAGGACCCTACGAGGACATGAACAATCACTCATGGGAAATCTCCAAACGTGTAACGGTAACTCATGCATCAGGGGTGCGGTGATTTCGACGATCTGTGATTGAGAGATACTTTTATTACCAAGGTGGTGGTCCGTAGTAACTCAAAATGGATCTTTTTTCTTTTATTTTATATTTTGTAACTCAGCTGAAATGGTAAAATGTATAACCTATCCTGGCATCATGGTACGGGGACCATGAGCTAGTCTCGGTCTTCGATGTCATTGTAGTTGTAGATATTGTTGTAGTTGTTGAGCTTCCCCGAGCATCATGATATGGGAGTCATGCGCCGGTCTCAGTCTCTGATGTCAAACTTCCCCTTGCTCCATGGTATGGGAACCATGAGCTGGTCTCGGTTTCTGATGTCAAACTTCCCCTTGCTCCATGGTATGGGAACCATGAGCTGGTCTCGGTTTCTGATGTCAAACTTCCCCTTGCTCCATGGTATGGGAACCATGAGCTGGTCTCGGTTTCTAATGTCAAACTTCCCCTTGCTCCATGGTATGGGAACCATGAGCTGGTCTCGGTTTCTACCCAAAATGATGAAAACTCGCGAGAGCGTCTTCAAAGAGGGGTTGTAAATTTGTAGACTGTAGATGCAACTGTAGTTGTTGAGCTTCCCCGAGCATCATGATATGGGAGTCATGCGCCGGTCTCAGTCTCTGATGTCGAACTTCCCCTTGCTCCATGGTATGGGAACCATGAGCTGGTCTCGGTTTCTACCCAAAATGATGAAAACTCGCGAGAGCGTCTTCAAAGAGGGGTTGTGAATTTGTAGATTGTAATGTTGATGTAGATGTTCGGCTGTGAGCCATAGTGTCATTGTAGATTGTATGTTGTAAGTTGTAACACTGTAGAATTGTTGATGTAAATGTTGTCGATGTCATTGTAGAATTTTGTAGACATGATCTTGTACTTGTAATTGTAGATGCAATTTGTATTGTATTGGCGATTTGTAGAATGTGCATCGGGGATCTTCAAAAGAGTTGTAAACCGGTTGATACGTGGAGTGTCCTCTTGTAAGGAGATATGTCATTGATTGTACTCGTAATGAACTCTCTGAGGAAGATCATTTTTGTAGTACCTCTGCTGTAATTGTAAAAGAAATGTGAAATCGTAGTAGCAGAAATCCTCAAATGGGGAAGTATCGGTAATGTCCTTTGTTTTGACTTGATAATCTTGAAATAATCCACTGGGGAAGGACAGATTGTCTTGAAGAAGTTGTTTGTCGTTTTGAGAATAGATCTGCCCAAAACGAGTTGCTCAAATAAAGAGATCTTCTGTCATTTAGTTGTAAGTTGTTGAGTGGATCTTGTAATGTTGCTGAAGAAATGTCACGTCTTCAATGGTGATCCTCATAATGTCGAAGCGCAAGATAAATGCACTTTTGATCCATGCTCAAAAGCTGGAGATGTTCATAGTGATTGTCAAAGACCGAAATTCAATTCGGGAAACAACCGAAGAGAAACTGTCAAGCAAGGCTCAACCATAGAGGCATAAACTCCAATGGGAATGTACTGAAACAACTGTCTTCCACGAGGATCGAACTTCGTGGGGAACTAGAAATATTGAGTTTTTTTTTGCTTAGGGCTGACAACTCTATTTGGAAGGAATAAGACACGCCCAAATACCCAAGGGTAAACGCAATCGAAGAGATAGAGTAAAACAAACAAAGGATGCACAAAATGCGAATGTTATGTTATCTACTTATATGATATGTGTATGCTTATGCTGACAAGACAGACGAAAGCAACGACCGAATACAAGATGGGATAAACGTCCCGGAACAAGCATCCGACCAATCTTCAAAGATGGAAGTATCACTGAGGATAGATGGAGAACCAAATGTAAGATCCCAATCCTGCTTCAAAGCTTCATGATTCTCTTTGAGGAAAAAATGATTAGTCCAATTGGGGATGTATCGTCTTGATAAGCTTGACGTGTTGTATGAAATTGTAGACGGAGGTACCCAAACCGAAGTTTCATAGGGGATAAAATAAATATCCTGGGTCGTCGCAGTTGTTGAATATGTTGGGGTTGAGCTTCCTGAGGATGAAATATACATCTTTTGCTCCAATCTTCAAATGCCCCAAGTCGCATAAAAAAAACGCCATCTAGAGAGGATTTTACAGAAAACATGATGCCCAGATGCCCCACTGTTTTCAAACTCTTCTAGAGATTCGTCGAATCTCGACGTAACTACCCCTGATTGGCGGTAAGTGAGTCCTTGAATTTCTTCCAGTCGAAACCACAACTTGCGCGGATGAAAATTCTTTGGGGAGAATGACTTGCCCCAAGTCAGCAAGCCCTTCAGATATCATCATCGATGTCTGTATGTCGTCTTTCTAAGATGTCAAGCGTATTTAGCACATTTGAAATATCCATTTTGAAATGGTTAATGCAACACGCGTTTGTCTTGAAGTTTTGAAAAGAAGTATCGCAATAACTTGTGATCGAAACCACTAGTTAGGATACAAATTGAATCGTTATTTATAAAGCCGATTTAAATTTTGAGCATAGCTCAAGGAGTCAGGAAACTATATCTCATCGAGTATGCTTTTGAATTAAACCTTACTTCAATCAAGACTTTGAGGGTCGTATATGGGTTTAATTTATGACTTGTAAAAAAAATGGAGGGAGAAAGGGTTAGTATATTTGTGCCCACCCAACTTTTGAGAGATGTTCGTCATTTTTTATATCACCCTGCCCCAGGTTAAGAGAATGATGTTTGAAAGGGTTGGGGAGAAAGAGAACGGATCCTCAATCAAGGTTTAAAAGAAAGGGTTGACTATGTTGGCTTTTAAAATAATGCCTTACATCATCAGTAGGGTTTTTATTCGAAGCATACAACAAGAGATCATGTGTTTTACTTCATCATCCTCCTTCCAATTCTCTGTCAGAGCAAGAGAATGGGTAAAAGTCGGCGTTATAGATAATTTTGAAAAAACTATTTGAGTGAAACGAATGGATTTCTTCAAGACAAACAGTTATTGCATTACTTATTCGAAACAGAAAGTTCTTACATGCAAAATATGCTTTCAATCAAAGAAATAAACACACAAATAAACGAAAGAAATATGTAAAGTTCTTCTGAGAGTCCTTTCCAGGATCTTTATTGTGCTTTCATGTAGACGGGAAAGGCATGCAGAAATGTCTGGTGCACAGCTTTCAGACACGGCGTTGACGACCTTGAATCATGCCTGGGGAGGATGAACCTTGTTGCGATAAGGGGTTATCTCGTACGTAAGGGACGGAACCCTCAAAGATCAAGACTCTATCTTTGACCAAATTTTGGACGTCTGCTTTCATGCCGTAACAACTCTCAATGTCGTGCCCCGGAGCACCTTGATGATACAGGCAAAATTTGTTGGCATTGTACCAGTATGGAAACCTCTTAGGTACCTTGGGTGGGGCTTTAGTCTGGATATGCCCTCTTTGAATTAGAGCTGGGAACAAATCAGCGTACTTCACCGGGATGGGATCAAACTGGTGAATTGTTTCCCTTGGTGCATCTGGAGTCATCCTTTGATATCTTTTCCGAAGTTGTCGGTGTTGTGGTTGGTCTGGAGAGGCCAACCTCTGCCTAGGATATGGTTGTTGTTCATGCTGAGCGGGCATCGCATACTGGTGCTGAGGATGGGGTACCGGAGCTATGAATTCTCTGGAAGGTCCACAGTCATCTCTACTGTTTGGGGCTATACCCAAGTTATGATGGTATTGCTTCACAAAAGCAAAAGTTAAGTCTTCCCAAGACTGAATGTGATTCGCTTGCAGCCTCATATACCATGCTGATGGTGCTCTACCCAAACTTTCTTGGAAACAGTGGATCAATAGTTGGTCATTTCCAAGATAGGCGGTCATCTTCTGACAAAACATCATCAAATGATACCTTGGACAAATTGTACCCTTGTACACCTCAAAGGCGGGCATCTGGAATCCCGGGGGGATAACTGAGTTTGGAACTAGGTGCGGGTCGTGAGCATGGAAATCAGGCGCACGGTTCCTCTTCATTATTTTCCATCGCTCCTCGAAGTCACGAAATTCGTTCTTGAATGCTGTAAGCTCTGGATCATCCATTTCCTTTTCTTGCACAGGCTGAAGATGCATAGGAATAAAGTTGTCGGAGGGACGGCGAAGCGTCGGGTTAGATCTTACTCGGAAGCTAGTCATGCGATCCATGTCTTTGTTCTCCTCACTATCTTTTAATGATACTTCCGGCTTGGTCAGATGGTAGAGACGGCGACTGACAGCAAAGATGGAAAACCAAAATGAGCCACAACAAAGGAAGGACACATGCACAAATGTAAAATGCCATGCTAAATGCAGGATGCTAATGCGAAAATGCAGACTTCAAGAAACTCAAAGTGTTTTTCAGTATTATAATGTAGGATAATTGAAAAACTTTTTTATTCTTGAGAAAAGCAAAGTACTCTTTTCAGAGTTTATTACAACGAAAGCAAAAGAATGCTTAGAACTCTACTCCACGGTCTTCCTTGTACGGAGCTCCTCTGTCAACTGGTCAATGCGCTCCTGCAGTGCCGCTTTCTCGATGATGAGTCGTTCCACACACTCCTTCCAAGCCATGGTAGTTGAGGGGAGATCATCATTGGTGACAGTACTTGAAGAGGCGTGAGGAGAAAATAAATCTCCTTGTGCCTTTCTCTTCCTGGCAACTTCTATTTCTGGTGTCTTCTGGAGTCTTTCCTTCTCGACTTTGAGGGTGAAGAACTTATTCTTCCAGGCAGTCCTCGACTTCCGGGCTTCATCCAAAGCAATCCTTACTTGTTCTATTTCCTCTTCCTCGAACCAGTCGGGGTCGTGAGGAGACAATACCATAGGTTCGTGAAAAGGAAAAGGCATTTTGAGATCAAGAGCCCTTTCACGCACCCAATGTAGATATTCTTCAGAGACAGTACAATCGGGGTATCCTGAAGCAGCCGTTCCTTCTCTATCAATGTATTTCCATGCATAAATGATGACAGTCCTGAGATCTAGGTCCTCTTCTCCTCTGAAATAGATCTCTTCCCACGAAACTGGGTCAGGTATTTGAATCATAGGGTGTCCAAACTGTCTACGGGCCAAGGCGGGATTGTAAGTTATACATCCTTCTCTTCCAATAAGCGGTACGTTGGGGAAACCTCCGATGCTAGGAATCATAGGCACGCCTCCATAGGCAGGATCATACCAAACAATGTCCGAATGGGTGAGGGCCATGAGTATCTCGGACCATCGAGGTGTTGCTACTTCGTCCCAAAGGGACGGATGCCAAGTCAAACGAGTGATGAACCATGAGTACAGCAAGGCGGTACAGCATACAATGTGTCCTCCTCCTTCGGCATTCTTCGAGTGAATCGAGAAGTACGTATCAGCAAGCAAGGTGGGTACTGGGTTCTTGAGTATGAACAACTTGATTGCATCCATATCAACAAAGTTGTCAATTTTAGGGAACCAGAAAGTCCCATAGACCAACAAAGCGAAATTGGCTTCCGATATGAGAACCTCCTTTCTTTCAGCGTGGTAACGGACCTTTTCGATCAAAAAGTCGGCGGGGAACCCAAGGACTCCTTCCTTGGTGGTTAAGTGTGTCTGGACATCTCCCAGGCTGAGACGAGTAGCGTTTGCAATTTCCTGGTGACTAGGCGTGTCCTCCCTTCCGGTGAATAGCGGTCGAACAGTCACAGGCATCCTCAAAAGTTCTGAGTATTCTTCCAAGGTCGGCATCAACTGGTAGTCTGGAAAAGTGAAGCAGTGATACATCGGGTCATAGAATTGAACCAATGTTTCCAACAATCCTTCTTTCATCCTTAGCTCAAGGAAGCGGAAAACTCCTCCATATTCTGCTGCGAAGGCAAAGCGATCCTCGACGAGTTCGGCTAGTTCTCTTAAGCTTTCGAGGTTGGGACTCTGAAAAGTGTACTTCAGGGTTTCTCTTCTGAAATCCATGATTACAACACCTACAGAACGAATTTGAGTTTCTTGAAGTGAACAATGGAAAAGAATGCAATGCAAGATGATTAGGACTTCATGAGATTCCTCTATTTATAGGCATTGCGGTAAAAGAAGATGTTTTATTAAATTTGAAACGGACTACGTAAATATTCTTTTAAAGAGTCCCAAATAAAAGCTAAATAAAAGCTAGTAAAGACACTAAAGAAGCTTTGAATGCTGCTGCTTGAGCTGTTCCTCGAGTTGCGCCTTCTCACAGATGAGGTTGTCCACAATTATCTTCCAAATAGTGCACTGTGGGTCGGAGAAAAATAAATCCTCCATGACTTTCCTCTTCTTGCAAGGGAGTAGCTCTTCATCCTTCAATTGTAGCTGTTTCTGAAGTTCATCCTTCTCCTTCTGAAGTTCATCCTTCTGCTCTTGAAGTTCAGCCTTCTGCTCTTGAAGTTCAGCCTTCTGCTCTTGAAGTTCAGCCTTCTGCTCTTGAAGTTCAGCCTTCTGCTTTTGATACTTATTATTTTCTGCCACTGATACCTGGTACTTGTTCTTCCAAGACTCCAGCTCATGTTGAGACTTTCTTAAAGACACCTCTAACTCCTCGGCTTTAGACATAAAGACATAAGTGGGCTCTCTCCTGGGAGCTATGGGATCTTGACGGGAATAGGGCATCTTTAGATTGGTTGCCCTTTGTCTGACCCACTGGAGGTATGGTTCTAGAGACACACAGTTAGGCTTCCCTAGACTTCTCTTCCCTTTCTTGTATACCCTACGCCACGCGTCCAGAACTCTTCCTAGAAGCTCTATATCATCCTTGAAGAACATACCCTCTACTTGAACACTCTTGGGAGGTTCTTTCAACGGGTATCCCAACTGTCGACGGGCTAAGATAGGATTGTAGCTGATTCCTCCATCAAAGCTGAGCAATGGTACATTAGCGAAGTCACCGCAGCTATCAATGATCAATACTCCATCATACACTCGGTTGTACCAATCAATGTCAGAATGGGTCAAAGCCATAACCCTTGGAGACCAATGCTCTTTACCAATGTTTGTAAAAGAGCTAGACTTCGGCAAGTGCGAAATAAACCACTTGTAAAGTAGAGGTACACAGCAAGTAATCATCCCTCCGCCACGAAGGTTTCGGAGATGTACAGAGTGATATGTATTCCCCAACAAAGTTGGTACTGGGTTGTTCTTCATAAAGATCTTGAATGCTTTGAGATCGATGAACCCTTCGAAACTTGGGAATAGAAACAACCCATAAACAAGCAAAGCAAAGATTGCCTCAAACGGAGCCTTATTAGAATAACCAGCATAGAAGGAAGCTTTTTCAATTAGGAAACCTGTCTTTAAACCAAGAATTCCATCCTTAGTAACTAGGTTGGCTTTGACGTCAGACACCTTCAAACGGAGAGCTTTAGCAATATCTTTCTCATCAGGGTCCTTTTCCAAGAAGGGGAAAGGAGATTCCTCAAGGACAGGTAGACCGACCAAAAAGGAATACTCTTCTAATGTAGGTAACAGCTGAAAGTCTGGAAAGGTGAAACAATGGTAGATAGGGTCATAAAATTGTAGCAAAGTGGCAAGAAGTCCTTCATTCACTGAGCAACCCAACAAAGATATCAGCTTCCCATACTTGGTCTTGAATCCTTCTTGATCTTCGATGAAACCCCACAACTTCTTTAGGTCGTCCAATTTGGGACTCTTAAAAGTATATTTCACAGTATGTCTTTTATCTGAAGTCATAGTGACCTACAATGTTCATAAACGAAGGTAAATCCCATGAAGTCCAATGCAGAATGATGTTATATGAATGCAGCAAACACAAGTATTCACATAAGGACAATAAAGATAAACAAACAAGGGGCGCCCTAGGTTTGCAGCGAGCATGGGGCAAAGGTGTACCCTTCCCAAAGGTTTAAGGACTAAAGGTTGGTTGTACCTGTAGAACAAGGTTCTAATAAGGTTCCCAAAGTCATTAGCCCATCTTTCGGATATTATCAACTTCCCAAGTACTCGGGGGTTAATAATATTCTCAAGAGAACTTCTTTTGAGTGTAGCATCGCGTAGCACTATTTCGGGGGTACCCCCTCATAGTCCCGCACTACATCCTAATAAAGGCCAAAGTGGGGTTAAGGTAACTACAGTCCTCAATATCATAGGCTCCAAGTCAAAAATAGTGAGTGTCTTCACGATTAATCGTTCAACAGTACTATTTCGAAAGGGCCTCAACTGAGCGGGATTCTCGATTCAACTTAGTAGGGATTCCACTCCCAATAAGCCTCCTCGAATATATCACCATCCTATCTTAATTTCTCTCAAGTTCGGGCGTAGAACTTTATCTCTCCACTCAAGGACAACAAACCCCAAAAGAAACATAAGAGAAAGCATGTAAACACATAATCAAGTAGGCAGATATATAAAGCAGTAAACAAATAAGATAAGATAGGGAAACCCACTAGAGCATCTCCCCAGTGAAGTCGCCATTTCTGTCGCGGTGAAATTTGGATACCAAACTATTGATTAGTTTGAATCGTTAATTCATTTTGCAACCGAACTTTGATTTGTCCAAAGGAAGGGATAAAGATCGAAATTCCCACAATGCAATGCAAATGCAAGCTAGATTGTTTAGGTTCGGGGGTTGGTTAAACTTAGGGAAGGTACTAGCATCCTAAGTTTCTGTAGTACTCTACAGGAACCTCTTGTTTTATGTTGTTTACTGCTAAGTGTTTATCCGCTTAATGGCTTAGAGACCCTAGGGGTTTATTTCTAAGTATACTCGATAAGGCATCGCACCTTGTGCCTACATATCCTTACGGGAGTGGAATCAGAGTATTTTGTAGTTCACCCTAAAGGGTTAGAGGAACTCTTTGATTGTGGTCAAAGTTCCTACGGGTTTAGGGTAGTTGGTTGATTGAGTTTAGGAGAAGAGATGAGTCTTCATTTAAAGGGAGAGATAACCACCACAAATGTAAAAGAGAAGGGTTGTAGGAAATGGTCTTTGCATCGTCTTAAGAAAAGGTCTTACATACTCGGATGGTCGCCAAGCATGCCTTTGTCGCTCTTAAGGCAAAGTCCCTACGTGTTTGATTGTATTGTTGTGGGGGTGGAGATTATATCTCACTTAAGATGATTAAACATCTGTTCTCTAAATGTGTTTGAAGAGTTTGTATTGTGTTTGATTGTTTTGTTTCTATGTTGTAAAGATAAAGACGAGGTCCTTCCTATGGGGTAGGATCTATCCTAAAGATCAACTTGAATGGAATCAAGGATCATGGGGAATATGATGCATATGATGTGCAACTACACACAACGTTGAATTATGTGTAGGTTTTTCCTTTGGACGGATGCGATGTATGAATAAATGCGATAGAATAAATTGCAGAAAGAGTAAATCATACATGAACGCATGAAAGCGCTAGGTGAGTGTGTGTGCATTGTGAATAAGATAAAGCAGATAAAGATAAATGATATGTACGCATGAAAGCGCTGAGTGTAAGTGCATGTGTCGTGAGTGCACGATTGATTGTGTTACGATGCGGATTGATTTTAAGTAGTTGATTATTTTGTTTAGTGAGATTTAGTTTGAATTATTTTAAGTGGGATTGAATATAAAATTAAATTCTAAGTTTGAATAAAATGCTATAATGATCCTAATTTATTATAAAACTTAATTGAGGTGATTATTTTATAATGGATATTAGTTTTATAAAAAAAGTTGTTGTTGGTTTTAATAAAAAGTTTGATGGAGCTGATTTTTTTTTTAGGAAAGAAAATGTTAATTTGATTTAGCAAGACTCCTTGGATGTTAATAGAAAAATTTATTAATTTATATTAAAAAATAGTTTTGAGTGTGAGATAATTTTAAAATAGAAAACATTATTATTTATAAAAAAGTGTTAAAAAAAAATTTTCTTTTATTAACATCATTACCTAATAAAGTTGGTAAATTATTATTATTCAACTAGTGACTAAAAAGAGTTAAAAGGTGTTGATTATTTAAAAAGTTATTTAATTAGTTAATTAAGTTAAAAGATGATGATTAGGTTTTTTTTAAGAAAAGATTAGTGATTTAACGGGGGATTTAGTGCATGTGTGGTGAGTATCAGTGTGTGATTAGTGATTAACACAAATTAAACAGAAAATACAAAAAAAGAAGGAACCCTAAGCCCCAAATCCAATCTCTTCCGCCTCCTCGATCGGCCGTCCCTCTTTCTCCATTTTCTTCTCCGATCGGCCATCTCCCCTTTCTTCCAATCGCGACTCCTTTCTCCTTCTCTATCGCGACTTCTCTCTCTCTCAATCGCGACTTCTCTCTCTCGATCCTCCGTCATCTCTCCCGATCGCGATTTCCTTCTCCCTTCGATTCTGAAATCACGAAGAACAGGTCAAATGCGATAACATATTTTACAAAGTGTGACTTACTGTTCGATGGTGTTTGCAGGTTTTCGGTGGATGATGGTTGAGCGGAAATGGAGATTTGCGGCGACGGTGCCTTGTTTGAAGATGGTGGATTGAAGCTTGCGGTGGTTTGCGGCGTAGTTCGGAAAAGATAAGTTCTCCTTTGCTTTTAGGGATTTTTTGAATGGGATTCTCTGTATGTGTTAGATGTTTGTGAATGGCTTCGTCTGTGGATTTTGTGGATTTTTGCCCGTGCGTTTTTTTCGTCCCCCTTTGTAATGATTTCCATCCGTATTATATAGACCCTCTGAGGATCAACGTTTTGAAACCTGATTTAAAGTGTTTTTAAAAACTTGATTGGACCTTCCTTTCTCGTGTAGACAATTTTTGAAACATTTCCTTTCTTGTTTGATTGCAGTAATGATTCGTTTAATTTCTATTTCAATCTTGTGATTCGATTGGGATATGATTTGATTTTAATCTTCTGTGTTTTAATTTCAGGATTTGATTTATTCTTTGAGTAGGATATTCTCCCCTGAGGAATATTCTTCAATTAACTCGCTGATTCCTTGGATTTTGCCTTCGAACAATTTCGACAACGCGGATGGGATTGTAACAATATTGGTAAGAACATCAACTCTCGTGTCATTAAAACTCTTCCCCAAATTTATTCGAATGCTTGCTGACCAATCACTTTACCTGAACTGCAATACTAGGGTTAAAGCGCCTTCATTGTGAGACGGATTGTGGAGCATGCTATCAGCAGTTGTTGCGAGCTTCAAGACTAGAACTTGGCTTTTCTTGTAGTAGGATGATTAAGCATGTCTAAACAAGTTGGTAATGATAAGGTGAGATTTCATCAAATCTTTTGAGCGTTATCTCTTAGTGACATCTGGTCGAGTTCTAAATTGGTTCTTTCGAATGCAGGATTGGAACACCACAACTTTTGAGCCAACCGAGTTGCCTTAGTAACATTGCAAGTTACGCATTCGGTTGAATTCTCCTCAGTTGCGGCAGTTATTCTCTTGAGATCTTCTCCTGTTACACGACCAACAAAAAAAGAGGTTTATATCTGTTAACTGCTGTGTAGGTAATTGAGGTGGGAGTATTTGTAACAGAGTACTTCTTCCAAAATATGTTCTGTAAATGGTTTTCGTTTAGATTTGGCAATTATGCTCCAGGTGTTTATTTGCTTCAGTACTGATTTCGTTTTGATGATTAATTGCAGCAGTTGGATAAGAACGGTGAATCTCTGTCATATGTCGGTTTTGGGACGAATATAACATATTCTAATTTCTTGTGCTCATTGCTGCAATCTTCTGTAGGTCGAAATAAAGCTGAGATGCCACCCAAAGATGCGGAGTGTTGTTGACGAGGCTTGCGGAAACAAAGCTCATCTGAAATAACTTATGTTTGTTTTGTTTAAACACAAATTTGTTGTATTTCTTGTGTTGAAGCCTAGAGTTGTGGTTGTGTTTTTATTGTGCAGAAGCATCCAAGTTTGTCACACCAAGATGTCATCAATCGTGGGTGGTGATGATGATCTGATTAGCGGTTTCGTCTTGGTACTGAAGTTTACCAATCTCGTTCTTAGTTTTTGCTGAGTATGTAGTTCATGCAGGAACTTTTCCTGCTTACCTCCATTCCTGTAGGATTAAAGGGTAGAAGTCAAAACTATATCAGGAGGATGAAGTTGCAGAATTCTTACTACCGCCCCGCGCCTGTTTCGACTCCAACAAAAACTTTGGAGCAGATGCTGCAACGTTAGTTGGATCTTCCCGCCCCAAAATCTTCAATAAGGGTGCTTTGTAGACTTTTCTTTCTTATAAAGTCTGGAATTAACATGACTTGTAGTCTCCTTGGTAACCGATAGGGAATTTGTGATGACGTGATACTAGGGGATTGCCAAACTTGCTGTTCTATATGTTTTGACAATTTGTGAACTCATCCTTATCTAATATGGTAATAATGAACCTTGGTGTATGGCCTCTTGAATATTTGTATTTATGAGTGATGATCTCAAAACCTCATATTTGCAGGTTACATTCAAACATTGACGTCTTTTGAGAATGTTAGCGAATTTGGAACGCACGTTTAGGGAGAAAGGCATGAAGATTTGTCGTATGGCATTTCGCAGGGAAGCGGTTTCTTCATTGTTTTTGATGCTTGTGATTTTTCATAGTCGTAACCAGTTGGAATGGTAACTCAGTATCTGCAATTAGTTTCTTACTTTGATTGTGTTTTAAGTACTTGATTAGATGTAGTTTCCTTTGTTGCTTTTGCAATGTCTATGGTTGAGCTATAACTGAATTCCATTCCGTTCTTTATCGTTGTTGCAGGTTTTTTGGGTTTTGGAAAGGAATATCTGATGTTGCTGCTTAGAAATCCAATCCAGGACAGCCATGCTATCATTGATGCGAGAACTTCTTCGATTTGAAAACAATGAGTCGAGACGTCCCCAAAGGTGATGAGGTCGTAGCTTTCAACTTCTAACCAGGGGCTGCTGCTACAAACTGCAGGTTTTTCCTTTTCTCAAGCTGGACAAAGTCGTGATATTTGGGTCCACACTTGAACACACATGCCTGATGGCCTCAATCTTGATTGGTATTGTTTCTGCAGCAAATGCTGCTGGCATGTTCCCGTAACCGCTCTTTCATATACTGTTTGGTTAATTATTGAACTCGACTTGTTGGCAGCAGCCTGGATCCAGTTCAATAGCGATGGCTTTGTGCTCTTCGGCATTCTGCTTCCTTCTGAAGATCAAGGTTCTTGGAATTCTTTTACACTTGCCGATACCGTCACTTTGTCTTAACAAGAAGGCCTCTTCTGTTTATTGGTGAGCACTTAAATCTTACCGGGGAAGCGGAGCTTGAGCTTGTTGATGTCTGGTTGAATAAGAAGATGCGCGGTCAACAACATTCTGTCATCAATGAATTTTAAAAGCGATAGGCTAGAGCGAGGGGACGTCCAATTGCTTTGATATTTTAGTTTCATAAAAACGAGGCTTGTAACAGGATTTAGTGTTAGACTTGTAAATTCTGTATTAGTCTTCGGTTTACTGAGTAGTGCCGCTCTTGAATTGTAATAATATAATGGTTCACAGCTTCGTTGACATAATTCACCTGTTGAACCTCGGAACTAGTCTGTATTCAAAATGAAACATCTAGCAATGCACATTTGACTCTTAGGAAATTTTGCTCTTGTAAGTCTTGACATTTATTTGATTTCCTCTAGCAGTTTGTAAAACTTATTCAATTATGTGTCCTCAATCCCTTCTTGACGGTTTGAAAGAGTGCTCTGGGAATGAGTTGGAATTCAAATACCTCAAGATCTTGAATTCCTTAAAACATAAGATTCTCTTGTGACCCGGTTTACAGTTTCTTAATTACTTTGGGATCATGGCATTGTAGTCTGAACTTGACTTGAATTTAATAATTCCGCAATAATTGAACCTCGATCTTAGTAAGAACCCAAATTCAACTTTTCTATCCGAGTAAAACCTCGTCTTCGACTTTCCATTTTTAGAGTACCTTTGATCATCCAAATCTAATCTTGATTTGAGGAGATGAAGCTAGGCATCTATCTAAAACAAACTCCAAGAATAGCCCAAGAGGAAAGAAATATGGGAGCGGTGTCCATGTGAGGTAGGGGCCTTAGGACCTGAGCGAGACGAATAAGCATTACGTCCATTCAAAACTATTGCGCCTTTTTAACCTGTTAGTCATGGTAAACAAGCGCACAAAAGTGAAAAGAAAACATGTAGAAAAGGAGAAAAAACAGAGGTGGGATTTTATGGTCAAAAATTAGGGTGCAACACATATATCTGATGATGAGAACCTCTGATACCAACAAAGCTGATTCACTATCAAGAAAACCAGGTAGTCTGAAGGTTAAGGTTTCTTGCAACAAACCCAACCCTGCTCACAGGTATGAACCTAAACTGACACAAGTTCGGCATCCTATGAGGTCATCAGCGTCACAGACATTCAAGAGGGGTGATACGATACCCAGAAGGTTTGGCATCACCATCTCCTGAAGCGGCCTCAATTAGCTGAATCCCAAATGATCGGTCCCCAGAGTCGACAATCCTCTAAACCAACAACCCCTCAGGCCCAAAGGGCCGGAAAAGAAGTCAACCGGGAGAACCTCGTCTGAGCGTGGATTTCATGAGACACTAGTGCCTGCAAAGCAAGCACGCGCCCACTAATTTCCACAACTAATGCTAAGTACACTCAAGCCTGGGTCTGGCTTCTCACTCATCAGAATGCCCCTCCCACAACAGCATAGATAATCATATCATACTGAAAATAAAGTGCGGGAAATAAAATGCGATAAATAAACACAACCCAACAAGTAATCATACAAGCGCTAGGATTGACTCTCGCAGGGGACGTTGGATCCCCAAACTGACTCGCATAAGGGACGTTGGATCCCAGGAAACTATCAAGTCCCCAGCAGAGTCGCAGCTGCCGCTACCGCGAAAATAAGGTGCCGGAAAAACAGAAGAGTCTCCACCTTTCGTTATTTATCCCTCATAACGGGAAAGGAAACGATCGGAAAAACCCGACGAAAAAGGTATAAGACAAGGTCACCGCAACCATTGTCTGGGTTCGGGAGTCGGTTACGCAAGGGGAAGGTATTAGGACCCCTCACGTCCATCGTACTCGATGGGATCCATGCTTGTTGTGTTTATCTGACGGGTTGGTTTTATCTATCTACCTATCAAGGTCGGCTTAAAAAAGAAAATAAAATGACTCGGCAAAGCGTCGCACTTTATGCCTACGTATTCTCATCAGAGAATGAGAAATCAGAGTCAACGTAGTTCGGCTAACTACAGGTGATGGGGGAAGCTGGCTCGCCAATACATCAGTATTGTGCCTACGTACTCTCAACAGATATGAGAGATCAGAGCTTACGTAGTTCGGGATAATACGGATTACGGGGATTCAGATTCATCTGTTTTATCGAGTAGGGTTAACAAACAGTTCTAGCAGTTTGGCGTACGCAGCTCGACCCTTGGAGACTTAGGCGTTACCGTTTGCGGTAGAACTGGGAGTTAACAACACTCTTTTCTTCAGAAAAGCTTTCCTTTGAATTACGGGCCCACGGGGAAAAAAGGTTTGAAGTTTGTTTTCTGTCTTTTACGGAAGAATTGTTTTTTATGGATGTTTGCAACCAATATCGCACTAGAGACTATGACTTGAGAGTGAATGTGTCACATGTCACCCAAAGGGTGCCATACTAAACATCCAGACTGTTGAAAAGAACTCTCCAACAATCCTTTCTCAGATAGCTTAAGGCTCGTAACGTACGACGTCAGTTAACCTTTATTATTGTATTTTGATTTGTTTTGAGATGAGAAGAGAGAACGAACAGGTTCTACTAAGGGGAGACTATCAAGTCCTAATGGTTGTCATGCCAAGGATTCATCCTATGGTTGAGGTTTGAAACAGGGAACTCCTAGAAGTTATCATGCATAGGTTTTAACCTAAAGTTTTAATCATCACTTCCTTATCAAAGGAAGTGAGATTCCTAGGGGATCATGTCAATGATAAACAGAAACAGATAAAGCATCAGCTTAAACAGTAAACAATAAACAACTGTAAAATGCATGCAATGCAAGTGAGGGAGGAAAGGTGTGTGGGGCAGCAGCCTCCACAAGCTCATCTCGACCTCGAGCCAGATATGAATAACTGCGATCATACAGAAGAAATGAAATAAAATGCTATCAAGCACACACAAACCACATAGGCAAGGGATCTGGGCTCTACCGAATACCCGCAAGCAAAGCCATACAGTAAAAATACAAGCAGAGGGAGCAACTCAACCTCTAATGCAATCATGCTCCTAGCTTAAAACAATCTAAACATGAACTTGTTCTAATGCATCAAGCAAATCAAACAAGTCACATCAATACATTTGCACAGAAAGCAAACAGACAGGAAAGAAAGCAAACCAACAGCTTCCCTAGCTTCACAGCAAAACAATCCCCTGGCAGCAGTTCAGTCCTCAGTCTCCAACTGCTCTTCAAGGCTATCATCTTTAATAGCAAGTGTCAACTTGCTTCTCTGAGCTTTCAACACATCAACGTAAGTATCAACTTATCCTCTCTTCTTTAGGCCTCAGTTCCAAAGTGAACTCCACCTTCAGGCCTCAATCCTAATAGCAAGTATCAACTTGTTCCTTCAGGGACTCAGTGCATTAAACTCACAAGTATCAACTTGCTTTCCAACCTCAAGCTTCAGCTTCTTCATTCAATCTCCAATGAATTCCTCTCACAAGTATCAACTTATTCTTCTTGGTTTTCAAGCTTCAGCTCTTTCTTCTTCACAAGTGTCAACTTGCTCTTCCTGATCTTCAAGCTTCTAACAAGGAACTCCATCCTTTAGCAAAGGAGAAAGATTCATCTAACAAGAGCAAAGTTTGAATGATTGAAATCAGAGTGAAGACCAAAGGTCACCACTAAGCATCCTTCCATGTTTATGAAAGAAGAGAATCTATCTAGAAGCTCTGCCTACAAACCCTAACCTTAACACCTAATCAACACTACACCAAAAGAAGGGAAATCTTCACATCCAAACTTCTTCAAGCATTCCATAGTAGCCCAAGCTTGTATTCAACATCTTCCAAGAGCAAGAGAGGCAAAACCCTAATCTAAGGGAACTAAAGAAGTCATTCTAGTTGAATTAGCAAGTTAGGATCACCTAAAACCTAGTACTAAAGTTAGTCTTAACTAAAATACTAAAACCAATTTGAAAATCCTACAAAAATAACTATGGGACGCTAATTCAATCATGAATCTACCATAGAAAATTCAGAGGTTGAATCATCCCCCAAGTCTTAGAAATAAAACCTAAATCATAAGGTACTAACCATAAACCCTAAAAATGGAGCTCCTAAAGTTTCAACTTAAAACTACCACCTACATTCATCACAAAAATGTGAGAAAAATCTAAGGGGAACATGCATATCTATGCTAGATACACACAAAAAATCAAGGCAAGAATCATCGCCAAATGCTCACACCAAATTCATCAAAACAAGGTATCAACCATGGTTATCTTAATATCAATTAAAATTCAACAAATGCAAATAAAATCAAAAATGCATGAATTATTAATATTTTTTATCTAAAAAATTCTAGATTCAATCATGAATCAGGGGAAAAAAGAATGGAATTAATTGAGTTAGTCTTCAATTTTTTATGAATTATTTACTAAGTCACATGAAATGATGAAAATCAAAAGAAATTCAAGAAATTGATTAAATCAGCGTGGCAAATAGCAAAAATAACTAGTTCAATTCTGGATTGGGCCAAGGAGGGGGTGTTGATATCAACCAATGCTAAGGCCCAGGCGCTTTGAATTAATTGAATTCAGCACACAAATAAATAAAAAGATGCATACGCAAGGACTTGAACTCGTGCGCCCTTGGCATATGCAGCGAAGAAGCAAAGCCTGGGATTTTCATTTATCAAAACGGGGCGTTTAAGGGGAGGGGGTATGTGGCGCAACGAGGAACCTTGGATCCAGGTCTGAGTCAAAGTCTTCTTCATGAATGAACGCCCTAGATTATATCTTCTCCAATTCAAATGTCTGCAACTTCTCAACCTGTGCGCGCGAAGGCCACCGCCGGTGGCTTTTCCGATCACCATCAAGCAACCCTAACTCCCTCTACAGACCACCATTGGCCATGATATCTGAATGAAAGTTGCTCTAAATTTCACCAGGATCCCAACCATACCACTAGTTCATGCTAAAAACACAGGGTTTGTAAAAGCACAGTCTCAACCGAAAATGGCATAAACCCTAAATTGTCTCTAATCTTCAAATCAATTATCCAGAATCCATCTATACCCTAAGGGGAACTTAACCACATGCTTCTAATCCATTAAAAGTGCGTAATCAGTGAGAAATTTCAAGAAGTTAGAACCTACCTTGAAGCTTGAATTGCAGTGGTTACACGCCTCAATTCTCTTCCAAACCTTGCAAAATTCTTCAAAGATTAATGGTGAACGATTCTTGGTGCTCAATTCCTGCTGAAACCCCTTGATTCTCCAAAACGAGTTTTCACTTTCAAGCTTTTTTCTTCACTTTACTCCAATGGTTTCTCAATAGAATTCTGCACTAGAAGCTTCCTAATCTGATCATTATCCTATTTATGATGTGTTCTGATGGATTAGAAGCCCAAACTAGGCCCAATTATGGATTTTGGATCTTCACTTTTTCTTCCAAATTTCAATATGGATATGTGCCTTCAAGCCTTGGTCATGCTCTACAATCCTTCCAAACCATTCACTTAAGCATTATGGAGTGTAATGAAGTGGTTTTCTCCCTTTGGTTTCAACATATGGAGTGTATAGGATATGTTTCTTACTTGTGAAGTAATCATCCAAATGGCTATGTTATGGACCTCACATAAAAAATGTGGCAATGCCAATCTTTCTAAAACATCAATTCCAATTAAAATCACCATAAATTTGACTTGAAAACATGTTAATCTCATTTATTTTGAATTTTCTCATTTTAATTCATTAAAATGGCTTTTATGTGAAGTTTCTTCAACCAATGCTTGATATAATCCATATCAATGAACACTTGATGTTTAGACAAGCTAAAAATATCCTTTTGAGCAACTTTCATGTTGAACAAAAATGCATTTGAGACCTCTAAGTTGGTGAAAATGGCCTATGATTCAAAATGACCTATAATCACCAAATGTCCAAAATACCCCTGACTTGTCAAAGCCATAACTTGAGTTCTACAAGTCCTATCAAGGACTTCTAGTACTCTCTAGAAAGCTAAGAGGATAAGGAACAACATTCATGTTGACCAAAAGTTCATAGGAATCATCCTTATTAGGCAAAAGTTTCATGCAAGTTGGGTAACTTTCAAGCTCCAAATTCACATTCCTCAGATGACTTATAACTTGTCAAAGCCATAACATGAGTTCTACAAATCCTATCAAGGACTTCTAGCACTCAAATTAAAGCTAAGATCATGCTCTACAACAATCATGTTGGGGGTAAGATGAGATGAAAATCACATCTTGAGCTACAATGCCTTGAAGATAGGGGTCAAACTAGGGGATTTTACATTGTCAAGCCTTAGAAACCCTAGCTTGAATCTTCTCAAACTCTTCAACCATGATGAGTTGACCTTGGAATCACCCTTATAACATCTCAATGTATCAATACATGATCACATGGCTCTTGCATTAAGTCTCAGCCTTCTTCAAACCATCAGTTGACTTAGGGTTGACCCAGTCAAACCCTAATTGCACCACTAATGGTTGAGGCTTCTCAATCTTGCACAATGACTTGTCTAGGCCTCAAAGTGATCTTCAAAACTTCTCATGAGCTCTCTCAAGACCTCAAGTCCAACTTCATGGCTTCAGAATCATCTGATGGCTTTCCACAACTTTCAAGTTAGGAGACCCACACACTTGGCTTCAACCACTCTTTCTGAGGCTCTTTCAACTTCTCTGACAAGGATATCAACCCTTGAACACTTGAATGACCTTCTTAGCTAGCTTCATAGTCTTGTATAGATCTTGATTGGTAATCATACCTCTTGATCTCCTGCATACATGTCAATGAAATGCAAATGATAATACTAATGTGAATGAAATGAAACATAAGCTAGGTAAAGAAATGTTGGGCAAATTTTGGAGTGCAACACCTTGTCTTTCCCTTTTTTCTCTAGGTTTTTCCGATTGTTCCATTTCCCTCTCTTTGGGATAAATAACGAAAGGTGGCGACTCTTTTGTTTTCCGTCGGGTGTTTTTCGCAGTTGCGACAGCTGGCGACTCTGCTGGGGACTCTGGTTCCCTATGCGAGTCAATCCTAGCGCTTGTTTGTTTATCTTTGGGTGTTGTGTATATGTGCTTTATTTACTTTCGCATTTTATTTCCCGAATTATGTCATTATTGTTGTGTTGTGGGGAGGGAAGTTCCGATGAGTGATAAGCCAGAACCAGGCTTGAGTACAAACCTAGCATTAGTAGTGGAGATTAGTGGGGGGGCTTGTTTGCTTAGCAGATATAGTTCCCCATGAAATTCACGCTCAGACGAGATTCTCTTTGATGATCTTCCTTCAGATCCTTAGGATCAGTTGGGATTTTGGATTTAAGAGTTGTCGACTCTGGGGACCGATCATTTGTGAGTCAGCTAAGTAAGGCCTCTTCAAGAGATTATGATGCTAAACTAGAAATGGTGAACGTATCATCATTTCTTGAAAGTCTATGACACTGATAAACGCATAGGATGCCAAACCTTGTCAGTGGATAGGTCCATCCCTGTGAGAGGGATTGGATTATGTAGGAAACCCTGGCTTCCAGATTACCTGGTTCTTTACAGTGTGAATCTGTGTTCCTGGTGTCAGTGGGTCCTATTGTCGGTATTTTGTTCTTGTTAAAGTGGAGCGCTGGTTCTTCTCGATCAACAGCACAATAATCTTGATCCCCTGTGTGCATTTGCATTTGCATTTTCATCTGCATTTCATTAACATGTATTTATGTTGCAGGTGCATATTTCCTTCCCGATTCTAGTGATTTTGCTATGGAGCCCTTAACTGCCTTAGGTGATAAAGCAGTAATGGAAGATTTCAGGGAGTCTTATGGGAGGTTGTTGAGATATGTCTGCAAGCCTTCAGCATATGAGATCAGTGGTATCTACGCTCTCCTACAGTTCTATGATGCCCAGTTGAGATGCTTCGTATTTCCTGACTATGTCCTAGCTCCTACCCTAGAGGATTATTCTGAGCTGTTAGGGGTACCCATTTTGGATCAGATGTCATTTGTCCATGTTGATGCTAAGCCTGATCTGGCTAAGATCGCCGCTATTCTGCATCTTGAGGCTTCAGAGTTAGATGGGAAGATGATCCAAAGACTTGGGATATATGGTTTTCCTTTGCCCTGCTTGATTGAGAAAGCTCAGCAATGCGCTAAGGATGGCTGTTGGATCGTATTTAATGCCATCCTGGCTCTTTGTATATATGGCATTATTTTGTTTCCTAATCTTCCAGACTTTGTGGATGTAGATGCGTTCAATATCCTGGCTTCAGGAAACCTAGTGCATACCCTTCTTGGAGATGTTTATCATTCTGTTCACTACAAGAATGAGAAATGAAGGGGAAAGAATGTAGCTTGTTGTGTTCCTCTGTTGTACGGATGGTTTTCTAGTCACATGCCCAAAGCGGGTCCGTTTGTTGCTACCGTTGATACTTCAGAGTGGTCCGATAGGTTGATGGGTTTGCCTGTGGAGAATATCATTTGGTTTGACAGAGACATGCTTGGTACATATATAATTTATAATTGCGGTGAATTTCCTAACGTCCCTTTGGTCGGAAGGAAAGGTTGCATCAACTATAACCCTTATTTGTTGGTCAGACAGTTTGGATATGCACTGAAGGATCCTCCCAGAGAAGAGGAGATACAAAAATCTATGTATCTCACCAGATTGCTGGAAGGTGAAACTTTAGGCAGACTTGATCATGCTTGGAACAACATTCATCGGAAAGGGAAATTAGCTTTGGGGAAGAGTGATAGCCGAGCATATGACCCTTACCTGACTTGGATTCATGATAGAGCTGCGAAGTTTCTGATGCCGTATCCTTCAGTTGCACCTCTATATTCTCTCATGATTGAAGAACCCACTATAGCAGACATTCAGAAATACAATCAGTTCCTGTTTGAGAAGGAAGATTTGAGAAAAGCTAATGAGGAATTGGAGAAAGAAATCATTCAGCTTCGACGTGAGAAGATTGATGATGTTCATTCCTTCAAGAAACAAACTGAGCTTGTAAACAAATTGGGTATGGATCTGACCAAGGAAACCAAATCTCGGGAGCGTTTGGGTTTGGATTTCAAGGTGATTAATAGTGTTCTTGCTACTAAGAAGGAAGATTCGGATAAAGCTTACCTGAAGATTTCTAAGTTTGAGAACCAATGGAATGATATGCTCACCAACAACAAAGAGCGCGAAGACAGGTTAAAGCTACAGATCAGCAAGTTGAAGATGCAGCTCAATGCCAAAGACGGGGAGATTGCAGCATAGGCATCACTTATACGGGATAGTGAGTACAGGTTGAACGAAGCGATTGCAAACTTGAAGGATCTCAGGTTGAGAGTTGATTCCAAGAGATGCAGGCTTGAGGCGTGTTTCGGAGAAGGAGCTTGGGAAGACCATGTTGAGAGTCTACAGCATACTGTTAGCCGACAGGAGCTACTTATTCAGGGACTGCTTGCTAGACCAGATCATCCTGAGACGCTAAAGTTGCTAGAGGACTTCCGAGCTCGTCATCCTGTTTGACTATCTTGTTTATCTATGTTATAGGTTGATGCTTGTTGTTTGTTGTATTGATCATCACTAGGCTTGTTGGTTGAGGTATTTTCCTTATTGTACTTAGTTGTAGCTTGTACATTGCCTGTTGGCCTGTGATTATATACGAAGAGTTTTTGTTATATGCTTGTCTGTAGGGCTCTTCGTTGTTGTGTTTCTCTCGGAAACTAGAATCGAGGGGGAAATTTCCGTGTTGCATACATACATGTCTGCATTTTTGCATATTTTGCATTGCAGGTGCATCGGAACTATTAATATTATTCTTCCTGTGGTTCACAAGTGTTTCAGGATTGTCAATATAACTACTCACCGGTATGCAACTAGGGGAAATTAGAAGAGAGTAATGGAGCAGATGCAGGAAATGAGGGACCGGATGGCCCAGTTCATGAAAGTAATGCAGGGAGTGGCTAATGGACAAGAGAAACTCCGGACTCTAGTGTAGCCCTTGATTGCACGTGTTGATGGCAATGGTGTGTTGCATGGTGAGAACGTTGTTAACCCTCCCCATGTTGAGACTCCTCGAGCTAATAATTCCATGCTTACTTTGGTTATCCCTACTGCTGGAGGGAATGGTAATGTTGTTGGTTTCGACAACACTGGTTTTGGTAATGCTGGAAATGGCAATGTTAATGGGAATGGTTATGGTCCTGACACCACTTGTGCTATACATGGTAATATGGATCACCTCTGGAATGAAGACATGCAAGAGGATGTGTTCTCGCCAAGGGTTGCGGCTGCTAAGTTACCCTCTGAAGCTGATAAGAGGATTAAGATAATTGAAGAGGAAATGAAGTCTCTTGAAAGTCAAAACTCTATGGGCCTTGATATGGCTAACTTGGGACTGATCCTGGACTTGAGAGTGCCACCAAAGTTCAAAGTCCCAGACTTTGATAAATACAAGGGTACCGCCTGCCCGAGAGTTCATCTGAGATCCTACTATCGTAAGATGTCTGCCTACTCAGACGATGAGAAATTTCTCATGCATTTCTTCCAGGATAGTCTGTCCGGTCCTTTGTTGGAATGGTACATAAGCCTGGAACCCGTGAATGTTCGTAGTTAGAGGGATTTGGCTGAGGCCTTTGTGAAACATTATCAATACAACAGTGACCTTGCTCCTAACAGGGTCCAGCTTCAGAATCTTTCACAAAAAGAACAATGAATGTTTCAAAGAATATGCTCAAAGATGGCAGGAGTTAGCAGCTAGGGTGCAGCCGCCCATGGTGGAACGTGAGCTCATTGATATGTTTGTCACCACTTTGCCTGGCGTGTATTATGAGAAGCTCATTAACAGCATGTCGGGTAGCTTCTCTGACTTAATCATCACCAGAGAGAGGGTGGAAAATGGTATCAAGTTAGGGAAAATAAGTGCTGGTGAAATGCCCTCAGCTGGAGGAGGTAAGAAGGTGTTCGGTGACAAGAAACAGGAAGGAGATACCAACTCAGTGTCCAGTTCTCGCGGGAGAGGTAGAGGTTAGAATCGTCAGCAACAACAGGTTGCCAGTATTGCAATTCCCGCAGTCCAGCAATAACAACAACAACAACAACAACAAATGCAACAGGGTTATAGAAGATATCAGGATCGGGGTCGGGCAGTAGTGAATAGACATTTTGATGCGCCTATCATGCCGTATTCTCAGTTATTGAAAGCTTTGTTACAACTGCAGTTGATTCACAAGAGGACCATGGCTCCCCTGACTAGGCCTCCTCCACCCAGGTATGACGCAAACGCTCGTTGTGAGTTTCATTCAGGTGCCCCGGGGCATTACATCGACAATTGTAAAGCCTTTAAGCATAAGGTGCAGGACATGATTGACAGTAAAGCAATTAACTTCTCTAATGATGTTCCTAATGTCGTACAAAATCCCATGCCGAATCATGGGCAAGCTGGGGTTAATGCAATTATCGAGGAGGATGTTTTGGATTTGGTAACAGATGTTAATGAGCTAAAGACACCTCTGAGCTTTGTGAAAGCCAGATTGTTGAGGGGGGTGTTTTCCCAGGTTGTGCTGAAAATTATGCTGAGTGTCTGTTTAATCCTGAGAGATGTGGGCAGTTGAAAAGATGTATTCAAGAGATGATGGATAGTGGAGTTTTGCAATTTGACCGGCCTGTTGGAAGAGAGTCTGAAGAGTTGGTGGCTGAGGAAAGGGATGAGATTGAGACAATTTCCATTCCGTACAAAACCGTTACCATTTATGCGCCAAAACCACCAATAATAACCATAACTAAAGCAGGTCTCGTACCTTTTGAAAGCACCAAAGCTATTTCGTGGAATTACAGAGCTGAAGTGTATTGCAACGGACATAAACTAAACTTGAGTGATCCCCCTGCGGATTCAGTAGATAATCTTGTGGGAGTAGGAGGCATTACCCGTAGTGGCCGGGTCTTTTCGTCACCTGAAGTGGTTGTTGATAAGGTTGACAAGGGGAAGAGACCAGTGGTAGAGGAAACTTCTCAGTCTGGGGAGAAGGAATCTTTGTTAAAGGATACGGAAGAGTTTATGAGGCTGATATGAAAAAGTGACTACAAGATAGTTGATCATTTGCAGTAAACTCCTTCTAAGATATCTATCTTGTCTTTGTTACTATGTTCTGAAGCGCATAGGAATGCACTGTTAAGAATACTGAATACTGCTTACGTGCCACAAGAAATTTCGGTTAATCAACTCGAAGGGGTTGTTGCGCACGTAAATGCAGGGAACGACTTGGGGTTTACAGACTTGGATTTGACGCCAAGGGGCAGGAAGCATGACTGTGTGTTGCACATATCATTAGAATGCCGAGGGGTTGTTATGTCTCATGTACTCGTGGATACAGGATCATCCTTGAACGTACTTCCAAAGAAACCCCTAATGAAGTTGGACATCCAGGGATTGATTTGCACACCAAGTGATTTAGTGGTGCGCGCTTTTGATGGTACCCGAAGATCCATATTCAGAGAAGTGACATTGCCCATTCAGGTGGGACCGGAAGTGTTTGATGCAGTGCTTTACATTATGGATATCCAGCCATCCTACAGTTGTTTATTAGGTCACCCATGGATTCATTCAGCAGGAGTTGTGACCTCTACGCTGCATCAAAAGCTAAAATATATGGTTGGAGGTAGTGTTGTTACAGTGTGCGGGGAGGAAGATATAATGGTCAGCCACTTATCATCCTTCAAGTATGTCGAGGTGGACGGAGAGATACATGAAACCCTTTGTCAGGCTTTTGAAATAGTCAAGATTAAAGACAAATCTCCTGTTGTGAGCAAAGCGCCGGAAGTGGCCATGTCTTCTTTTAAAGAGGCTCAAGCAGTAGTACAGACTAGGGCAACGCAAGGTTGGGGCCAGGTATTGGAGATTCCCCACAAGCAAGACAAGTTTGGTTTAGGGTACCGCCCGTCATTTTCTTCATCCTCGCAAAGTGCGCCGCGCTATAAAGGACTTGTGCAGTTCACTAAGGGGGAGTTATCTACGAAAGGATCAATGTTGTGTCAGAGGAAGAGGGAGATAGTGATTGTGATATGGATGCTTGGGTCAAGCCTTGCACTCCAGAGACAGAGCCTGTGAAACTGGTCCATTGAAGAATTCGTTCAAGTGACGACATAACAGTAATGCTTTATTTTTTCCGATTATTGTACTACCCTATGTTCTACCCAGAGCATAGCGGTATTTTGTTTCAGAGCCTTATTGTTTATGTTTGAACATTGCTTTATCAATTAATCAAAGGGCGTTTTTCTCATTAAAATTTTGTGATCTTTGTCTTTCTTATTTTTATTTTCACAATAAAATGGCAATGTGGTCTGTACTCGTTTGCATATCATTTGAAACATTTAACCATTTTTATTACAGGATTCCTATGGCAGATGACACTGATTCAGAACCTCCTATGACTCGCTTCGATTTCGATCAACTGATATATCAAGCTGAAGAAGAGATTGATGAAGATGAAGATTTTCCTGAAGAGCTAGGTAGACTCTTGAAACAAGAAGAGAAGATCATTCTGCCTCATCAGGAGGAAATCGAGGTTATCAATCTGGGTTCTGAAGAAGTTGTCAGAATGTTCGGATAGGGGCTGCGCTACAAAGTGACATCAAGCAAAGACTAATCGAGATGTTTCGAGAGTATAGTGACATCTTTGCTTGGTCGTACGAAGATATGCCCGGGATTGACACTGACATAGTGGTTCATCGCTTGTCGGTGCATGAGGAATGTCTGTCGGTCAAGCAGAAGCTTAGAAGGACAAGACCAGATATGGCTGTAAAAATCAATGAAGAAGTCCAAAAGCAGTTGAACGCTGGGTTTTTAGCCGTAACAACTTACCCTCCATGGGTCACCAACATCGTGCCTGTACCTAAGAAGGACGGTAAGGTACGGATGTGCGTAGATTACAGAGATTTGAATAAGGCGAGCCCAAAGGATGACTTCCCGCTCCCTCACATTGACGTATTGGTTGACAATACTGCTCAATACTCCGTATTTTCCTTCATGGACGGTTTCTCGGGTTATAACCAGATAAAAATGGCACCGGAAGATATGGAGAAGACGACGTTCATTACACCGTGGGGGACATTTTGCTACAAGGTAATGCCTTTTGGGTTGAAAAACGCAGGGGCAACCTACTAGCGGGCTATGGTCACTTTGTTTCATGATATGATTCATCATGAGATCGAAGTCTATGTTGACGACATGATAGCAAAGTCGCAAACGGAGTAAGAGCATCTGGTCAACTTGTTGAAGCTGTTTGAGAGGCTCAGGAAGTTCAGATTAAGGTTGAATTCAAATAAGTGCACTTTTGGAGTTCGGTCCGGAAAGTTATTGGGGTTCATTGTCAGCAAAAAAGGAATTGAGGTCGATCCTGCAAAGATAAAAGTTATACAAGATATGCCAGCACCGAAAACAGAAAAGGAGGTTCGTGGTTTCCTGGGGAGACTGAACTACATTGCTCGGTTCATATCTCATCTCACGGCCACGTGTGAACCAATGTTTAAATTGCTAAAGAAAGATCAGGCGGTCGTCTGAAATGAAAATTGTCAAAAGGCATTTGATAAGATAAAGGAATACTTGCAGGAGCCTCTGATATTGATACCCCCAGTAGTTGGAAGGCCTTTAATCATGTACTTAATGGTTCTTGAGAATAGTATGGGTTGTGTTCTCGGTCAACACGACGAGACTGGAAGGAATGAGCATGCGATCTATCATCTGAGTAAAAAGTTCACAGACTGTGAGTCTCGTTACTCAATGCTCGAGAAAACGTGTTGTGCACTCGCTTGGGCTGCCAAACGTTTGAGACAATATATGCTTAATCATACAACCATGCTGATTTCGAAGATGGGTCCGATCAAGTATGTCTTCGAGAAGCAAGCGCTCTCAGAAAGAATTGCCAGGTGGCAGATGGTACTAACAGAGTACGATATACAATATGTTCCCCAGAAAGCCATCAAGGGAAGTGTTCTGTCAGAGTACCTTGCTGAATAGCCAATCGAAGACTATGAACCAATGAAGTTTGAATTCCCTGACGAGGATATCATATTCCTCAAAGCGAAAGATTGTGAAGAGCCATTACCCGACGATGGTCCAGAGAAAGGTTCTTAATGGCAGATGATATTCGACGGCGCTGTCAACTCCTATGGTAGTGGAATCGGGGCAATTATTACAACTCCTCATGGTACTCATATCCCGTTCACTGCCAGGTTGACGTTCCCTTGCACTAATAATGAAGCCGAGTACGAAGCGTGCATCATGGGTCTGGAAGAGGCTATTGATTTGAGAATCAAGAATTTAGATGTATATAGCGATTCAGCGCTGGTGGTTAATTAGATCATGGGAGAGTGGGAAACTCGTCATCCAAATCTAATTCCTTACAAAGATTATGCAAGGAGATTGTTACCCTTCTTTGACAGGGTAGAGTTTCACCATGAGCCGCGAGCAGAGAATCAGATGGCAGATGCCTTGGCAATGCTATCTTCGATGTATAAGGTGAATTTTTGGAATGATGCTCCAAGAATAGTCATTTCTCGCCTTGATAGGCCCGCTTTCGTATTCGCCATTGAGGAGGCTGCTGATGGCAAGCCATGGTTTTATGATATACAAAGTTTCCTCAAGAAGCAGAAGTATCCGCCAGGGGCTTCGGCTCAGGATAAAAAGACGCTGAGGAGGTTGTCTGGTAACTTTTATCTAAACCCAGATGGTGTGCTTTACAGAAGAAACCACGATTTGGTGTTGTTGAGATGCGTGGATGAAAAGGAAGAAATGTTTCTTATGGAAGAGGTCCACGAGGGTACTTTTGGTACACATTCCGGTGGGCATGCCATGTCTCAGAAACTGTTACGAGCAGGGCATTATTGGCTAACCATGGAGTCATATTGTTTCAAATTTGCGAAAAAATGCCATAAATGCCAGATTTATGGAGACAAAATTCATGTACCACCGTGCCCAATAAATGTTATGGCGTCCCCGTGGCCTTTCTCCGTGTGGGGCATTGATATAATTGGCAAGATTGAGCCAACCGCATCCAATGGTCATCGTTTCATCTTGGTTGCCATTGATTACTTCACCAAATGGGTTGAAGCAACCTCGTACGCTAATGTCACAAAGCAAGTCGTAGCCCGGTTCATAAAGAAGGACATCATCTGCAGATATGGAATACCCGAGCGAATCATTACTGATAATGGTTCGAATCTGAACAACAAGATAATGAAGGAATTGTGCCAGAATTTTAAAATCGAGCATCACAACTCATCTCCCTATTGTCCAAAGATGAATGGCATTGTTGAAGCGGCCAACAAGAATATTAAGAAGATAGTGCAAAAGATGGTTGTCACGTACAAGGATTGGAATGAGATGTTGCCCTTTGCTCTTCATGGTTATCGTATGAAAGTACGCACATCAACTGGGGCAACTCCTTTCTCGCTGGTATATGGTATGGAAGTTGTCCTACCATTGGAGGCCGAGATTCCTTCTTTAAGAGTTATGGTCGACGTTAAGCTTGATGAGGCAGAATGGATAAAGAACAGATTGAATCAGCTCAGCTTGATGGATGAGAAAAGGCTAGCGTTTATCGCATACGGTCGGTTGTATCAGAGTCGGATGAAGAAAGATTTCGACAAGAAGGTGCGCCCTCGAAGCTTTCAGACGGGTGATCTTGTGCTGAAAAAGATTCTCCCACCACAATCAGATCACAGGGGCAAATGGACTCCCAACTATGAAGGTCCATATGTCGTTCAAAAGGTCTTCTCTGGAGGAGCCTTGTTGTTATCCACTATGGATGGTGAGGATTTTACATCCCCTGTGAACGCATACGCAGTTAAAAAATACTTTACTTAAAGAGACCCGCTGGGAAGAAAAAAGAAAAGTCCAGGCAAAAATGGGGCATCCCGGCGAACCATAAAAAAGAGAATGGGTTCGGGCAAAAATTAGGGATAAAAATGAAAAGATGTAAACCCGCAAAGTCAAAAACCTGAAAAGGAGAATTTGGCAAAAATGGGTATCCCGGTGAATCGAAAACCCGAAAGGGCGGTTCAGGCAAAAGTTAGGGATTAAAAAGCAAATGACTGTGGTCTGCGTTGGAACTTCATTGCTTAGTGGATGGGGAGGACCTGAGGGTCGTTTATCCGAATCAATATCTTCTGAAGACGAAGCATCGGGAAAGCATCAAGGTCAGGCGAGTCATAGAGGGATCAGCTCATGGTGTTTGTCTGTGCCACATTGTCGACATGTCTGTACACTTTTGTATATATTTTTGTGCATATCTGTATTGTTTTTGTGCAGCTTCCTCTTTTCAGGGATTGCATCTGTTGTAAAACTTTGCCTATTTACAGACCATTTATCAATAAACATATACTATTTAGTATCTCGTTTGTTTTGTTTCAACTTTTACTGTTTTGTTTATGAAAAACGCCCAATGTTTTGATAAACTTGCACATACATAAACTTGCAGGCCTTGGCCGATAATTGTTAAAACTTTGAATTAATTGAACAACGTCAAGAATGATGACTGAGATAGTTTCGTTTGCGTAGGATATCTTGTTTGTTTGTTCAGTTTTACAGGGTCGTTACCCTTGGGGCAAAGAGGCGTGGATGAAGTTCATCTTATCTCTAGCCGGAGTCTGTTTCCTCAGTAAGTGAAGTCTGCATCTCTATCCCCAATGGAGTTTGTATGCAGTTTGAGTGAGCAGGTAGTGTGTGCGCTTTCCCTCAGCAGTTGGTGCACATTTAATCCCCACAAGGTGCATGTCCATATACACTTCCCAGTGAGTTGTGATTGGATTTTCTTCCCACTGAGTAATCTACAACCTGGGTAGGTCCGTCCCCCAGCGGAGCAATCCCCGGTGGGAAGAGGGTGGTTTCCCCAGCAGATTTGTTCTCTTTTCCCCAACAGGATAGAGGAATGTTGTTACTTCGGCATTTTCTTTGCAGGAGGCCAGCAAGGGCCCGTTTCTCGGTATAAGTCCAATTGTCATGGGCAGGAGTAGGTTGTTTCCCCGGTAGGGTGGTTTCTGTATCTCTAGAATTTATTTTGCTGATTCAGTTCCGTTGCATCTGCACGCGTGCATGGCATTTACCTAAATGCGTAGCATTTCCATTTCGTATGGAGCATTACGCCATTTTCAAACATATGCATGTGAAACATAAGCCAGGTTGTTATCTCTCTGTTTCAGGTGTATCGCGCAATTGGTTGATATCTTTGCCCGTATGGTATCTAAACCCCGGCTTATGTTATTTCCCCAGCGGAGTTTCCTTGTGATTATTATCATCGGATGATTTTAACTTCGTATGACTCTTGATGCTCGCTTTTATTTAGCGAAGGCCTAACGGCGATGTCAGATGCTCTTATCTTCAGATCTGGTGCAGTTTATTTTATTCCCTACAGATACCTGATGGCGATGTCAGATGTTTCTCAAGCTTACAGATGCCTGACGGAGATGTCAGATGTTTCTCAGACTCTGACAGCGATGTTAGATCTTTGTTTACTCTGTGGTGTTCTGGCGGTGATGCCAGGTATTTTCTCAATATTGGGTTTGGTTTGGCGGCGATGTCAAACGTTTTTCTAGAGGTGATGTCAGATGCTTACCAAAAGTGTGATTATTTGACGGTGATGTCAGATGTTTCTACTATTACTGACGGCGAGGTCAGAGGTTTCACAGATGATTTGGTTTTTCGACGGCGATGTTGGATGTTTTGGTTTTCTGGCGGTGATGTCAGATGATTTGATTTTCTGACGATGATGTTAGATGTTTTGGCTCTCTAGTGGCGATGTCAGATGATTTGGTTTTCCGACGGTGATGTTGGATGTTTTGGTCTTTTGGCGGCGATGTCAGATCTTTGTCTACTTTTTGTTTGTCTGGCGGCAATGTCAGATGTTTATCGATTTATGTCTGTATGGCAGCGATGTCAGATGTTTATCGATCTGTGGTTGTCTGGCGGCGATGTCAGATTCCTTGTATCCACATAGAGGCCTGGTGGTGATGTCAGATGTCTTTACCTTTTGGGTTTGAAGTTTGCTTTTATTTAGCAAATTACTAACGATGATGTCAGAGGTTTCTCAACTGCATGGAGACTTGACGGCGAGGTCATTTTGTTTTATCCCCTACAGATTACTAACGGTGATGTCAGGTATTTCTTAATTTCATAGAGTTCTGGCGGAGATGTCAGAGGGGCATCAGCTCAATAGAGGCCTGATGTCAGATATTCTGTATGGATTTGATCTTCAGATTTGTCACTCGCTTTTATTTAGCGATGACCTAGTGGCAATGTCAGAGGACCGTATTTTTGGATTCGATGTCTGTTTTTATTTAACGGAGGACTAACAGCAATGTTAGCTATTTTACCTACTTGAGGCAGGTTATTGACAGCGATGTCAAATGTTTTTATAGACGTAATGTCTATGCCTGATGGCAAGGTCAGGTGTCTGACGGCGATGTTAGAGGAATTTAATGCGGATCACTGACGGCGAGGTCAGATGTTTCTCCGAATTGGTAGCGATGCCAGAGGTTCACTGAAATTAATGTTGACGCTTGACGGCGAGATCAGGCGCCTGAGGGCGAAGTCAGGGATATTTTTTTCTTTCAAAATTGATGTTGGTATTTGACGGCAAGGTCAAGTGCTTTTCCAAATTGATGTTGATACTTGACGGCGAGGTCATGTATTCTTCAGACTGCGTGTCATTTTTGGTTATCGGATTCGGTTATCTCCAGAGATTTTTGCGGTTGGCAAATATCTGGGTTCGTTGGTATTCAACTGTCCTGTACCTTGATTGTCTGAAAGTCGTTCGCTTTTCATCCAGTCAGGTTCAAGTCGCTTGAATAGGGGCAGTTGTTGCACCCCAAAATTTGCCCAACCTTTTCTTAACTTGGCTTCTGTTTCATTTCATTCGGTTGCATTTTTGCATTGCATAGCATTTGTTCTTAATACAAGGGATCGAGGTTTCCTGTGGCTCAGGTTTCATTCCAGTGCAAGCAACTGAACAACAAGCATCAACAGTTGGCATTTATTTTTGCCCGATGGAGCGGTCGATTTTATTTTATTTTGCAGGTTAATTTCCAGTATTCAAGCTATCGCAAGCAGTCTCATGGTTACAGCGTTCAAGAACACATTCCAGAAGCTTAACAGGGTTCGAAATAGTTGAAAACAGACAAGTGGGCAGGTTTCCCTCCAAAAGGCGCCAAATTCAAATTTTTGAAGGTGTTAATCGGTTAACACATAGGGTTAACCGATTAACACAATCAAAATCAGGCTAATTTTGCAGGTTTTCACAATGTTAACCGGTTAACCATATGGGTTAACCGACTAACCTGTGTAATTTTTGCCCTGTACGTGAATTTTCAAGTCCAGCCACTCTTGAAGTCCCATTTGATCACTTGAATTTCATTTTTGCACTTGGGAAGGATTTAGAACCCCATTTAAAATTTGTTTAATTTCAATTTCCCACCAAAGGCCCATTCCACATTCCATACCACATTTTCCAACCCAAATTCCAAACCTTGCATTGGATCCAAACTTAAATGATATTTAAGTGATCCACTCCAAACCTCACCATCTAATCTCTCATAATTCAATTCATTTTTCAGAATTCACTCTTGAGCTTTCAATTCTTTCAACTTCTCCATTTCCCAAACCCTCACTCAAAGCTCTTCATCATTTGGATTCATTGATTTTTCATTGAAATCAATGGACTCTTGAGCATAAACCTCCATTTTACATCATCATTGGATCAATTTTCATAATCAATTTTCATGCAAATTGAGATCTGATTTTGGAGCTTGAGTTGGTAGTGCTTATTTGGAGTAATTTGGCTTAAAAGTGTTTGATCTTTATTCCTCTTGCAAGAATTATTGTGGATCTTGAAGTTTTCCGGATAATCTTGTTTGGATCTTCTCAAATTCAGTTGATCAACATTTACCGAAGCAAATCTCCGCTTCGAAGGTTAGAATTCTCGATCCGATTTAATTTTTGAGCTTATCATGTTAATCTTCACATTCGATTGAATTTTGGTTGATTTCGATCCATTTGAATTGTGATTGTGTTGTGTAGACATGCTTGCATGTCTGCTGGTTTTTTGTTTGCAGGTGTAATTTCGTGCTTATTTGATAAGCTGGTCTTTTGGATCATTTGATTAAGTGATTTTGTGCTGAAAGTGCTTTTCTGCTGCTGTTTTTGGCCTCTGTTACAGTGTTAATCGGTTAACGCATATGGTTAACCAATTAACCATTTCAAACTTTCAAATTTTTCAAACGTTAATAGTGTTAATCAGTTAACGCATATGGTTAACCGATTAACCTGTTCAAAATTCCAGATTTTTCAAACTTTTTATGGTGTTAACCGATTAACCCCAGGGGTTAACCGATTAACACTGTAACAGTGGGCCTGTTTTGCTGTTTTTCAAGGTGTTTTCGCATGTCGTTTCATTTCGAATCATCATAGATCAATATGATGCATTAGGATTGAAATGTTTCTGTAAATTTGTCGCGGTTCTTGGTTATTTAATCGAGATTTCTTCGACACGTGCTTTGTCTTCCACTTGAATGGGCATTTCCGATATGCGTCGTTCAAAGTGATGTTTCCTTTTTCCGTTTGAGTGTTTGAGTCAAGTGGTCGAGATGCGCTTGTGGCGGCTTCTGCCCCGCACTTCATTTCCTCCCATTTGTCTCCAATGATCGATAACTGACGGTTGTATAGGCTTGTCTTCTCCCGTCATGTCTCATCCGCTCATTGTGCTTTGGTGCTTGCATGTTTATTTGTTTGCCTTCTTTATGCATGTTGGTTTTGTTGCATTGCATTTTTGTATGCTCCAACAAGGTCGAGACGCGCTTGTGGCAGCTGCTTCCCCACACTTCCTTTCCTCCCTCTTTGCATGTTTGTGTTCTATGTGTGCATCTTACTTGTGTTTGCTTCTTCCTTCTTTTGTTTCCTTTGCCATGTTTCCCCTAGGACTTCTAATTCTTCTTGGATTGTGATAGACATTAAGTTCAAACCATGCATGATAACATTAGGTAGTCCCCTTTTGTATCCCAACTCTAAGTCCACTTTGCATGACAACTTTTAGGTGAGTTAGTCTCCCTTTAGTACGTCCTTTCTCTTCTCATCTTCATACAATCTTAACATACTTAATAAAGATAATGGATGTTGTGCCATGAGCCTTATACTTGGGAAATGGTGATTGGGGGGCCACCTCTCAATTTCCTAGAGTGTTTAGTATACGTCCTTAGGACGATATGCGACGCATTCGCTCCTAGGTTTTAGACTTTAGTACAACATACATTATAAACAAATTAAACTCAAAACACTTCTTCTCTAAAAAACACAAAAACACTTCAAATCTTTTTCACCCTTTGGGGTTCTTAATCAAGGAAAATCTTTTCAGATAAAAGAGTGTTATTAACTTTTAGTTCTATCGCAAACGGTAACGCCTAAGTCTCCAATGGTCGAGCTGCATACACCAACTGCTAGAACTACTTGTTAACCCTACTTGGGCCTAAAAACGTTTGAACCAACCTGTGGTCTTTTTAGCCCAAACTACGTTTGCTCTGATCTTTCATACCGGATGAAAGTACGTAGGCACAAGACGCGATGTCTTGGCGAGCAACCTTCCCCCCTTTCATCCGTAGTTAGCCGAACTACGTTGACTCTGACTTTCCCATTGCACGAGGGAATACGTAAGCACAGAGCGGCGATGCTCTGCCGAGTCTCTTTTCTTTTTCTTTTATCCCTTGACCTTTAGCGTAGATAGTTTAAGCACACTCTTAGATAGACAACAATGCATGGATCCCGTCGAGTACGACGGACGTGAGGGGTGCTCATACCTTCCCCTTGCGTAACCGACTTCCGAATCCAGACTTGGTTGCGATGACCTTGTCTTTCCCTTTTTTCGCTAGGTTTTTCCGATCGTTCCCTTTCCCTATCTTTGGGATAAATAACAAAAGGTGGCGACTCTTCTGTTTTCTGCCGGGTGTTTTTCGCAGTTGCGACACTCACGCTCCACCATTGGAGTCTATACTTGCGCTGCGAGTTCCCGCCACCTCTGGGCGTACTCCTTGAAACACTCATTATTCCGTTGGGAAAGATTCTGAAATTGGACCCTGTTGGGAGCAAGGTCACTGTTATATTGGTAATGTTTTACAAAGGCCTCAGTCAGATCCCTCCAGCTTCGGATGTTGATGGGCTTCAGCCCCATATACCATTCAAGGGACGGCCCGAACAAGCTGTCTTGGAAGAAGTGCATCAGTAGTTTCTCATCGTCCGAATACGCGGATATCTTCCGGTAGTAAGAGCGCAAGTGAACTCTTAGGCATGTGGTACCCTTATATTTGTCAAAGTCCGGGACTTTGAACTTTAGAGGCACTTTTAGGTGGGGGATAAGTCCTAGATTAGCCATATCAAGGCCCATGGAATTTTGGTTCTCCAAAGACCTCATCTTTTCCTCAACCAACTTGATCCTCCTATCAGATTCAAAAGGCAACTCAGCAACCACAGCCCTAGGTGTGAACACATCATCTTGTATGTCTTTATTCCATAACTGGTCCACATTACCATGTGCAGCACAGGCGGCACCAGGCCCATGAACATTTCCGTTAGCAGCATTACCATTTCCAGTATTACCATTTCCAGGATTCCCAAAACCAATGTTATCGAAACCAGCAGCATTACCAGAACCAGCGGCATTGTCGTTACCATTACCATTTCCCCCAGTAGTAGGGATAACCAAATTAGGCATAGAGCGGGCATGAGGAGTCCCATTCTCATTGAGAGGAGGATTAGCAGTCTGTCCTCCATGAAGAACACCGTTGCTGTCAACTCGTGCAATCAAGGGCAGCACCAAAGTATGGAGTTGTTCTTGTCCGTTAGCGACCCCCTGTATGAGGTCCATGAAATGATTCATCCTTTCCCTGAACTCTTGCATCTCTGACTGAATTTGCTCCATCACTCTTCTCTGGTTTCCTCGGGTAGCGTACCGGTGATTTGTTTGATCAACAATCCTAAAACACACTAACAGGGAAATAGAGATGAGATAAAATGGTCCTACTATACCTGTAATTCAAAAGTGTTATGCAAACATGTATGTATGCAACAGGGATATTCCCCCCCCCCCCCCCCCCAAATTCTAGTTCCGGGAGAAAGCATGACAATGGAAAACTCCATAAGACCAGCAATAGCAGAAAACTCCTCATATATGTATGGAAAGCCATGCAGGCAGCGTACAATCATATCAACTGAGTACAATCAGAAAGGACCTCAACCAACAAGCCTGGTGATGGTCAGTACAACAAGCATAAGCAACAACTACAGAGAGAAAATGAGGTAATCAAGCTGGATGACGAGACCGGAAATCCTCTAGCAACTTATGTGTCTCAGGGTGATTTGGTCTGGTGAGTAGCCCCTGAATAAGCAGCTCTCTCTGGCTAATGGTGCGTTGTAGGTCCTCAGCGTAGTCCTCCCAGGCTCCTTCACCAAAACAATCTTGAAGCTTGCATCTTTTGGAGTCAGCTCTCAACCTGCAATCCTCCAAGTTTGCAATAGCTTCATTCAGTCTGTACTCGGTGTCACGCCTGAGTGAGGCCTCTGCTGGGATCTTCTCGTCTTTGGCTCTCAACTGAGTCTTCAATTTGTTAATTTGTGACTTCAACTTATCTTCACGCTCTTTATGGCTGGACAAGGTGGTATTCCACTGGGCGTTGAATTTGGAAATCTCCAAATAAGCTTTGTCCAAGTCCTACTTCTTGGTGGTAAGAACATTGTTAACAGCTTTCAAATCAAGCCTAAGCGCTCGTGAGCGTTGGTCTGTTGAGTCAATTCTGTACCCAATCGGTTCACAGAGATTCCTGTATCTCTTCATCCTTCGGAGGGCCTCTTAAGGCGTACCCAAATTGCCTGACTGCGATAGATGGGTTATAGTTAATGCAACCTTTATTTCCGACTAGCGGGACGTTAGGAAAACTTCCACAACTATAAATGATCTTGGTGCCTACCATATCCCTGTCAAACCAAACAATATCCTCAGCAGACAACCTCATCAAACGTTCAGACCATTCTGACGTATCTGCCGTATCGGAGAAAGGACCCGTCTTGGGAAGATGGCTTATAAACCACAGATAGAACAAGGGTGCACAGCAGGATACACTCTTCCCTCTTCTGTTCTCATTTTTATAGTGTACCAAGTGGTAGACATCACCTAATAGCGTAGGTACAGGATTCCCCGAAGCAAAGATACGGAATGCATCCACATCCACAAAATCTGGAATGTTAGGGAATAACATGATACCATAGATACACAAGGCTAAAATGGCACTGAATACCACCCAGCAACCATCTTTGGCAAATTGTCGAGCTTTATCCACCAGAAAAGGTAACGGAAACCCATGTACTCCATTTCTCTTGGCTACTTTCCCTACCAAATCAGAGGCATCTAAATGTAAGGTTGCGGAAAGCTTATCCAGATTAGGCTCATCCTCGGTATGATAGAAGGGTATCTGCTCAAGAATAGGCACCCCCAGCAATGCAGAGAACTCCTCTAATGTTGGTGCCAACACATAACTCTAAAAGGTGAAACATCTCAACTGAGGATCGTAGAACTGTAACAGGGTCTGAAGGCCATTCAAGTCATTCAACGAAGGCTTGCACACAACCTTCAGAAGCCTCCCATAGGTCTGTCCGAAGTCTTCCATCACTTTCTTATCATCCAAAGAAATCAAACTCCGCAAAGCCTTAATATCAGGCGTGGGAAACTTGTATGCCAATGTTCTCCTTAGGTTGGGCTCCATGTCAGATGAAAGAACTCTAGAATCGAGGGAGAAATGTACACCTGCAATATAAATACATGTTAATGAAGTGCAATATGATAATGCATATGCAAAATGCAAAGATGCAACAGGGGATCAAGGTTGTTATGCTGTTGATGGAGAATAACCAGTACTCTTCTCTGACAAGAACACAACACAGCTCTGATAATAGGAACCTCTGGTACCAAGAACACAGATTCATACTGCAAAGAAGACCGGGTAGTCTAAAAGTCAAGGTTTCCTGCATAACCCAATCCCTCTCACAGGTATGGACCTATCCAATGATAAGGTTCGGCATCCTATACGTTCATCAGCGTCATAGACTTTCAAGAAATGATGATACGTTCACCATTTCTGGTTTGGCATCATCACCTCCTGAAGAGGCCTCACTTAGCTGAATCACAAATGATCGGTCCCCAAAGTCGACAACCATCATATCTGAAATCCTCTCAACGGCCCACTGGGATGGAAAGAAAGTCATCAAAGAGAATCTCGTCTGAGCGCGAATTTCGTGGGAACTAGTGAATGCCTAACATACAGGTTCACCACTACTTTCTACTTCTAATGTTATGTTTGTACTCAAGCCTGGGCCTGGCTTATCACTCAACAGAACCACCCTCCCCATAACACCGCAACAATGATATATAATGCTGAAAATAAATGCGGGAAAGTAAAAATAAAGTACAACACGTATGTACACACACCCAAAGATAAACAAACAAGCGCTAGGATTTACTTGCATAGGGAACCGTTGGAGTCCCCAGCAGAGTCGCCAGTTGTCGCTACTGCGAAAAAAGGTGTCGACAATGACAGAAGAGTCACCACCGTTTGTTATTTATCCCAATGAGGGAAAGGGAACGAGCAGAGAAAACCTGACAAAAGGGATAAGATTGGTCATCGCAACCAAATCTCGGGTTCGGGAGTCGGTTTCGCAAGGGGAAGGTATTAGCACCCCTCACGTTCGTTGTACTCGACGGGATCCACACTTGTTATCTATCTGAAGGGTGATTGAAACTATCTAACTAAAGGTCTCAGGGACAAAAGAAAAGAAAAGTGACTCGACATAGCATCGCCGCTCTGGGCCTACGTATTCCCGTCTGGTACGAGAAATCAGAGTTGACGTAGTTCGGCTAACTACGGGTGAAAGTGGGGAAGGTTACTCGCCAAGACATCGCGTCTTGTGCCTACGTATTCTCATTTGGTATGAGAAATTAGAGCAAATGTAGTTCGGGCAAATAAGAACACCGGTTTGTTCATCTGTTTTTACCCGAGTAGGGTTAACAATTAGTTCCAGCAGTTAGGTGTATGCAGCTCGACCCTTGGAGACTTAGGCGTTACCTGTTTGCGGTAGAACTGAGAGTTAACGAAACTCTTTTTTATGAAAAGGTTTTCCATTGTTAAGGGTCCCAAAGGACAAAATGAAGTTTGATCATTTGTTTTTGTGTCTTTTAAGGAGAAGTTTTTTTGAATTGTTTGTAATTCATATTGCACTAGAGACTATGACCTAGGAGCGAATGCGTCGCATATCGTCTGAAGGACATATGCTAACACTCTAGAAAATTGGGAGGCAACCATCCAATCATCATTTCCCAAGAACTTAAGGCTCGTAACGCACAATATTCATCAACCTTTATTAAGTATTTTGAAGTTGTTTTGAGATGAGAAAGAGAGAGGACAAACTAAAGGGAAACTAATTCAAAACCTAGTAGTTGTCATGCAAAATGGTCCTAAGGTTAGGATTAAGAAGGGAATTCTATCCTATTTGTTATTGTATCGCCCCGATTTCGATTATCCCTTTTTCGTTAAGTCCTTTTTTATTTTAATTGGGCGAATATTATTTTGATGTGGAATTTTCGTGGAAATATGTTATGTTTACATATTGTTCTATTTTACCCTATTTTGGGAGTTTTCGGAGAAAATAGTTGGAGGGTATTTTGGACCTATTTAATGATAAGTTGGATATTTTATGAGATATTGAGTTAGTAGATGTTTTGGGAAAAATAATAGGAAGATATTAAAGAGGAAATAGAAGAGAAAGAAAGATAGTAAGAAAGGAAGGAAAGAAAAGAGAAAGAAAGAAGGAGAAGAGAAAGAGGAGAGAAAGAAGAGGAAACTTTGGAAAACATCAAGATCAAACCCTAGCTTGCGGTTAATCAGGTAAGGGTGAGAAGTTTTATCATCTTGATAATGTATATGATCATGTATGTACTAGATTGAATTTGTTGAATTATTTTCTATGTTTCCATTTCTAGGTCGGAAGTTGATTTAATCGGTAGAAACTGAGTTTTATCGGTTAGAATTTGGAATAGACGGTGTAGTATAGTCGGGTGATGAGTGGGTTGTACTACTGGAACTGATTTGGATTAAATCGGTCAGTTTGTGAGGTTTGGGCTTTTGGACAGCCATGGGAGTTCTGAGTTTGCAGGTTCGCCAGGCGAATGGCAGCGAAGCTTCGCCGGGCGAAGCCCAGCGAGCAGCAGCGAACCAAGTCAGTAGCAAACACCTTGTCTTTGCTGGCAAGTTCGCCAGGAGAATGAGTGTGGTGAAGGTTCGCTAGGCGAGTGTGCTAGCGAATGCTAGCTAGTAATTCTAGAATAACTCCCAGTGGTCTTCGCTGGCAAGTTCGCCAAGCGAACGTAGAAGCAAAGGTTCGCTAGAGGCTTCGCCAGGCGAAGGTTAGCGAACACAGCAACATATTTTCTTTTCTTGTGTTTTCCATTCGTGAATTGGTTGTGTGGGTTGGTTGCGATCATTCCTTGTCTGAGATGACTAATTACATGTTGTTATGTGTGTTGTGGGTAGCCGTATGGCGTGAATCCTAGTTTGTGATTTGTGAGGTGTGAAATGTGGCCGTTTGGCAATTTGGTGCATTTACTTGAATTGAATAGAAATGCATGTTGAGATCGAATGATGAATGTAAACTAGGTATGAATTAGTGTGAATGAATGATGAATATGTATATATGTATTGTGATATGTATATATATTGTGAATGCATAATGAATATATGCGATGAATGTGAAGAATGCATGAGTATGTTTGTAAAAATGTATGCATTTCAAGAAGTGTATGGAGTCATTTTGCATGTGAAGCATCATGAAGTATATTATTGTGCTGTTGATTCCCAGGAGAGTCTGATGAGTGATAGGATTCCTAGGAGAGTCCGATGAGTGATGTGATTCCTTGGAGAATCTGATGAACGATGTGATTCCTTGGAGAATCTGATGAACAATGTGATTCCTTGGAGAATCTGATGAGCGATGTGATTCCTTGGAGAATCTGATGAGCGATGTGATTCCTTGGAGAATCTGATGAGCGATGTGATTTCTTGGAGAATCTGATGAGAGGTGTGATTCCTTGGAGAATATGATGAGCGATGTGATTCCTTGGAGAATTTGATGAACGATGTGATTCCTAGGAGAATCTGATGAGGTATAGTGTACCCGTGAGGGGCGTGAGTGAATTGATTCTTAGGAGAATCTGATGGACGATTAAGTCGGTATCGTATTACATTTGCGTAGAGTAGCAAGTTGGCCTCTATGATTTGCATTTATCATCTTTGCATGATGTATGGTGAATAAACATGATTGTAGGTTTTTATGTAAATTGTTGATAATCGGCATGAACGGAATGCCTGAAGACACATGTATGTGTGAGTATATCTGTATATATGTGTATGTTTATGAATTAATATAAACATTGGTGATGCATATTGTATATGCTTAGTGTTCTATATTTAAATAGATATTTGTGAATACATTGCGATGTACCGTGTAGTGAGATGAGTTGTGGTGAGAACGCGAACGATGTTATTGGATGTTATATGTATATGTATATATGTTTATATGCATTATGTATTATGATATTGTTTCTCACCCTTCTGCTGTTTTATAATTCTCTATGAGGCATTGCAGATTAGATTTCTGGAGATTTTTGTGAAGCGTGGCTTCATTCCTTTTGGTCGGTCGGCTCTAATATGTAGCACCGGGTAGCTAGGGATTATTTTGATTCTTTTGTGATACATATATGGTTGTATCTGCTGATGAATGTTTATGTAAACATGCTGGTTGAATATTGTTTATATTGATGATGCTGTAAATCAACTGGAATGATGTATATGTATGTGATTACATGTTTTGGAGGTTATGAAATATTTAGATGTTTCCGCCTTTGTTCTAAATATTTTCTTGTGGGTGTTACCCCGATGTTGCATATCTGTTGAGCAGGTGTTGTATGTGTTAAATTTTTGGTATAATGTGATATGCCCCTTTTATGCCATGAGATAAATGTACTCTGATGGAATTTTTATTAGTGCCTAAATGATTTAATTGTTTATTTGAGGGTATAGAAAGGGGGTGTTACATTAAGTGGTATCAGAGCCAGTGTTGAGTCAGTTGTGTCTGTCTCGTTGTTTTGTTGGTTGAATGGTTATTTAACCTTGTTGTTATTTTTGGGAATAATCAGAATATGGATGGTCGTAATAACAATGTGATGGCTGCTGCATTGGAGGCAATGGCTAGGGCGGTGCAGGGTGCGCCGAATGTGAATGCTAATGATGAGTTTAGAAAGAATCGGCCGCCGGTATTCAAGGGAAGATTTGATCCGGACGGTGCTCAGATTTGGTTGAAGGAGATCGAGAGGATCTTCAGGGTTATGAATTGTGCTGAAGGGAACAAGGTGAGACTTGGATCTCACATGTTGCGAGAAGAAGCCGATGACTGGTGGATCGGTATGCGACAAGTCCTTGAAGTGGATGACGAGGAAATAACTTGGGATTTATTTCATGCTGAATTTCTGAGGAAGTACTATCTTGAGAGTGTAAAGGGGAGAAAAGAAATGGAATTCCTGGAATTGAAGCAAGGCAATATGTCCGTGGTAGACTACACGGCTAAGTTCACAGAGTTAGTAAAATTTCATCCTCACTATAACGCGGTGACGGCGGAATTTTCTAAGTGTGTTAAGTATGAGAACGGCTTGTGTTATGAGATTAAGCAAGTGGTGGGCTATCAGAGGATAAGGAGATTTTCGGACTTGACCGAATGTTGTCGGATTTTTGAAGAGGATAGTAAAACTCGTTCTACTCACTACAAGAGTTTGAAGAAGGAGAAAGAAAGGCAATAGGTAAGGAGTGGACCTTATGTGACGCCTGCTGATAAGGACAAGCATGGGGAGAACTTTGTTAAGAGGCCTGGAGGAGGGAGTTCTGGATCCATTAAATGCTACAAGTGTGGTGAGATGGGTCATAAGCCTTTTATGTGTGGAAAGCCCAAAGTTAAGTTCTCTAACTGCGGAGTTTCGGGCATGATGCTACGGACTGTAGAAAGTGTGTGGTGAAGTGCTACAATTGTGGGGAAGAAGGTCACATCAGTGCTAAGTGTCCTAAATCTAAACAAGCTCCAACAAGTGGAAAAGTATTTGCATTGGCAGGATCAGACACTACTAATGCGGATCGGTTGATTTGAGGTATGTGCTTTATTAATAATATGCCTTTAGTTGCTATTATTAATACCGGAACAACTCATTCGTTCTTTTCTTTTGAGGATGCTAAGCGTTTGGAATTGTGTTGTATTCTTGTGAGGGTGGTATGGTTATTGAGACTCCTGCTTCGGGGTCGGTAACTACATCTTTAGTATGTTTAAGTTGTCCCTTGACCATGTATGGTAAAGGATTTATTATGGACTTAGTGTGTTTACCATTAGAAAGATTATATGTAATCTTGGGTATGAGCTGATTGCAGTATGATAGAGTTAGTGTAGATTGTTATTTCCCGTTGGTGAGGATTTCTTCTATGAAGGATGGAAAGGATGAGAGTTTCTTATTCCCGAAAGAGTTGAAGAAACTTTTGGGGGACGGAACTCAAGTGTTCAGTTGTCTGCATCATTGTCGACGGAGAGTAAGGCTGAACTGGATGTGTTTCCAGTGGTGCGTGACTTTTCAGAGATGCTTCTGGAAGGATATTAAGGATGTATCGTCGGGAAGAGAAATTGGATTTGAAGTCTATGGATTTGATGGTGATAAGAAGGGAGACTTCAAGATGATGTTATTGGAATATGTATATGTCCAAGGTTCGATCTCATTGGGGTAGAATGACTAGTATGTCGTTCCTAATGAGGTATAAGTGGTATAGTCATGATCACTGGGGTAGAATGACTATGCGTCGTTCCTAGTGAAACGATCACCGGGGTAGAATGACCGAGATGCTATTCCTGGTGGGGTACAAGCGGTGTACCCATAATCTCCAATGGAGATTGTGGCGGATCGATGGTTTTATAGGAGCCACATGGCATAACTATGATTGCGGTATGATGTGTGCATGCGTGCGATCGTGTATGAATTGGGAATTAGGGAGTAAGATGCGTGTATCGCATCCAGAGTTGTTTTTGATCAGGTGATATTTTTGAGGACGAAAATTTCTAAAGTGGGGGAGAGTTGTAACGCCCTGATGTATATGTATGTGATTACATGTTTTGGAGGTTATGAAATATTTAGATGTTTCCGCCTTTGTTCTAAATATTTTCTTGTGGGTGTTACCCCAATGTTGCATATCTGTTGAGCAGGTGTTGTATGTGTTGAATTTTTGGTATAATGTGATATGCCCCTTTTATGCCATGAGATAAATGTACTCTGATGGAATTTTTATTAGTGCCTAAATGATTTAATTGTTTATTTGAGGGTATAGAAAGGGGGTGTTACAATTATCATGCAAAGGATTCAACCTAATGTCTATCATCACTATCCTTAATCAAGGAAGTGAGAATTCCTAAGGGAACATGGCAAGCAAAGAAGAGATAAACAACAACATGAAATAAGTGAGGTATGGATGCACATGCAATGCAACATACAAGCAAAGGGAGGACACCTCAACCTTTAATGCAAACAAGAGATACACAAAGAGAAAACACACAAGCAAGGGAGGAAATTGTGTGGGGTAAAGACCACCACAAGCTCATCTAAACCTTTAATGCAAGTAAAGTGCAAAACAAAACCTAAAGTCTACAACTTGAACATGGAATCAATCATAAACCAAAAGAGAAGTGGGGGAAGAAGAGAAAACAGACATGGTATCCCTAATGTCATTCAACCAAAGTCTCATCATGACTTGTGCAAAAGATGCACAAAATTGTCCTAAAAGTTCACCATGTTAGGACTTGCTTCAAGTATCTCCTCAGGAGAGACTAAGCCATCCCAAATGGTGTCCTTACATCATTGGACAGAAAGGGAGACAAAAAGAGAGTGCACAAACTCAATCACAAGATTATCAAAAGAAATTGCAAGTTTATGTACAAGATAAAGCAAAACATGCAACATGAAACCCTAATTGCAATGCCTAAAAGAAAGGGATACTTGAACCAGTTATAGACACAATTAGAACCCAAAATTGAGCATACAAACACCTTATTACATTCACAACATGAATCCATAAGAATCAATAGCTCAAACAATGCACAAAATGTCATTACAAGGCAAACTAGTTCATGTATCAAAGTAAACACCACACAAGGATAGGCTAGAATGTAAAATACAATAAAAATAGTTCATTTATATGAAGTTTTCATCACAAAATAAAATCAAGAATGAAAGGTATGCAACTTTAATTCAAATAAAAGCCTTCCAAATGAATAATTCTCCTTTAATTGAAAAATGTTTAGAAAAATCAAACTAAAATTTCCTAAATTCAATTTACATCTTAAAGTGATTAGAAATTATTTTTGTGAAATTTATTGACATTTGGAAGTATTTTATTTGCATTAAAATAAAACAGATAGCAAAATAAGAAAATAATGAAAAAGAAAAGTAAATTGGAAAAAGAAATGGTATGAATAGCAATCAGGATACGTGTATCCTATGGGCTTTGCACGCTGGGGGGAGGGGGTTTCCAATAGCAACTAGGCCCAAGTCCAAAGCAACCGTTTAATGAAACGGTGTGTTTCAATATGTAGGAGGCTGGTCAAAGTTCAACGCGTATGAAAACAAGTCTGAGCCATTGAATCATTCAAAGTCAACAAGTTTTGATGGTTAGATGGCATCACACGTGGATTGGGGTTTAAATCATCTCCGGTGGAGGGAAAACTCAGATGCCGGAGCACGGTGGCTCCGATCATCTTCTCCGGTGACCTCAAAGTTGCAGGTTGAGCAAGACCTCACTAAAACTCTAAAACGAATAGTCTAATCTCATATACCCTCTCCACTGATCAAGAATCTATGGTCATTTATCCCTAACACCTTCTAAATAAGCTAAACTAAAGCAAAACAAAATCAAGCATTCTCCAAAAATTGTCACAACTATGATTATTAAGGATCATGAATATGCAACAATGGCGTGCAATTATGACATGAATTGAGAGAAATTTGGATGAGTAGGTTACCTAACGGAATAGCTCTGTTGGACCTTGAAACCTTGATGAATCTTGAAGAAAACAATCCAGAAACACTCTACAATCCTCAAGGAAGCTTCAGGTGTGTGCAATTTTGCTTGAAATTGGGTATCAGAGAATTCAAATTCCACTTTTTCTTGAGCTTTTGCAACTGTTTTCTTGATCAAAATGGCTCCCAATCCAAATCTCAGAGTTTGTACATGATGCTGAGTTTATATGGAATGGATCTAGATGAAAAGAAAGCCCAATCAAAGCCCAATTTAGTCCAATTGAAATCCAAATTTTTTGCTGTTGAAAGCTTCACATCATGCATGAAACAAAGCTTCCAAGGCTTGAAAAATGACTCAGCTAGCTTGCTTGTAATATCAATTAATCTAATGGCTGGAGATTGTTCCTCAATTTGATCCTATGGTGTGATTTGAAAGTGTTACTTCCATGTGAAGCAAGCTTGAAATTGGTCATGAAAATGCCCTCAATGTGCAATTATGAAACTGTCACTTTGTTTAGTATGCCTTGTGGACTCAAAAAATGCACCAACTTGATTAAAATTGGTTCAAAATGAATTTATTTGATTTATGGCTTTTAAGGCTTTTTCCATGAATTTTCCTTCATCATTCTCCCAATCCAATCCAAACTCATGATAAGTGATGATTTGATGATGAAAAATATGATATTCAAAGCAAGTTTGATGTTGGAAAAAGTTCTATTTGAGGTGTGCAAAGCTGTGAAATTGACCTATGACAAAAATGACCTATAATCAAAGTTTCCCAAAATACCCCAGCCCTGCAAGCTTCATATCTTGAGCTCCACAAATCATATGAAAGACTTCTAGTACTTTTTGGAAAGCTAAGATCATAAGGAAAAACTTTCATGTTTGGGTCAAAGTAAGGAGAAACATCCTTCTAGGTCAAAAATGTCTTGGAAATTGGTTGAATTTTGTTGACCAAAATCACATTCATCTGATGACCTGTAACTTGTCAGTTTCATAACTTGAGCTCTAGAAACCCAATGGATGAGTTCTAGTACTCAAAAGAAAGCTAGAAACATGCTCTACAAGTTTCATGTAGGGGTCAAGATGAGATGAAACTTGTATCTTAAGATATGTGGTCTTGAAGTTGGGCACTAAATAGGGGATTTTACACTGACAAGCTTAGAAACCCTAGCTTAGCAACTTCTCACACTCTTGATTCTTGATGAATTGATCTAGAAATGATATATTAGACATCTCAACACAAAATTCCATGATTATAAAGACTTGGAATTGTATCTTAATCTCCTTTAATCTCACAGTTGACTTAGGGTTGACCAGATGAAAACCCTAACTGCACTACCTTTGACTGTGGCCTCTTACACTTGATAAAATGACTTGCACAAGCCCCTCAATGACCCTCAAGACATCCAATGAGCTTATACAATATCCTCCATCCATAGCCATGGACTCAATATCATCTGATGCTCTTCACATGGCCTCAAAAATAGGAGGTGAACCATATTCATTCATCTGCCCTTTCCAAAGAACTTTGACTTTCCTATGATGATGATAAGCTCTTGATAGCTTGAATAAGACCTCTTGCTTAGGCTTGGAAACTTTGGTAATCTTCTCTTGCTAGGCACACCTCTCTCAATCCCCTGTAAATGAACAATGGTATGCAAATGTTAATGCTATGAAAATGCAATGAAACATAAGCTAGGTAAAGAAAAGGTTGGGCAAATTTTGGGGTGCAACAAATACAAACATAAGCAAAAAGCTATAAAGGAAAAGAAAGACATCAGGTATGACAATGAGCACGAAACTCCTCCAACAGCTCCTGTGTCTTAGGATGGTCTGGTCTGACGAGTAACCCATGAATGAGTGCCTCTCTCTGTCTGATAGTGGTTTGTAAACCCTCAGCATAATCTTCCCAGGCCCACTCACCAAAGACATCCTCTAGCTTGCACCTCTTTGAATCAGCCTTCAGCTTGTAATCCTTCAAGGTTGCCAAAGCTTCGTTCAATCTGCAATCACTGTCACGTCCAAGTGAAGCTTCATCTGCAATCTTCTCATCGTTCACCCTGAGCTGAATCTTCAGTCTAGCAATCTGCTGCTTCAACTTATCCTCACGTTCCTTATTGTTGGAAAGAGTAGCATTACACTGATCATTGAACTTGGAAATCTTCAGATAAGCTCTATCCAAGTCCTTCTTCTTAGAAGCGAGAACATCACTGATAGCTTTCAGATCTAAACCCAAACGTTCACGGGAACGAGTCTCCTTAGTCAAATATGTACCCAACCTGTTCACAAGCTCAGTCTGCCTCTTGGAAGAGTACACAACTTCAATCTTCTCACTCCGGAGTTGAATTATCTCTTTCTCTAACTCTTCATTAGCTTCCCGAAGCTCCTCTTTCTCAGACCATAACTGGTTGTACTTCTGGATATCCACAGTGGTAGGTTCCTCGATCATGAGAGGATACAATGGCTCTACAGACGGGAAAGGCATCAGAAACTTCACAACTCTCTCATGGATCCAAGTTAGATAAGGGTCGTAGGCTCTACTGTTGCTCTTCCCCAGAAAAGCTTTCCCTTTCTGGCGGATATTGCTCCAAGCCTGCTCAACTTTAGCTAAAGTATCACCCTCCAACAATCCGGTGAGATACAGAGATTGTTGTATCTCCTCTTCCTTAGGAGGATCTCTTAGAGCATACCCAAACTTCCTAACCAACAAGGATGGGTTATAATTGATGCAACCTTTCCTTCCGACCAACGGGACGTTAGGAAATCCACCGCAACTGTGAACAATATATGTACCAAGCATATCTCTATTAAACCAGATAATATTCTCATCAGACAACCCCATCAACCTTTCAGACCAATCTGAAGTACCTGCAGTAGTAATGAAAGGACCAGATTTGGGAAGATGACTAGCAAACCACCTGTACAACAAAGGAACACAACAAGATATGTTCTTTCCCCTCCGGTTCTCATTCTTGTATTGAATAGAATGATAGACGTCACCCAGAAGCGTAGGTACCAGATTCCCTGAAGCAAATATGCAGAAAGCATCTATGTCTACAAAATCTGGAAGATTAGGAAATAACACGATACCATAGATACAAAGAGCTAAAATATCATTAAACACCACCCAACAACCACCTTTGGCAAACTGTTGAGATTTCTCAACCAGAAAAGATAAAGGAAACCCAGGCATGCCACTCCTCTTGGCCATTCCTTCTTTCAGCTCAAAAACATCCAAATGCAAAGCAGCAACGAGTTAGCCAGATCAAGCTCAGCATCAGAGTGATAGAATGACATCTGATCCAATATAGGTACCCTCAATAACACAGAATACTCCTCTAAGGTAGGCGCCAGAACATAATCCGGAAAAGCAAAGCACCTTAGTTGTGGGTCATAGAACTGCAGAAGAGCATAAAGACCATTCATCTCATATATTGAAGGTTTGCAGACAACACTCAGAAGTTTCCCATAGGATTCCTTGAAGTCTTCCATCACTTTCCTGTCAGTCACAGAGATCAAACTCAATAAAGATCCAGTATCAGAAGTTGGGAGCTTATATGCCACTGTCTTCTTCAAAGGCTTCATGTCGGGCAAAAAGAACGAGACCACTAGAATCGAGGAGGAAATATGCACCTGCAACATAAATACATGTTAATGAAAATGCAGATGAGAATGCAAATGCAAATGCAAACAGGGGATCAAGATTGTTGTGATGTTGATTGAGACAAACCAGCGCTCTGTTTTGACAAGAACATAACATTGTCACTGATAGGAACTCCTTGTATCAAGAACACAGATTCATACAGTAAAGAAACCCGGGTAGTCTGAAAGTCAAAGTTTCCTGCATAACCCAATCCCTCTCACATGTATGGACCTATCACTGACAAGGTTCGGCATCCTATGTGTTCATTAGCGTCATAGACTTTCGAGAAACAGTGATACGTTCACCATTTCTGGTTTGGCATCATAATCTCCCGAAGTGGCCTCACTTAGCTGAATCACAAATGATCGGTCCCCATAGTCGACAATCCTCAGGTCAAAAATCCCCTCAAGTCCAAAGGACCGGAAAGGAAATCATCAAAGAGAATCTCGTCTGAGCGTGAATTTCATGGGAACTAGTGCATGCAAAGCATACAGGTTCACCACTATTTTCCACTTCTAATACTATGTTTGTACTCAAGCCTAAGTTTTGGCTTATCCCTCGATGGAACATTCCCCCCCCCCCAACAGCACAGCAAAACTGATATATACAATGCTGAAAGTAAATGCAGGAAAATAAAGTACAACACATATATACACACCCAACAAATAAACAACCAAGCGCTAGAATTGACTCGCATAAGGGATGAGATTTGTCCCCAGCAGAGTTACCAGTTGTCGCACCGCTGCGAAGAGGGGCCGACAATGACAGAAGAGTCGCCATCATTTGTTATTTATCTCAAAAGAGGGAAAGGAAACAATCAGAGAAAACCTAACGAAAACGGGAAAAGACAGGTCATCGCAACCATATCTCGGGTTCGGGAGTCAGTTACACAAGGGGAAGGTGTTAGCACCCTTCACGTCCGTCGTACTCGACGGGATCCACACTTTGTTGTCTATCTAAAATGGTGTTTACTATCTAAGCTACGAATCAGGGACAAAAGAAAAGAAAAGAGACTCGATAGAGCATCGCCGCTCTATGCCTATGTATTCCCTCGTGCAATGGGAAAATCAGAGTCAACGTAGTTCGGCTAACTACGGGTGAAAGCGGGGAAAGTTGCTCGCCAAGACATCTTCGTCTTGTGCCTACGTATCCTCATATGGTATGAGAAATAATAGCAAACGTAGTTTAGGCTGACACGACCACAAATTGGTTCAAGTGTTTTAGTCGAGTAAGGTTAAACCTTCGTTCCAGCAGTTAGGGACGATGCCTGTTTGCGGTAGAACCAAAGCTTAACAAAACTCTCCTTATGTAAAAGATTTCCAAATTAACCCCTAAGGATAAAATGATTTGATGTTTGTTTTTATGTTTTTTAGAGAAGAAATGCATTGAGTTCAGTTTGTAATTCATATTGCACTAAAGACTATGACCTAGGAGCGAATGCGCCGCATATCGTTCAAAGGACATACGCTAAACACTCTAGATAATTGAGAGGAGGCCCCCCAATCACCATTTCCCAAGTAATTAAGGCTCGTAACATACAATAATCCTTAACCTTTATTAGATGTTTTGAGAAAGTTTGAAGATGAGAAGAGAGAGACACTCTAAAGGGAGACTAAGACTCACCTAATGTTCTCATGCAAAGTGTACCTATGATTGAGATGAAAAGGGAATGCTACCTAATGTTGTCATACATGGTTTCAATCCTAATGTCTATCATAATCCATCTTAAACAAGAAGAATTAGAGGTCCTAAGGGAACATGCCAAAGGAAGACAAAAAGAAGAAGAGGAAAGCAAGCACAAATGAGGAAGAAAAGAATGCAAACATGCAATGCAACACAAAGATGAAAAGGGAGGAAAAAGGTGTGGGGTAACAACCACCACAAGCACATCTCAACCTCTTCAAGCAAATAAGAATATGTAAAACAAATATGAGAAGAGAGGGAGGAACGAAGTGTGGGGCAGTAGCCTCCACAAGCACATCTCAACCTCAAGCATGCAAACAAAAGCAACAATGCAAATGATCATCACTTTGAACCACATCCATAAGCATGCATTCAAGTGGAAATCGAACACGAGTGTCGAAAAAATCACGATTAAACAATCATGAACAACGAAATATATCCAAAACATCTCACTCCTAATGCGTCATATTAATCCATGAAGATTCGAAGTGAGTGAGCACCAAAACAAGCATGAAAAACAGCAAAACAGGCCTGCTGGCACATTGTTAATCGATTAACACCAGGGGTTAATCGATTAACCACTTAAAAATGTTGGAAAATTTGAAAATTCGTGTTGGTTAATCGGTTAACCAATTGGTTAATGGGTTAACCAATTGGTTAATCGGTTAACACTGTGCCAGAAGCAGAAAAACAGCCAGATAACAACATTTCCAGCAAATAAGCACTTATCCGATGTGCAATCATTCCAATGATCATACAATCAATTAAGCACGAAATTAAACCAGAAATCAGTGATCTAATCAATATGTAAACACATTAAACCAGCAAGATCACAGATCATATGGATCAAACATCAATAAAATCAATCAAAAATGAAGATCAACATGATGATTATGCAAATAAGCTCAAAAACAAAATCGGATCAAGAATTCCAACCTATGAAGCGGAGAATTGCTTCGGTAATTGTTGACTTACTTCAATTAAGCAGATCCAAGCAAGAAATCCAGAATTACTTCAAGATCCAAGTGATTGCTTGTAGTAGAAATGAAGATCCACCAAAATTAAGTAAGAATTATCCAAATAAGCTCCTCTAGATCAACTTCAAAATTCAGATCCAAACTTGCACGAAAATTGAATGAAGAATTGGATTCAATGAGGATGATGGATGAAGGTTTAAGCTCAAGAATTCATTGATTCCAATAGAGAATCAAAGAATTCTAAGAAAGAGCTTTAATGGAGTTTTGGTGAGAAAAAGTTGAGAGAAAATTGAGAGAATGAGAGTGAATTCTGAAATGAGAATGAAATTGTGAGGATTAGATGTGTGAGGTTTGGAGTAGATCATTTAAATACCCCTTAGGCTTGGATTCAAATGTGGTTTGTGAAAATTGGAATGGAATTAGGAGTGGGAAATTGGAGGGAAAATGAAATTAACCAAAATTTGAAATGGTTCTAGATCCTTCCTTTAGTGTAAAATCAACTTCAAGAATGATCAAAATGGGCCCCAAAGTGAATTCACTTGAAACTTCACGTGCAGAGCAGAAATTTGCATTGGTTAATCGATTAACCATATGGTTAATCGATTAACACCTTCAAAAATTCAAATTTGGCATGATTTTGCTTTGGTTAATTGGTTAACCAATTGGTTAATCGATTAACACCTTCAAAAATTTGAATTTGGCGCCTTTTGGAGGGAAATCTGCACATTTGCCTGTTTTCAACTGTTTTGAGCTCTGTTCAGCCTCTGAGACTTGTTCTTGAATATTACCGCTGTGAGAATGTCTAATATAGTCTGGATGTTGTCTTCTGAGCTGAAAATATCCTGTAAAACAAAATAAAAATCGATCGCTCGATCGTTGGGCAAAATGAATGTCGGAGCCTCTGGTGCTCGCCGTTTAGGCTCTTGTACTGAAATGAAAAACTGAGCCACAGGAAAACCTTGGTCCCCTGCCTTGAACACAAATGCTATGCAAATGTAGAAATGCGAAATGAAATGAAACATAAGCCAAGTACAAGAAATGGTTAGGCAAATTTTGGGGTGCAACAACTTTCCTTTGGACAAATCAAAGCTCGGTGGTGAATTTCAATGAATTAAGATTCAAGTTAATCAATAGCTTGATATCTGATTCTCACCCCAACAGTACTGGTCGACTTAATTCTTCACCATGATGGAGAGTTTGCTCATGAAAGCTTTGTTTTCTACTGAGGTAAAGTTGAAATTATCGTTAGTGGCCAGAACACAGACACATGGTCGTACTTTGAAGCCAAAGGAATGTGGTTTTGACGGTAGTGGTGCCCGAATGTGGGGAAATATTGAAGGGACTGATGAAGGTTTCTTCCACCTGAATGATGATTCACACGTTACAAAAATTGCCAAGCATTCTATTTCTCACAATGTTAATGGACATATATGGGTGAAACACAATTTTGTAGACAAGTCAAAGAAAGTGCTCACTGTAACACCCTCCTAAACCCCACGGAAAACATATGAATAATCAGAGTAAATTGTCATGCAGTTAAAAAAGGGTGTCACACATAAATTCCAAAACATCAAAGTCACCTATCATGCTCATTAACATTTCAATGTAAAATCATGCTTTACAAAATTTCACTTTGCATGTAGCAACGGATTCATTTTATAACATAATACCCCTAACGGAAACATCCGTGTTCATCACATAAACCAACATCGTTTAGGCACTAAGGCCAACATCATAATATCTCAATAATATGAAAACATAGTATATCACTACAATATAAACCAAGCGATCCCAGTGTTATATGACCAGAGCATGACTCGACCCAACATAATCAATTACTAAACAACTACGCCAAAAGCAACCTCGCAACTGCAAGCAGTACTACTCCTTGATACCTGCACGATGTCATGTAGGACATCATTCCAGCAGAAGGGTGAGAAATATTATCATAATAACAATGCATATAATCATATATAAATGCACAATTACAGAATACATATATTCCACATTTTCTCACCACAATTCATTATAATCATCATATACATCACAACATGTGTATAAACAAATATGGATAATTCACTCAAGCATTTTTCATTATGCACACATCCATAATTCTCAATCCTAACAACTCACACACATATGCACACTTTCATACAACAATCACATATTTTCACAATTCTCATTATACTTCATCATAACCCATCATATACTTCATAAAGCATATATACACAAACAAATATGGACAATCATAAAACATGTTTCATCATGCACACATCCATAATCCACAATTTCCACACACAAGCATATTTCATACAACAATGACATTCATGCTATGTGACTCAATACAACTTAATGCAAACTCATGCCATGTGGTACCAACACTTGTTATCTTTTTTCGGTTTACATTAAACCGGGTCCACTCTTCTAGACCGATAACCACCAAAAGCCCGTCCTCTAAGCTTTCAAACCCACTCTTCTAGGCTTGGGACAAGTCACTAATCTCCACGAAACTAGCAAGCATTGCCTCTTAACTAAATGATGCATATGCAATCAACAACAAAATGCACTTAAGACCGACATCTTAATCTCATGCATTCAAATAATTCCTCTCTTCAAGAATTATAACATGATTGCACACACAACATATTCACATCATCCAAGTATTCATACTTTAAATCATCATATTTATCAAGCAATGCACACATATTCACAATATGTTCTCATGCACTCTTAACACATAAACACAAGCAATGCACACATATTCACAATATGTTCTCATGCACTCTTCATACATTTTTAATCAACTTAAACAATATATTACATTTGTCAAAAGACCATAATTCAATTTAATTCAACAATCTAGGATTCACGCCATACGGCTACCCACAACATATATATATCACAACATAATCTATGTCTTAAGGTGAAGGGTTAATCATACTAGAATCGGAAAACCAACCTCGGGTGGAAAATCCAAGAAAATCACAATCTGTCATGCTCGCTACCTCGCTCGCTCAGCGAGCCCCTAACGAGTATTCGCCACTTGTTCGCCCAACGAACAAGCTCGTGAAGGCAAACAGAAGCTACTGACTTCGTTCGCTACCTCGATCGCTCAACGAAGGCCTAACGAACCTTCGCTACCCCCTTCGCTACCAGCGAACACCATAAACTGCATTCTGCCCAAGTCTGGGACCGTTAGCTACTGGCTCGCTACTAGCTCACTTAGCGAACGTTCGCTACCAGCTCACTCAGCGAACACGCTAGCGAATGTCTGCGAACTTCAAACCTTCATTGTCCAACTTCCACCAAACTCTCTAAAACCGACTGATTCTCACCGAACAAGTTCCGTAACCTTAGTCTAACATCCCCCGAATAAATACTACCACTTATTTCAATTTTTAACCGATTAAACTTGATTTCTACCGATTAAATCCAATGTTGCCCTAACATGAAAAATGGTGGAAAAACCCCCAACAACCCAACCCAATCATACATAACCACACACATTGATCAAATAATAATGTTTCTCACCCTTACCTTGATTAGATTGAAGCTTGAGTTGTTCTTGAAGATTTCCACACTTTCCTTCTTCTTCTTCTCTTTCCTCCTCTTTCTCCTTCTTTCTTTATTCTTTCTCTTCTATTTTCTTTCTAACAAATTCTCTCCACTTATCCTTTATATACTTCCTTATTTTCTTTCCTTTATTTCCTTCCATTCCATTTCTCTCTTCAATTATCTACCAAATAATTCCAAAAATCATTAAATTAATTCCAATAAGTCAATTAATTAACATAATTAATTAATTAGTGAAATTTGGGCTGTTACACTCACTCCAAATTATGTAGATATTGGTGAAGATAATGAGCATAACAGTGATGATGATTCTTTAGGGGTCAAACTTGAAGATAGTGAGGAAGAAAGAGTTAATGAGGAAAACAAAGGCTTTGTGGTTGTGGAAGTTGATAAACCAGAAGAAGGTAATAGGGTTGACATCAGTGGTAGGAAATATAGATACAAGTTAAAAGCTAACAAGGATTCATCAACTGTAAGGTCCACCAAAAAAATCAGGTTGGTAGTTCCTTCAATGGTCATGCGTGGGAATCCAAGTTCATCAAAGTGTGTAGAACAAGATGGTGATTATGAAAGTGAAGAGTTGGGTAGCTCAAACCCAGATGGTAGTGATAATGAAAGGATACCTATATATGAGAAGTTTATAGGGGATTTGCTCAACAAAGACTTTGAGTTTAAATTGGGTATGAAGTTTAACTCTCTTGTTGAATTTAAGGATTCCATAAGAGAATGGTATGTTTTAAATGGTAGAGAGATTAAGTTTGTAAAAAATGAAATGGAAGGTAAACCATACATTTGATGGTCATCAATTCATTGTTGATTTTAGTAAAAAAAAAACATGTACATGATGTTTTTGGGAACTTGTGGGCATTCTATGTAGACATGTCATAACTCCTATGAGTTATCAAAAGTTGGATCCAAAACATTTTATAGATGACTGCGATAGTAGGGAAACATATAATAAGTGTTACTTATACAATGTGAGTCCTACTAATGGCATGAATATGTGGCCCAAGGTTGATGTTGAGGATATGCTTCTACCATCATTTAAGAAAGGACCGGGTAGACCTAGGAAACTTGATGAAAATGGTATAGAATGAGAATGTCTGGTGTTAGTTACAGGTGCACTAAGTGTGACAAGATTGGTCATAACTCAAGAAAATGTCAGAGGAAAGAACAAAACCCTGCTGCATTAAAGAGAAAGATTTGTCTATTTTTTATTTCTATCTTTTGTTGCATGTTGTTAAGTACTGCATCATGTACTATGGAGCATAACTTATGATGTTTGTGTTTTGGTGTCTTAGAGAAAAACACCTAGGGCTAAACCTGCTAATACAAATGGAAAAATGGATGAGCCTACAAATGAGCAAGTGGATGAGCCTGCAATGGATGAGCCTGCAATTGAGCCTGCAATGGACTATTTTCATAGTGAAATTGATGCATCAATCGAAGAAATAGTGGCCTCAGTTGAAGCTAAATACCAAGCAACTCAATCCTCTCAGATTGTGAATCCAACCCCTGACACTACTAAAGTTGTTGCTGATACCAAGTCTCCAAAAAAGAAACAAATGGTAGCCTCCAAGAAGAAATTTGTGTCTACCAAAAAGAAGAAAGCTGCTTAATGTTTGTAGTTTGAATCTTATTACTCTATTTGTAATGCATATAATGTGCTTAGTTTGAATCTTATTATTCTGTTTGTAATGCATATAAAATGTGCTTAGGTTGAACCTTAATTTGATGTTTGCAATGCAAATAATGTGCTTAGTTTGTACCTTAGTATGATGTTGAAGCATTGATGCAGACTGGTATTTTGGAATCTTTTGTACCTTAGTATGATGTTAAAGCATTAATGTATACTGATATTTTGGAATCTTTTGTACCTCAGTATGATGTTAATGCAGACCGGTATTAGCAACATTTAATTGTTTCTGTTTGATATTGTGAGCCTATTTTGAAGCATTACTTTGTTTCAATATGAGATTTGTTTCTATCTTATAAGTCCATTTTGACATTTACCAAACCAAACATGTAGACTGATATTGAACCAAACAGATATTGCATACAAGATATTGAACCAAACAGATATTGCAAACTGGTATTGTACCAAACAGATATTTTTCATTTCATTCAAGATTCAAAAATTACAAGGGATCTCATTGATCTTATTACAAGGGATTACATACATCTATAGTTCAAACTGGTTACACTTATATTCTACCTATTACAAAATATTATAGCAAAAAATATCCAAAATACAACAAGAATGTAAGTGATTGTCTGATTGGTTTTGTGATCTTTTGCAGCTTTCAACTTTTGTTTCTCGATCTTCTTGTTCTTAAATGCCTTCCCAAACTCATGACCAATCATCCTCGTTCTGGAAAAACAAAAAAATAGATGGAACTCGGCAAATAAATAAACAAGAAAATAAATATGAACGAAATTTTAACAAACCCCCCAAAATTTGCACTTCCAATATCTTCTTCCTGAGTTTGAGCTTGATTTCGAAACGTGAATTCTCATTGGAAGCTCGTATCCACAAATCAGAACTTTTCTCCCACTGGAAATGTAACTTGAACTCGCGCTTCCAATCATCAATAGAGGTACGAATTGAAGTTCACAAAAGAGAAAATGAAAATTTTGAACCCTAGCTGCAAACAAGAAAGAGGAAATGAAGAAGATGATTTATCCCATTTCATTTTACATTGTTTGTTTTATTAATTAGTAAAATGGAATTAATCAATTAAAAAATTCCCCTTTGTCACGAAGTAACATTATCATTAACATCTTAAATTACACGTAGGTTGTTACTTAAGTGAACAATGTAAAAAATGTTACGTTGTCAATACCACTAGGGGTGAGCAAGGGACGAGTCGGGATGAGTTATGACTAACCCTAACCCTATCTTAAATTTTGATTGGGATATTTTAATGATCCTAACCGTACCTAAACCCGAAAAAAATTCGATAATATATAAGTTAGTTTAGACCGGGTTAATGTAAGACGATATCGGGTTGACTCAAAATATATGTAGAAAAAATTTTTAGTGACTTAAGAAATTTATTATAGTATTTTAAAAAATTCATTTAAATAAGAAATGTGAATAAAATCATTAGCATGAATGAAAAACAATGAAGACATCTAAAGACAATTTTTAAAAATAAAAATCATGATGTAATTCTATATATGTCATCACCTTTTTATTTTCACTAAAACATAGTAAAAAGAATTAGAAAACATGATGTAAGAGAAAACGTGATGTAACATAACTAGAAAAGTATGAAATTTGGGAAGTGAGAAGATGTGTACTTAGTACTTACTTACTGTATATATTAAATTATAAGGTGGGAAGTAAAAAAGTCTATCGGAAATTTGGAATAATCTAAATATCTATACCTATATATAAAGGTAAAATATGATTTTGGTGTAGCCTTTTTTTTCTTCCAAATATACCATTTTTAGTTTTTATTTTAAATTTTAACTTCTCTTTCTAACAATTGGTGGTTATGTGACTATTTATTAAATTTTACACCATTATCTATTACTTCTATTTTATAAATAATAAATAATAAAATAAAAATTAAATAAAAATAATAGTACAATTTATATTTTAATCGGGGTGAGTATTATAAAAAGCAGACAGGCGGGCAAGTGCCTGTCTGGACGCTAGTACCACTAAGTTAAATAAATAAATAGTATCACATGTGCATTCATAATATTAGGACGTGTTGGGTAATCCGAGGGTCAACCCGAACCCTTCCGACCTGATATGGGATTTATTTTTTTTATATGAAACGGAAAAAAGACTAACCCAAAACTATTGAGTTGAAACGAATTTTTAAATTGGGTTGAATTATGTACATTCCTAAATACCACGATACATTTTAGTTAATAGATCCATTTAAAGTCTAAAAGAGAAGAATTTTAAAATGACAAAAACAGAATCTGTATTTTTTTTTTTTTTTTGAAAATCTTTTTTTCAAGTCCGTCCGAAATGGCTGGGGTTAAAGGATGTATTAACCCAAAACTAACTAAATTCATGTTCGTACTTCTTTTTATTAGTACTGTGGTAAGAAATTGAATAACCTGCGGTCGGTTTGTGAGGCAATGAACTAAAGCATGAAGAATTGGATGAGCATGGTGGCGATGGGTGCAGTAACAAACTCCACATTTCTTCTATCTTCTCAACCCATTCTCAAAACCATTATCCCCTTTTCCCTCACCAAAACCTTGCCTTATCTCGTTTGTCTCACCGCTCCCTCTCGCCGCTTCCTTTCCGCTGCTTCTTCCCTTCCTTCGGTGGTCTCCGCTGACCACAGTTTCAACTTCTCTGATTCTGGTCACCTTTCCATCCATCGTTCTGAATATGCAAAACGCTCCTTCTACTTCATTTTTTCTTCTTCATAATTTTAATTTATTAGTTTTTGTTTAAAGCAGGAGATGGAAACGGTGTTGCAGTTTCAAGGACAGGTCATAAAGTGCTTCTTAAAGGGATGACTTACTCTGAACTTGAAGTATGTTTCCTTTTTTTGTGTTCTGTTATTCTTAAGAAAAGTGTGTAGTGTATTCAATGTGTTCAAGTTGTGTATTGATGTTCCAAAATTACTCCTTTCTGTATAGATGGAGATGTATCCAGGAACTTCAAATGAGTCAGCCGTGGTTCTGCTTTGAAGAAAATCCATTTTAAATAAATTGATTTTGTAAAATTGATTCAGGTTAAAAGTGACTTGAAAGTAAAGTGATTTATGTTGGGATAAATTGCTGCAAAAGTGAGTAGTAGAGTAAATTTAGTGTAAAAGTCACGTTTGGACTCAAAAACTACAAATATTAGCTTTGAGTAGAATAAATCCTGAAAAGCATAATCAATTCTACTAAAGAGCAGCCAAACACGTTAGAATCAAACTCTAAGTGCTCCAAGCGTGAAACCAAACAATAAGTTATATTTTGATATAGTATTTTTCAAATGGACTTATATTTTAAGGACATAGGTAGCATATGTGTATATATTTATTGCGTGTTCAGAGTGGCAAGCAGCTCGGTACCTTAAAATTTGGTCTAGGGTTTGATACCTAATTCATGTTTATAGAGATTCACCATTTGGTGAGGCAGACCTGAAATGTACTCTAGATTAGATCTTCGAATGAGTTAGTCTTTGCAGTTGTGCTTTGCATGATTTATGACATGGGAAACCAAAAATATATTGTATACTTTTACATGTTAATAAAATGTGATGGTTATAAGTTAGTCATGAGGATTTGACATATTTAATTTCATTTCTAGGAATTTAACTTGAATATATTGTTTCTTTCTTCGGTTTTATGTTGAATATGTCATGATCCAAATAAAATATAAAATTGTGTATTTGATTTCCACTTGCTCACTCCTATTTTTGTGGCCAATGATACAGAAATGGGTTCAATCACATGGATACAGACCAGGGCAGGCCATGATGCTATGGAAGCGTATGTATGGAAACAATATGTGGGCGCATCATACTGATGAGTTGGAAGGTAATTTCTTCTTCATCTTCTCCTTCATGTATTCGAGACTCGGCAAAAACTTTTGATTTTGTAATACCTGTATGTAGCAGTGTTTAATCAATGAGTAATGTTAATGAACTAGTTCTTCAGATCCTTCTCCTGAATATATTGAACAATTGGTTATGAACTTTGAACTGTGTAATTTAAATTGACTAATAAGTCCTGTACTTTTATTTATTAATTTTGTCTTGTGATTTAGGTTTGAACAAAGATTTCAAGAAGATGTTGAGTCAAAATGCAGATTTCAAGGCACTTGCTGTGAAAGAAATTCACACGGCCTCTGATGGAACTAGGAAGGTTGAAATTATCCTTCTCTATTGTTTTTTCAGTTCTTATTATATATTTTGAATCTTTTATCCACCTAGTAATGCATGCCACCTTCGCGGTTACTTGATGATATTTAGGCTTTTAGCTTCTTGCATTGCTTGCTTGTATTTAGTTGTATATCTGGAAAATCTTCTTGTTGACTGTTTAAACTCACAGGATATTGCAGATTTTATTCACATTGGATGATGGGCTGGTCATAGAAACAGTTGTCATACCTTGTGATACCGGTAGGACTACCGTGTGTGTTTCCAGTCAAGTTGGGTGTGCCATGAATTGTCAATTTTGCTATACTGGAAGGCAAGCCTTGTTTCTGTCTGTAATGATTAATTCAGTGGCTACATCGTCATCTTTACTTTTGCTGCAAGTTTTTCATACACTAAATTTTGCAGAATGGGTCTTAAGAGACATCTTACTGCTGCAGAAATAGTTGAGCAGGCCGTTTTTGCCAGACGGCTATTCACAAGTGAAGTTGGTTCCATCACCAATGTTGTGTTTATGGTAGGTCAACTTTTGCATTGGGAATTCTAAAGACTATTGCATATCAACTTCTACTTTATTCACAGAAAAAGGAAAATTGGTCAGATTGCTCCTCGGAAATACTGGCCTAGGCTAGGCCAAACGTAATTAATTGATAAACTAGGTTTAAACTTCTTGAAAAGTATATTTCGCTAAAAAGGCTGACTAGATAATAAAATAACCTTTTTTTCACCGTGACAGTTCTTATCTTAGATTTTTATTATATGTGTTATTGCAAGCTAATAATTGCTATACTTTTATTTTAGGGCATGGGGGAACCTCTTCATAATATTGATAATGTCATTAAAGCTGCAGATATTATGGTGGATGATCAAGGGCTGCATTTCAGCCCCCGCAAAGTCACTGTTTCAACCAGTGGGCTTGTTCCGCAGCTTCGACGTTTCCTTAATGAATCCAACTGCACGTTAGCTGTTAGTCTGAATGCAACTACTGATGAGGTAAAAATTATTTTTTTGTTGCTATCTATTTGGTAGAGCACCCATAGAAGTAGTCATGAAAAACCAAGAATAGTAATAAACAAAGGATTGGCCGCACTAAAATCTATTATGTCAGGTAAGAAACTGGATCATGCCTATAAATCGAAAGTATAAACTGGATTTGCTTCTTGAGACGCTTCGGGAGGAGCTTTGCTTGAAACACAAATATAAGGTTCTATTTGAGTATGTGATGCTTGAAGGAATTAATGACAGGTTAGGGAAACTTCTTTCACTTTATTGTTTGTGTTGAATAAATGATTTTACACTTATTCTCGTTAGATAAAAACTCAACTGAGTGTGAAATAAAATATGACATCATGAGTGAGATAGTGTGAGACATTAGAAGCCCAAACCTGCTAAGACATATTTTAATTGCAAAATTCCTAAAATACCAAAGGCTTTGTGTTTGAATTTTTGATAGCGGCTGCGACAACCACTATTCTGCTACCCCATGTCCATTACCGGCTAAAGGCGCTCCGCTACACCGCACTATTGACAACACAGAAAAAGTTATAACATGTGTCACAAAGTTATTCTGCGAGATTACGAAATCTTAGAGCATGTCAAATGAGTACGTGATAATTTCTTATGAAAGAGAAATTAAGCTGAGATTAAGACAAATGTTTTGTATCACAATGATCAGATTTAGTCTTATGCCAAGGAGAACAACCCTGAAAAAGGAAAAACAAGTAGTTTGGAAAAGACATACAACTGGGTTCTTTAAGAGTGGCTCCTATGTTATCAAACTCGGCCGTTGCAGCCATTATCACGGCACAGAACAGCGAAACCAAGAAAACCAAATCAGGCCTTGCCGTTCCGTCACCAATGGGTGACTCGGATAATGAGAAAAGTTGTGAAAGCATATGACTTTCTCTTGAGGGAAGCCTATAATGTAAGTTAGCAGAAGACACATTAGGTTAAAATTGAAAAGCATACTTGGTCTAGACCAGTCTCAGAGCTTTCTGAGGCCCAACGATTGCAAGTATACCCGTGGTATCACATGATCCTGCAATTCCAACACTTGTTCGTGCAGCGATGCACATAGGATTAGATCGCTGAAGATTGCAGCAAAATCCGGAATATCGCTGTCAACTCGTGGAATCACAAGTTTGTCACATGAGTGTGTTTTTTAAGCCGGGTTGGATTTTTCTGTTGGAATTTTCTGCAGCAATGCTTAGTCGTTTTATCTACATAACCAATCTACACCTAGTGAAAAAAGCTTTCATTGTTATAGTTGATTTAGTACTTTGTGCAGTTCTTCTATTCTTGTTTTATAATATATTCCATGTCGAAAGACTTGAATGTTCTTGTTGATGATATCTACACCCCTTATTTTTGTGTAAAAATAAGTTTTTTCAGCTTTAATTTTTATAATGCAGCAATGAAGATGCAAAGAGGCTTATCGAGCTGGTAAAAGGCATCCCTTGCAAGATCAATCTCATCTCATTCAATCCGCATAGTGGATCCTTCTTCAGACCAACTAAAGACGAAAGAATGATTGAATTCAGAAATATGCTAGCTGAGGCAGGATGCGTAGTTCTTTTAAGACCCAGTAGAGGCGATGATCAGATGGCTGCGTGTGGTCAGCTAGGCAACCCCGGCACCATTCAAGCTCCGATGCTCCGTGTACCTAAGCAATTCCAAACGGCAGTTGGATGTTCAACATGATTCTTTATATCATTTCGTCTATAAATTGGTCCAACAGTTGATGAATTCGGTAAGGTACTCGTTAGATTATAGTGAAAATGGGATAGAATGAAGTGTCAATGTTTGCAGCATGTTGAAAATACTGGAGCTGAGGTAAACAAGGATATATGTTTGTTTCCATATTGCATCTCTCCACTTAACAATTAGTTGATTTGTTTTATAAATGTGAAGGATTCAAATTCTGCAAAGTTGGTGGATTTTTACGTGATATCACCATAAAGGAGCATCATGTTTAATTACTAGTATTAAAATAAAATAATATTGTTTTTTGTGTTTTTTTTAATAGTAGAATAAATGTGATTTTTCATAGGGATCAATTTTATATTGGTAAATACTGTAGTGCACAACATTTTAGCCCATAGTAATTCACAAGACTATGATTACATTGACCTTTGATCAATTTTTTATGAAGATTCTTTCCAGATACGATACGTGTAATACCACTGTTACATTGACCTTTGATAAAAAAAAAGTTATGAAGATTCTTTCCAGATACGATACTTGTAATATTACCATTGAAAAATACGATACATGGAATAGCGGATTTAGCAATGCCACATTTGAAAATTTATTTTCAAACTGCCACTTTCTAAAAACTATTTTCCTACCTACCATCTTTTTCACTCATTTTTTAATAAACAAACACATCACTCATTTTTCACTCAAGCTGGCAATTATTAAAAGCAAATAGAAACCATGATCAAAAGTTAGAGAGAGAGAGAGTCACACTTCTCTCTAAGGCAAAGTCAAGTTAGTCTCTTCAAGATGGAGTGGAAAAGAGTACAGAGTAACAAGAAAAATAAGTTCGAGAGGTATAGAGGGGACGTATTTCCGAGAGGTGTTTCAATTGGGGAAGGGGAAGGTAATTGCCTTTGTTATATCTTCTTCTTGGAAATCCCTTATAGAAGTAGAGCGGAAGACATCTTTAATCTTTTTGGGTGATTATGGAGTTGTGAGGGAGGTCATGATCCCTCAGAAAAGAAATAGACGGGGAATTTTTTTTGGCTTCGCGAGATTCTTGGATGTTGAAGATGTTAGAAGTTTAGCGGTGACGCTTGATAACTTATTCATTGATAACGTGAAGATTCATGTGAATGTACCGAGATTTGAGAGACTTGTTAAGATTGGAGCAGGAAGACCGGTTAAGTATAGGAGTAGAATGAGTCAGGGGATGAAAGGGGAGGAAGGAGGTAGAAGAAAATAATTCAAAGATGTAAGAATTGGGAGAGATCCTTTGTTGATGTGGTCATCAATAGTGCTCAAACAGGTTGGACACGCAAGGTTTCAGTAGCTTTGTCTTACCAATCTAAGGATTGTGACATAAGAAGGTTCAACAAAGCATTCGTCGGGGTCGTAAATGAACCATGTATGGCTTACAATATTCAGAACAACTTTGAGTTAGAAGGGTATTTCTCTATTAAGGTGACAATGTTAGGGGCACACCTTTGTCTGCTTGAAGAGAGTGAAGAAGGGGAAATCAAAGATTTGATTAGGGAAGCAGAATCGTCGTGGCATCAATGGTTCAAGGAAATCAGAGAATGGAGAGAGGAAGACGTTGATAAGAGCAGAATGCCTTGGCTCAGGTGTTATGGGATCCCCTGCCATGCTTGAAACTTCTCTTTTTTTGAAATTTTAGCCAAGACGGTGGGAACGTATGTGTGTGTCGATGAAAATACGTCGAAGAGTTCTTGTATGGACGTGGTGAGGATCCTGGTTAGGACTCAATGTGCTCTGGTTCTAAATGAAATTCTGAAGGTTAAGATTAATGGTGTGATTTTTAGTATTAAGATGGTGGAAGATAGTCATGGATGTAACACCCCACTTTCCAAAATTAAATAAAATACAAATATTTCAATTAAACATCAGAGTTTCCTTTCAAAAGTGGGATATCACATCCAAATAATTCAACATACTCATCATTAGATGGTTTTCAAAATAAAACAACGGAAATTATCCTTAGTCAACATTCACGGCCATCCGCCAAATCACACAAAAACATTCATTAAAAGGTTCACCAAACTTGATACGTCACAGGAAATAAAACAATTCAACATGAAGCAATTAAACGCACAGATCCCGTGTTACGTATCAGAGCATCCTACGACTCGACTCGCACACCACTATCCAAGCTAGCTAAGTACCTGGATTGTCTGTACCTCCGAAGAAGCACAGACCACAACAATAACAAAGGGATGAGAAAACATGATCAAAATTATTGGTAATACAGTACATGAAATAAAGGTAGTAATCATATAATTCATCACCCAACATTCATCAAACACGACCTACTGTCCAACATCAACACAACACACCATAATGCAATTATGCAACTCAACACCATGCATGCGGTACCGACTCATTGGTTCATTCAATCGAACCCCGGATAGATCACATACATCCGTCCTTGGCCATGATCTATCCCCACCATTCTCCGCAATACAGTACGGATGAATCACATACACTCCTCTTGAGCAATGATTCATCCCACCAAACACCATGATATGCATAACACCAAATGCACAATAATTGAACTCAAGCACACTAAGTGCACAGGATCCTCTGATCAAATCACCATACAATATATACACATTACACACCAATTTAATCATTTCAATATCCTAACATAAACCATTGCATAATCAAATCAAATCATACACACCAATGTACAACAACTAAATCCAAACACACTAAGCACACACGATCCCCTGATCACATCACCATACATCATACATACGTATTGTTCATCAATTAATCATTTTAACTGAAGTCACACGATCCTCCTGATCACATCACCGTACCTCATACATATATCACACCACCGATTTAATTATTTCAATTAATATTCAATACTACACAATTTCCCCTTTTAGCACCAAGTAAATAATCAGAAAATCATCTCAATTAATCCATGTTTTAGTTAAGATTTAATTAAACAATGACTCCCCAACATATTGGATATAAAAATATTTGGCAAATAATTATATTATCTATACCATGTTATAGATCTATTCATTAGCTTTCCAACGCTTCGAACGGGAACTAAAACCGACTTACAGATTAAAAGTTATGGCCAAAATCGTCGGAACAAAAATTTCCAATTTTCAACTTTTATACAGCATGCAATCAATTGCTTGACCCGAATTTTCACATTTTAGCCTCTGTTTTGCTGTGCAGTCGATTGTTGTACTAGTGCAATCGATTGCTTACTGTGTGCTTTTGAAAAATTATGCAGAAAATGGTATTTTTCACCAACCCTTCCCTCTTTGCTACCACAATCAATCCCCACATGTTAGGGTATTCACCAAACTCGAAAATCCACTAAATCATGAGTATTCTATGGGTTTTCTTCCTACATAAACTTCTACTCATTCACCATTACTCCACAATTTCAAATCTAGGGTTTTCTCCCTACATAAACTTCTACTCATTCATCTATCCTCTGCCCTATCATTACTACAACTATCACACACTACTCTAATCATTTCCTCCCTTAAACTTTCTCTACAGAACCAATATTCGTGTTCATCACTACTACTGCAGAAGTTACACAGAACCTCACCAATCTCACAACAACACATGCACAATTTCATCAATGGCAGCAATACTCATAAACACATCAATGTACACGAAATTCATCATAACAGTAACAATTATAAACACATACTCACTAATTCATCAACATACAAATCATGCTCCTCAAAATCCCTACGGGGTTAAGGAATCCCCTCTACCCAATTCATGTAAATACCAATCCCAATCAGTTTCTCCCCCTTACCTCGATTAATTGCTTCGATTGATGAAGAACCCCCAAGAATCTGACAACCCTAGCCTTCTTCTCTTCCCCTTGTTCTTTCTCTTCAATCTTTCTCCCAAATTGGTTTATCGTGTTCTCCTTCTTTTCTTCTCCTAAAATCCCCTTTTATTACTTATTCCATTAATAATAATAATAATAATAATAATAATAATAATAATAATAATAATAATAATAATAATAATAATAATAATAATAATACAAACACAATATTATTATTATTTATTAAATTATTATCATTATTTATTATATTATATTAATATTAACTCCATGGCTTATTAAAATAATCCTTATCAATTAAGGACACCCACCAACGCGCTTAGATACACTCCCCACACAAGGACACACTAAAAATACTAAATAATTAAAATGGGTGTTACAATGGACCTTTGCGTATTTTGATGAGTAACTCTAAGACGAGTAAGGAAGTGTCGTCGTCGGAATCAGAGAGCTCATGGTGCAGGTTTAATGATGAAGAAGGGGAGGATGTTTTGGAGTCTTTCAAGGCATTACATAATATTAAGGTGAATCTGGTTTCTAGTTCATCCCAGACTAAATCGGTTTCACCTTAGATAAACGACCTTGGTTTGGAACCCTTGGTTCTAAAGAGGTCGTTTTCTTCTAATGAGCTAGTTGAACCTAAGGTTCCTAGACCTCTAGTTACAGACTTTGATGAGGCTATTCTAGCGGCAAAGGAGGCGTTTGCTGCTAAAGTTTTGGTTGTTAATGAGGTTGATAGGGTGGTAGATACTCTTTTTTTAGGTGTTAGGTGTCAGGGAACCAGACTTAGACTTTCTTAACAGTCAGGGTATAAAGGTGTTTTTGAAAGGTAGAACTTTTGTGCCTCGTAAGAAGACAAAACTAAAAAGTTTGATGGAGATTAGTGGGCCTCTTTCCAAAAAAAAGGTTAGGCCCAGAAAGAGAAGTTTGGGTCAGGTCTCTTTGGGTTCTACAAGGACTGTGGATTCTATTGAAGAATTTTGTCAACCTTCTTTTTTTGATGTGCTGAAGGTAAGAAAATCTGGTGTTCAAAAGTCTATCCCTTTTGAAACTAGATTGGAGGAAAATGAGATATTCTCAAGAGGAGCCGTTCTTTGTTATGACCCAATCTCTGATTCAGATGTTCGCCATTGCAATCTTAAGGTGGAGAAAAACTTTGATTCTAATGTGGGATCCAAGGTTTGAAGTGTTGTCTCAAGATTGGGGTGGTAGCTAAAGATGGAACGAAGGATTTCTCTAATGAGATAGCAGAAGTGGAAGCAAGAGACAATGTCTTAGTTAAGGGAAAGAAGGCGAAAAATACGTTAGGGTCATGATAGTGGGCTCACTCAATATTAGAGAGAGATGGGGGGGGGGGGGGGGGGGCAATTTTACTAAGCGTAAACGGGTTAATTGTCTCACTAAATCAAGTAATGCGAATATCTTTTTGGTTTAAGAAACTAAGCTTAAGCTCATAGACGGAAAAATCGCTTCTGGGTTCTGCTTTATAGTTGATTTTGGTTGGTCCTATTGCAAATCAGTTGGTATGTCAGGTGGTATTCTTACTATTTGGAAAGAGAACACTTTAAGTCCAGTTTTTTCTTTTGTTGGTGAAGGTTTCCTTGGCATCAAATTCTTATGGAAGAAGGACTTCTATTATGTGATTAATGTTTATTCGAGTTGTTCGTTGGTTTTAAAATGGAAGTTGTGGAAGGAGCTGCTTGGGTATAAATCAAAATGGAAAGATGGTATCTGGATAGTTGGGGGAGATTTTAACGCTATCGCGGAAGCCTCTGAAAGAAAAGGTTGTTCTACGAGATCTAATTGTTTGGAAGTTAGGGAGTTTTCTAAGTTCATCAAAGATATGGGAATGGTGGATCCTCCGGTGATGGGCAAACGTTTCTCTTGGTTTAGTGGTGACGGAAGATCCTTGAGTAGGTTGGATAGATTTTTTGTAGATAGTGCTCTCTTGGGTAAGTGGGGAATGTTGAATTAGAGGATTGGTGTAAGGGATCTGTCTGCTCATTGTCCTATTTGGTTGAAGATATCTTCCAGAGATTGGGTACCAAAGCCCTTTAAAACTAATGATGGGTGGTTTGGAAAAGCAAAGTTTCTGAGTTTTGTGGAAGAGAAGTGGAAGAATTTCACGCTAACGGGAAGGAGTGACTTTGTTCTTAAAGAGAAGCTTAAGTTGTTAAGAGGGTGTCTAAGGTCGTGGAATAGAGAAGTTTTTGGTTGGTACGTCTTAAAAGTGGAGGATAACGTGTAGGTGATCAATGCTTTAGATCAAGCCCTTATCATAGTTGCAAGTGAAAGTGTGGAGGATTTGGCGAAGAGTAGATCTGATGCTTGTAAAGAAGTTTGGAAGAATCTCAGAGTTAAGGAAAATCTTTTTCTTCAAATGTCTAGGGTCAAGTGGAACATGGATGGGGACTCAAACTCCAGGTTCTTTCACTGTTATGCTAAAGGTAGGTCTAGAGACAAATTTATTGGGTCTGTGAATATTCCAGGTGGGGTTGTGGAATTAGTCGGGGAGGTTAAGAATGATGTCAAAGAGTTTTTTAAGCAAAAGTTTTTGGAGCATGATACTGGTAGACCAACGCTCGATGGTTTGACGTTCAACTCGTTATCTGGTGCTGAAGTAAATATGCTGGAAGCTCTGTTTCTTGATGCGAAAATTAAAGATGTTGTGTGGAGTTGTAATGGATTAAATAGTCTTGGGCCGGATGGATTTAATTTTGTGTTTCTAAACAAATGTTGGCACTTTATGAAAAAGGATATATGCAACTTCATCAAGGATTTTCATCATCATGCTCATTTACCTAAAGTGGCCAGTTCGTCTTTTTTTGACTTTGATTCCTAAAGTCTCTAATCCCCTTGAGCTTAGTGACTTCAAATCCATTTGTTTGGTTTCTAGTATGTATAAAATTATTGCAAAGTTGTTGGCGGCTAGAATTAAAAAGGTGATTCATGGTCTTATTTCGCATAATTAATCTGCGTTTGTTCCAGGAAGATTATTGTTGAATGGGGTGGTTGTCACAAACGAGGTGATTGACATTGCTACGAGGGATAAGAAGGAATATGTGCTTTTTAAGGTTGATTTCGAAAAAGCATACGATTATGTTAATTGGGATTTTCTTAGGAGCTTGATGACCAGAATGGGATTCAGAAAGATTTGGATGAAGTGGATGAATGTGTGCATTTTTCGGGTGATATGTCCATTCTTGTCAACGGTAGTTCAACGGAAGATTTCCAGGGTAAGAGAGGTTTGCGGCAAGGAGATCCTTTTTCTTCTTTTCTGTTTGTCATTGTGGTGGAAGCTCTGACTAGGATGGTTAACAAAGCCTCATCTTTGGGAGAGTTTGCAAGTTTTAGAGTGAACGAAGATACGGTGGAGGATATAATCTAATTTGCAGACGATACGTTGTTGGTAGGCGAAAGGGGTTGGAATATTGTTTGGGCTATTAAGGCTATTTTGAGGGGGTTTGAACTGGTGTCGGGCCTTGGTGTGAACTTCCACAAGAGTATATTGGTTGGGATTAATACTAATGATAATTTTTTGCAGGCTGCAACTACTTTTCTTAGGTGTAGAATCAATTTAGTGGGATTTACTTTTCTGGGCATACCAATTGGGTGTAATCTGAGAAGAGTTTTATCTTGGAAATTTATTATTGAGAAGTTGAAATCGAAGCTGGCAGGTTGGAAATGACGTATGCTGTCGTTAGCGGGTAGATTGGTGTTAATAAATTCGGTGCTTTCTAGTATTCGAATTTTTATGTTTTCTTTTTATAAGGCGCCAAATGCAATTTGGAAAGCCATTGATAAGATCCGTAGAGGTTTTCTTTAGGAGGGCGATTTAATCAAAAGCCTAAGATAGCCTGATTAAGTTTGTGAGGGAAAAACCTCATATACTATACATGCGTGTTTCGATGATGTCAAAACGCAACCACATGGAATAATCGATACTTGGCATTATCACCACAATGCACAAGCATACCTTATCTCTTATGTCTTATTTGCTTGCATGTTGTGTCATCAAATTAGTGTCATACAAGTCAAACATCATTGGTGTATTATATGTTGCATCGAGAAGTGTCAAAAACATAAAATTAGGCATTTTTGCAAAATACAGGTCTTTGAGTCGACCATTCGTCTGCTCGGGTCGACTCATATAAGGTGTCTCTAAATTGCATTTTCCACGGGTTGGCGCACGTCGACCTACCGGTCGATGCATACTGTTGTTATTTCTATTTGTCAAAAAATGCAGGCCTTGCATCGACGCATGGTTCTGTTTTGGTCGATGCATACTGTTTGTTTTTGCATAATCTGCTTTCACATGCTAGCTCTGGTCGACCGCTGCCTTCTACATAGGTCGATCGTTCGCTGTTTGCTGCATAATTTTGGTCTGTCCATTAATTTTGAAAAGTGGTTGTGTCAGTTATTTTTGGCATGATATAAATAAAAAGTTGTTCATTTCATTTCAAAAAAATTGAATCAATTGTAAAACACGAAAAGTGAAAGAGGTGCCATTAGTTCTCATCATCTTCATCTTCTACATTTCATACCACAACAATCACACACAATAATCTTTGATGTGCATTATGGTTTGTTTGAAGTGATAACGTCCGAAGTCGTTGATTGGGAATCCGGTTCGGGTTGAGATTTTGGCAGGTTTTTCTTGAATAAAACCTTGAGGGTTTTGTCCTCCAAGATTCACTGAATTTAGGGGTTTTGGTACGAATCTTATCAACATATACTCAGCTGAGTGAAGGTGATCGAGGAGCGGTGGGTTCCGTTGATCTAGTAGCGGTAATCGGTGAATTATGAAGGAGAGGTTCGGGTTCGATTGACAAGTGTTTGATATTAGTCGGGCTGGGGTTGAAGACGTAAGGTTGTTCAACCAAGGAGCTGTAATCGGAGGTTCATCCACAAGCAATCGAAGGACTTGATTCGACTCGAATCAAGGGACAAGAAGAGAAAGCATCTTCAACAACAAGGGCTTTTGGTTGTGCATTTGCTATTTTATTCCTGTATAAAGGATTCAACAACATGTTACATTTATATTATACGAGCTCAATTCTATTGTTAGAATTGAGGGCAGACGCACCCCGAAGCGAAGACGACGGGGGAACTGGCTTAACAAATCCTTGTGCCTTTTACATTATGCTTTTACATTTGCTTAACATTTCTGAGATTTTCGTACAAACAATTATATCGAATTTAGGACTGTTTTGAGTAAGTGCTGAAGTAATTTTGACTCTAGCACAATAGTTTATTGTACAAGGAAACTAGAGCTACTTAATCAAAGCCGAACTCACTTGGAGTGCTCCGCACGCCAAGTGTTTGATAAATTGTCTGAACTTAAATTCTCGTGTGCTGTCCATTTATTTTGTTGGCATTTTAAGGAATTGGAACTAGTCATACCAAGTAGTGATCTAAATCAAATTGGTAGTGTGACTAGTGTGGTGATTCTCATTTCTCATTATCAATTTCCATAAGCTAGACGCATGTTCGGTCTTCTAGTAACGGTTCGTTATAGACGGTAACTTTTCCACGCCCGCTTCCGCAAATTAAACAATTTTAAAAAAAACATATTTCATTGGTAGCGCCGACTCATTTTTTAAATAAGGGATCTATTCAACCCCCTTCTAGATCCGTGCCATCGTCTAACAAGTGGTATAAGAAGCACCGGTTCACTCCGTGCTTCAAGTATAACTTTGTAGAAAATGGCTAACGAACCTAAAGGGGCCTATAATAGAGCTCCCGTTTTTAATGGAGAAAATTACAGTTACTAGAAAGACTGTATGCGGGTGCACATTAATTCCATCAATAGAAAAGTGTGGAATGTTATTCTCAACGGTCCAATGGAAATAACTATGACCGATGTGAATAATGTGATTGTGCCTAAGCCCGAAGCACAATGGACTGATGATGATGAGAATAAATATAATTATGATTGGAAAGCCAAAAATATTTTGATCTCCTCATTAGGAGTTGATGAATATTATATGGTTTCTCATTGTTTAACGGCAAAAGCTATGTGGGACTCATTGCAAGTTGCCCATGAGGGAACCAATGATGTTAAGCTAGCGAGAATCAATATGCTAACACAAGAGTTCAATCTCTTTTACATGGAGCAAGGGGAAACCATTGTGGACATGCAAAACAGATTCACTCATCTTATCAATAGATTGCATTCACTATGTAGGCCAGTTGCCAATGATGTTGCTACTAACAAAATTTTGAGATGTCTACCGAAGGTAACTTCCATCAAAGAAGCTAACGACCTCACAATTTTGGATCTCACAATATTGTTTGGAAAGCTGCAAGAGCACAAACAAGTGCTTCTAAGCCTAGAGCAACATGAAAAGAAGGAAAAGAAGGATAAAAAAAAAATATTGAAAAGAAGTCTATTGCTCTCAAGACCTCTTACTCAAAGTCTTAATCTAAGGAGCATAGTGATTACACTTCGAGTGATGACGAAGAGGATGACAAGAGTGAGGATATGAGGCTGTTTGTAAAGCATTACAACCGCTATGTCAAAAAGAATGGCATCCAACACTCTGAGAAAAATCTTGTCAACTTCCGGAAACAATCTAGGTACTCTAGAAATGATGACTCCAAGGGAAACAAGACAAGAGGGTCATGTTATACTTGCGGAAAGACCGGACACTATAAACCGGATTGTCCCTTGAACAAAAAGGGCAAAGAAAAGGAAACAAGTAGATCACATAAAAAGCAATCTAAGCCACAGAGAGCGTATATAGCTTGGGAAAGCAATAGCGATTCCTCCGAGGATGAAAGCTCAAGTGATGAAGATGAATTCGTAAATCTTTGTCTTTCCGCCCACCAAAAGAACAAAAAGAAACAGGTACGACATGCCAAATATGAAAATTCCTCTAAAATGTCTCATTTTGAATTACAAACTGCTTTCAATACTTTGCATTGTGAAGCAAAAAAATTCTTTAAAAGACTTGCCTCAAATAATCAAATCTTTGCTCACTTAGAGCAAAAGATTCGTGAGTCTGAAAAGAAACTTGAGGCACTTAAAGCTTCCATAGTGGAAAGTACAAAAGCAGGTTGTGAGGACCTAAGAAGTAGAGTAGTTAACTTTGGGTGTGACACTTGTTACATTTGGAAAAATGAAGTTAAAAACCTAAATGCCAAACTTAACAAGGCTCTAAAGCCCAAAATTGCTTTTGCCATCGATAAATCTAATTTTAGAAAGAGCATGGTAAATCCATATCAAAAGTACACGTATGTTATAAGAGACAATGATAGCAAAAGTAATTCAAAAGTTAAATTTTCTTGTTTATATTGTTGCAAGAAAGGCCAATCCATTACCAAATGCCGTTTTAGGAGATTTTTGGTTCCTAAAGGCATTTATCAATGGTTGCCCAAATGCGACCATTTTGCCACTCACAACTTAGGACCCAATAAGTCATTGGGTACCTACTCTTGTTAATTGTTTTTAATAGGTACAACGTCTTGAGACCACCGAGAGAAGATAGGTTCTCGATAGTGGCTGCTCAAGACACATGACAGGATACATATCTCTCTTCATCGACTTCGTGGAAAAGAAGAAGGAGTATGTAACCTATGGAGATAACAATCGCGGTGCAATACTTGGAAAAGGTAGTGTAGGTAACCCTTCTTCCACTACTATATATGATGTATTGCTTGTCGAGGGCCTTAAACATAATCTCATTAGCATTAGCCAATTATGCGACAAAGGATACAATGTATCGTTTTCAAAAGATTGTTGCAAAATTGTGCATAATGATGAAATGAAGAGTGTGTTTAATGGTCTAAGAGTAAACAATGTCTATATGTTGGACTTGAATGAAGTATCATTAACAAGTGATCAATGTCTCATAAAAATGAGTGAAGATTCATGGTTATGGCATAGACGTCTAGCACATGTTAACTTTGACTTGCTAAACAAGGTAGTGTCAAAAGATCTAGTCATAGGTCTGCCCAAAATTAAGTTTACCAAGGATCACCTTTGTAATGCTTGCCAAATGGGAAAGAAAACGAGGATCTCTTTTAAATCTAAAAATATCGTTTCAACTACGAGACCTCTCGAGCTTCTCCATATGGATTTAATTGGGCCATCTAGAATTAAAAGCCTAGGTGGTAACTATTACGGGTTTGTGATAGTTGATGACTTTTCTAGATTCTGTTGGACCATCTTTTTGGCTAGCAAGAGTGATACTTTCGATGCCTTTGAAATATTTTCTAAGCTTTCCCAAAACAAATTAAACACAAACATTGTCTTAATTAGGAGTGATCATGGAGGTTAGTTTGAGAATCATTTGTTTGAGGAATATTGCGGTAAACACGAAATTGATCACAACTTCTCCGCTCCTCGTACCCCTCAACAAAACGGGGTGGTGGAGCGTAAAAATCGTATTTTAGAAGAGTTGGGGAGAACAATGATCAATGAAAGTACATTACCTAAATATTTTTGGGCCGACGCCATAAGTATGATATGTTATGTTTTGAATAGGGTGCTCATTTGCCCCATTCTAAATAAAACACCGTATGAACTTTTAAAAGGGTGCAAGCCGAATGTATCTCACCTACATGTATTTGGTTGTAAGTGTTTTGTGTTGAATAATGGAAAGGAAAACTTAGGCAAATTTGAATCCAAGGCTGACGAAGGTATCTTCCTCGGATACTCTCAGTCAAGTAAAGCCTATAGAATTTATAATAAGAGATTACTTACCGTTGAAGAGTCTGTACACGTAACATTTGATGAATCTTGTTCGAGAAATGTCAGAAAAGGTAGTGTTGTTCATGGTGCAGGTACATCTACGGAAGACATACTCAAAGGTTCCGAGTCGGGAATTGATCAACCCGACCAAGCCAAAGTTGAGGAGCAGAAAGATGACAGCCATGAAGAAACCGAGGAAGTTCATCTATCTATAAAAGATGATCTCCCTCCAGCTTGGAAGTCTTCCAAAGACCACCCTATCGACAATATCCTCGATGATATATCAAAGGGGGTGACGACTCGGTCTAAGATAAGTAATTTCTGTTATCACTTTGCTTTCGTTTCACAAATGGAACCTAAAAACCCTAAAGAAGTCTTACTCGAAGAACACTGGTTTTTATCCATGCAAGAGGAACTTAATCAGTTCAAGAGAAATGATGTTTGGGACCTTGTCCCTCCTCCACGAGGTCATCATGTAATTGGCACCCGATGGGTGTTTAGGAACAAATTGGATGAAAATGGGGTAATAACTCGCAATAAGGCGCGTTTAGTCGCGCAAGGGTATAACCAAGAGGAAGACATCGATTATGAGGAAACTTATGCGCCAGTTTCCCAACTCGAGGCTATACGCCTTTTACTTGCTTTCGCATGTGTGAAAATTTTTAAGCTATTTCAAATGGATGTGAAAAGTGCATTCCTTAATGGCTATATAAATGAAGAAGTTTATGTTGCCCAACCTCTGGGTTTTGAATCCCATGAGTATCCTGATCACGTATACAAATAAAAACGTGCCTTGTATGGACTCAAGCAAGCCCCTAGGACTTGGTATGAGCGTCTAAGAAAGTTCCTTCTTGATCAAGGATACTCAAGAGGAAAGGTAGACACAACCCTCTTTATTAAGCGTTAAGGAAAACACTTAATTTTGGTGCAAATTTATGTTGATGACATTATATTCGGATCAACTAACATGAATCTCGTAAGAGAGTTTTCTAACCTAATGCAGTGTGAATTCGAGATAAGTATGATGGGGGAGCTCACAAATTTTCTCGGGTTATAAATCAGGCAACTTGAGGAAGGGACCTTTGTAAGTCAAACAAAGTATTGTCTGAAGCTTCTTAAGAGGTTTGACATGACAAGTTCCATAGCCATTGACACACCAATGCCGACTTGTGCAAATCTCAGTAGAGATGAAAATGGTAAGGATATAGAGGTAAAACGATATCGAGGTATGACCGACTCTCTTCTTTATCTTACCGCCTCTAGACCCAATATTATGTTTAGTGTTTGCATGTGCGCTAGATATCAATCCTCTCCTAAGGAATCCCATCTTAAAGCAGTTAAGTGCATACTTCGATACCTTTCAAGTACTCCAAAGTATGGGCTATGGTATTCTAAAGGAAACAATTGTTCCTTGGTTGGATTCTCCGATTCCGATTTTTCCGGGAGCAAATCGGATAGGAAAAGTACCAGTGGTACTTGTCACTTATTTTCAAACTCTTTGGTTAGCTGGCGTAGCAAGAAACAGGTTTCTATTGCTTTGTCAACCGCCGAAGCGGAATACGTTGCCGCCGACAGTTGTTGCGCTCAAGTCGTATGGCTTAAGCAACAATTGTTAGATTTTAATCTCAAACTTGAGTGTATTCCGATCTTTTGTGACAATACTAGTGCTATTAATCTTACCAAGAATCCCGTGTTGCATTCACGCACTAAGCATATTGAAATACGACACCACTTCCTTAGGGATCACGTGGAGAAAGGCGATGTGGTTTTTGAACATGTTGATACTAAAAATCAACTAGCAGATATTTTCACAAAACCTCTTGCTACTGAGCCTTTCTTTCATATCCGACGGGAGTTAGGTATTCTCGATATTTTGGATCGTGTTTAGTAACAATTCTTGCACATCTTTTATATATCTATGTTTTCATCTACTTTGATTATCGGATATCTAACCAATTGAAGATGTTGAAAGTACATGTGTGTGTTTTTCTAGCTACCTTTGGAATGAAGGTGATATCTTTCCTCAACTCCCTCTCTCTTTCGATTCTCATGTTCACAAAATGCATCAAATTATGTGTTACATTTGTCATATATGTCATATTATATGTATTTTGTCTATTTGAATGCTTGAAATTTGTTGTGGCTGGTTATTTATGTATCTTTGTTGCTTATATGATCATAAATGTGAAAATATGCTTGTTTTGCCTGCATGAGTCGACCTAAACAGGGTCCGATCGCCTCACAAAAGTGTCCCCAAAATTGAAATTTTGTTCGGGTATGCTCAGGTCGACCTACCGGTCGACGCATATCTGTTGATTTTTGAACGTGAATTTTTTAACACAGTATGCGTCGACGCATACAATGAGCGGTCGATGCATCGCGCGAAAATTGTCAAATTTTTAAAGAAAAACATTCAAAATTCCTCTCATTTTAATTTTTGATGACTCATTTAATGTGTATCATTATTTTTTGCATTGTAACTTGACACTACATCTCTCCTACACCCTATCACTCTTCTCTTCCCTATACCTAAATAGCTCCTACAAAAAGGGTAAAAGTCTTAAACCTCTCAACACATTCAAGCATCTTCTCCAATCTTTGCAAATCATCATCAACCTATCTTTCTCTTCATCTCTTTGACATCAACAACCATGGCTGCCAGAAGAGCGATAGGTAAACGATCTTCAAGGGCTTCCTCATCTGCATCCCTTCCAGTTTTCGCCATATCGTTTGTTCCTCCGGAATTTACCGAAAGCTTCACCAATTTTTTTAGCAAAAGATCTGTGGTCAAGCAACACGCTTATTATCGTCTCACTGATGATCACATGCACATCCCTCACATAATCAGTCTACTTGATTTTCAAGGGATTAACAACTTTCTGGAGTGTAATACAAAGTATAATGAGGACCTTGTATGGAGTTTCTGTACATGTCTTCATGGTAAGTTTCCGGGTTCTCTATTTCACACTAAGGTTGGCAACACAAAGGTTAGTCTCACTACTGCTGTCTAGAAAATATTCTTTGATATGTCTCTTGATTCGGACAAGCCTCTCTTTGAGGTCACCGACACCCACACGGTTGAAGGCTATGAGTTCAAGACAACTTTGAACTCTATGTTGAAAAAGCCGTATGCTGTTGATATTGTGGCAAGCGACTTATTTCCAAAGACCGTCAACACAGGAAAATTGAAGCCACATGATAGGATTCTACAGTGGATTGTGGCACGCATTCGATGACCCAAGAAAGGTGGTTTCTCTAGAGTTGATCAGGCAGAAGTTCACTTAATGTACATTTTGAGAAATAAGATTAAGATTGATTGACCTTATTACATTGCGAGCATAATTTATGCTCTTAGCGACTCAGGTTTTGGTACAGCTCTCTCTTATGGGTCCTTTATTCAAGAGATCTTAAATAATGCAAAATTTACGCTTCCGGGACTGTCCTATACATCTCTCACGCATGATCAAGAGTTTTGTCAAAAAACTCTTTCCATGATGGGTTATATCTGGCTTCATGATGAACAACGGTACAAATTTGTTGTTAAAGCCACTACTTCTCAGTTAGAGGATTCCGATGAGAGTAATAAGGAAAGTGAAGAGGATGAAGAAGAAGACGAACAAGATGAGCAAGATGATCGACAACCAATGGAAATTGCAGATCAAATAAATGAGGATTGGGTTGCACACACATCTCCCACCTATTCGAGTAATGATCAAGGTTGGGGCCAATGGCAACATACCGGGTGGGCAACATTGCGTGACTATTATCAGGCCCCACAATACTCAGAGTATCAAGAAACTTTGCAGTGGGGTCATGAGCAATCTCAAAATTGGGGTTATGAGGAATCTCCCCAGTGGGGTTATGGAGTGCAACCACACTTCACAAACCCTCTGCAAGAACATTCTTCGGAACTTCTAGACGTGATGACAGACATGCAAATACAGCAACGTGCCTTCATAACTGCTTAAGATGAGCGGCTCGTCCAACTTCAAAGTCAATTCGAGACACAAACTGAAAGATTCAACACTTTCTCCTCGAATATCAATGACCGGTTAGATGCTCTAGTTAAATCATCTGAAAGTCAACACCGGGTTGTCTCAAACAGTCTTAATACCTTGAACAGTGTTGCTTTGGAATTTACTGACATGGCAGATCTGTATCGTGGAAGAGGCCAACACTTCAGGGGGAGGAGACATTGAAGAATATGCATCGAGCATACTTGCATCTCATCTTTTATGTTGTCCTGTTCGTTTGCATTATATTAACTACTTTCTAATTGTGACAATGACTTGCAATTTAAATTTATATGTCATTTATTAGCAACAATTATTATGACCTTTATTGATATTTGTTTTTATTTTTTTAATCTATTGTTTCTTGATCATTGACGTTATCATGTGTGGATAATTGTTCATGTTGTGTGTGTACCTGTTGTACCTATTGTGCTTTGAGCATTTTTTTCTTAACCAATCTCTCTTTCTTTTTGATGTTGTCAAAGGGGGAGAAGAGTGTGCCAAGCTAACATTAATAGTAAAACCATGAAGACGTCGCAAATAAAGACATTAAGCAAGGGGGAGGATAATTCTGCACATCACACAAGCTGGTTTCGTATATTTTGTTAGTTATTTTTGGCATGATATAAATAGAAAGTTGCTCATTTCATTTCAAAAAAATTGAATCAATTGTAAAACAAGAAAAGTGAAAGAGGTGCCATTAGTTCTCATCATCTTCATCTTCTACATTTCATACCACAACAATCACACACAATAATATTTGCTGTGCATTATGGTTTGTTTGAAGTGATAACGTCCGAAGCCGTTGATTGGGAGTCCAGTTCGGGTTGAGATTTTGGCAGGTTTTTCTTGAATAAAACCTTGAGGGTTTTTTCCTCCAAGATTCACTAAATTTGGGGGTTTTGGTACGAATCTTCTCAACATATATTCAGCTGAGCGAAGGTGATCGAGGAGTGGTGGGTTCCGTCGATATAGTAGCGGTAATCAGTGAATTGTGAAGGAGAGGTTCGTGTTCGATTGACAAGTGTTTGATATCAGTCGGGCTGGGGTTGAAAATGTAAGATTGTTCAACCAAGGAGCTGTAATTTAAGGTTCATCCACAAGCAATCGAAGGACTTGATTCTACTCGAATCAAGGGACAAGAAGAGAAAGCATCTTCAACAACAAGGGAGTTTGGTTGTGAATTTGCTATTCTATTCTTGTATAAACGATTCAAAAACAAGTTACATTTATATTATACGAGCTCAATTCTATTGTTATAATTGAGGGCAGTCGTACCCCGGAGCGCGAACGGCGGGGGAACTGCCTCAACAAATCCTTGTGCCTTTTACATTACACTTTTACATTTGCTTAACATTTCCGAGATTTTCGTACAAATAATTATATCGAATTTAGGATTGTTTTGAGTAAGTGCTGAAGTGATTTTGACTCTAGTACAATAGTTTATTGTACAAGGAAACTAGAGCTACTTACTCAAAGCCGAACTCACTTGGAGTGCTCTGCACGCCAAGTGTTTGATAAATTGTCTGAACCAAAATTCTCGTGTGCTGTCCATTTATTTTGTTGGCATTTTAAAGCATTGGAACTAGTCATACTAAGTAATGATCTAAATCAAATTGGTAGTGTGTCTAGCATGGTAATTCTCATTTCTCATTATCAATTTCCATAAGCTAGACGCATATCCAGTCTTCTAGTAATGGTTCATTATAGATGGTAATTTTTCCACGGCTGCTTTCGCAAATTAATTTTTTTAAAAAAACCAATTTTATTGGTAGCGCCGACTCATTTTTTAAATAAGGGATCTATTTAACCCCCCTTATAGATCCGTGCCATCGTCTAACAAAGTTGAGAAGTTGTGTTCAGAGATAAATAAATGGGAGGCCTTGGGGTTAAAAACATAAAAGAATTTAATCTTGCCTTACTAACAAAGTGGAAATGGCGTATTCTCGGTGAATCTAACACATTGTGGAGGAGGGTCCTTGCAGCTAGATATGGCCCGATTAATTCTTTGGTTTGTAGTAAAGATATGAGGGGTGATTCCTCTTCATCAAACTAGCGGGAAGATGTTCTGAACAATGATAATATTATTGATGCAGGAAATTTCAGTTTTGTCAACTCAGTAGCCTTTAAGGTTGGAAACGGTAAGAGAACTCCTTTTTGGCTGGCCAAATGATGTAAAGATGTTACTTTAGCCGAATTCTTTCCAATTCTATTTGAAGGATGCAGAAACAAACTATCGGTAGCGGATGACTTTGGAAGTTGGACGGAGGAAGGCTGGGAGTGGAGGCACGATGAATTTCAGGAGCATCATCTCGATTCTGCTGTTACTAAAAAGATTGAATTGTTGCAGGTGCTGGAAAACCAGTGTCCAGATTTGGTTAAGGAAGACGTGGTGGTTTGGTTGAAGGAGGCTCAACCTTCACAGTTTGTTTTTTTGGTGAATGAGGTTTATCGTCATTTGATGATGTTAGGTCCGGCTGCTGAAATTCAGGAAACTTTGAGGAAGGCGTTTTTTGGTTATGGAAAGTTAGAGTCCCGGCTAAACTAAAGATTTTTGGTTGGAAGGTGTTTTGGAACAGAGTTCCAACGAAGATGACGTTGAATAGAAGAGGAGTTGATGTGGATCTTAAGTGTTGTTTCTGCGACGATTTCAATGAGGAGTTGGTTCATCTGTTCTTCACTTGTAGGATATCTTGTCTTGTTTGGAGGACAATTAGTGATTAGTGTGGGAATCATGTTAGCTTTGAAGGGAAGGTAGTTAGGTTGTGGCTTGATTGGTGTGGAAGTCTCTATCCAAAAGATCATTCTTCTATTAAAGGAGTAATTTGCTTGGTTGTCCTTTGGTCGATTTGAAAGGAGCGTAATAATTTTATCTTTAACTCATATTTAGTTAGTGTTAACAATATCGGTTGGAATATAAAGTTTTTTTCTTAGAAATGGGGTTGTTTTGGGGAGATTCCTTACTCCAACTCTTCTTTTTATGACTTTTGTAAGAATCCTAGTTAGGATTGGAGTGTTGGTTAGGAATTTCTCTGTGTATCTTTGTTAGCTCCTAAATTCGACGTCTCTTGCAAAATAAAGGAATTTAAGAAGAAATGCCAAAAACAAGTTGAAAGCAAAGGTTGATCGAAAGGCGTGAGGCAGCTGAAGGAAGGAGTCGAAGAACTCACCAAGATTGAAGAGAAACCACAAGGGCTTCGACCGTTTATGCTGTTTGGTGATTTATTGAAGGTTTGAAATTTAAAAGTTTTGGAGGGAACAATTTCGTTTGCCAAATGCCTAAGAGGACACGTGGCACTTTATGAGCAGTAGATCCATGCATTATGACAAGTGGCGAAAGGTGGTGATGTTGGAGGTTATTAGAAGTTGTTTTTTACTATTATAAATAAGGTGTCTTAGACATGGAATAGTGTGTTGTAAGTTACCATTGTACAAATTACTCTTAGAATTACTCCGAGTATCCGAGCGTAGAGAAAGCGAGTATTATAGAGAATGTACGTGATGTAAACGCACCATCTTTTATCTTAATGAAATTTGCTTTACTTGCTTTAAACTTTACAAAGTCTTTTATTTTCTTTGCACTCTTCTTCCTTATTTTCTTTCTTTCTTCTTTCTCTATGCAATTCCTTTCTCTTCGTCCTTAATCTAATCTTTCCTCTCCAAACAAACTTCTTTCTCTTCTTTATTTTATCTTTTAATTTATCCCGTAGTCGAACAAGATGTTTCTTTAGATTCTTTTACCCCAATATTGCCTAAGTGTGGAACTTAGATAGATTTCCAAAGAAAAACCTTTTTAGCACATGTCCTAGGATCAATCTGATCGATCCTGTGAGTCACCAAAGTTAGATTTGGAAGATCAGCGGTTGTTTTCCATTTCTCAAAGGAAACAAAATGGCATGCCTAGTGGGACAATGCTAAAAAATCTTTTTGTAAAACTAAATTTACAAAAATTTGCAGTCGTGTTGGTCCTTTTCGTGAGAAGTGCATTTTATGTTACTAAGAAGTGGTAGAGTTACCGCTGTAAATGAAGAAAGACGACCAAGACGAAACATTAGGAACATGGCTACGGATGCGAACCTGCTAGATAACCCCAACCGTCAAGGAGACGGTTCCGGTGAAGGAATAAAAGACGATGGAGTTCCCCTTCCGATACCGTCGACCGGAGAACAAACGGTGCTTCCTGTGAGGCCAGTACCGACACCCTCCGTACTTGGGGCTGGATCGACGGTGATAAGACCTTATAGTCAACCAGTGTTGGAATATATAGGCCTTGCAATGTCAAATCCTCAGATATTGTTAGGGGGAAGTTCGACTTCCAGACAGTTTTCTCCCCCTGGGTTTTCACAGTCACCAAGAAATCCCCCATATGGGATGCCCACCACTGTAATGCAAGGGCTCCAAAGTGCGCCCCCATATTCTCAGGTCATGCAATCGCTTCGCCATTACAAGGGTCAGGATCTGGTGTGAACATGGGTCGAAATTCCCAAAGCCAGAGCTTAGGGTATTCGACGCAAGGCCCAAACTTGACCAACACCTCAGTTTCCTGTTTGAGACAGCAGATGGATGAAAGTAATTTACAAATGGTTCAGACCTTGTCACAAACCATGGGTGAAATCTTTCAACCATTAATCCAAAATACAACTCAGACCAATCAACAATTGGCGGTACAACTGACAAGATTGGCTGAATTCATGGGGGTACCCCCGTTAGCCAGAAATCAAGTTCCAATAGCGGACATCCCACGAGAAAACTTGGGAAATACGGCAGAAATCGATATAGGAAACCAAGGGAGGATGACCCCTCCTGCAGTCAAAGTGCTTAGGGAAGAGCCATTGCGAAATCAGGCCCGTGTTCTGGGAGAAAGAGACCCAGGAGTGGTTATCGTGAATCGAAACCAGGACGCGGACAATGTAGTCCAACAGGTTCGACGAAATAACATGGCCGTCGATAATAATCTAGCAGCCATGGTCGAGAGAATTATGGCCAGAAATGGTTTGAACATTGGGTTCACCAGGCCAAATTACACTTCACCTATAGCAGATTATATCCTTCAGGCGGAGTTACCCCCTAGGACAAAAGTGCCCAAGTTTACTAAGTTTTCAGGAGATACGACGGAGTCCACTGTCGAACACGTGGCCTGTTATCTAATCGAGGCTGGAGAGATAGCGAATGATGAAAGCCTTAGAATAAAATAATTCCCAAATTCTCTTACTAAAAATGCCTTCACTTGGTTCACAACGCTACCCCCTAATACGGTGTGCAATTGGACCCAGTTAGAGCGTTTATTCCATGAACAGTTCTATATGGCCCAGACTAAGATTAGCTTAAAAGAACTTGCTAGTGTGAAGCGTAAGTTTTCTGAGCCAATTGAAGAATACCTTAATAGATTCCGTTTGCTTAAGGCCAGATGTTTCACACAGGTCCCTAAACATGAGTTGGTCGAAATGGCCGCTGGGGGCCTTGACTATTCCATTAGAAAGAAGTTGGATACCCATTATCTAAGAATAAGAAGGTAGCTTTTGTCGAATATAATGAGAATGTCGAAGGATTGTGGATGATCCTGTGTGCTTCGACGAAGGCGAAGTGGATCTTGCTGAACTCAAACAAGGACCACCTTACTCGTGTAAAGTACTAGCTCCCCCATAGGGGAAGGGTTGTGTCAAATCTGAAAAGAACGATAGGTTCCCAAAGAAAACATATACTTTTGACATCACAAAATGTGATGAAATCTTCGATTTGTTAGCCAAAGACAGACAAATGATAGTGCCACCTGGTGATAAAATGCCGTCCATAGAACAAAGGAAGAAAAAAGGGTTTTGTAAATACCATAATTTTCTGGGTCATAAAACATCTCAATGTTTTCTTTTCAGGGACCTTGTTCAAAATGAAATTCAGGAAGGACGTATGAAGTTTGGAGAGAAGGCTAGCGGCCAGATGAAGGTCGACACAGACCCTTTCCAAATGGCGGACGCACATTATACAAAAGCAGTGGAAGCCAACATGTTCGAAGCTACTGATGGCTGCGATTTTTCAACCAACATGGTCGAAGCTACTGATGGCTGCGTTTTTTCAACCAACATGGTCGAAGCTACTGGTGGCTGCGATTTTTCAATTGACATGACAAAAATTACTGATAATCTCATAGATGAGGCTGTGATGGCAAAAGTCACCATGAGCTTTGGACGAAAGGACTGTGTGGAAATGGCAATTGATGACCACGACCAAAGGGATGAAGGTATAAGTTCAAATAACAAAAGCAATCTAGGGTGGGAGATAGTGACCAAAGAAACTGCTGATATCTTCGTCAAAATTGATCAGGCCACTAAAGGTGTGGAGATGGGTCTAAGGAAGCTTAATCTGGTTGAAGAAGTTGAGATTAATATGGTAGAGATCACTCAACACGAAGATGTAGGGGATAGTGAATCAAATTACCAGGGGGCACACACTAGGGAAGCGTACCCAGAGCAGGAAGAATTGATTGTTGCTTTCCTCCACCGTTGCCAAGAGAGAGGATCTAGTGTGATGCTATGTCCTTGATGCAGTGTCATTTTTAACAAAAAGGTTGCACAGAAGATAGAGGGAACACGGAGGCTAAGACAAGATAAGGAAAGGCCCAGATTCGACCCTTGAAGTAGTCTTCAAAAGAGATCTGAGCCCCGCACAAGGCCTCCGACAAACAAACCCACTAGTTTTAAACCTAACGCTGAGGCCACTAATGGAAAGTGGACAAAGCTTAATGAGAATAGACAACAAGGGCATCAGAGGTGGAAGAACTTTGAGGTGCAACGAGGATCTTCATTAAGTTATCAAACGGAGTTTCAGTCTTCAAAAGCTGCCCATGTATCTGAAAACTATAAAGGAAAGAATCCCTTGTCTCGATCACAATGGAGACGTGAACAGCGTAAGAGAAAAGCACTCAGGGAAAGTGCACAAAGGGACCAGCCAGGATCTAGTACCAATGTTCCTGTCGAAAATGAAGGAGGACGAACGAAAGCATTTGGGAAGACACCTGCAGGACGAAAATTATTTCCGACACAGGTCGAAGAGAAGAGAAAACCGGTTGAGGTCGACGATGAAATGACCGATAATTTTGATTCAGACTCTGACGATACTCTGGATATTTTGGTTAATGTAGTATCGGTGATGCCTAGGGAATTTGACAGAATTTCCGTGGTTGAAAACATGGACACCTATACGTACTGGGAGATGGCGGCTTATAAGCCTGTGTGTTACTATGTGATGAATAATGGCTGCATCGAGGAGCAAAACACATTCTTCGAACGGCCCACGGAGGCGATGAAGAATCATCTGAAACCTCTTTATATTACGACAAAATGGAGAAAGTCCTAGTTAATAGAATTTTGGTGGATTGCGGCGCCACACTGAATCTTATGCCGCATTTCCTGTTGAACAAGATTGGAAAAGATGAGACAAATACAAAACCGCACAACATGGTATTGTCAAACTATAAAGGTAAAGTGGGTTCGACCATGGGGGTCATACAAGTGAATGTCACAGTTGGAACCATTACCCGCCCAACTGTCTTCATGGTGGTAGAAACCACTGCCAACTATAATTTGCTGCTTGGAAGAGAGTGGATTCATGGAGTGGGGGCGGTGCCATCTTTAATGCATAAAAGGATCGCCATCTGGAGACCAGATGGCATTGTCGAAAACATTGAAGCAGATCAAGGATATTTTAAGGCACCCATAAATCATGTTTATTGAAGACAATTTGACAAACATTTGGCCAGCATAGGCCCTTGCGTGCCTGCAGATTTCGAATTTGCACCAAACGACGAAGTGTATTGCTCACTTTATCTACATCCCGTCGACGGTTTCCGCTGGGATAAGGAAGTGCCAGGTGAGAGGCTCCCATACCTTGGCACACTTCCTATAGACCCCACTGGATGGGGAAGTGAATTTATTGATGATGACTGAAGCCATAGCGCTTTAAAGGATTTCGGCCTACGTGGCCGAAACTAAACTACAAACGGCCCTGGAGACTGTCAACAACAAAATGGCTGAGAGAGCCAATGAAGAATCTGAACAAATAGGCTCAGGTGGGCATTTCGACCCTGAGCCTCCCGACAAGATTCAGGATGAAGGTCAAAGGCTCGACGCCATTTATGACGATAAGCCTCTGGGTTTTGAAAAAGATCCCTTGGCCAATGATGTTAAAATGCTGGCGCAAGATCCATTAGAGGAAGTAGATCTGGGAGATGGAATAATCAAAAGGCCGACGTATATTAGTGCCAACCTCGACCCCCAACTCAGGGTCAAGACCATCCAGTTGCTGCGAGAGTACATGGATTGTTTTGCTTGAGATTATGACGAAATGCCCGGTCTAAAGAGAGATCTAGTCGAGCATATATTGCCAATCAAGCCTGGCAAAAGGCCAGTCAAACAGAGCCCAAGACGTTTCGCCCCTGAAATCCTCTCAAAAATAAAGGAAGAAATCGAAAGACTCCTCTGATGCATGTTCATCCGTACGACCAGGTATGTCGAATGGCTGGCAAATATTGTACCGGTCATTAAGAAAAACGGGTCTCTAAGAGTATGCATAGACTTTAGGGATTTAAATTCAGCAACCCCTAAAGATGATTACTCGATGCCGGTGGCAGAAATGCTAGTCGATTCAGCTGCTGGCCACGAGTACCTTAGCATGCTGGATGGATACTCTGGTTACAACCATATTTTCATTGCTGAGGATGACGTTCCCAAAACAGCGTTCCGTTGCCCAGGGGCCTTAGGCACTTACGAGTGGGTAGTAATGCCTTTTGGCCTGAAGAATGCTGGGGCAACATACTAGCGGGTGATGAATTCAATTTTTCATGATTAAATTGAGTCCTTTATGCAGATATATATTGATGACATTGTGGTGAAATATGTATTAGGAAAAGCTCATGTAGAATATATGCACAAGTCCTTCATAAGGATGAGGAAGTTTGGCCTCAAGATGAATCCCCTGAAGTGCGCATTTTGTGTACAAGCGGGATATTTCTTGGGTTTTGTAGTCCACAAAAAGGGGATCGAAATCAACCAAAACAAGACAAAGGCCATCATGGAAGCGAAAGCGCCATCCAACAAAAAGGAACTGCAATCCTTGTTGGGAAAAATAAACTTCCTAAGAAGATTCATATCAAACCTCAGTGGCAAAACGCAGGCCTTCTCACCATTTCTTCGAGTCACCAAAGATAGGTTCAAATGGGGGAAAGATTAGCAAGAGGCTTTCGACAAGATCAAAGACTACTTGCATAGTCGAATTGGTAAATGGGCACTAGCATTAACTGAATACTCACTGTCGTATAGACCGCTAAAAGCAGTCAAAGGACAAATAGTGGCAGACTTCATCGTCGACCACTCTATAAATGAAAATACCCTGAACGTTGTCGAACTAGAGCCCTGGAAGTTATACTTCAACGGGTCTAGCCACAAGAACGGGACAGGCATAGGTTTGCTGATTATTTCGCCTGACAAAATTCCAAAAAAATTCAAGTATAGAGTTGAGGGCCTATGTTCCAATAACGAGGCTGAGTACGAAGCTTTGATCGCCAGACTTGAAATTTTGTTAGAATTGGGGGCAACCCAAGTCGAAATAATGGGAGATTCGGAGTTAGTCGTAAAACAACTAACAAAGGAGTAGAAGTGAGTTAAAGAAAATCTCATTATGTATTTCGTGATAGCCAATAGGCTACTCAAAAAATTCGAAGTCTGCACTATTCAACATATACCGCGACTACACAATTAGATAGCCAACGATTTAGCACAAGTCGCGTCAGGATATAGGGTCTCAAAGGAAAACTTGCAAGAAGCAATCGAGGCCAGGGGTAAGGTTGTGTCCGTAGGCCTAAGACCATCAGACTTTGAAGTTACAAAATTTGGCTACGCTGACGAGGAAACCTTCGAAATTTTTACGGTAGAAGGTCTGACAGACAAAGATTGGAGGAAACCTTTGGTCAAATACCTTCAGAACCCTTTAGCAACCACATAACGAAAAATAAAATATCAAGCGCTAAGCTATGTCTTTTTAGGGAATGAGTTATTTAAGAAAACCTCTGAGGGAGTTTTACTTAAATGCCTCAGCGAATCTGAGGCATACTTGGCATTATCATCAGTCCATGGTGGGGCATGTGGAGCACACCAGGTAGGCCATAAGATGAAATGGCTACTATTTCGCCAAGCGATGTACTGGCCCACGATGCTGAAAGATTGCATTGAGTTCGCCAAAGGTTGTCGGGAATGCCAAGTCCACGCTGGCATACAACATGTTCCAGCAAGTGAGTTACACTCCATAGTCAAGCCATGGCCATTCAGAGGTTGGGCTTTAGACTTGATAGGAGAGATTCAACCCGCATCTTCCAAAAACCAGAAGTATATTCGGGTGGGGATAGACTACTTCACCAAGTGGATCGAAGCTATACCTTTACCTAAAGTAGACCAAGAAGATGTCATCAAGTTCATTCAGAAATACATCATCTACAGATTTGGGCTACCAGAAATAATAACGACAGACCAAGGGTCAGTGTTTACAAGTAGGAAGATGCAGGAATTCGCCAAAGAGATGGGATTCAAACTTCTTACTTCGACGCCTTATTACACCCAGGCCAATGGCTAAGTCGAAGCAGTAAACAAAGTGATAATTGGCATGATAAAAAAGCAAATTGGAAGCAAGCCTAGAAACTGGCATAAGACGTTGGATCAAATCTTATGGGCATGTCAAACATCCCCGAAGGGCGCAACCAATACTTCCCCTTATCGACTGACCTTCGGCCATGATGCAGTATTGCCAATCGAGATATACATACAGTCGATCAGAATTCAAAGGCATCATGAAATCCCTCGAGAAATCTATTGGGACATGATGCTTGATAATTTAGTAGGTTTAGACGAGGAAAGACTAAAAGCTCTAGAACTCTTGAGAAGACAGAAGAAAAGAGTGGAGAAGTCATATAACAAGAAGGTTAAAGAAAAGGCTTTCCTGATCGGAGATTTAGTATGGAGAGTAATCCTGCATATGGATCGAAAGGTGAGATCTTTAGGCAAATGGTACCCAAAGTGGGAAGGACCATTCCAGGTGTCTAAAGTTTTCTTTAACGGGGCATACAAAGTGACAGAGTTGAGTGAAGACAAGAGAATATTAAAGGTGAATGGAAAATATTTTAAAAAATATAAGCCTGCACTTCAAGAGGTAAAAATATCAACAGAGTAACAATTGAATATAAAGCAAAGCCATAAATGGTGATTAGCAAATACGCCAAAATGGCCCAGTGTCTTACAAACAAAAAGTTAAAATGGCTTACAAAGGCCAGTAAATATGCTCTATTACAAAAAATCCAATAAACTAAAAAGGGAGATTTGTCTTCATCTTGAGGTAGTTCGACTTTTGAAGTTCGGGGCGGTTCTGGCATTGGGCCTTGTCTGTTCTCAACTGGGCAACCTCAGCTTCCAAGCGACGGGCTTCCTCGGTGACATTAACGACATGTTCGAGTTCAGTTGATAGGGAGGAATCATCAAAAGAAGATAATTCAACATTCTTCTTCTTAGCTTTCGCTATCTTGTTGCGAAGTTTTTTGATCTTGCGCTCCCAACAGGCAATGTTCGCCTCATTAGTAACAACCTCTTGCTTATTCTTCTCCTTCATCTCCTCCAATTCAACGATATTTTCTTCAGATTCGACAACAGCAGTCCAAGCGGAAGCTTCACTGCCTGTTTTCGTCTGAATGTCATCCTTAATCTGGGGCAATAGTCGAAAGTCTTTATGAACTTGGTCAATTAAGGTGCCAACCTCTTGAATGACGCTCGCGGCCTCAGGAGAAATCGATTTAAGATCCACTTGTTGGAGAAGCACTTTTAAGGGAAGATGGCTGACTGGGCCCATCTGCAGAAGGGAGAAAAGATCCCCTTTGAAGATCTTTTTCTTAATCTTCTCAAGAGCGTTGTCAGTTGGCTGATTTGAGGTTTGGCCTTTAAATGTCGAAATGCTGGGAGTTCTGCCAGAAGAATGACTTCGCCTGCTCAAGAGAAGCCTGATGTATTGTCGAGGGTTAGAAACCTTCAATGCATCAAGTTCGGCTGTGGTAAGCTGAGCTTCGCCTTGGAGGGGGATTGTTTGAGTTTCCTTGGAGGTAGAAGCAATAAGAGTTTTTATCACTTCAGCAGTGGTAGTTTTCTCGACAGAAGTTTCCGCAGGTTTTGATTCTTTGTCTTGACCCTCCTCTGTGCCATCCTCTTCCATCTCGTCTCTAGTGCCTTCGTCGCTGGACTTGTTCAACTCATACTGATGCATGGCTTGATCTTCAACAGCATGATCACCTTCTGCATCCTTTTCATCTACAGCCACCGTTCGACCCAAAGGAGAACTGTTCGTGTCGACCAAGTTTGTGCCCCCCTCCAAAGTGTTGACTTCATCATCTGCTACAACAAGATCGACCAAAGTATTATTTTCTTCATGGTCAGATCCATTAGTTTGAGACTGTTGAGTCGTTATCTTTGCAGGTGAAGGAGGGACTGTGAAAGAATCAGGCTTATTAATCTCGCCAAGAGAACTCATACCAGAACCCAAATCAGAGGTGGGATTTTAAGTAGGCTCACCTCGGGTATTCAAGGGATAGAGTGATAAGGGAAGTTTGGTTGGGTCAGTTTTCAGAGCCCCAACATCAGCCTAGAAAAATAGACATAAAAAAGAGTAGGACCAAAAAATCAGTGCAAGACCCAAAGAAAGAAAGATAGATGCACAACATACCTTGGCATTTTCATCAGCAGGGCTAGAGTTGTCACTCTCCATAGGAACAAAAGTTTGGATCGAGACATCCCCCGTGAGAGCCTTGGTAAGGTCTTGAGAAGGAATGCTGGTTTGAAGTATGTTGGTTGCAGGAGGAGCGGATGGAGCGTCAGAAGTATCCACGTCGTGGGTGAGTTTTCACTTTCTTTTTATTTGAAGATTCTCGCGAGGAGATCCGTCTTCATCATCTGAGTCAATGATAATCTGAGCAGAAGCCCTTTTTAGCCTCTTTTGTGGGGTGAGTGGTTTTCGACTAGCCTGAAAGCAACATAAGGTGTTAAGATTAATTAAGGAAGTCGAAATAATAGAGGGTTGCGGGAGATTACCTTCTAGTCTTCGATCTTGCCTTCAGTCTTTGGTGTCGGGGCAGTGCGTTTTGGAGCAGCTGAAATAAATAATACCAAAGCTAGTTAGCAACAATAAAGCTCAGGGAGAAGAGTCCAAATTGAAGGGGGATGAACCTTCAAGAATGTCGGATTCGATGCGAACATCTTCGATACTAACATGAAGGTGCCCTTTAAAAGTATCGAGTGTATGTTTAGTCGGAACCACCCGCTGCGCTTTGGGCTTCGACTGTTGTCGAAGGATTTTTATAGGATCTCCACAAATGAACCAATCTGGAAATGGAGGGGCAAGAGTCATGCCAAAACCAGCAGTTGGTAATCGAGGGACTTTTGGGGGAAAGATTTTAAAGGCAACCTCATACTATTTCTCACGAGGAACAAAAGAGGGAATCTTTAAATTTTCCAATTTTTTAGAAAAATTTTCCTTCAAGGTAACAACAGCCTCACGGATGGTCCGACTAACATCACCTGGTCGATAGGCAGTTTCAAAGTACTTCTAGAAGGCTTGAATCTCTTTGATATGGGAAGACGTACCTTTCTTGATCTTCTCATGCAGATCAACGAAAGCTTGGTCAATCAAACGAGCGAATCTCGAAGCGTCAAGAAACTCTGAGGCATAATGTTTTGACCACCAGTCGTAGAAATCTGGGGAGCAGAAATAAGAGGGTTCGAGCATCTTCGATACTAAAATGAAGGTGCCCTTTAAAAGTATCGAGTGTATGTTTAGTCGGAACCACCTGCTGCGCTTTGGGCTTCGACTGTTGTCGAAGGATTTTTGTAGGGTCTCCATAAATGAACCAATCTGGAAATGGAGGAGCAAGAGCCACACCAAAACCAGTAGTTGGTAATCGAGGGACTTTTGGGGGAAATAGTTTAAAGGCAACCTCGTACCGTTTCTCACGAGGAACAAAAGAGGGAATCTTTAAATTTTCCAATTTTTTAGAAAACTTTTCCTTCAAGGTAACAATAGCCTCACGGATGGTCCGACTAACATCACCTGGTCGATAGGCAGTTTCGAAGTACTTTTGGAAGGCTTGAATCTCTTTGATATGGGTAGACGTACCTTTCTTGATTTTCTCCTACACATCAACGAAAGCTTGGTCAATCAAATGAGCGAAGCTTGAAGCGTCAAGAAACTCTGAGGCATAATGTTTTGACCATCAGTCGTAGAAATCTGGGGAGCAGAAATAAGAGGGTTCGAAAATGGACAGGCGTAAGAAAGGATTTATGGGCATGGCGCGCCAATTGTGTCGAACAATCAAGGGGAGAAAGCACCGCATGAGGAAGTATGATGTGTGATTTCTTATCATATAAACACTTGGGCAAAGTCTGTATTAACCCAAATTGCCTGGACACCAAGTTGACTGGTAGGCTACTAAGCTGGCCTGACCTTTGACAAGGTTTAGTTTGTGAACCAGCATTCGAGGTATTAGGAATCGTTCCCAAATTAACTTCGAATCCTCTTTTTGTTTCTTTGGTGGAGCAGGGAAGGACCTGGTGAACCACTCAGGGCCGCATCTTCTTTCTGCAAAGGGAGCCATCCTCGAAGTGAACTCGTATCGTTTGGTGAACATGTGAATAAAGTTGGATAGGTTGGCTCGAAGATTATGTCCTTCTTCGCTGGGAGTGAGCTGGGCCAAGCGAGGCCATTCGACTCGTCTCTCAAAAACTGAAGACGAACCTTCATCGACTTCGCCTTTGTTGGGGAGGTTATGTTCAAAAGTAGCATTAAGCCACAACTGGAGGAGCCAAAAAGGGCCTGATAACAGTAAGTTGCCATGGCTTTCAGGGTCTTTCAATTTGGCAGCACCTTCTCCCAAGGCCTTATAGAGATTGGCCAAAATCCTCTCGCTCAGGCAGATACCTCTCTTCAAATGCAGCTGGTTCGCCAAAACAAGATATTTTCGTGCCACCTGCATAGATTTTGTACAAAACACGCAGCGAGATAACCACATGGCCAGAAAGGCTATATGTTCCTCATTTTCGACAGAAGTGGTGGTTTTGTTATGATAGTGTTGGAAGAAGGCTGTATAAGTATGTTTTGTGCTGGCGAATCCTATAGTGTCTTGGCTATCAATTTCAGGGTCGTAAACAAGGCCGTGAGGTTTTAGGCCCACAATAGCAGCTACATCAAATAATGTGGGTGTCACCATCCCACAAGGAAGGTGGAAAGTATTATGGGTACTGTCCCAGAAAAACAAGGAAGAGGCCAGCATAAGGGGGCAGTAAGTAGGGCCTACCTTCGACATCATTATAAGGTCATAAATGCCAATGTCCTTCAAATCCTGGGCTTTCACTTTTTCTATTTTTTCCAACCAATTGAGGTAAAGTTCAGAGTCTTTGAAGTAAGGGGTAGCCCTAAATAATCTGGCTCCATCGTGGAGATACCTAAGATCTACGTCGAAGAGAGTTAGGTTATCAGGGCCATCAGCGGAGACTTTGCTAGAATCTTTTTGCCCTAAAGGTTTAGTGACTCTGTAGGAGGGAAAGAAGTCTCTAATGCTAGAGTAATCAAGACCTAAAGGAGGTAAAGGGCCAGACATGGCTAAGGGTTTACCTGCAACAGTAACTGGGATGATTACCTGTGATTCATAGATGTGGCGTTTCTCTTCAAATAAAGGTTCACGAACGAACTGCTGGTTCTTCACTACCTTAGGACCGCTTAAGCTGGCAAAGGGTGGGAGAGTTGATGCAGAAGTTTGCCCTTTAGGTTGCGTCTTCTTCTTCTGATGATCTGCCATTGTTGAAATTAGTGAAAGAGTTTTTTTTAGAAACAGAAAATTGTGGGAAGAGAAACGCAAGAGTATTATTAAGAGTTGGAAAAGTTAGGAAAAATGACAACACCAGAGGAGAATCACTTATATAGAGTATGGAAGATTAAAAGTTTTCATCATTAAAGGGCTAGAGTTAGTGGGACACTTGTGCGCCTGAAGTAGGGTGGCAGGTGTAGCAGTTGCAATTCACGTCCCCTAGGCTGAAAAGGTGATGATGGCCCACGATTTTGGTGGTTCCCGAGAAAATCGCCATGATGAAACATGATGTCAGGAACGTGCATCAAGGTGGCGGAACAGTGTCTTGCGTACTCTCCTCTATTTTTTATTTTCTCTTTCTTCCCTTTCACCTTCCCAGACATGTATTGGGTGAAAGAACATCAGCTGACACATATAAGGAAAACAAGCGGCGTCGAAATCAGGCGCTATCAAAAAATATACTTTTCCACATCAGAGATTGAAAAGAAATTTTTAGGGGGCAATTTGTTAGCTCCTAAATTTGACGCCCCTTGCAAAATAAAGGAATTTAAGAAGAAATGCCAAAAACAAGTTGAAAGCAAAGGTTGGTCGAAAGGTGTGAGGCAACTGAAGGAAGAAGTCGAAGAACTCACCAAGATTGAAGAGAAACCACAAGGGCTTCGACCATTTATGCTGTTTGGTGATTTATCTAAGAGGACAGTTTATTTAAAAGTTTTGGAGGGAACAGTTTCGTTTGCCAAATGCCTAAGAGGACACATGGCACTTTATGAGCAGTAGATCCATGCATTGTGACAAGTGGCGAAAGGTGGTGATGTTGGAAGTTATTAGAAGTTATTTTTTACTATTATAAATAGTGTGTCTTAGACATGAAATAGTGTGTTGTAATTTACCATTGCACAAATTACTCTTAGAATTACTCCGAGTATCCGAGCGTAGAGAAAGCGAGTATTACAGAGAATGTACGTGATGTAAACACACCATCTTTTATCTTAATGAAATTTGCTTTACTTGCTTTAAACTTTACAAAGTCTTTTATTTTCTTTGCACTCTTCTTCCTTATTTTCTTTCTTTCTTCTTTCTCTATGCAATTCCTTTCTCTTCGTCCTTAATCTAATCTTTCCTCTCCAAACAAACTTCTTTCTCTTCTTTATTTTATCTTTTAATTTATCCCGTAGTCGAACAAGATGTTTCTTTAGATTCTTTTACCCCAATATTGCCTAAGTGTGGAACTTAGATAGATTTCCAAAGAAAAACCTTTTTAGCACATGTCCTAGGATCAATCTGATCGATCCTGTGAGTCACCAAAGTTAGATTTGGAAGATCAGCGGTTGTTTTCCATTTTTCAAGGGAAACAATCTTATTCTATTTTGAATAGAAAATTGAATAGAAAATTTCTCTGTGTATCTTGTTCACTCATTATAAATTGAATTGAAAATTTAATAAATAATTATTTAATAATATAAAAAAATTAGAATTTTTTTAAATATATTTAATTATTTTTAAAAGTAAATATTTATAAATATTTAAATTATAAATAAAAAATTATTTATTAAAACAATTTCACATATTTAATAATTGTAAATTCATTGGGAAATTAAATAATTGTAACGATACTAAATTTAAGTAAGCATGGAAAAAAAGTAAAATTAAAATATAATATTAAAAATTACAATACAATAATTGAAAATATAAAAATAAATTAATTATCATGACGATCTTCATGTTGGGGATCTTCGTTGCAGTAAATCGATTTCACATCTGGTACGAATTGGGACACGCCAATCACGACCTTATGGTTCTGTTGAAGTAGGTGGGGAGGGCTAAGTTGTTGACGGATAGGAAGAGGTATCAAAATAAAAAATGGAGAGTTGGTTAGGAAAAATTTGGAATGTATCAAAATATTCAAAATATATATTCAGAGGAAGTTGTTAGATAGTTGTGTGAATGAGGTGGAGTTAGGGTTCAAAGGTTCTATTCTTGCAATGTGATAATCTAATACATCGGTGGTTGACGGTTGTTGAATGGTGTTGGAGTAATCAAATTTAGGACGAGGGATTGATGTGTAGTTGTGGGGTGGACGAAGGTATGGTTGTTATTGGGTTTGATATGTTTAGTGTGTTGATCATTGTTGGGTTTGGTATTTATAGTGTGTTGGTTGTTATGGTGTTTGATTGATGTACATTAGTGGGATTTTTTGTGTTTGGGATAGGTAGTTTGGTTGTTGGTATGAGGTGTATTGTGTTTGTTGTTGGAATGGATGGTTGTATGATGGTTGTTGTTGTTTTTGTTGATTGGGTTGGTTATATTGATACGGTTGTTCGTAATGGTTGGATGTGGGTAGTTGTGTATATTGTTAGTTAGATGTGGGGTTAGTGAAAGTTGGTCATGGTGGAGCCGACATCTGTGATGTTGAACAATGTAGACAGTGGTCATTGAGAAGTTGAGTTGTTGATGCGTATATAAATGAAAGTGATATAAACTAATTCAAATAGTCTTGTGCTGGCCTCAATTCTTCATGAAATGCCTCCCCAGTCAAACATAATATGTGTCGGTTTTCCCACTCATGTTGCTCATTTCTTTTTAAATGTTTGTAGTTATACTTCCATGACTCTTACATAGTTATTTCATGGTGTTCTTTGCGGCATTTTAGGGGTGGTGTTTGTCCTATAAGTACCTAAATTGTAATTTGTCCCTATTAGACTAATGTATTTCGATGATCCATAAGCATATGATAGGCGTTCTTGCATTCCAAATTAAGTTATCATCATTGTCTAGTGGTGGGAAGTTAAGATATGGTCTCCATGTAAACTGTTATAGTATAAATGAAATATATTAGTGTAACATAAATAATTCTAATAATGTTAAAAAAATAGTAAAGGCACATATATGACATTTTCTGCACCATGTGATCAATCAAATCACGGTACCTAACAAGATGACTACGAGGGTTGTTAGTGTGATTCTTCTTGGTGACAGCCCATTTGTAAACAAATGGAAAAAAATAAAAAAAAGTAAACACTTTGAAATATCTAAACTTTATATAATACATTAATAATAATAAATGAAAATTAACAAGCATAAGGATGAGTTATTATCATTGGACTGATTGGTGCTAGAAATGACATTCAAGTAAACCCCTAAGCTTGGAGAAAAACAACACATCCACCCATTCCTTCAACACGAACATCAACAGCTTTACACATTTCCCTAAATAGGAAAGCTAATATAAATGATTCCCAACTATATGCACCGCATTTATTTAAATCTTGAAGGAATGGTTTTCACATACTGTGTATAGTTTTAGTGGACTTGTCGGACATTAATGAAAATGCAATGCACAATCTGTTGTAAATCCTAGCATAGATAATTAGTTCTTCTTCTATAGAATTTTCATAGATTACAATATCTTTTGATATTTGTTTTAGCCACGAGATGATTACTCGTCTACCTTTTATTTGTTCTTGTGGTGGTTCACGTCCCAAAAAACCGGTCAAAGCATCTTTACTAGTCTTGATAGGTCCTATTATAGGTATACCGTTTACGCGTAGATCCAAAAGCATACTAACATCTTCCAGCATGATAGTACATTCACCAATTAAAAAATAAAAAGTATAATTTTTGGGTCTCCATCGTTCAAGTAAAACATAGATAAAACTTGTATCAATTATACTATCCTTAACTTTGACCACATTTGTGAAACCGGTCGTTTCCAAATAAGATAATATATAGGCGACACTTCCTTTCTTGTGATTTCTGGGTCTTTTTCTCAGGATTTTTCTAAAAGATAAATACAAAACAATAAACAAGACAACTAATACATATTAAATATATAAATAAAAATGAAACATGAATATATATATATATATATATATATATATATATATATATATATATATATATATATATATATATATATATATATATATATATATATATATATATATATATATATATATATATATATATATATATATATATATATATATATATATATATATATATATATATATATATATATATATATATATATATATATATATATATATATATATATATATATATATATATATATATATATAAACAAGAAAATTACTACATATTTAAAGTACACTTACAAACACAACGATAACACAACGATATTTTTTGGAGTTCCCCTGTATGAATTGCACCTTTAAAAAATATGCATTTCAAACATTGTAGCAAAAGAAATTAAGGTTGGATAATATTTCTAAAGATTGAGGGTGATTTGAGTTGGAAAGTGTTTATGTTGAAAATTGAGAATGGTAGCTCATATTTATAGTAGAAAAAAGTGTGTAGGTTGTAAATAGGATGGTTTGAGAAAAGTAAATGTAGTCGAAGCTGGTTATAGTATGTAATATCGAATTGGACCTTGTTTCTGGATCCAATTGTTTAGGTTAGCTTGTTGATTAACTTAGCTTAATAACATATAAATAGGCTAGTTCTCTCAGGTTGTTAAGAGAGGCCAATGGTTGTTATTCACTTGTAACCATTTGTACCCATAAAATTTGTTTTCCCAATCCTATTCTCCTCTCCTCTCTCTCTCTCTCTCTGTTAACCTAACCATCTCTCTCTCTCTCTCTCTATGTTAACCTAACCATTTCATTGTTCATCAAGAAACTCCATTTCTCAATGATTTAGTTTTTTTAATTAGTATCGTTTGTTACAATAAACTAGTGTGGTGAGTGTGGAGGAAGATTTTGTCAACAAAGTTTGAAATTGAGAAGTTCACCGGAGTTAATGATTTCGATTTATGGCGCTTGAAGATGCGAGCTCTTCTTGTTCAACAAGGTTGCTAGAAGCGTTAAAGAGAGAAGAAACCATGGATGGTATATTGAAGAAGAAGGATAAGATAAGGATGATCGAGAAAGCCCACAATACCATTATTCTGAGTATTGGTGATAAGGTTCTCAAGCAGGTTTCGAAGGAGATGACGACAACTGGTGTTTGGCTGAAACTCGAAGGATTGTATATGACAAAATCCTTGGTGAATCGTTTGTACTTGAAGCAAGCTTTGTATTCATTCAAGATAATTGAAGATGAAGCATTGACGGAGAAAATAGATACGTTCAACAAGCTGATTCTTGATCTTGAAAATATCGAGGTTACCATCAGTGACGAAAATCAAGCGTTGTTACTTTTGTGTTCTCTACCTAAGTCGCGTGTTCACTTCAAAGAAACCCTCTTTTATGGAAGGGAGTCCCTGACCTTTGAAGAAGTTCAATCATCCTTGTAATCTCAGGATTTGAACGAAAGAAAGGAGCAGAAACCATCATCAGTTGGCGGAGGTTTATCCATTAAAGGGAAATTCTTGAAAAGAGACGGTAGGTTTGAGAAGAAGAAAGGTAAAACTCAGTAGAAGTCTTATGGTGGTGATATTTCTGGTATTAGGTGTTATAACTATAAGAAGGAGGGTCACACAAGAAAGGTGTGTCCTGAGCGCCTGAATAATCATGGAGGTAAGGACAATGACAATGCAGCTATTGTGCAAGATGATTATGAATCATCTGATGTCCTTGTGGTTTCGAGCAGCAACTCTTGGAAAGAGTGGATGATGGATTCAGGACGCACTTGGCATATGAATCCAAACAAGAACGTGTTTAAAAAATTATGTGATCAAGATGGTGGATCAGTGTTATTGGGAAACAATAAAGCTTGTAAGATTGCAGGTATTGGATCTGTGAGATCAAGCTCCACGATTAGTCAATAAGGCTATTGACTGGTGTTAGGTGTGTACCTGATTTTAAGAGTAATTTGATTTCTCTTAGTGAATTGGACAAGAAAGGACATGTCTTCAAAGGAGAGAAAGGTATCCTGAAAGTCATGAAGGGGTCGAAGGAGGTCTTGAGAGGCATGAAGAAATAAGGCTTTTATACCCTTGACGATGAGGTTGTAAGTGGTTCAACATATTTTGCATCCATAAAATTGGTGTGAAAGACAGAATTATGGCACATGAGATTGGGCCATGTCCGCAAAATAAGCCTGGTCGAACTAGGGAAACAGAACCTGCTAGGTGGTCACAAAGTCGAGAAGTTGAAGTTTTGTGAACCTTGTGTATTTGGAAAGTCCTGTAGGGTGAAGTTAAGTAAAGGTAAACAAATAACACATGGATCCATTGATTACATTCATGCTGATCTTTGAGGTCCTGTAAAGAATCCTTCACATTTAGGTGCAAGGTATTTTTTATCCATAGTTGATGAATATCCCAGAAAGTTATGGGTATTCATTCAGAAGACTAAGGATGAAACTTTTGAGAATTTCAAAAGTTGGAAGGTTTTGGTCAAAACTCAAACTGGCAGAAAGGTCAAGAGGTTGAGAACCGACAATGGCCTTGAATTTTGCAATGAAGCTTCCGAAAGCTACTGTGTCAAGTTTGGGATTGCAAGGTATAATAATGTAGTAGGTACTCCTTAACAAAATGGCTTAGCTGAGAAATTTAATCAAATAATCCTTGAAAGGGTTAGATGCATGTTGGTTAGTGCTGCATTCAAGAAGGTGTTTTAGGCGGAGGCTGTTTCGACAACAGCTTATTTGATAAACAAATGTCCCTCGAATTCCTTGGGAATGAATACACCTAAAAAAGTATGGTCGGGTCAACCACCAGATCTCAAAAAATTGAGAGTATTTGGTTGTTTAGCCTATGCTCACATTAGGCAAGACAAGGTCGAAACTAGAGCTCTAAGATGTATGTACCTTGGATATCCTTAAGGAGTCAAAGGCTATAGGTTGTGGTGCCTAGAACCATGTCACAGAAGATGTATCAGAAGTCTTGAAGTAGTTTTTAATGAAGTCGAGATGTTGTTCAAGAAAACTGGTGATATTGGTCGAAGTGAAGAAATCTTTGAAGAGGAGTTGGAACAGGTAGAGATTCCTGTTGAGGTGGAGCATAGTGATGCTGAAGTGCATAACCCAGATGAAGTCGAAGAAGAAGAGCAAGATGCTAAAAAGACTAAGGAAATTGTCGATGACTACCTACTGGCAAGAGATAGGTCGAAAAGAGTCATAAAGCCACCTCATAACTTGGTTATGTAGATCTTATAGCTTCTGCCTTAATCTCCGCAAGTGAGGTACTTGAAGAAGAACCTAGAGACTACAAGAAAGCTATGAGGAGTCAAAATAAGACTAAATGGTGAAAAGCCATGGATGACAAGATGAAATATCTTCATGATAATAACATTTGGGAGCTGATTGAGAAACCCGCAAGAGCCATATTAATCAGTTGTAAGTGGATTTTCAAGGTCAAGGAAGGAACCGAATGGGTGATGTCAAAGCGCTTTAAGGCAAGGTAGGGTTTCTAGAGGATTCAGTCAGAAAGAAGGTGTCAAATTTAATGATGTGTTCTCACCTTTTGTAAAGCATAGATCCATTAGAATGTTGTTAGCCATGGTGGCGAGGTTCGACCTGGAACCTGAACAAATGTATATGAAAACAACCTTCATGTATGGTGATCTAGATGAAACGATCCTGATGCAGAAACCTAAAGGGTGTGTAGAAAAGGATAAGGAAGATTATGTGTGCAATTTGAATAGATCTTTGTATGGCCTGAAACAATCTCCTCGATAGTGGAAAAAGAGATTCAACAAGCTCATGGGACGCATTGGTTTCACTAGGAGCCAGTTCGATCACTGTGTTTACTTCATATTTCGACCTGGAAACTCAATTTTATTTTGTTGCTTTGTATGGAGATATCCTCATAGCTAGCAACAATGTCGAGGATGTAATGGAAGTGAAGGCTGAACTTATTGAGTTCGAAATGAAGGATTTGGGAGCTGCCACCAGGATTCTTGGGATTGACATCCCAAAAGATAGAAAGCAGTTGAAATTATGCTTATCTCAAGAGACATACCTATGAAAGATTCTTGACAAGTTTGGTATGTTGAATTCAAAGCATGTTGTGACTCCGACAAATCCTCAGTTTAAGTTTAGTACTACTCAAAGTCCGAGTACTGAAGCTGAAAGAATCTATATGAGTAGCATTTCATATGCTAGTATAGTAGGTTCTTTGATGTATGCTATGGTATGTACGATACCAAACATAGCGTATGGAGTGAGCCTTGTAAGCAAGTACATGGCTAATCCTGGAAAGGCGCACTGGCAAGCTTTGAAGTGGATTCTTAGGTACATAAATGGGCCTCTAAATAGAGTCTTGATTTATGGTGGAGCATGTGGTGATGATAGCAAAGTCAAAGTTGAAGGATATGTTGACTCTGATTATGCAAGTTGTATGGATTCCAGAAAATCTATTTCTGGATATGTGTTCACTATGTTCGGCACAACAATCAGTTGGAAAGTGACACTTCAGAAGGTTGTTGTCTTATTAACCACTGAAGCAGAATTTATTACCCTCACTAAAGTTGTGAAAGAAGAATTATGGCTTGAAGGTTTTGCAAAGGAGCTCAAGTTTCAAGGTCGAGTTATCACTGTTAAATGTTATAGTCAAAGTGCAATACACCTTTCGGAGAACTCATCCTATCATGAGAGAACCAAGAACATCGATGTGAGGCTGCACTTCGTCAGATAGATAATCGAGCATGGAGAAATCCAAGTGATGAAGGTTTCGACTGATGAGAATGTTGTTGATATGATCACCAAGACATTTTCGAGCTGCAAGTTTTTCCACTGTATGCAGTTGATAAAGCTGCATGATGAAAGCTAGTTCATTCCCTGTTATTGTAAAGTTTGTTCCAAGATGGAGATTTGTGAGATATTGGATCGAACTCTAGTGTTATGGGCGGGGAAAGTTTTCATGTTTCGATAGGAGACAAGCATGAAATCGAACCTGGTTCACATGTTGATGTCGAAGTGATACATGTTGTAGTTGAAGTTAGTTCTAGTATGTAATGTCGAATTGGGCCTTATTTATGGATCCAATTGTTTAGGTTAGCTTGTTGACTAAGTTAGCTTAGTATCCCATAAATAGGCTACTTCTCTCAGGTTATTAAGAGAGGCCAATGATTGTTATTCACTTGTAATCATTTGTACCCTAATTGAGCAAGTGAATAGAAAAACTGTTTGCCCAATTTTATTCTCCTTTCTTTCTCTCTCTCTCTCTCTCTCTCTCTCTCTCTCTCTCTCTCTCTCTCTCTCTCTCTCTCTCTCTCTCTCTCTCTCTCTCTCTCTCTCTCTCTCTCTCTCTCTCTCTCTCTCTCTCTCTCTCTCTCTCTCTCTGTTAACCTAATTGTTTCATTGTTCATCAAGAAACTCTGTTTCTCAAAGATTTAATTTGTTAATTGGTATTGTTTGTTACTACAGTAATGTTCTGAGTTGGGTTTTATACTATGTATGAAAGGACCTAACGTGTAGAGATATTTCATCCAAGATGAGGCACCCTTTCTACTTTTAGAAAACCAATTTGGATCTTCCATTCAAGATGGCACCCCTTCTACTTTTTAAAAACCAGTTTAGATCCTCCATCCATGATGACGCACCCCTTATGCTTTATTACACATGTAGAGGTCCTCCATTCAAGATGGTGCACCCCTTATACTTTTTAAAAACTAGTTTTGGCCATCCATCTAGGATAACACGCCTCTTCTACATACACCAAATCACGTTCATTTCTCCCATGCAGTATACCTCTATATAATAGAAACTAGTCTAGTGTAAAATTATCACACTTAACATGGTACAGAACAATTTTATTATTCAAGTCCATTACAACAGAAGTATTTTTCCCGATATCATTGTCAGGGTTTTATTTTAACACACAAACACAAAGATATTCAATATAAACCACAAATATGATTTTACACATTTGAGAGAAAGAATAAAAAATAAACTCCAACTTAAAATATCTGACATTTTGTATCAATATCCATTTGTTAATGGAGTTGATAATAGTGTCACATATGCAACAACAAAAATTGAAGATGATAATGATGTCAAGTTAACGTTTCAATGCCACACAAACTATAATTTTTCGAGTATAATCTAATTATAGGTTTGTTTATTAGAGCAAAACATATCACAAGTAATGTATCTGACGCAATCGTCCCAATCACATCAATATCAAATGTGTCAGGAGTCTACCATAGCAATGACACTAGAAATGAATCATCAACTACACAAAACAAACCATTTTTCTAGATGAAGAGGTCGAGGAGGATAGTGACTATAAACGAGTGTGGTATGTAAATACTCAAAATCTTTTTAGTGGTGAAAGTGACGACTTCGGTAATGATATTGCCTTGGGGAAGCAATAAATAAGACGTGCTCGACTTGTTTAATCCACCACTCCACATGAGAAATCCCACCTACTTAGATGATGAAGAAGGGTAAATATTCGAAACAACACAACCACTTCAGATATAAGGGGGTTGCTTGGTATGGAATTTGAAAGAAAAGAAGGATGTGTGTTTTCCATTCGGTAATTTCACATCTGAAATTGTCTTGATTATTCAGTTTATAAGTATGATTCTAAACAGTACATAATCAAGTGAGTTAACAAAGAACGCACCTTAAAATGTAGAGCCTATTTGGGAGTGGGAGTGGTAGGTGAGTGATTACTAAGGTTATTGGTCCATACACCTGCACGTCTTCCACAATGTCTCAAGATCATATAAAACTTGACTCCAATCTAATATGTGAAAACATCAAAACTCTAGTTAACAGTGATGCTTCATTAAAAGTGAAACACATCATCACTTATATTTGTGAGAAATTCAACTATACAATCTCTCTTACAAAAAGGCATCGATTTCAAAGAATAGGGTTATTGCATCTATTTATGGAAACTGGGAGACTTCATACAACGAACTACCACAATGGTTATTGGTCATGAAAAAAATTTCTACCTAGTACTATAATAAAACTAGAAACCCTTCCTGTATTATCAGATGAAAAAACACATATTAGTTGTGCTAGAATTTTCCACCGTTTATTTTGGGCATTCCAGCTGTGTATCAAGGGTTTTTCATTCTGCAAACTGGTTGTTCAAGTTGATGGCACATGGTTATATGGAAAATACAAGGACAATTTGTTAATGATTGCTGCACAAGACGGAAATATGAACATATTTCCAATAGCTTTTTCATTGGTAGAGGGTGAAATTGATGACGCTTGGAGTTTTTTCTAAGGAATCTGAGAATGCATGTTACACCCCAACCCAACCTATATTGATATGAGACCGACAATATTCAATAAAGATTGCCTATAATAACCCGAAAAATGGTTGGCAATACCCTCTGTAGTCACAGGCATATTGCATCATACACATAACGTAAGATTTTATTAAAGAAATCGGGGATAAAGAACTTCACAAAAAAGTTGTTGACATACAAGCATTATAGCGGGTAGGCAACATTCCTAGAGAAAAATGGACCAATGGGTTTGATGAAGGGTAGTGGTGTATCTATATGACTACCAACCTTATTGAATCAATGAACTCAGTTTTGAATGTCACCTGTAACCTACATATTACATCTTTGGCAAAATTAACATACATTAGGTTGGGCACACTGTTTAGGAAAAAAGGACATGAATGGACTAAAATGTTGGGTTCTGGGCAAATGTACACTAATAACTGTATGAAAGGGATTGATGAAGAGGCAATCAAATCCAATAGTCACGAGGTTATGCAATTTGATTGCCAGAGGTTATGTTTTCTAGTCCAAGAAATTGTGAATCATAACGATGGTAGACCTACCACTTATTTCAAGATTGACCTTGGGAAACAAACATGTGAGTGTGGAAGATTTCAAAATTTTCATGTCCCTTGCTCACATGTTATTGTAGCGTGTTCTAGCATAAGGCAAGACTATTATATGCATATAGTTTATGTGTTCAAAGTTGTTAGTATGTTTAAGGTATATGAAGAAAGCTTCCTTGGGGTTATGCGTGAAGCAATTTGGTCTCGATATGAGGGAGACACTCTTTGCCACAATGACACCATGAGAAGAAAAAAGAAAGGTCGCCCAAACATTACCCCCATTAGAACTGAAATGGACAATGTTGAAAAATAAAAATGGTGGTGTGGTATTTGTTGCGAAATCGGCCATATGCGCAAAAAATGTCCAAACAAGGTTGAAACTTCAACTTAGTTGTGTTTGCTGTTTTAGTTCATCGAGTCATTGTTTTATTTTAGAGTATGTAATTTTTCAACAACAACAAATATTATTTAAAACTTAAAACTTGCAGTTACAATACAATAACGATTATAACAAAATTTTAAATAAAGTTACAAAAAAATAAGATTACAACAAAACACAAACTTCAAATAAAGTTGCATCATATTAACATTAACATAACATAAATCATGTTAGACTACTCAATGACAAAACCTAAAACAAATGGATCTTCAACACCTCGGTTAAATTTTCCATTATGTATTGAAAACATACAATGGACATCTAAACCATTTTGTATATGATCCCAATAATATAGGTAGGTACCATATGGTCTCTCATTCGTCAAGGTTATGTATGGACGACGATATTTTATTTTTCTAACAATTCGAATTCGAACACCTAGTTGTCGAAAACTTGTGTTGATGGCTTAAGGCAATCGTCTGAAATTCCAATGTGGATTTAGACATACCCTCATGTGCTTATGTGTTTCAAAAAGCACAATAGACCAAACAAACATGGTTAAGAAATATATGAAATTAGTGGAAAGGAAAATTGATAATTCAACCTTCTTACATACCTCTATCTATAGAAGTTCATACCCTAACCCAATTGACGGACCCCTAATAGTAAACTTTTTAAAGAGGAAAATATTAAACAATAAATAACTTTTATTTATAATTTAAATATTAATAAATATTTATTTTTAATAATATACAAAAATAATTAAATATATTACTAAAACAATTCCTAAAAAATGTTTTTTGTATTATTTTTATATTATTAAATAATTATTTATTAATTTTTATATTCAATTTATGATTTAAAACATTTAGAATTTTTGATATATTTATAAATTACAAAAAACGGGTGCTCCATCCAGGATGACGACTCCTCTTAAGGGTGACTGACACGTCTGCCATCTGGGATGGAGGGTGTGTATGTTTATTAAAAAAAGAGTGAAAGAGGTGGCATATGGGGAAATAGTTTTCAGAGGGCGGCAGTTTGAGAATAAATTTTCAAATTTGTGGCATGCAGGTCAAAATCTCTTGTAATATCATGATTCTCTGTTTCATAAAAAATGTTTCATTTGCATTTTTTCTCTATCTTAAATAATTGTCCCTTTACAATTCCAATGCAAAATTTATTACTACTACTAGTCCTTAATATTAAAAAATTACTTTTTAGATTCATTGAAAAATCAATACATTTGTACTATAAGTAGTCCAGATACATTGATTCTTCAATGAATCTAAAAAGTAAACTTTTTCTTATATTAAGAATCAAATAGAGTATTATTTTTCTACTACTAAACCCCTAATTATTAACTTTTACTTCATTCAACTAATCTATTAACTATAATTAATAAAGATATTCTAGTAAATAAAATTAGTTGTTTCATTAAAATTAACACATTTAATCATGTAATTAAGAATCCTACATTGCTCAGGGCACTTTATATGAGATGAGGGGAGTAGGTTGTAATATTTGGTCACTACATTAGATAGATCGTGATACTCATCCTCTTCATTATGTATAAGGGTGGTAAAATGGGGTCGACTCGTTGGGCATGCTCAGTTTGATCCCATTTTAGTGCGGGGTGAGTCAAGGGCTTAGCCTGACACTCTCTAATGTGTCTATCCTTCCCTGTCCTTTTTTTTACGAGCAGGGTTTTTAACATAAAATTTTGTATTTTTTTTACTTAAAAGGTGAAAAATCTACGGGCCTGTCTTGTATAGCCCTAATTTTTAGTGTGAGATGGGGAAAAATTTTAGATCTGCATCCTCAAATATCCCAACCTTACCCCACTCCATTTTGTTGCGGAATTTTGAGAAGCGAACCTAAATGGGATGGGCATAACTGTTTGTCACCCTAATTATGTGCATCTTTTAAACTTATCCTCAAGATAGTCATAAAATGCTTCTTCTCTTTGAAGAGAACCCTTCATGTTATATTCATCATCATCATAAATCATGTGATTCCACAATAGAGATGAAGTAAGTGAAGTAATGTATCATCAGTTTGAGATACAAAATTGTCTTTCAATTAAAAATAGATAATGAAATATATCTTGGAAGTTATGTCAACTTCAATAAATCTAGAAATCTTTTGTAAGTAACAATATAATTCAAATAGGTCTACTTGTTGATATAAATCAAAAGGTTAAATATATGATACTCCCTACAATGTGAGTGGCTTTTGCCTTACCCCCTGTAAAAAAATTGGATTCCCCCGTTGTAATATAAATATTCTAATGATTTGATCCCTTTGATGACACGTTGGCAATGAATATTCCCTTCTACTAATATGGCTTGTCTAGGTGGCTTTTTTAAATTATTTATTTATTTATTAAAATCCTGGTGGATTTTTTTAAAAAATATTATTATTTTTATTACTAGGGTTAAATCAAAATTCCATGACATTGTGTAAGGTAAACCAATAAAAGAACAAAATTTTATCTTTTTTTGTTTTATGCTGGATTAAATCGCCTTTAGGGATGTTGTCAATGTTGTATTTATATTTTGTCCAATCTTGTATTCATAAGCTTCCATGAACTTTACATTACAAGAGGGGACGGGATTTGTCGCTTCCATGAAACTCTTCCTATTGATGGCTTATGGGTTTACATGAATGAAGTTTTAAATTTATGCACTAAAAATGTACTATTCTAGAGGGAAGATTTTGTCCACTTCAAGGTGAAAAATGACCAAATTCAACGTGTTGCTTGGATTGCATAAACATTACAAGCACAAGATGAGATGATCCTCCATACAAAATCAATACTTCAAGAAAAGAGGCAACAATAGGCTTCAAACAATAGCAACTAGTGCAGTTGATTATAATGGGGTGTTGGAATATGATGCTCATAATTTTTTTAGAATGTCTGGCATATCAATGGTTGGTTAGTACAAATATGTGTGGTTTCTACCCAGCACCTACTAAAAATATTTGTAATAGGTGGATTGAAGTTAGTGTTTTCTATCCATTCTTAAGGGATCATTCAAGTATTATTTATGGAACCCCCTCGACATCTTTTCTTTTCAATTCCAAATTGTGTTCAGTGTTATGGCATCAAGCCTCTGTATTCTCTTTAGAACAAGTTCATGGAAGCGGCGAATCTCGTCCCCCGTGTAATGTAAAGTTTATGGAAACGTATGAATACAAGATTGGGCAAACTATGAATACAACATTGGCAATATCACTAAAGGTGGTTTGAACATGCATAAAACTAAAAAGATGAAGTGTTATTGGTTTTTATTGGTTTACCCCTTGCAATGTCACTGAGTTTTAATTTACTCTCTAGTAATAAAAAAATTAAAAATCATTTTTATAATTTTTTTAAAAAAATAATCCATGTGGATTTTTAAAAAAATAAAAATAAAAAAAGTCACCTAGACAGTGCACGTCAGAATAAGGGAATATTTCATGCCAAATTTTCACCTAAGAGGTCAAATTGATAATTGTTTTTATAAGAAATGTGCTTATTTTACGAAACACGTCGATAATATTTTATTTTTCTAGTCGATCAGAAATAATTAAACTTTAAATATTATTTTAAATTAACCTATAAAAGTTGAGATGAATAACTTTAAAACTCATTAATAAAATAAAGTCGTTGGTTGGTTTGTTAATTAAAATTTGTTAAAATTTGGTTAGTTTGTTAAGTCTTGCTTTATATTTAAATGAATTCATAAATTTTAGTTTTCATCTTTGATCCCTTCAATAATTTATTATCATCTTTTCAATATAATTTAAAATCATGAATTGATTCCTCATTTTTCATTTAATATTTTTCAATCTTTCTTTCATTCGTGAAAGTAATATGGTATTGGAGCGATGATTATTTCGCTACATTTTTCATTTTCTCTTTTGATTGTTGAACAATTTCTTCATTATTTTCACTATTTTTCTTCAATCTCAAAACTCAACAAGTTTCTCATAGCACATTCATCTTTATTAATACAAAATATTTAAATGATATATAATCTTCATTTAAAAAAAAGTGTATAAAAAGATCAAATAAGAAAATATAGAAGGCACAAATTTGTTTTTTTATTGATTGAACATCAATCATTTAAAAGTTTCTCTAAAACACTAAAAATTGGTGATACTTTCTTTTTCTCATTTTATCCTAATTAACATTTATCTATTATCCATAAAAAATGGATAAGCAAAATTTATTCTTTTTTTGACATTTTTGCGTCTATTGTTTAAACAACGATAAGAATAGTTAACTAAAATTCTTTGTGTTTGTCTAGCTGTCATTCTATAAATTATCCATAAAAAAATTGAGTAAATATTTGTATAAAAATAACTGTTTCTCATGTTTTATTTTATTTTTTTTGCAAGCATGCTGTCAAAAATGGATATTTTAGGCACAAAGAATATTTGTTTAAAGAAAAAAAATTATGTGTTCTCAAATGATTTATTAGAAAATTACTTGTGAATGAGACACATGAAGAGAGAGATTAATGGATCATTTTAGAATATTTAAAATTTTAGATTTTATGAAGAACATTTTTATTGGCCTCACACAAAAATTAATGCGCAAAAGTTTTGTGATAAATGTATTATTTGTCAAAAAAAAAAAAAACTAAATCAAAGGTGAATGTCTCGTAGACTTTATGATCCTTTATCTACTATCTCTAAATTTTCTTTTATTCACGTCTATATAGAGTTTTCTGTAGGGCTCCTAGAATAAATAATGGAAAAGATTTCATTTTTGTGATTGTTGACAAATTTTTGAAGATGACACATATTATATCTTGCAATAAAGTAGATTATGCTTGTTATATTGTTGATATTTTCTTCAAAAAAGTGGCATTTAATAGAACTATTTTTACTTTTGTTTAAAAGCGATCTTTAAAATAATTTTAAAATGTGAAAAAAATTGTTGTCTCATGTGGAGTTTCCTCATAATAGAGTTGTTCATAATATTTTACAATATTTACCTTTTAAAATTGTGTATCAATGCCTTAAAATACGGTCTAGGGTTTGATATCTAATTCATTTTTATAGAAGTTTACCATTTGGTGAGGCATGCCTGAAATGTAATATATATTAGATCTTCGAATGAGATAGTCTTTGTGTGAAGGCAAATCGTCACACATCACACGAGTTTGCAAGACATCACTCGATATAGGTTTCGATGATGACGAATTACAACCGAATTGGCAATTGTAAATTCCAACTCTACCAAACAAATGCAACGTATTACCTACCGTATCCTTGTACATTTGTCTAAAAACTGTTATACTTAATATAATATGTGTAGATAAAATGTGGTCGTGACAAGAGGCATGAAAAACCACAAGAATTTCAACTTTTGCAGATTTGCAGGGCATGAGTCGACCATAGGGTCGGCGCATGCATCAGTACATTTTTCCACTGGTCAACGCATGAAGGTTTGAGTCGACCGCAGGGTCGGCGCATGAAGAAATTACTCTTCAACGGGTCAGCGCACGCCGACTGTATGGTCGACGCGTACTGATACATTTTGCAGAATTCCTTAAAGTGCAGGCTATGCGTCGACGCACAGACCTGCTGTGGTCGACCATTCGCGTGGAAATGCAGTTTTTAAGTGATCCCCTCTATTATTTGAAAAGCTGTTATGTCTTTGGTTGGTCTGGTACTATATATACAAGTTCAACCACTTATGTCATTTTAACATTTTGATAAAATTGATTCATGTGTTCAAGAATAAGGAAGAGTGAAATAGGTGTCTAAGATTCATCATCTTCATCTTCAACATCTCACAACACATCAATTACACACAGCCATTTTTGAAGTGCATTGTGAGTGATTAAAGGTGATAAGGTTCGAAGCTTAGATTGGGTAATCTAGTTCGGGTTGAAGCTTGTGACAGGTTCTTTCTTGAATAAAACCGTTAGGGTTTTATCCTCCAAGATTGGTTTGAATTTTGGGGGTTTTTGGACGAGATTCTTCATCAAGGGTCAACTGAGCAAAGGTGATTGTGAAGTGTTCTTCAACAGTCTAGTAGCGGATTCAGTGATATTGAGGGGAAGATCTCGGGTTCGATTCGTTGCAGTTGAGATCAGCCGGAGCCGAAGTTTTGAAGAACTAAGGGTTATTCAATAAGGTGGCTGGAATCGGAGGTCTATCATCAACGATCGGAGGACTTGATTCATCTTGAATCAAGGGGCAAGGAGTGAAAGCAACATTCAACGTCTTGAAATTTCTGTTGTATATTTGTTGTTCAATCCTTGTATAAACTGTTACATTCAACAGGTGATATCTATTAAATCTATCTCAATTCTCTATTTTTCAACATTTTCGTTTTAGTTTAAAAATAAATGATTTTTGTATAAGCATTATTGTCAAACTGTGATATCTATTGAGTAAGAGGTTAAAACTCTGTTTTTGAATCCAAAGTACAATAAGACATTGTACTAGGCTAGTTGGAATCACTTACTCAACATAAATATCACTTGGAGTGTTTTTGCACGCCAAGTGTTCGACAAATTGCCTAAACCAAAATTATCTTATTTGTGTATCTAGTTTTGGTTTGCTCTTTAGATCATTGGAACTAGGAATCCTAACAAGTGAATTAGATCATTGATAAGTGTGATTAGTGTTGTGATTCTCTTTTCCATATTGTCATTAATCCAAAGGCTTATCGCATATCCGGTTTTCCAATAACCGTTCGTTTTAGACTATATTTTCCACGGCCGCTTCCGCACTTAAAACAAATTTTCAAAACCAATTTTTTTAATTGGTAGCGCTGACTCAAATTTTAATTGGGATCTATTCAACCCCCCCCCTCTAGATCTGTGCCATAGTCTAACAAGTGGTATCTAGAGCTCCGGTTACTCGGTGCTTCAAATACAACGTTGATAGAAAATGGCTAACGAACCAAAAAGGGCGTACAATAGAGCTCCCGTTTTCAACGGTGAAAATTATAGTTATTGGAAAGACTGTATGCGAGTGCACGTAAACTCCATAGACAGAAAAATATGGAACGTTATCCTCAATGGTCTAATAGAAATTACTATTACCAATGCGGATAATGTAGTTGTGCCAAAGCCCGAAGCACAATGGACCGATGACGATGAGAAAAAATACAATTATGATTGGAAAGGCAAAAATATCTTAATCTCCTCATTAGGTGTAGACGAATACTATCGTGTATCCCATTGTCCTACTGCTAAGGCCATGTGGGATTCACTATAAATCGCCCATGAGGGGACGAACAATGTTAATTTGGCTAGAATCAACACATTAACACAAGAGTTTGATCTCTTTTTCATGGAGCAAGGGAAAACAATTGTTGACATGCAAAAGAGATTTACTCATCTCATCAATCGTTTACATTCATTAGGTAGGCCTGTTTCCAATGATGTTGCTACTAATAAAATCTTGAGATGTCTTAACAGGGAATGGCAGCCGAAAGTGACCGCCATCAAAGAAGCATATGATCTTACCTTGTTAGACTTGACAACATTGTTTGGAAAACTACAAGAGCATGAACATGTACTCTTGAGCCCAGACCAACGCGAAAAGAAGGAAAAGAAAGACAAAACGAAGGTGAGTGAAAAGAAATCGATAGCTCTTAAGACTTCCTCCTCGTAGTCTCAAGCAAAAGAGCAAAGTGATTATTCCTCAAGCGACAAAGAAGAAGAGGACAAGAGCGAAGATATAGGGCTGTTCGTTAAACGGTACAACCGTTACGTGAGAAAGAACGACATCCAACATTTCGAGAAGAACTTGGTAAACTTCCGGAAACAATCAAGGTACTCCAAAGATGATGACTCAAAAGGTAAAAAGACTAGAGGGACGTGCTACAAGTGTGGGAAGCCCGGGCACTACAAACCGGACTGTCCGATGAACAAAAAGGAAAAGAATAGGGAATCATCAAAGTCATACAAGAAATCATCAAAGCCAAGGACAGCGTACATAGCTTGGGAAAGCGATAACGACTCTTCCTCCTCTGATGAAAGCTCTAGTGATGAAGAAGAGTCTGTGAATCTATGCCTTTCCGCACATCAGAAAAATAAGAAAAAGCAGGTACGTCACTCTAAATATGAGAAGTCCTCAAATATGTCGCATTCAGAATTACAAACCGCATTTAATGCTTTACACAATGAAGCAACTGAAGCCTTTAAAAGACTTGCCTCTAATAAAATAATTTTTACTTACTTAGAGTACAAAGTTAAAGAGTCTGAAAAGAAATTAGAGGACCTTAAGGCTTCCATTGTGGAAAGTAATAAATCGGATGGTAAGGACCATAGAAATCCTTTCGACTTTGGATGTGATACTTGTCATATTTGGCAAGGTGAAGTTAGAAACCTTAAGGCCAAATTAAACAAGGCACTTGAGCCTAAAATTACATTTGCTATTGATAAAAAGGATTTTAGGAAAAGTATGGTAAACCCATATCAAAAATATGCATATGTAATTAGGGATCAAACAAGTAAAAGTGATTCTAAAGTCGATTTTGCATGCTTATATTGTTGCAAGAAAGACATTCCATTGCTAAATGCCGATTTAGGAGATTTTTGGTTCCTAAAGGCATCTATCAATGGTTTCCCAAACGCAACCATCTTGTCGCTAACATATTAGGACCCAATATGCCATTGGGTACCTCCTTTTGCTAATTATGTTTTGATAGGTAAAATGTGTCGAGACCACCGAGAGAAGATGAGTTCTCGACAGTGGATGCTCAAGACACATGTCTGGAGACATATCCTTATTCATAGACTTCGTGGCTAAGAAGAAAGGGTATGTAACTTATGGTGATAACAACCGTGGAGCAATACTAGGTAAAGGTAGTGTAGGTAACCCCTCTTCTACTACAATTTCCGACGTGTTGCTTGTCGAGGGCCTTAAACATAATCTGCTTAGCATTAGCCAATTATGCGACAAAGGATACAGTGTATCATTTTCAAAAGATTGTTGCAAAATTGTGCATGATAATGACAAGAAGAATATGTTTAATGGTTTTAGAGTAAACAACGTATATATGCTTGACTTAAATGAAGTATCGTTAACAAGCGAAAAATACCTCATAACAATGAGTGAAGACTCATGGCTATGGAATAGGCGTTTAGCGCATGTTAACTTTGACTTACTAAATAAGGTAGTCTCAAAAGGCTTAGTCTTAGGACTTCCCAAAATAAAGTTGACCAAGGATTACCTTTGTGATGCTTGTCAAAAAGGGAAGCAAACGAGGATCTCATTTAAATCCAAAAAGATCGTTTCAACAACGAGACTCTCGAACTTCTTCATATGGACTTATTTGGGCCGTCCAGGATTAAAAGTCTAGGAGGAAACTATTACGGGTTCGTAATAGTGGACGACTTTTCTAGGTTTTGTTGGACCATCTTTTTAGTAAGTAAGAGTGATACATTCGCCGCTTTTGAAAGGTTTGCTAAGCTTTCCCAAAATAAGTTAAATACAAACATTGTGTCAATTAGAAGCGACCATGGAGGTGAGTTTGAAAATCACTTATTTGAAGAATATTGCGGTAACCATGGTATAGATCATAACTTCTCTGCTCCATGCACCCCTCAACAAAATGAGGTTGTGGAGCGTAAAAATCGAATTTTAGAAGAATTGGGAAGAACAATGATTAACGAAAGTGGTTTACCGAAATATTTTTGGGCCGACGCAATTAGTACGGCGTGTTATGTTTTGAATAGGGTGCTTATTCGCCCCATTCTAAATAAAACACCGTATGAGCTTTTAAAAGGGCGAAAGCCAAATGTTTCTCACTTGCATATTTTTGGTTGCAAATGTTTTGTATTAAACAATGGAAAGGAAAACTTGGGCAAATTTGATTCTAAGGCCGACGAAGGTATCTTCCTCGGATACTCTCAATCGAGTAAAACATATAGAATATATAATAAATGATTACTTGCTGTAGAAGAGTCTGTGCATGTTACTTTTGATGAGTCCTATCCGAGAAATGTCGGAAAGGATAGTGTTGTTCATGGTGCAGGTACATCTACGAAAGACATACTCAAAGGGGGCGAGACAGGGATTGATCAACCTGACGAAGCCAAAGTTGAGGAGGATAAAGATGTACACCATGAGGTAACCGAGGAAGCTCATCCGCCTTCAAACGATGATCTCCCTCAAGCTTGGAAGTCTCCCAAAGACCATCCAATTGACAACATTCTCGGAGACATCACAAAGGGTGTAACAACTCGATCGAAGCTAAGTAATTTCTGTTATCACTTCGCGTTCGTTTCACAAATGGAACCTAAAAACCCTAAGGAAGCCCTACTCGATGAACACTGGTTTTTGTCAATGCAGGAGGAACTAAATCAGTTCACTAGAAATGGGGTTTGGGACCTTGTCCCTCCTCCGCGAGGTCATCGAGTAATCGGCACCCGATGGGTGTTTAGAAATAAATTGGACGAAAACGGAGTAATAACTCGCAACAAGGCGCGTTTAGTCGCGCAAGGGTATAACCAAGAGGAAGGCATCGACTATGAGGAAACTTATGCGCCGGTTGCCCGACTCGAGGCTATACGCCTTTTGCTTGCATTCGCCTGTGCGAATGATTTTAAGTTATTTCAAATGGACGTTAAGAGTGCGTTCCTTAATGGGTACATAAATGAAGGAGTCTATGTTGCGCAACCTCCTGGTTTTGAGTCTCATGAGTATCCTGATCATGTCTACAAACTGAAAAGAGCTTTATATGGTCTCAAACAAGCTCCTAGAGCTTGGTATGAGAGACTAAGTAAATTTTTACTTGATCAAGGTTACTCAAGAGGAAAGGTTGACACTACTCTCTTCATTAAACGTCAAGGAAAGCACTTATTTCTTGTACAAATTTATGTTGACGATATCATATTTGGATCTAGTAACATGAGTCTCATGAGAGAGTTTTCTGAGCTTATGCAGGGTGAATTCGAGATGAGTATGATGGGTGAACTCATATACTTTCTCGGTTTGCAAATCAAGCAGCTAAAAGAAGGAACATTCGTGAGCCAAACAAAATATTGTTTGGAGCTTCTCAAGAGATTTGACATGGCAAATTCAAAAGCCATAGACACTCCTATGCCAACATGTGTAAATATGAGTAAAGATGAAAGTGGTAAGGACGTTGAGGTAAAAAGGTATAGAGGTATGATTGTCTCTCTTCTCTATCTTACTGCTTCTCGTCCCGACATTATGTTTAGCGTGTGTATGTGCGTAAGATAACAATCATGTCCTAAGGAATCCCACCTAAAATCTGTCAAACGTATACTTCGATACCTATCTGGTACTCCGAAGTATGGACTGTGGTATTACAAAGGTAATGATTGCTCATTGGTAGGTTTCTCCGATTCCGATTTTGCCGGTTGCAAATCGGATAGGAAAAGCACCAGCGGTACGTGTCAGTTATTTTCAAATTCCTTGGTTAGTTGGTACAGTAAGAAACAAGTGTCTGTTGCTCTGTCAACCGCCGAAGCGGAATACGTAGCCGCCGGTAGTTGTTGTGCGCAAGTCCTATGGCTTAAGCAGCAACTATTGGACTTCAATTTAAAACTAGAACGTGTTCCAATATTTTGTGACAATACTAGTGCTATAAACCTTACCAAAAATCCGGTGTTACATTCTCGTACCAAACATATAGAAATTCGACACCATTTTCTAAGGGATCATGTAGAGAAAGGTGACGTTGTCTTTGAACACGTTGACACCAAAAATCAACTAGCGGACATTTTCACAAAGCCGCTAGCCACTGAACCTTTCTTTCATATCCGTTGAGAACTTGGCATTCTCGACATTTCTGATCGGGTTTAATGATTGCTAGTTTCGTATTACTCTATTTACAACTATACTCTTGTACTTCTAACAAGTTGAGTTTTGTTGCAAACACAAGTATGTTGTTATCAAGTGTTGTCGGTATAGAGGTGATATTGCTCCTTTTCTTTCTCTCTCTCTCTCTCTAAACATTCATGACTTAAACTAGTATATTGTTTGACTATCATGGTATTTATATATATGACATTTGCTGCAAATACTATGTGTTTTGGATGCAAATTATATTGTGAAAGTGTAAATAGGCATCAAGTGTGGTATTTTACATGACATAAAATGAAAATCTGAGCTTTTGATCACTATGAGTCGACCAAAACAGGGCAGCGGTCGACGCATGCTGTTTACTTTCAAAATTATCAAAAATCACACAGTATGCGTCGACGCATGCAAGGGTTATGGTCGACGGCTCACGCAAAAACCCATAATTTTTTTTGCTTTTGAAAACCGTTCCATCTCTTCACTTCTCCATTAAATGTGCAGTAAACATTTACTATGATTTGAAAGTGCATTTTCTTGTAACTTGCATCTAGACATCTATTGTGTCCCCTTGTCTCCTCCCTCTTACCAAAACCCTAAACCTTCTTCTATAAAAAGGGATAGTTCTCATCTTCTCCAAACACATCTCCAACTACTCTCTCCAAAGGCATTGCAGTTAATATCTACAAAATCTCCAAAAATCATCATCAATGGCTTCTCTATTTCGCAAAAATACCAAAAAGAGATAAAGGGCCTCATCATCCGCTTAAGTACCCGTTACTGCTGTCTCACTAGTTCCACCACCTGTTGTTGACAACTTCAATAAGAATATCAGCAAGAGAGCAGTCGTTCCGCAGCATGCATTCTACAAGGCAACGACGGAGTGCATGCATCTCACCCAAATTATATCTCTGCTGGAGTTTCAGGGGTTTTTCAACTTTCTAGAGTGCAACACAAAATATAGTGAGGATTTAGTCCGGGTGTTCTACACTAGTCTGCGTGACAACTTTCAAAGTCAATATTTCCACACCTCTGTCGGTAATAAACTGGTAAACGTAAATTCTGAAGTCTGGAATAAGTATTTTGATTTGACTGTAGCTGCTGATGCACAACCTCTTCATGAGGTAACAGACTCTCGCACTGTGCCGGGATACGAGTTTAAGAGTGCTCTGAATGACATGCTCAAAAGGCCATATTCGGATGCTATTGTCAATAGTGATGCCTTTCCTAGAACGGTTACGGCAGGCAAACTCCAAACAGGGGAGCGCATCCTTCAGTGGATTATCGCTCGCATCCTGCGGCCGAAAAAAGGTGGCCTGTCCCGAGTCGAACAAGCTGAGGTACATCTCATCTATATTTTGAAACATAAGATCAAAATAAACTGGCCATATTATATTGCAAGCAGGATTTTTGCTCTGAGAGATTCAGGCCGAGGCACTGCTCTAGCTTATGGGTCGTTTATTTCGGAGGTTCTCACCGCAACAAATGTTGTATACCCATAATTTCCTTGTGTTTCAGTATCCTCTGACAAAGAATTCAGTACCAAAACCTTCTCCATGATGGGATATTTTTGGTGTGATGAACAACAAACATACAAGTTTGTCCGTCGAGCAAACATTCCTCGGGTGACTCATGAATCTGATGACAGTTCTGAACAGGAAAGCGAAGAACAAGACGAACAGGAAGATGATGAAGAAAATGAAGCGGAAGAGGTACAAGAACCCGTATGCGAGACGCAAGACTATTATCAATCTCCGGTTCAACATGAGATTCCAAATACTGATTGGCTCCAACATTCAGCTCCATCTGAAGAATAGGAAGAAGGTTACACAAATCAGGGATGGGGTGAGTGGCAGTACACAGGCTGGACCACCCTGGGTAGATTCTATGATCCATACCACGACTACCCTCAAGATCATCAACCTTCTCAGCACTCATCACCTCCTCCACCATCGGACAACTCTGAAATACTTAATATGCTGCAGTCCATGCAGTTAGATCAACAAACCTTTATGAGGAGTCAAGATACGTGAATGGAACAGATCAGAGCTGAGCTTCGTACTCAAAATGAACGGTTAAATTCATTTTCAACTAGGATGGATGCCCGCTTTGAAGCTCTTGTTGCATCCAATGAGAGGCAAGACATGGAAATCACCGACAGTCTCCATCACCTCAACATGTCCGTGGAAGCGTTTGTGGACTTCTCGGATCCTCACCGCAATCCAGATGTTGCATACCGGGGGAGGGGACGAGGTCAGGGCCGGGGATATTAGTTACATAGTTGCATGTTTTCACTGTGTATTTTCTGTTATTTCATGTTATGTTTGTCTAAATATTTCTCCCATTTGCATGTATTCACTTCATTATCTATTAATTCCAGTTTTTGTTCATTATCACTCTTATGTGTGAAGTTTGGTAATTGACTACGCTATCACCTACTGTATTTTTTGTTAATTGACGAATTCTCTTTCTCTTTTTGATGTTGTCAAAGGGGGAGAAGAACATGTAGCAAGTACCAAAGCCAAGCCAGGATGTTTACAACAGTTGATGGTTGTTTGTTTTGCAGCCTCAAATTACAAAAGAAAGGGGGAGCTTGTGTATACATTGCATATTGTTGTGTTTTTGGTTGTTTTGGTTGTATACAGGTTGTCATCATCAAAAAGGGGGAGAATGTGAAGGCAAATCGCCACACATCACACGAGTTTGCAAGACATCACTTGATATAGGTTTCGATGATGACGAATTACAATCATGGATGAATTGGCAATTGTAAATTCCAACTCTACCAAACAAATGCAACGTATTACCTACCGTATCCTTGTACATTTGTCTAAAAACTATTATAATTAGTATAATATGTGTAGATAAAATGTGGTCGTGATAAGAGGCATGAAAAACCACAAGAATTTCAATTTTTGCAGGTTTGCAGGGCATGAGTCGACCATAGGGTCGGCGCATGCATCCGTACATTTTTCCACTGCTCAGCGTATGAAGGTTTGAGTCGACCACAGGGTCGGCGCATGAAGAAATTACTCTTCAACGGGTCATCACACGCCGACTGTATGGTCGACGCAGACTGATACATTTTGCAGAATTCTTTAAAGTGCAGGCTATGTGTCGACGCACAGACCTGCTGTGGTCGACCGTTCGCGCGGAAATGCAGTTTTTAAGTGATTCCCTCTATTATTTGAAAAGCTGTTATGTCTTTGGTTGGTTTGGTACTATATATACAAGTTCAACCACTTATGTCATTTTAACATTTTGATAAAATTGATTCATGTGTTCAAGAATAAGGAAGAGTGAAATAGGTGTCCAAGATTCATCATCTTCATCTTCAACATCTCACAACACATCAATTACACACAACCATTTTTGAAGTGCATTGTGAGTGATTAAAGGTGATAAGGTTCGAAGCTTAGATTGGGTAATCTAGTTCGGGTTGAAGCTTGTGACAGGTTCTTTCTTGAATAAAACCGTTAGGGTTTTATCCTCCGAGATTGATTTGAATTTTAGGGGTTTTTGGACGAGATTATTCATCAAGGGTCAATCGAGCGAAGGTGATTGTGAAGAAGTGTTCTTCAACAGTCTAGTAGCGGATTCAGTAATATTGAGGGGAAGATCTCGGGTTCGATTCGTTGCAGTTGAGATCAGCCGGAGCTGGAGGTTTGAAGAATTAAGGGTTATTCAATAAGGTGGCTAGAATTGGAGGTCTATCAACAGCAATCGGAGGACTTGATTCATCTTGAATCAAAGGGCAAGTAGTAAAAGCAACATTCAACGTCTTGAGATTTCTGTTGTATATTTGATGTTCCATCCTTGTATAAACTGTGACATTCAACAAGTGATATCTATTAAATCTATCTCAATTCTAGTTTTAAAATTGAGGGTAGATGTACCCTGAAGCGAGGACGACGGAGGAACTGCCTCACCAAATACTTGTCTTCTCTATTTTCAACATTTTCGTTTTAGCTTAAAAATAAGTGATTTTTGTATAAGCACTATTGTCAAACTGTGATATCAATTGAGTAAGAAGTTAAAACTCTGTTTTTGAATCCAAAGTACAATAAGACATTGTACTATGCTAGTTGGAATCAGTTACTCAACATAAATATCACTTGGAGTGTTTTTGCACGCCAAGTGTTCGACAAATTGCCTAAACCAAAATTATCTTATTTGTGTATCTAGTTTTGGTTTGCTCTTTAAATAATTGGAACTAAGAATCCTAACAAGTGAATTAGATCATTGATAAGTGTGATTAGTGTTGTGATTCTCTTTTTCATATTGTCATTAATCCAAAGGCTTATCGTATATCCGGTTTTCCAATAACCGTTCGTTTAGACTATATTTTCCACGGCCGCTTCCGCACTTAAAACAAACTTTCAAAACCAATTTTTTTAATTGGTAGCGCCGACTCAAATTTTAATTGGGATCTATTATACCTCCTTCTAGATCCGTGCCATAGTCTAACACTTTGCAGTTGTGCTCTACATGATTTATGTCATGGAAAACCAAAAGTATATTGTATAATTTTACATATTAGCTTCAATTATTTTTAAAAAGACATATAATAGTTAACTTAAATTCTTTGTTTTCTAGATGTCATTCTACCTATTATTCATAAAAAATATTGAGTATATTAATGATTTGTATAAAAATGATTGAATTTTCTCTATGTTTTTTTCTTGCAAGCATGTTTCCCAAGATAAAATACTTTAGACATATTGAATATTTATTTAAAGAAAAAGACTATCTGTTCTCAAATTATTTATTAGACAATTACTTGTGGAGAAGGCACATGAAGAGTGATTAATGTGACATAGTGAATATTTGAATAACATTTTTATTGGCCTCACATGAAAATTGATTTTCACAAATTTTGTGACAAATGTGTTGTTGTCGAAAGACTAAAGCTAAGGTAATGTCCCCTAGAATTTATACTCTTTTGTCTACTATCCTAAATTTCCTTCGATTCACATCTTTATGTACTTTTCTTTAGGGCTTCCTAGAATAAAGAACGAAAAATATTTCAATTTTTTAGTTGTTGACAATATTTTAAAGATGACACAATTTATACCTTGCAAGAAAGTATATGATACTTGTCACATTGTTGATCTCTTCTTCAAAGAAATGACATTTAATAGAACTATTTCTACCTTCTTAGAGGCAACCTTAAAAATAATTTTAAAATATGGGAAGAATGGTTGTCTCATATGAAGTTTTCTCATAATAAAGTTGTTCATAGTACTTTATGATATTCACCTTTTAAAATTGTGTATGGTTTTAATTCACTCACACCTATTGATTTATTGTCATTGTCTAATACTATTCTTTTGTAAAGAAATTAGATGAGTAAGTTAAATATAAATTGAAAAGAAAAATAAAAGTTGGTTTAAGTATTCAAATAAGGGAAGGAGTAAAATAATGTTTAAACTTGAAGAATGAGTTTTAGAAAGAGTAAAATAAAAGTTGGTTTAAGTATTCAAATAAGGGAAGGAGTAAAATAATGTTTGAACTTTTCTGTCTTGAATTCATCAATGGTTTTCAATATGTTTTCCAGCTTTTCAGTGGTTTGGTTAGGATTGGGTTCAGGGAAATCATAGTAATGTGGTGGAGTTTTGGGATCTGTCTCAGCTTCTGACACGTAGTCCTCATAATACATAAAATCCTGTGCTTCTGAGATGTGATAATCATTGTACATGTAATCTTGTGGTGTAGAATGAGGTGAAGGCGGACCCATAGGTTCATTCAACTCGTACAACCAGTTATTTCGGTTATGGACACTGGTCAGCTCATGGTTGGGTAGCGTGAAAAGTTAGACCGGTTGGTTAGCAATGAGGTACTGGTATGGTGCTGGTCCTAAGTTAGCAACTATGCGCTGGTTAAAGCAGAATTCTATGTCCATAAGTCTGCTGCCAAAGTGAAGAGCTCGGTTCATCTGATACCTAAGGCCAATTTTACAAGCAATAATGGTTACAAGGCCGCCTATTAAGATGGGCAGGTTAGGATCCTGATTGAGTTTCTCGAAGGTTCTCATCATGAAAGGTACGACATTAACGGGTCGACCTTGAGAGGCACAGTACAAAATGAAAAGTTCTTCTTTAGAGATGGAGGTGATATTTTCTTCCTTCCCAAAGAGGGTATGGGCTAGCATCCTATGGAAATAACGGATCACAGGATTATGTATTTCGTTAGAGTTCATGTCATCTTGTTCAGGGTGATAGTTTCCTGTGATTGTTCCCCAGAAATAATCTAACTCTATATCCATGTCAGCTTCATGGGCATCAGTATACACGAATGGTCTGCTAGGAAATCCTAAGAGGTCAGCTAGTGACTTACGGTTGTATGTGAAATTGATACCAAAGAGTCTAAAGCAAGTCAGTTCCTTGGTGGAGCTATAACCATGTTCGGGTATGTAAGCTAAGGAACTAAGGAATTCAAAGGTGAGTTCTCTAAAGGTAACAAATCAAGTCTTCAGGGCAGCGTTTTCCCATCCTAATTGGTTATATAGGAAAAGGATGTTGTCGTGGATTCCTAGTTGGTCCATGGTGGATGTATCGGGATAAATGGTTAGGGCGATGCCTCTCTGTGTCAGGGCCTGAAATCGGGCTTGCTGAGCTGGTCCTCTAAATACGGTAACCATGTAGTCGATGTTAGCCATGCTCGAGAGTTAGTTAGATAAAAAGAGGAGAAAGTAGGAAGGCTTAAAAATCCTGAAAACAGTTGAAAGCAAATTTATTCAAATTAAGTTTTAGAAACGGAAGGCGATAAAATGAAAAATAAAAAGGGGAAAATAACAGTAAAAGTTGAAAGTTAGTAAGGAAGCAGTGTAAAATCATAGTTAAATCGAAAGAGCATAAAGTATACAAATAAATCAAGCGGAAAGAACAAGGAAAAATGGGTTGCCTCCCATTCAGCGCTGTTTTTAACGTCAAAAGCCTGACGATAGCTTGGTGACAAGCTAGTTGGGGTGTTTAGCGGGAAGCTCTAACAATTTCAGACTGCACACGCGGTTGCTGTGTTCATTCTGATTGTAGTGCTTCGGCCGTTGTCCGTTGACTATGAACAGCGTATTGTTTTTATCGCTGATTTCAACTGCTCCACTTTGAAGGATTTTAGTTATCTCGAAAGGACCTGGCCATCTTGACTTTAGTTTTCCTGGGAAAAGTTTCAATCTTGAGTTAAATATGAGCACGATGTCTCCCACATTGAACTGTTTTTTGACTAATCGCTTATCGTGCCACTTTTTGGTTCTTTCCTTGTATATGTGGGCGTTTTCTTATGCGTCTAGTCGAAGCTTTTCCAATTCACGCAGATTCAAGATTTTTTTCTCTCCTACGGCAGCGTAGTTTAAGTTTAGCGTTTTTATAGCCCAAAAGGCTTTATGCTCTAGCTCTACTGGCAGGTGACAGGATTTTCCATAGACTAATTTAAATAGTGTGGTTCCTATTGGCATCTTGTAAGCAGTCCTATAGGCCCATAAAGCATCTGTTGCGGTGAAAATTGGACATCAAGCTATTAAATTAACTTGAACCTTAATTCTTTTACAACCGAACTTTATTTTATCCAAAGGAAAGGTCTAAAGAAAGAAAAACCTTTTTCGCGATGTAACGACAACGCTTAAGAGATTCGGGGATCGGGGGTTGGTTATACCTAGGGAAGGTGTTAGCACCCTAAATATCTGTAGTACTCTACAGGAACCTTTTGTTTGATTGCTTGCTAAGTGTGAAATATGTACTATGGATTTGGGAAAAGATATGAGTTGAAACCTAAAGTTATATACACTAAGTTTGCTCGCAAAGACGTCGCATCTTCTGCCTACGTATCCTAACTAGGATAGAATCAGAGCAATCGTAGTTTACCTCACAAGGGACAAAGAACACTTGATTATGATCAATGTTCAAGGGGGAACAAACATGACAATGTTTGTATGGAGTTTGACAAAACTCCCTAATCTAAGTTGTAATATTCAAAGGGGAAAGTAAGAAATGATGACGATGATTCTTACACAGAGTTGACAAACTCTTTCCTAGGGTTCTAGTTGAAGAACACTCCTAGTATAGGTGGATCTTTTAGACTTAAAGCAAAGTCTAAGGGTTTCTAATCTAGGGTTAAAGTGACTTAACAAAGTCAAGAGAGGATAAGGGGTGTTTCCATGACATGAGGGTCAAATGGACATACTTTTCCTTTGGAAGGGGACAGGGGAGGTAACAGGATGAGAGCTGACAAGCTTCATCACTTTGGGGAAAGAAAGCAACAAGAAAATTAACAATATGATAAAGGCATATTCAAGGTGACAACCATTAAATAAACATGTGGAATTATAAAGATGAAAGTACATTGATGATAATCAAAACAGGTAAACAGAACAGGAACTGTGACGAAAGATCAAGTTTAAATAAATTTAACAGATAAAGTAACATGGACATGGTAACAACCAAAAATGGAGCTTTAACATGTTAACAAACATTTAAGAATGAGAATGCAGACAAATATTACAGGAAAAAACACAAGTATAACAAAGGAAAATTCATCTGCATCTGTCAATACGATCACAGGAAGCACACAACTTGCACACAGTCAAAAGAGATGAAAATTTTGTCAAACATGAAAATAAAAAATATTACATGAAAGTACACATCAAGATGAACACAATGAAAAAAAGAACGGGTGAAAAACGATTAAAATTGAGAGAGATATGAATTTTCAAAGTTTGGTAAAAAATGACAAAAATTAATAAAAGAGTTGCCCTCCTCAGGGGTCGAACTCATGCGTGCAGGGTACAAGGCGTGTTTGGCATAATGGTCTTACCACTGGGGTGGCTATACATCCGTTTGTAAAAGCCACCCCTTTAATTAATAAGGGTATCTACCTTGAATTTCTGGGCCAAACATAACACATGAAAAATGATTTACGTTTTCTACCGTAACTTTCTCGTTTCTCAACCAAACGCAACAAAATTTATATGCAACTGGACCAGAAAAACATGAGGAACAAGATGGTGCCATTATTTTTCTGAGATTCTCATCCCTTTCAAAAATTCGATGGTGTGTGTCTCTTTGGTGCTTGAAAATGCATTTTGCTATGAACAACTTATTTCAAACCTTTTCAATCCAAACCAAAGCAACACACAACTCACATAAATGATGATGAATGATGCCAAGTCCAAAAGGAAGTGCAAAGCAAAATGTTGGTAAAAATGATATGTTAAGTGGCAATTTTCTTAAAATGTGCATTTTGAAGTGAACCACTCAATGCAGTTAGTTTTGAATCAAAATATTCATGTTCACACAACATGTAAATGACAAGGAAGAAGTTTATGCAAGGGGTGAGGCTCAGTTTATGCTGTGGTAAAAAATGGGATGTGAATTGCACCTTTAACATGAGTGATATGCATGAACCATGGAATTTTCAATTCAAAATGATTTTAGGTTAATCCAATCATGTACACACCTCATGTTTATGATGCTGAATGAGTATGAACACCAATTAATGCCAAAAAGAAAACTGCTATGAAAATGGTATTGGAGCTGTACTTGTTATGAGCATTATGCATGATGAGGTGGATTTTCAATTCCAACACTTTTCTGACCAAACTAATCATACAAATGGCACACATACATGAAGTTGAATGAGTATGCACATGAATCAAAATAAAAAATAGACTGTGGTGAAAAAGTGATGTTTTATGGACCGTTGTGTATGTGAAAGTGCAGCAGAATGTGAAGTTTAGTTCAAAACAGTTTCAGGTTGTTTGCATCATACACACACCTTGTATTCATGATATATGATGAGATTGAGCATAAATTAGAATCAAAAAACAAACTGTTACCAAGACTGATAACAGAGCTATAACAAAAATGGTATTTGGAGGCATGAAAGATGTTCACTCTTAGCTCTAGGCATAAACTGATCAATTTAAATGCACATACACATTGAATGCATGATATGGAGTGAGTTTAAACCAAAGAAAGAGTTCAAAACTGATGGCTGTGAAAAGTGATGTATAAGATGCATTTTGGTGCTTTGTGAGGTGCAGCAAGGTGTTCAAATTCAGTTCAACACATTTTTAGGTCAATTCAATTATAAACACTTTACATATACATGGTGTTAGGTGGATTTAAACATCAAAATCAACTGAAACAAGACTGCTATAAGAAATGACTCACAAGTTGCAAATTGCCATGGATATGATGCATGATGAGATGAAAGTTAAGTTCTAAGCAAGTTCAGATCAGAGCAAACTTATACACATGTTGAAACATGTTAACAAATGCAATTAGGCACAAGGGAGGGTTTACAGATGACTGTGACAACATATGACATTCAAACTGTATTTTGGCACTTTGGTAAAACATGAGAAAGTTCAAGTCAGGTTTAGTGCACATTCTGTTCAAAAAAATCAAATACACATATCACATACATGCTGATGAATCAGATTAAGCACAAAAATAAGTCCAAATCAGTTTATGGCAGAATATGGCCTTCAAGTTGCAACTTGGTATTTTAGCAGAGCATGAGAAACTTCAAATCAAGTTTTATGCACAATTGTATCAAACAAACTATACACCCACCTTTCAGATATGTTATGAAACATGTTCAAGCACCAAATTGATTCCAAAACCAGTTGTGGTGAAAAATAAGGTTCAAACTGCTTCATGGTAATGTGAGGTATGTGTGAAAAGTTCAAAACAAGTTTTCAAGCAATTTCCATTTAAACAAATCATGTGCACATGTTATAAATGTGTTGTGGAAGTGATTCAAGTAGACAGTGAGGTTAGAAGCAAGCTAACATGAAGACTGACATTTTGGTGACAAAACAAAACATGGTAAAATGCAGTTGATATGCCAGATCAGAATGTATGCAAAATTTGGGCAAGGTAACTTCACACACATCATTCATACATAATATCAAGGGTGTTCAGACATCAAGCAAGATCCAAAGCAGGTTGTAGCAAGAGTTTATACCAGAACTGTCATCTAATAATTTATCCAAGCATGAGCAAAAATAAAATCAACATGAAGCACAAATGAGCAATACCAGACATGAACAACTTCAAACCAACATACATACTCAATATGATCACGATTTTAAAAGGTTTTCAAATCACTTCAACAGTTGTCTATACATCATGACAAACTTCATACATGAATCACACATGACATGCTTTTTTTTTACAAAATGCTCAAAATGCCAAAATGTGGAATTATGGTGTAAGGAAAGAAGGGATTGTTCACATACCTCTAGTAGCTTGTATTAAATAAGTTTAAGCACCAAGAAACCCAGAGGAACTTCAAATGCTCCTCAACTTTGAAAGGTTCCTTCCTTGTGAAGCAACAAAGCAAACTTTAAGACAAGTGGAGAAGTAAACTCCACCAATGAGTTCCAACACTTTGGACAGTTGAGAAACAATATATAAGAGGTGTTAGGATGATTAAAACACTAGGCAAGTGCTTAGAACAAGATTTGGTAGAATTTGTAGCTTTTGGTCAAAGTAACTTGGTGATGAAGTTGACTTTTTGATTGGTGAAGCTTTTGGATGGTTTAATGGTTTAGACACCTTCTATACCATATTTAGAGATTGTATGGATGGTTGTTGAGGTGTTTGAATGTAGAGAAATGAGTTTGGCAGCCCTTGCACCAAGACAGATTTTAGGCACTTTTGACAAGTTTGTGATTTTGTGATTTTTGGAGCAAGGAGTGGAAACATCAAGGATTCTTAATTTCTCTGGTTTTTTGAAGGTTGTTCATGATGAAAATGAAGTGGGGAGAGTCCTATTTATAGGCAAAGGAGTGAGGGGCTGATTTGAAGATTTCTTCATTTTGAAGAAAGGTTTTGGCACATTTGGAGGAAACCTCCCTAGGAGGGTTTCCTTGGCTGCAAGGCAGGCCTCTTTAAACAAGAAAAATGATGATTTTTGGTGGCTAATTGCAGGCTAGAGGTATAGCATTAAGGCTGGTTTAGAACCACTTTTACACCTCATGCTTGTTTTTACTTTTTGGATGGAAGTTGCAAAACAACTTGCAAGCCACTTGCTTTGGCTTTGAAAATTTCAAGTTCTGCATAATTCCTTGATTCTTTTATGCTACAAACATTCCACATATCAGATACAACATGTTTTATAAGCTGAGATTGGCCAATTTTGATGAAAGGATGATTTCTTGAATTTTGACAATGTGGGACTAAAGTGAAAAACCACCAACTTGCCATGACCATAACTTTCAGCTCACAAATCATTTTGAGATGTGCTAGTACTTTATAGTAAGCCCTCAAATAGTTCTAAAACATTCATGTTTTCATGAGTTTTAATTTCCCAAAGGAACTTGGCCAAAAAATCTTCCAAAGTTGCTAAAAAATGAACTTAAAAATGAAATTTCCCTAAGTCTTTTTCCCCTCTTGAAATGAATTTGATCATAACTTCAAATCTATGCATTTTCTGAACATGGACCACTTAGGGACTTTTGTAGGACATGTCAAGAGCTTCCAAATGAGCTTTGAACCAACTTGATTGGATGTGTGGTTAAGGAGTTATGGTTTAGCCCCTTTCAAAACCCTAATTTCCCGATTTTTCGATTACTCCTTCAGTCTTGATCCAATGGTCATGAAAATTGATATTAAAGTCCAATATGACATAAGGAACAACTTTGTTTCACAACTTGAAGTCCAATTCCTAAAATTTGGAGAGATGACTTTTCGGTCAACCGTACAACCGATCAGTGATTACCGAGTCGCCTGTTGACATTCTGGGCCTCCTGAGACTTTGAAACTTCTTGGATGAACTTTATTAAGCTATATGAACTTCATGAATCACAATCCCACCATTTAAACATCTTCCAACATCAAAGTCAAACTACAGTTGACTTTTACTAGTCAAAAACCCTAATCGGGTGCTCTGAAATGCACTGCTCTGAATTCTGGGGTAACAACCTCACATTGGCTTCTCAATTGACATTATATAATACCCTTGAACTTGTTTCATATCTGAATGAGCCCAAAACATTGACTAATCACAAACCTTGAAGTTTCAATTTTGACTGCACAAAACCCTGATTCATCTGCAATTTGACAAAGACAGACTTGCACTGGGTTAAGGTTAGAAAATGAGTATGCTCCTAAAATGAGAATCTAAGGGGTCAAAATTTGGGGTGCAACAGTTGCCCCTATTTAAATATCTTCACTAGATGGAACTGAGGGATGATGATCCTCGTAGAATCGCAGTTAAAAGTATTTAAATATAGAAAAACCAAAAATTTTGTCCCTTATATCCGATGATATGCAAAAGGACAGGTCATGACATGTCATTAATTCTAAATGATGCTTCATGATGCTTGGATGCAATACATATGCAGAAAAACAAAACAACGAGTGACTACTCGCGGGGTCCTGGCATTGTGGATCCGACTCTGGGGAATACAGAGGTATAACAATCAATAGTTCAAACCTGACTGGTGGTAACTGAGAGGAAAACTCTCACATGAGGATGCACAAAGTCTAATGAAGATGACAATCTTACTGGGGAAAAGCAAACACTTCACCGGGGAACGAGGTAGATTTCCACCGGGGACACGGGCGACTTTTTACTGGGGAAATTAAAACACGAACCTCATTGGGGATGATTAGATGAGGAGCTTCCTATAGTGAAGAGTTTAAACGGGATCTTCAGGAATGGACTAGAAATAAAGACAAAACATAAAGGGATATTAGTGACGACTAGATCTCCGAGACTTGTCTAGGGAGGAAGATTTCACTAGGGATAGTGATGTCACCCAGTTTTAACAAATGGCTCAAGCAGTGCTAGTAACCACTAGACTTCCCGGAGGTAATTGTAATGACCAACCTGAGATAACAACAAATGAAATTTCAAATCCAATCGGTAATACAGGACTTCGACTAGGGAAATTGGTGACGACCAAATTTCAAGCAATGCCAGTAACGACTGGACTTCGGAGGTCGGTAACGACCAAGTCAGGGTACCAATGACGATTGGATTTCAAGCAATGCCAGTTACGACTGAAATTCAGAAGAAATACATGGTGACGACCAAATGTGGTTATGCAAATGTTAGCAAGCTACTAGGTTTTAGCTGGGGAGGTTGGTAACGACCAAACCAGAAAATACCAATAACGATTGGATTCCAGGTGATGCCAGTTACGACTGGACTTCCATGGGGATGGTTGGTAATGACCAACAAGATACCAATGACAATTGGGTTTCGAACATCTGCCAGTTACGACTGGACTTTAACGGAAATCAATTAGTAACGACAAGATTTCACAGGGGATTTGCTAGTGACGACTAGACTTCAGAGGGAAAGGTTGGTAACAACCGAACCAAAAGGTAATAACGAGTGAAGTTAAGACAACGTCAGTTACGACTGGACTTCAAAGAAAAATATGGTGACGACCAAAAGAATACCAATGACGGTTGGATTTCGAACACTACCAGTTACGACTGGGGAATTAAAGGAAAAAGGTGGTGACAACCAAAAGAATACCAATGAGTGGGAATTTAAGACAATGCCAGTTACGACCGGTTTCAAAGAATACCAATGACGATCGGCTTTTAAAACAATTCCCGTTACAACTGGACTTTTAGGAGGAAGTTCACTAGTAGTGATCGGTCATTCATGGGGAATCGACAGATAACACACCGAACTCGAGAGACCGAATGAATCACACTGAACCTTGGCTGGAAGGGTGTATGCAGTCTTTGACAAATAGATCCACTCTCAATAGGGGAACAGAGCTTTAACCAAGCTATTCAGAGATGACAAAGTAAATTCAAAACACAATGCTCAGAAATCTTCTACTGGGGACCAGTCCTTATATCATCATAAGAGGTTCTTTGAGAAAACAGTCTTTAAGTTCTGATACCCACACATGATCAAAGGGGAGTCGGCAGTTCGACTTGCTTACACTTCATTGGGGAATGTAATTGGATCGCATATCAAAGCTTTCGCTACCCTGAGGTTTCGGGGAAGTATGATTTTCCTCGACTTTCCATGAGCTGAAGTTTTTACGTTTGTTAATCTTTTCAAGTTTTATTCAAATAATTTGACCCTAATGCTTTCAAAACTATCGTTGATCAACGAACAATATTTTGCATAACAAGAAAGTAAAGGAAATAATAATTTTGCAAAGGAAAGAATGGTTCAAAACTGATTTTATTCAAGAATGAAATCTTGCAAATGACAAAATTCCATAGAAATTTTACAAGTGAAAAATGGCAACGTGGACAAGGTTACATTGAATCCCATGACTATCCATTCCTAAAGACTAAAATCCCCCAAATCCTTGCTTCTGACGAGAGCAGTTGGAAGTGGACCTCCTGTACAATCTTCTGCAATGGTGACAACCTTTTGAAGTAGTGACGACTCTTCTGATGCAGTGAAACGCCTTTTTCCCTAACTTTTGCCTGGACCGCCCTTTCGGGTTTTCAATCCACCGGGACGCTCATTTTTGCCTAAGCCGCCCTTTCGGGTTTTCAACTTAGCGAGCTCTTATTTTTCTTCTTTTTTCCTTTTTCTTTTTTTTTAACCCTAACTTTTGCATAAGCCGTTTTTTTTTAGTTTTCGACTTATCGGGTTCTTTTTAGACGTAATATTTTCGTACTGCATCAGAATTCACTGGATGAGTAAGCTGTTCTCCATCCATGGTCGCGAGAATTAATGAGCCTCCTGAGAAGACTGTTTTCACAACAAACGGGCCGTCATAGTTAGGCATCCACTTTCCCCGTGCGTCTTTATGAACTGGTAAAATCTTTTTGAGTACAAGCTCACCCTCGCAGAATTCTCGGACACGAACTTTCTTGTCAAAAGCCCTCTTGATCCGTTTCTGATATAACTGACCATGACACATTGCAGACATGCGTTTTTCGTCGATAAGATTCAACTGATCAAACCTTTCTCTCACCCATTCTGCTTCTTCAAGCTTAGTTTCCATTATGACTCTCAAAGAAGGTATCTCGACCTCAATAGGAAGCACCGCATCCATTCCATATACCAAATAAAAAGGGGTTGCCCCTGTTGAAGTGCGGACGGACGTTCTGTATCCATGTAAGGCAAACGGCAGCATCTCATGCCAATCTTTGTAAGTTTTCACCATCTTTTGCAGAATCTTTTTGATGTTTTTATTTGCAGCTTCTACAGCTCCATTCATTTTGGGACGATAAGGAGAAGAATTGTGATGTTCAATTTTGAAGTCATCGCACAACTCTTTCATGACTTTGTTATTCAAATTAGTACCATTGCCCGTTATGATTCTGCTCGGGATTTCGTAACGACAGATAATATCCCTTTTTTATGAAATGGGCCACCACTTGCCGAGTAACATTAGTGTAGGATGCGGCTTCAACCCACTTTGTGAAATAGTCAATAGCAACCAGAATAAATCGATGTCCGTTAGAAGCTTTTGGTTCAATTTCCCTATCATATCGATGCCCAAAATAGAAAAAGGCCAAGGTGGTGATAACACATTTAGCAACGTCGGAGGTACGTGCATCTTGTCCGCATAAATCTGACACTTGTGACACTTTCCGGCATATTGAATACAGTCAGTTTCCAAGGTCAACCAGTAATAACCAGCGCTCAAAATCTTTTTAGGCATAGCATATCCATTGGCATGGGTACCGAACATTCCTTCGTGAACGTCTTGCATTAACAATTCTGCTTCTCGTCGGTCAACACATCTAAGCAGGACCATATCATGATTTCTTTTGTAAAGTACATCATTGCTGAGAAAGAACTTGGATGCTAATTGTCTCAGAGTTTTCTTGTCGAGTGACGTAGCATCTGCTGGATACTCTTGTTTCAAGAGGTAATTCTTTATGTCATAGAACCATGGCTTATCATCAGTTTCCTCTTCGACCATCTGACAGTAGGCGGGCTCGGTCTTGCGTTCAATTCTAATGAGAGTGGCATCATTGACATCCCTGACTTTCCATATCGAGGCTAACATGGCTAGGGCATCGGCAATGTGATTTTCAGATCACGGGACATGCTTGAAAGTGATTTCATCAAAATACTCCATCATTTTGACAATATAGGCTCTATAAGGAATCAAATTTTCATGTCTAGTTTCCCATTCTCCAGTAACCTGATAAATAACCAAAGCTGAGTCCCCACTAACTTCAAGAAGTTTGATTTTGAGGTCAATAGCTGCCTCGAGGCCGAGAATGCAGGCTTCATATTCGGCGATATTGTTTGTGCAGTCAAAGTCTAACCTGGCTGTGAATGGAGTGTAACCACCTTCCGGATTCATTAAAACGGCGCCTACGCCATGCCCACTGTAGTTGGAGGAACCATCAAACATCATTTTCCACCAAAGACCTTCCTGCGGACCCTTATCAAGACTTGGCTCTTCACAATCTTTTACTAACATAATGTCTTCATCTGGGAAATCAAATTTGAGAGACTCATAATCTTCCACTGGTTGATCTGCAAGATATTCCGACAAAACACTACCCTTGATAGACTTCTGAGCTACGTACTGGATGTCGTATTCTGATAATAACATATGCCAACGGGCGAGTCTTCCAGTCTGAGCAGGCTTCTCAAAAATATATTTTATTGGAACCATTTTTGAAATCAACAAAGTGGTATGACAAATCATGTATTGCCTCAAACGTTAGGCAGCCCATGCCAAAGCACAACAAGTTTTCTCCAGAAGTGAATATCGGCCTTCACAATCAGTAAACTTCTTACTCAAGTAATAGATCACATGTTCTTTTCGTCCGGACTCATCCTGCTGACCTAACACACAACCCATTGAATTTTCCAGCACTGTCAGATACATGAAGAGAGGTCTTCCTGGAACAGGAGGTATTAAGATCGGAGGCTCTTGTAGGTAAACCTTGATCTTATCAAATGCTTGCAAACAATCTGAATTCCAAACAACCGTCTGGTCCTTGCGTAATAATTTGAAGATGGGCTCACAAGTAGGAGTCATATTGGAAATAAATTTGGATATGTAGTTCAGGGTTCCAAGAAAACCTCTGGCTTGCTTTTCTGTTTGTGGAGCTGGCATGTCTTGAATGGCTCGGACTTTGTCTGGATCTACTTCAATCCCTCGGTGGCTGACAATGAAACCGAGTAATTTCCCAGACCTTACCCCAAAGGTACACTTGGCTGGATTCAGTCTCAACTGATATTTTCTGAGTCTCTTAAACAATTTCAAAAGATGTTCCAAATGGTCCTCCTCGCTTTGAGATTTGGCTATCATGTCATCAACATATACCTCTATTTCCTTGTGCATCATATCATGAAATAAAGTTACCATGGCCCTTTGATACGTAGCACTTGCGTTCTTTAGACCGAAAGGCATAACTTTGTAACAGTAAGTCCCCCACGGTGTAATGAAAGTAGTTTTTTCCATGTCATCGGGATCCATCTTAATCTGACTGTAACCGGAGAACCCATCCATAAATGAGAAGACTGCAAAACGAGCCGTATTATCTACCAACGTGTCGATATGCGGTAAAGGGAAATCATCCTTCGGACTGGCCTTGTTTAGATCCCTGTAATCCACACACATTCTGACTTTCCCATCCTTTTTTGGCACAGGTACAATATTGGCTACCCATTCGGGGTATTTGGACACTGCTAAGAACCCGACGTCAATATGTTTTTTCACCTCATCTCGAATCTTGAGACCATGTCAGGTCTTGTTCTTCGGAGCTTTTGCTTAACCGGTGGGCATTCTGGTTGAAGCGGTAATTTGTGAACTACTATGTCAGTGTCTAGACCCGACATATCCTGGTATGACCAAGCAAATACATCCATATATTCTTTCAAAAGTTCTTCTAGTTGCTGCTTGACTTCTGCCCCTAGAGCTGCCCCAATCTTGACTTCTTTCTTGTTTTCTTTGGTGCCAAGATTAATGACTTCTACCTGTTCTTTGTAGGGTTGAAGCTCTGCATACTCATGGTGTGCCAACTTTACCAGTTCATCAGGTATTTCAAAATCTTCATCCTCATCTTCTGCTTGGTATATCGGTGAATCAAAGTCCGGAGGGAATGCAAAGTCATAGGATTCAATGGGTTTTAGGACATCAATGCACGTAGGAATGGCGAAATTTATTAAAACACACAAAGACAAATGCAGCATACAACAGAGAAAAATTGTTTTTGGTTTTTTAAGATTGCCATTTTTCTTTTTTTAAAATGAAAGCAAAAGCAGTAAAGGAAATAACACAAGGAAATTAACAAAATAGTTCATTTTTTATTGATTTTCTTGAAAGCTCGGGGCCCTTACAAAACATTCCTATAGCCTTGGGCATGGCTATGGAGATTCAAAACAAAAACAAGAAAAGAAGGACAAACAAAATTACTTTGACTCAGGAAAAACCAAAGGAATCTCTCCCAGTTGCACAAGGCAGTGTTGCAATGATACACTAAATGCTTTAGGTCTTCATCTTTAAAATCTTCTTCCACAGCACTGACTTGGAAACCTCCGCTGATGAATACTTCTTGTATAGTCTTTGGACGTCCTTTGTCATGTTTTGGTGCTTCATCATGAGTTGGTTTGTAACCCAACCCTTGGCGATCCATCTTTGGTTTTACCTCGATAATCTCTCCCCAACCTACAGGAGTGCCTTCTTCTAGTGTAGACTTGACGCTCTGAGCGGAAGCAAAAGATGGACCACTCTTAGCCACTGCTTCCTCCAACATCACCGCATTAGCTATCTCGAGTGCCTGAAAGGAAGTTTCTAACGCGCCCTCATCTGCTTCAATATACTTGAACGATGACAGATTGCTCACCATTAGGTCTTCTTCACCGTGTACAATTACCAACTTATCATTCACAACAAATTTCATTCTCTGATGTAAGGTGGAAGTTACTGCCCCAGCAGCGTGAACCCACGGTCGTCCCAACAAACAACTATAAGCTGGGTTAATGTCCATGACTTGGAATGTAATATCGAACACATGAGGTCCGATCATGATTGGCAATTCTACCTCTCCAACAACCGCTCTTCTTGAACCATCAAAAGCTTTTACAATCAAAGACGTTGGTTTCATTTCTGCCCCTGCATATTCTAACCTTGCGAGCGACCTTGTGGGTAATACATTCAATGAGGATCCAATATCGACTAAAACTCGTGCCATTGTGTCTTCCTGGCACCTGACAGATATGTGCAATGCACGGTTGTGATTACGTCCTTCTTTCGGCAACTCTGCATCACTAAAGCTCAGGGTGTTACAGGCTGTAATGTTGGCTATTACTGAATCAAATTGTCCGAGAGTTATGTCTTTTGTCACATGTGCCTTCTTTAATACTTTTTGCAGAGCTTCTCTGTGAGCTGGGGAGTTCATCAAGAGAGACACGATCGATATCTTTGATGGGGTTTGGTGGAGCTGATCAATGATCTTGTAATCACTTTTCCGAATAATCCTTAAGAATTCTTCGTCGTCTCCTTCAGTATTTGGTACCTCTTTTTCTCTTGTCGCAGCGGGGGTAACCTCTTTTGGAGTGACTACTGTCATCTTTGGTTGGTAGATTTGACCACTACGGGTCATTTTGCTTGTACCTGCAATGTTTGTCACGTCCACTTGGTCATCTTTTACTGTCTCCTTCTGACTAACCTTCCCAGACCCTCGGTCTATCACAGTCATGTCATACTTCCAGGGAACGGCTTTTGTACTTTCAAAAGGGAACGGTCTTGGTTTCTGAATAATAACCGGTAGAGGTTGATCGATAGTTGACTTGTTGAAAACGGGTTTCACACCTTTGTTGGTCATTTTGAACACCGGAACCTTCTCACTTTTCTTTGGTAAATTGAAAACAGGCTCAATTACTGAAACTTATTCTTTCCTCACCTTACTACACACTTGTAATATTCCTTCATCAATCAACCTTTGTATACCTCTTTGTGCCTCATCACACCCTCTGGAATCACTAGAACATTTTTCGCAATCATTATGGGTATCCTCTATCAATCCTGCTTTTAGTAATTTCTCGTGAAGTAACCTCGACGGGGTTTTAATCTCTGACACATCTCTGACCATCCTTTCACCTTTCATTTCTTCTACCGCATTGACCCCTCCATGGTTCGGCAATAGATTACTTTTGACATTTGGGGGTACATCATTAAAAGACAAGATCTTCTTTTCCATCAGCTCCCTGACAAGATGTTTTAAAGCAAGACAGCCTTCTAAATCATGACCAGCAGCACCTTCGTGAAAGGCACAATGAGCGTTTGGATTATAGTGAGGAGATGTAGTGTCTGGATTTAATGGTCGTGTTGTTACCAATCCCTGCTGCACTAAGGAGGGGTACAACTATGTGTAAGTCATCGGTATCTGAGGAAGTGAAGGTTTTGTTGTTGGTCTCCGATTCTGGTAGTTTTGTCTGGGTGCCTGAGCTCTAGGCTGATGATGTTGCTGGTAGGGTGGAGCGTTGGGCGCTCGCTGATACCCTTGTTGAATTGGCTGATATACAGGTGCTGGTTGCACTATCTGATAACTGGGAACGGGATGACTGAAAGCTGGAGTTACAGCTGCCACATAAGGTTGCTGGGCATACTGCAACGGATACATTGGTCGTTGATGCTGGGATTGCTGAACATAACTTGCTTGAGGCTGTTGAACAAAGCCTTGCTGAGATCGTTGAACATAACTCTGTTGATACTGTTGGTAAGATGGTCTCCAGGTGAGACCCTTTCTTCCCACAGTTACTGCATTTGTCTCCCCTTCCTTCTTTCTGTGAAAATTACTGCTGAGCTTCTTGACATTGTTGTTACCAGAACTGCTGGAACTGCTAGCCACCTTCCCATTCTTCATTCCTAACTCCACTCTTACCCCCACTGCTACTATATCAGAAAAACTGGCGGTTACACTACTGATCATTTTCTCATAAAACTCTGGTCTTACTGTATCGACGAACCAATCTGTTAACTCTTTTTCACTCAAAGGGGGTTCTACCTGAGAGGCAGTTTCCCTCCACCTTTGTGCATACTCTTTAAAAGATTCCGAACTCTTTTGTGACATACTCAGTAATTGTCTTTGATCAGGGGCTAAATCCATGTTGTACTTGTAATGTTTCACAAAAGCATCGGCCAAGTCTTGGAAACTGTGAATACGAGACTGATCCAAACCCAAATACCATTTAGCAGGAGCTCCTTTCAGACTATCTTGGAAACAGTGAATCATTAACTTGTCATCTTCCACATGAGCAGCCATTCTTCGGTAATACATAATCAGATGTGTCCAAGGACAAGTAGCCCCAGAATACTGATCAAAATTGGGAACTTTGAATTTCGGCGGAATTACTAATCCAGACACTAGGCACATATCTCTGGCATCAGTACCAAAAATATCATTTCCTTCCATTGCTCTGACTTTCCTGCCGATAGTTTCTACACTTTCTTTCAACTTATCATGTCGTCCGCTTTCTTCTTCATACCCATCAAGACCTTCGTACACTGGTGGAGGATTATGAAAAACAGGGGGCGCTTGAACCTGAACAGAAGGCTGAGTGTAAGTAGGAATAGCTTGAGGGACTTCTGGCCCCAAAAGAACTGCTTGTTGATTGACTATTGGTGGAGGTACAAAACCAGGCGATAACCCATATGGTGGAACATTTGCAACAGTGACTGCCATTGGGATCGACTCTACAGCTATGCCAGTGATTTCAGAAACAACAGTGGCTTAAGTGTCCAACTTTGCACGAATGACTTGTAGGGCTTCCATGATCTGCCCCATGCCTCCTCGTAGCTCTCCGAGTTCATTATCAATTCTGTCCACATCTAAATTCTGTCCTTCCATTCTTAGGCGAGCTTGGGCTCGGGTGTTGTATCGGTGTTGAGGATTCAGTGTGATTCTTTCTCTCTCTCTAGTGGACACAAGACAACGAGATGATACACAACACAAGAACATGCACATGTGATGCTTATGAATGCAAAATGCAACAATGCAAGATTAATCATTCAAGGAATCCAAAGAAATATTTGCAAAAATTATAACAATGGGGAAATAAGCAAATTCAATTCTCAGTTTTTTCAAGTTCTCCAATTTTGGTCTTTGGAATACAACCTCCATCCTATAATATCTGCAAACAATCTTTAGCTCCTTGAATGATTAATTAATGAGAATGCAAATGCAAAGGTTTCATGGAACTCAGATCAAAACATCATTTCATTTCATTGAATTTCAAGATTGTATTACAAAATATCCAGTACATTTTACAAAAGTCCTAAATATAAGGCTGACAGTATTCTAAATAAAAGTCTTTTTTTGCTTTGAGTTTCTTGATTTCTTCTTCCATCTGAGTCTTCTCAAGAACGAGTTTGTCCACGACTAGCTTCCATGGAGTTGGCTGAGAGCTGGAAGAAGATAAACCTTCCTGTGTCTTCCTCTTCTTATAAGCATTCATTTCTTCATCCTTCGCCTAGAGTTGTCTACGGAGTTCATCGTTCTCTTCCATGGCCACTTGATACTTGTACTTCCAGGCTACTTTAGTTTTTTGTGACTTCCTCAAGGCAATCCTTAACTTCTCCTCTTCATACATAAAGATCATTGTGTGTTCCTCCTCTAAAGCCATGGGTTTCTGCTGAGAATAAGGCATCTTCAGCTGAATAGCTCTTTTTCGGACCCATTGGAGATAAGGCTCGAGAGAGATGCAATTAGGCTTCCCTAAGTCTTCCTTTCCTTTCTTGTATACATGTCCCCAAGCTTTTAGAATTTCTCCCTTCAATTCTGAACTTCCTTTAAAGAAAATATTCTCCACATGAGCGCTGTTTGGTTTGTCCTTCAAAGGATATCCAAGATGTAGGCGAGCGAGAACAGGGTTATAACTGATTCCTCCACTTGTACCCAGGAGAGGTACATTACCAAAGCTTCCACAACTGTCAATGATTTTTATCCCATCGTAACTACAGCTGTACCAATCAATATCAGAGTGAGTAAGAGCCATAACCTTCTGAGACCACCATCCTTCCTTCCAAAAAGCATGAGCCTTAGGTAAGTGAGAAATAAACCACTTATATAACAAAGGGACACAACAGATAATCATTCCTCCTTTATGCAAATTCCTCAGATGAACAGAATGACAGGCATCAGCTAATAAAGTAGGCACAAGGTTTTTCTTCAAGAAAATCTTGATGGCGTTGAGATCCACAAAATTATCAAAGCTCGGAAACAAGAAGATTCCATAAATGAGCAAGGCAAAGATGGCTTCGAATGCATCAATACTCAAATGATCAGCATAATATTGTGCTTTCCCAACCAAGAACTCTGCAGTCAAACCAAAGACTCCTCCCTTAGTAACCATATTTTTCTGAATATCCACCAATCCTAAACGTGTAGCTTTAGCAATTTCTTCTTCCTTAGGGTCCTTCTCTATGATTGGAAAAGGAGAGTCTTCAAGAATAGGTAAACCAATCAAGCAAGAATATTCCTCAAGTGTAGGTACCAACTAATAATCAGGGAAAGTGAAACAATGATAGAGTGGATCATAAAACTGGAGGAGTGTGGAGAGTAGTCCCAGATCCATCTTCTTTTTTACCCTCAACAGTGACAATAAGTTCCCATACCTGCTCTTGAATCCTTCTAGATCTGTTATCAAAGTGCTCAACCTTTCTATGTCATCCAAGTTAGGACTTTTGTAAGTGTACTTCATAGTTTTCTTTTTTCACTGTCCATGATAATCCTGATGTTTACAAACAAAAGATCTGAGTTCCATGAAACTTTTATAATATGATGTTCATGAATGCATGAATGCACAAACATAGGTAAGCACATATACATATATACACATGGGTAAGCAGATAAAGGTTTTGGTTTGGAGAACATGAGTATGGAGTCAAGGTCTACCCACCCCAAAGGTATGTACTAAGGCTTTCAAAAAACTGCAGAACAAGGTTCTAAAATAGTTCCCAGAGTCCTCGACCCATCTTTCGGATATTATTAATTTCCCAAATGCTTGGTGGTCGATAATATTCTCAAGAGATTCTCGTCCAAGTGTAGTATCGCGTATCAACTATTTTGGAATTACTTCCTTATAGTCATCGCACTACATCCTAATAAAGCCATAGTGGGGGAAAAGGTAATCTAAAGGTCCTCAGTATCATGGGCTCCCATGTAGAAAGTGGCACTGTTTTCACGAATACTCGATCAACAATACTAACTCTCAGAAGGGCCTCTACTGAGTGGTGGCTTTCTCAAGTTTAACTTGGTCGGGAATCAACTCCCTATAAGTCTCCTTGAATATACCACCATCCTATCATAAGTATGCTCAAACACGGGTATAGTGTTGTCTCACCACTCAAAGTTCCCAAGAATCAACAGAGCACATATGTACATATTTACAAGTATTCACAAATAAGCAAGTATTCAAACAAGATAGGCTAAACCCTCAAAGCAATAAAATGGTCCCCAGTGAAGTCACCATTTTCTGTTGCGGTGAAAATTGGACATCAAGCTATTAAATTAACTTGAACCTTAATTCTTTTACAACCGAACTTTATTTTATCCAAAGGAAAGGTCTAAAGAAAGAAAAACCTTTTTCGCGATGTAACGACAACGCTTAAGAGATTCAGGGATCGGGGGTTGGTTATACCTAGGGAAGGTGTTAGGACCCTAAATATCTGTAGTACTCTTCAGGAACCTTTTGTTTGATTGCTTGCTAAGTGTGAAATATGTACTATGGATTTGGGAAAAGATATGAGTTGAAACCTAAAGTTATATACACTAAGTTTGCTCGCAAAGACGTCGCATCTTCTGCCTACGTATCCTAACTAGGATAGAATCAGAGCAATCGTAGTTCACCTTACAAGGGACAAAGAACACTTGATTATGATCAAGGTTCAAGGGGGAACAAACATGACAATGTTTGTGTGGAGTTTGACAAAACTCCCTAATCTAAGTTGTAATATTCAAAGGGGAAAGTAAGAAATTATGACGATGATTCTTACACAGAGTTGACAAACTCTTTCCTAGGGTTCTGGTTGAAGAACACTCCTAGTATAGGTGGGTCATTTAGACTTAAAGAAAAGTCTAAGGGTTTCTAATCTAGGTTTAAAGTGACTTAACAAATTCAAGAGAGGATAAGGGGTGTTTCCATGACATGAGGGTCAAATGGACAGACTTTTCCTTTGGAAGGGGACAGGGGAGGTAACAGGATGAGAGCTGACAAGTTTCATCACTTTGGGGAAAGAAAGCAACAAGAAAATTAACAATATGGTAAAGGCATATTCAAGATGACAACCATTAAATAAACATGTGTAATGATAAAGATGAAAGTACATTGATGACAATCAAAGCAGGTAAACAGAACAAGAACTGTGACGACAGATCAAGTTTAAATAAATTTAACAGATAAAGTAACATGGACATGGTAACAACCAAAAATGGAGCTTTAACATGTTAACAAACATTTAAGAATGATAATGCAGACAAATATTACAGGAAAAAACACAAGTATAACAAAGGAAAATTCATCTGCATCTGTCAATACGATCACAGGAAGCACACAACTTGCACACAGTCAAAAGAGATGAAAATTTTGTCAAACATGAAAATAAAAAATATTACATGAAAGTACACATCAAGATGAACACAATGAAAAAAAGAACGGGTGAAAAACGATTAAAATTGAGAGAGATATGAATTTTCAAAGTTTGGTAAAAAATGACAAAAATTAATAAAAGAGTTGCCCTCCTCAAGGGTCGAACTCATGCGTGCAGGGTACAAGGCGTGTTTGGCATAATGGTCTTACCACTGGGGTGGCTATACATCCGTTTGTAAAAGCCACCCCTTTAATTAATAAGGGTATCTACCTTGAATTTCTGGGCCAAACATAACACATGAAAAGTGATTTACGTTTTCTACCGTAACTTTCTCGTTTCTCAACCAAACGCAACAAAATTTATATGCAACTGGACCAGAAAAACATGAGGAACAAGATGGTGCCATTATTTTTCTGAGATTCTCATCCCTTTCAAAAATTCGATGGTGTGTGTCTCTTTGGTGCTTGAAAATGCATTTTGCTATGAACAACTTATTTCAAACCTTTTCAATCCAAACCAAAGCAACACACAGCTCACATAAATGATGATGAATGATTCCAAGTCCAAAAGGAAGTGCAAAGCAAATTGTTGGTAAAAATTATATGTTAAGTGGCAATTTTCTTAAAATGTGCATTTTGAAGTGAACCACTCAATGCAGTTAGTTTTGAATCAAAATATTCATGTTCACACAACATGTAAATGACAAGGAAGAAGTTTATGCAAGGGGTGAGGCTCAGTTTATGCTGTGGTAAAAAATGGGATGTGAATTGCACCTTTAACATGAGTGATATGCATGAACCATGTCATTTTCAATTCAAAATGATTTTAGGTTAATCCAATCATGTACACACCTCATGTTTATGATGCTGAATGAGTATGAACGCCAATTAATGCCAAAAAGAAAACTGCTATGAAAATGGTATTGGAGATGTACTTGTTATGAACATTATGCATGATGAGGTGGATTTTCAATTCCAACACTTTTCTGACCAAACTAATCATACAAATGGAACACATACATGAAGTTGAATGAGTATGCACATGAATCAAAATAAAAAACAGACTGTGGTGAAAAAGTGATGTTTTATGGACCATTGTGTATGTGAAAGTGCAGCAGAATGTGAAGTTTAGTTCAAAACAGTTTCAGGTTGTTTGCATCATACACACACCTTGTATTCATGATATATGATGAGATTTAGCATAAATTAGAATAAAAAAACAAACTGTTACCAAGACTGATAACAAAGCTGTAAGAAAAATGGTATTTGGAGGCGTGAAAGATGTTCACTCTTAGCTCTAGGCATAAACTGATCAATTTAAATGCACATACACATTGAATGCATGATATGGAGTGAGTTTAAACCAAAGAAAGAGTTCAAGACTGATGGCTGTGAAAAGTGATGTATAAGATGCATTTTGGTGCTTTGTGAGGTGCAGCAAGGTGTTCAAATTTAGTTCAACACATTTTCAGGTCAATTCAATTATAAACACATTACATATACATGGTATTAGGTGGATTTAAACATCAAACTCAACTGAAACAAGACTGCTATAAGAAATGACTCACAAGTTGCAAATTGCCATGGATATGATGCATGATGAGATGAAAGTTAAGTTCTAAGCAAGTTCAGATCAGAACAAACTTATACACATGTTGAAACATGTTAACAAATGCAATTAGGCACAAGGGAGGGTTTACAGATGACTGTGACAACATATGACATTCAAACTGTATTTTGGCACTTTGGTAAAACATTAGAAAGTTCAAGTCAGGTTTAGTGCACATTATGTTCAAAAAAATCAAATACACATATCACATACATGCTGATGAATGAGATTAAGCACAAAAATAAGTCCAAATCAGTCTATGGCAGAATATGGCCTTCAAGTTGCAACTTGGTATTTTAGCAGAGCATGAGAAACTTCAAATCAAGTTTTATGCACAATTGTATCAAACAAACTATACACCCACCTTTCAGATATGTTATGAAACATGTTCAAGCACCAAATTGATTCCAAAACCAGCTGTGGTGAAAAATAAGGTTCAAACTGCTTCATGGTATTGTGAGGTATGTGTGAAAAGTTCAAAACAGGTTTTCAAGCAATTTCCATTTAAACAAATCATGTGCACATGTTATAAATGTGTTGTGGAAGTGATTCAAGTAAACAGTGAGGTTAGAAGCAAGTTAACATGAAGAATGACATTTTGGTGACAAAACAAAACATGGTAAAATGCAGTTGATATGCCAGATCAGAATGTATGCAAAATTTGAGCAAGGTAACTTCACACACATCATTCATACATAATATAAAGGGTGTCCAGACATCAAGCAAGATTCAAAGCAGGTTGTAGCAAGAGTTTATACCAGAACTGTCATCTAATAATTTATCCAAGCATGAGAAAAAATAAAATCAACATGAAGCACAAATGAGCAATACCATACATGAACAGCTTCAAACAAACATACATACTCAATATGATCATGATTTTAAAAGGTTTTCAAATCACTCCAACAGCTGTCTATACATCATGACAGACTTCATACATGAATCACACATGACATGCTTTTTTTTTTTACAAAATGCTCAAAATGCCAAAATGTGGAATTATGGTGTAAGGCAAGAAGGGATTGTTCACATACCTCTAGTAGCTTGTATTAAATAAGTTTAAGCACCAAGAAGCCCAGAGGAACTTCAAATGCTCCTCAACTTTGAAAGGTTCCTTCCTTGTGAAGCAACAAAGCAAACTTTAAAACAAGTGGAGAAATAAACTCCACCAATGAGTTCCAACACTTTGGACAGTTGAGAAACAATATATAAGAGGTGTTAGGATGATTAAAACACTAGGCAAGTGCTTAGAACAAGATTTGGTAGAATTTGTAGCTTTTGGTCAAAGTAACTTGGTGATGAAGTTGACTTTTTGATTGGTGAAGCTTTTGGATGGTTTAATGGTTTGGACACCTTCTATACCATATTTAGAGATTTTATGGATGGTTGTTGAGGTGTTTGAATGTAGAGAAATGAGTTTGGCAGCCCTTGCACCAAGACAGATTTTAGGCACTTTTGACAAGTTTGTGATTTTGTGATTTTTGGAGCAAGGAGTGGAAACAGCAAGGATTCTTAATTTCTATGGTTTTTTGAAGGTATTTCATGATGAAAATGAAGTAGGGGAGAGTCCTATTTATACGCAAAGGAGTGAGGGGTTGATTCGAAGATTTCTTCATTTTGAAGAAAGGTTTTGGCACATTTGGAGGAAACCTCCCTAGGAGGGTTTCCTTGGCTGCAAGGCAGGCCTCTTTAAACAAGAAAAATGATGATTTTTGGTGGCTAATTGCAGGCTAGAGGTATAGCATTAAGGCTGGTTCAGAACCACTTTTACACCTCATGCTTGTTTTTACTTTTTGAATGCAAGTTGCAAAACAACTTGCAAGCCACTTGCTTTGGCTTTGAAAAATTCAAGTTCTGCATAATTCCTTCATTCTTTCATGCTACAAACATTACACATATCAGATACAACATGTTTCATAAGCTGAGATTGGCCAATTTTGATGAAAGGATGATTTCTTGAATTTTGACAATGTGGGACTAAAGTGAAAAACCACCAACTTGCCATGACCATAACTTTCAGCTCACAAATCATTTTGAGATCTGCTAGTACTTTTTAGAAAGCCCTCAAATAGTTCTAAAACATTCATGTTTTCATGAGTTTCAATTTCCCAAAGGAACTTGGCCAAAAAACCTTCCAAAGTTGCTAAAAATGAACTTAAAAATGAAATTTCCCCAAGTCTTTTTCCCCTCTTGAAATGAATTTGATCATAAATCTAAATCTATGCATTTTCTGATGATGGACCACTTAGGGACTTTTGTAGGTCTTATCAAGAGATTCCAAATGAGCTTGGAACCAACTTAATTGGATGTGTGGTTAAGGAGTTATGGTTTAGCCCCTTTCAAAACCCTAATTTCCCGATTTTTCGATTACTCCTTTATTCTTGATCCAATGGTCATGAAAATTGATATGCAAGTCCAATATGACATAAGGAACAAATTTGTTTCACAACTTGAAGTCCAATTCCTAAAATTTGGAGAGTTGACTTTTTGGTCAACCGTACGACCGATCGGTGATTACCGAGTCGTCTGTTGACATTTTGGGCCTCCTGAGAGTTTGAAAGTTATTGGAAGAACTTTATTAAGCCATATGAACTTCATGAATCACAATCCCATCATTTAAACATCTTCAAACATCAAAGTCAAACTACAGTTGACTTTTACTAGTCAAAAACCCTAATCGGGTGCTCTGAAATGCACTGCTCTGAATTCTGGGGTAACAACCTCACATTGGCTTCTCAATTGACATTATATAATACCCTTGACCTTGTTTCCTATCTGAATGAGCCCAAAACATTGACTAATCACAAACCCTGAAGTTTCGATTTTGACTGCACAAAACCCTGATTCATCTGCAATTTGACAAAGACAGACTTGCACTGGGTTAAGGTTAGAAAATGAGTATGCTCCTAAAATGAGAATCTAAGGGGTCAAAATTTGGGGTGCAACAACATCGTTTAATTTTGATGACCAATCTTTCCTGCAGGTGGCAACGGTCTTTTCTAGGATTTGCTTTATTTCTCTGTTTGAGACCTACATTTGGCCTCTGGTCTGCGGGTGACCCGGGTTCGTTCCCCGACAACGGCGCCAAAAACTTGATCGCGACTTTCTGAGTCTATCTAAACTAACTGCAAGTGCACAGTCTGTCGCGTAGTAATAAAGATATCGATCCCACAAGGACTCGTAATCAATCTAGTGTTATTGAGGGTTACTATGTTTAGCTAAGTCGGAAAAGGGTTTTAGAAAGTAAGTGCGGAATTAAAGGCTAATTTAAAAGGAAGTTGTAAGGCTTTTTAAAATAATAACAAGAGATATCGGTATGCAATATCTTAGTTTTCAGGAATTCGATACATTATCAGCGCGGTTTAATATTTTCAAAATGGTTTTCAGGAGAAAATAATTGTTTAAAGACTTTCATCTCACTTTGGTTGTTGACGCTAATCACAATTCTAAGGCGGAATGTATGCTTTCGCTATCCCATTCGAGGTTAAAATTTCTTTTTGAAAACTATTAGGTTCTGATCCCTTTTAAAGCGCTTTCGCTATATTTAAAATGAATGCCTGGTTTTTACTATCTGGTTTGAACCCCAGCTTTCGCGTGCAGGTTCGTACCTTAATGAATTTCCCACTATCGTGGCAAAACTACTGTAAAATAATTTCTCGCTGTCGCGACGAAGGTTTATTTAGAAATTTTAATTAAAAACTACGGCCAGAAACATGTTTTAAAAGGAAGAAAAAGCACCGGGTGTTATCGAATCCCTTCCTACTAATTTATTACATTCCAATTAATGCAGTTTAGCTAGACATGAGATTTAGAACTTGCATAATTAAACAATGGCAGAATGATAAGTAAACATGCATTATAACAGTAATGGAAAATCAATTAATAATAAAAACCTGTAAATAATTCAGCTCTCGATCCTTGAGTAGTCCTCCACAATCTCGGCAAGATTCTACTTGGGCGAGAATTAAACGTGCGGAAAAAGGAATAAAAACAAGGCAATGGAAATAAAGAAAGAAAAAGGAAACAAGAGCAGTATTTGGTTTCGGTAATAAATTTGGCAGCACTTCGTGGTCTTCAATGCGGCTCCCTTGTTCTGGTCCTGGGCCTCTCTTTTTATAGTTGAAATTCCCTACGTGAAGTCCTCAGGAAGTGGAGTTGATGGTTAGACAATGTAGGAAAAACGTTTCACAAATTGTCAGTCTTCGTGGGCACGTTTTAAATTCTGGAAGTTATTCAGTTTTTGCTTGCATGACGATCGTGAGGGGGTGTGACATTCGTGGGAAGCATGACGGTTGTCATGGGGCTGTGACGGTCATGATGCTTGTGACGGGCATCACATTGGCATGACGACCGTGATATCAGCAGAATCCTCGTTTATGCTATTTCTTGTCTCTTTTCATCTGTTTTGTGCATTTTAACACGAGTTTTCTCTGTCTTGCTCATTTGGAGTGTGAACTTCATATACCTGTAAAAAAACTTAACGAAATAGCTCAGAATGATAAGAAATCGGGGTGAAACCAAACATTAATAGCATAAAATCGTGGCATTTATAATATACGTTTTCGCGTTATCAATCACTAAGTCTTATTTTATTTTTGTTTAGGGTTTGAGGACCTCTTTCATTTTTCTTTCGATTCCTAACTTTTGCATGGACTGATTTTGCTCTTCGAGTCTATCGGGATTGCCTTGATTTTTACCTAAGTCTCCTTTTAAGGTGTTTGACTTAGCAGGCTTTTGATTTTTTTGTGAAAGGCTTGTGACTGCCAAGTCATTGGTCATTGATGAATAACCGTCATGTCTTTTGGATTTTATCTCATGATTCGAGTGCGTAATTGGGTTAACTGAACTCTACCTATTCTCCAGGTTAAATGTAAGGGTTTAGAAATCCGAAAGAAACTCCTACTTCTAGGCTCGAAGTGGTTGACTAGGGACTAACTCCTTATCTCTCCAGTGTTTGAGGATTTGAAGCAATGCATGTACATCATCAGCGGAATTTTAACCAAAAGCATACTATCAGCAATTATGGGTATTTAGTTTTCGTCATCCTCCCTCAAATCTTTGCTAAACAGCAATGCGATAAAGGAAGTGAAGTGAAATATTTTTTGTGATAAATGAGAAAATGCGAGTGAATACGAATGAACTTGTTCAAAACATGCATAAACATTACATTAACAATACCATTAATAAACGACAATGTCCAAAAGCAAGTAGCACTTAACAAAAAAGAAACTACAAATGTGTAAAAACAATATGGAAATTGCCAGTATTGAGGAATTGGGATTTTCTCTCTTGCTCCACAGTTGTCATAACTTCTGGCAGCTGTTTCATCTTGCCTTCTGCATTATTTTCGTCTTTTCTCAGCTCAAGTTAATTCTGCTTCAAGCATTCCATGTTCTTCCAGCACTAATTCAAGTCCAATACGTATGTCGGGAAATCGACTGCGGATTATGGACAAAGGATGGATGAGCTTTCTGGATGAGAACACGATATGCAATGCAAATGAAATGCAAATGCAATGATATGCAAATGCAATGCAGGCACAAACAGGATCCAGGATAACATAAGCAGGTCAAAGCTTCCTAATCGGTAGGTTATACAAGGCAAGTTCTAGACTCTTTACCCTCAGACCCACTCATGGGATAGTTTATACGTTGACGGATGGGGTTCTCAAGGTCACAGACACCAATGATACCATCGTCACGCAACAGGCGAGCTGTATTACGATGGTAGTATCAAAGGGTCTCTCTTGAGCAAAGTCTTCATGCTAGGCCCACAAGAAGCGAGTCCTCGGAGACTAACACTACACAACTACTGTAGCACCCCAAAATTTGCCTTTCTGTTTTGGCAGCATCTGGCTTTTGTTTCTTTTCATTTTCGTATTTTTTCATTTTGCATAGTATTCATTCTTGAGACAGGGGATCAAGGTTTTCCCGTGGCTCAGTTTTCATCTCGGTGCATGAACCTGAACAGCGAGCATCAGAGGCTCTGGCATTTATTTTGCCCAGCGGGCAGACGACCAGTTTTATTTTGCAGGATATTTTCGGTTTAGAAAGCAGCATTCAGGCTATCGCAAGCATTTTTATGGTTACGATACTCAAAAGCAAGTTTCAGGAGTTGAACAGAGCTCAAAACAGTTGGAAATGGACAAACAGGCAGATTTCCCTCCAAAAGGCGCCAAAATTCAAATTTTGGAGGTGTTAATCGGTTAACCTATATGGTTAAACGATTAACCAAGGTAAAATTAGGGCAAATTGGGATTTTTTGAAGGTGTTAACCGATTAACCTATATGGTTAATCGATTAACCAGTGCAGATTTTGCCTCTGCACGTGAATTTTCAATCCAAACCACTTTGGGGTCCAATTTTGGGTCATGTGCAAGTATGATTTTCACTTTGGGAAGGATCTAGAACCTATTTGAAATTTGGTTAATTTCATTTTCCTTCTAAATGCCCATTCCTCATTCCAAAACAAAATTTCCAAACCATTTTCCAAACCTTTCATTTGGATCCAAGCCTAAGTGATATTTAAGTGATCCACTCCAAACCTCACACAACTAATCACTCATAATTCACTCATTTTCAGAATTGATCTTATTCTCTCTCAATTTTCCAATCTCCAAAACCCTCACTAAAGCTCTTTTACATTGAATTCTTTGATTCTTCCTTAGAATCAATGAATTTTTGAGCTCAAACCTCCATCCATCATCTTCATTGAATTGATTTCTTCATCCAATTTTCGTGCAAAATTGGATCTGAACTTTGAAGTGATTTTGGAAGTGATTATTTGGCTCATTTTGGATTGATCTTGAAGGATCTTCATTGCTACTACAAGAATTGGTGTGCACCTTGAATCAACATTAACCGGAGCAAATCTCCGCTCCGAAGGTTGGATCCGAATTTGTTTTTAGCTTATTTGCATAATCATGTGGATTTTCATATTTGATTAGCTTTTGGTTAATTTGATCCGATTGATTCATGATTTGGTTGTGTTAATCTATTTACATGCTGTTTGAATCATGATTTGCTGGTTTGGTTTCGTGATTAAGTGATTATGCGATCATCCAATTGATCGGATAAGTGCTTATTTGCTGAAAATGTTGTTCTGTTGCTGTTTTTCTGCTGTTGGCACAGTGTTAATCAGTTAACATATATGGTTAACCGATTAACCATTTCAAATATTCAAATTTTTCAACATTTTCAAAGTGTTAATCGGTTAACACATATGGTTAACCGATTAACATGTGCAAATTTCCAGATTTTTAGCCTTTTTAAAGTGGTTAATCGGTTAACACATATGGTTAACCGATTAACAGTGTGCCAGTGGGTTTATTTTGCTGATTTTCTTGCATGTTTGAGTACCGTTTCGCATCGAATTATCGTAGTTCAATATGATGCATTAGAAGTGAAAGGTTTTGGACATTTTGTCGCTGTTTTGGTTGTTTAATCGAGACTTCGTCGACTTGTGTTTGTTTTCCGCTTGGATGCCTACTTTCGTAGTTTGTCGTTCAAAGTGATATTCATGCGTGCATTTCCTCTTGTGTTTTGCATATTTATTTCTAGCATTAATAAAGGTCGAGATGTTCTTGTGGATGTGTTTACCCCACACTTTTTCCTCCCTTTGCTTGTGTGTTGCATTCCATGTTTGCATATCTTACTTGTGATTGAATTTATCTGGTGCTTTCTTGTTCTTTTTGCCATGATCCCCATAGGGTTCCTAGTCCCTCCGCTTAGGATGGGAGTAGGAGAGACATTAGGTGTTCAATCCAATCATGCTAACATTAGGGTAGGTGTTCCCCTTTGATCCAAACCTTAGGACCACTTTGCATGACAACGTTAGGGCCGAGTTTCCCTTAGACCTTTCGTGCGTCTCTCTCTTTCTCATCTCAAAACAATTCTAACTCATCTAATAAATGTGATGAATGTTGTGCGCTATGAGCCTTAAGCTACATGGGGAATGATGAGTGAGGGGTCTCCTCTCGCTTGTCTAGAGTTTTTGGTGTAAGTCTCGTTTGGAGGCGATACGCGACGCATTCGCCCCTATGTCATAGTCTTTAGTGCAACGTGAATCACAAACCGAATTAATTCACTTCACTAAAAACACAAAACAAACTTCAAACCTTTTTCCTTCGGGATTAATCGGAAACCTTTTTTTCATAAAAAAGAATGTTGTTAAGCTTCGGTTCTACCGCAAACAGGCATCGTCCCTAACTGCTGGAACGGAGGTTTAACCCCACTCGGCTAAAACACTTAATCAACCTGTGGTTTCGTGTCAGCCCGAACTACGTTTGCTCTGATTTTGCATACCAGATGAGAATACGTAGGCACAAGACGACGATGTCTTGGAGAGCAACCTTCCCCCCGCCTTTCTTCCGTAGTTAGCCGAACTACGTTGACTCTGACTTTCCCATTGTACGAGGGAATACGTAGGCACAGAGCGACGATGCTCTGTTGAGTCTCTTTTCTTTTCTTTTTATTCTGTGAACTTGTAGCTTGATAGTTTAAACACACCCTTAGATAGACAACAAGCATGGATCCCTTCGAGTACGACGGACGTGAGGGGTGCTCATACCTTCCCTTTGCATAACCGACTCCCGAACCCAGGACTTGGTTGCGTGACCTCGTCTTTTCCCTTTTTTCGTTAGGTTTTTTCTGATCGTTTCCTTTCCCTCTCTTTGGGATAAATAACGAAAGGTGGCGACTCTTCTGTTTTCCACCGGGTGTTTTTCGCAGTTGCAACAACTAGCGACTCTGTTGGGGAATGCGAGGGTTCCCTATGCGAGTCAATCCTAGCGCTTGTCTGTTGCGTCTTTGGGTGTTTACAGTTGTGTAGTTATTTTTGCTTTATGTACATTATCTGTTGTATATTATTGCATTTGAATTTTATTATCATATTATGATGCTGCTGTGCTGTGGGTTGGGTTGTTCCATTGAGAGATAAGTCGGACCCGGGCTTGAGTATACACACAGGATTAGTGTGGAGTGTAGTGGGAGCTTGTGTGGCGTTTGGCCATGTAATAGCTTGTGCGAAATTCACCTTCAGACGAGGTTTTTCTTTGGAAATATTCTATCCTGCACGTCTGGTGCAGTCGAGGGAATATTGACTTAGAGATACTGTCGTCTATGGAGACCGTTCATTTGGGAAGTCAGCTAAGTGAGGCCGCTTCGTTAGACTATGATGCCAAACTAGAAATGGTGAACGTATCATCGTTTCTCAAAAGTCTGTGACGCTGACAGCCCGCATAGGATGTCGTACCTTTCAAGACTAGAACCCACATGTGAGAGGGGATGTGTTTTGTAGGAAACCTGGCCTTCAACCAACCCTGGTTTTCTTGTCATTGTGGACTTTTGATCCTGAGTACTCTGGTTTTCTGTTATCTCAGTATTCTGTTTAGAGTGGAGCTCTGGTTGAGTTCAGTCAACGGCACATCAGAAAAATTTGAGCATTGGATACCTTGATCCCATGTTTGCATCTGCATAATCATCCTGCATTTAACATGGCATGTTTGTGTGTGTTACAGGTTCTTGTCTTTCCCTTGATTCTGGTACTGGTCTTTTGTGGAGATGGAAGCAAGCAGAAAGAGGATTGTTGTGTACAGGTTTCCTGCGCCTGAGTTAGGACCTTTATTTGGTCTGATTTCCCTGGCTGACCCTGGTGTTCTAGCAACCTTCAGGGAAGATTATGGGGGTATTCTGAATCTTGTCCATAAGATCATGAGCTACGAGTATGGTTCTATTCATAATCTATTACAGTTTTATGATCCGCCACTGCGCTGTTTCACATCCCAAACTATGTGTTGGCTTCGACTTTGGAAGAATTCGCCTTCACCATAGGTGTTCCGATCCTAAATAAGGTGTCATTCTTCAGCTCCGAGGAAGAACCTAATCTTGAGAAGTTATCTGCCGCTCTTTATTTGAGCGCCTCTGACTTGGTGGACCATGTTATCAGCAGAAACGGAGTTTCCAGCTTTACTTTACCTTTCTTGGTGGACAAAGCCCGAGACTATGCTGGAAAGGGTTGTTGGGTGGTTTTCAGTGTTATCTTGGCTCTGTGTGTCTATGGCATTGTGTTGTTTCCCAATGTACCGGACTTTGCGGATTTCAATGCTTTTCATATCTTTGCTTCCAGGAACCCCGTACCTACTCTTCTAGGAGATTTGTATCATTCGGTACATTACAAGAACGAGAAAAGAAGAGAAAAGAAGAGCATAACCTTCCTCGCTCTGGAGCTTTTGTGGATTTGAGGGATTCGTCTGAACGGTCAAAGAGGCTTATGGGTTTAACAGAAAAGAATATTATCTGGTTCAACCGAGACTTTCTGGGTCGCGAGCTTATCTTTAGTTGTGGTAGCTTTCCTAATGTGCCCTTGATAGGGAGGAAAGGCGGCATCAATTATAATCCTTCTCTGGCTGTTAGACAGTTTGGTTATGCTTTGAGAGGACCTCCAAAGAAAGAAGTGCAGGAATCTTTGTACTTCACAGGTGTAGCTGATCCTTGTATCTCGACCCGATTCGTGGACGCTTGGGGTAAAATTCATAAGAAGGGAAAGCTTTCTTTAGGAAAAGGAAATTGTAGAGCCTACGATCCCTACTTGGAGTGGATTCAGAAAAGAGTTGAAGAGGTACTTCTACCATTTCCTGTTGAAGCGCCACTGTATCCCTTAGTCATTGAGCCGCCTACAACCGTCGACATCCTGAGATATACCAAGCTTTGGGAAGAGAAGGAAGAACTGCGCAAAGAGAATGAGGAGTTGAAGCAGGAAATCAGTCAGTTGAAACATGATAAGAGTGAAGTTGTTCATTTGGCCTAGACCAAGTCAGAATCCTTGATCAAGTTGGAGAAAGAACTTATTGATCATGTACAAGCACGGAAGCAAGTCGGTCTTGATCTGAAAAGCACTTGTGATATTCTGAAGAGTAAGAAGGAGGATTTAGACAGAGCCTATTTGAAGATATCCAAATTCAATGAGCAATGGAATACTACCTTGACTTCCAACAAGAGTAGAGAGGATCAGCTTCGTATTCAGGTTGATAAGATGAAGGTGCAATTCAAGGCTAAGGAGAGGGAGGTATTGTTAGAATCGTTCCGCAGAAGCACAATTGAGCAGAAATACCAAGAAACTTTATCAGCACTTGAAGAGTTCAAGATTCGAGCAGAGCTGAAGAAACCCAGGCTTGAGGATGCCTTCGGCAAAGATGCTTGGGAGGATCATTCTCATTATCTCTGGGATGTGATACGCAAGAGGGATGTCCTCGTCAGAGAGTTGGTTGCCACACCAAATCACCCGGATACGAAAGAGATGCTTAAGGAGTCTCAGGACTGGAATAGAGATCATGGCTACTAGGGAGTTTTATCTTTTGTAGTTTCATTTGCTTTTGTATCTTGATCATCACCAGGGATGTTGGATGAGATCAATACATATTTGTATGCAGATATTTCTCATTTGGTTGTATTGTCTCAGCTTTACATGATATATGAGAAGATTATTATGGTGTTCTTATCCATCTCTGCTGTGCTTGTTTATTGAAACTGGAATCAAGGGGAAGATCTCCTTGTGCATACATAAACATGTTTACATTTTGCATCTTGCATTCTCATTTGCATCGCAGTTTGTTCTCGGGGACCTCGTGTTCTTATCTCTGCTTGGTGTTCGTAGTAACAAGATTGAGGAGTTCAGTTTCCATGGACATTCAACTCGAGGGAATCAGTGAAGAGTAATGGATCAGATTCGGGCAGAGTTGAGGGAAGTTCGGAGCCAGATGAGGCAGTTCATGGCGAGTATGCAAACCTTGTGTTTGGAACAGAAGGCGCTTAAGGAGGGGGTTCATCAATTGAAGACCCAAATGAGCCTAATCACATAAGTGATAAGGAATGTGCTAAGGAAGGAGGGTGATCAAGTGCCTGAAGCTGCAGTAGAGATGCTCGTTCCACTTTTGTCCATGGAACCTCTCCCAAGGCGTAATGTGCCTCGAAGACCTGCTGCACAACCTGAGATCCCAGATTTACCACGTCAGCAACCTCTTGCTCTCCAAGATAATCTTAAGACTAGGAGGTATGCTTAGAGGCTGAAGCAGCCCGACCGAATCTTTGACCAGGTCCTAATGACTTATACTCAGTTGCTGCAAATCCTGATTCAGCTTCAGTTGGTTGAACTACGAAAGTTGTCTCCGCTAACTGGTGAGCCACCACCAGGCTATGATGTAAGTTCCCGTTGCGACTTCCATGCTGGGGAATAACGTCGAGAACTGCAAAGCTTTCAAGCACGTAGTCCAGGATTTAATCGATTCAAAAGTAGTTAAATTCGCACCGAGCGACATGAGTGTAGCGGATGGCCTCATTCCAGTCACTACAGAAGAGGTGGTTGTCCCTCTTATTTCTCCAGAAGCTACGTTGGGCCAAGAGGATATCTTGCAATTTATGACTTTTGAATCCCCGTGCCCACATCTATTGTCGGTTCCTGGGCCAAGCCTGAGGATAAAAGTACCTGAACAAAGGGATTCCCTGATAATTCAGACTCAGTCTCCAGATGTTTCAGCTATTCCTAGTCAACGATATTTTGGATCTTCGCAGCACATATCAGTTTTTCGCCAGAGTCAACATTCAGGCCGTTATCAGCCGCGTCAACACGCCAGGAAAAGACCAAGGAAGCCAGAGAGACATTTTACTCATCTGCCGATATCATATAGCCAGTTGTTGCCGAATTTGATCAAGGGTGGATTGATAATGCCAAAGAAGGTTAATCTCGTGATTCCGCTGTATCCCCCAGGTTTTGATGTCAACGCCCACTATGAGTACCACGCTGGGACACAAGGGCATTCAAATGAGGAATGTAAGGTGCTTAAGATCCAGGTTCAGACTCTGCTAGACTCCAACATGTTCTCGATCACGCCTCAGGGTATTCAGATTAACAATCTCCCTTCATCCAGCCAGGTGGGTGTATCTGTGCATGTCGTGGAAGAATCCGCTGAGGCCAGAGGTTCGGAAGAACATCAGATTGACTTAGACAGGCAATTCTGAAGATGGCTGACTCAGCAGCAAGACAAGATTCGAAAGCCCGGTCCCCTAAAGCTGGCAACCTCTGTTTTATCATGTCATTTCTTTGCATTTGTAGTTTCTTTTCTATTGAAGTGCAAACTCATTTGTAAAACTTGATTGTTTTCGATTAATATTGATAATGAAATGAATATGCATGTTTTTGATTAAATCCATTTGTGTTCACTTATGTTTTTAATTGATGTCTAACGCTTGTTTAAGCGGAATCCGGGGAGGATGACGAAATTGAAAGACGTGCAAGCTTCCGGTTGTATGCTTTCGAATGAAACCTGCTGATGATGTACAGGCATTATTTCAAATTCCTAAACACCGGAGATATAAGGAAGATAATCCCTTGTCAACCCCTTTGAGCCTAGTAGTAGGAGTGTTCTTTCTAATAAACGAAAAAACCCTCAATCTTAACCTGGGGCAGGGTAGGTGTCAGCTAATTTGACTGAGCGTCCAAATCGCAAAAGGAGTGTTCCCGTTCGAGGACTAATTACAACTCTAGAGGTCGTGCCTAAAAAAACTATAGTGGTTATCCATTACCGACCAAGGAGTGAAACAGACACAATCCCTTTAACGAGTCAGACAAGCCGGTGTCACACGATTTGTTCGAAGAAAGAAAAGAATCAAAAGAAGAAGATCGCTAAGTCGAATCTTGAAAACAAGTGACTTAGGCAAAAATTAGGGCATCCTGCTGGACTTTGAAATCAAAAGAAGCTCAAAAAGGCCAGTCCAGGAAAAATTTAGGGAAAAAGCAGAAAAATCCTCGAACAAATAAGTCGTGTGACTCCAGACACCAAAAGACGAAAAGCGAGTGACTGTCACTCCCAAAACTTGTGGTTTCCCGAACCACCACTCCTGTCACTCAACCTTTAAAAGGTGAGCACTAGTGTCGAATTAGCTGAACGTAGGATTGGAGAATATCAAGGAGAATGGGTGGGTTAGAATAAACTTCGAGCCTTATATCCTTTTTCTAAAAAAATCGTGAACCTGACCGTGTTACAACCTTCAAAAGTCCTAATTGAAGCATGGTGGTTTCGAAAGCATATTTAGGTAAAGATCGCATCGAAACTGACTCCTAAAAGGATTCCCCTTATAGCGTTGTATTAATGTTGACATTTTTATAAGTGATTCGTTCACTATATGTCACAACTTTTTCCAGTGAACAGACTTAGATTTCAAAACTGTCATATGCATTGCATTAATGTATCTTTTGTGCAGAACAATTTGTTTTACTTGTGAGTAAGCACTTGACATCAGGAAAGTTTCCACAGTGGGAAGTTTGATCATGATAGAATGCAGAACGAGCACTCTGTTGAACCGGGGCAAGCTATATCAAATGATCGTATTATGGGAGTCAGCTATCTTAAAGTCAGTTAATCTGGGGCAATCAGGTCGAGATTCATTAAACCTCTTAAAGATTAGCCAAGGGTACTGCTCCATAAATAAGTCAGTCAGGGGCAAGGTCATTGCAAGACTGGGGCAGGCAACCCTAAGAGCACAGAAGCTATCCTTATCCAGAAGCCAGCACCGTTTCAAAGTTCAAAGTGCTAAGGCGGTTCAACCCATCAGGTACATAAATTTCTAGTCTTCTCGTGAGGAAGTTTTTGCAGAGATCCCACAGGCTGGGGAAAAATTGGAAACAAAAGATTTGTTCCTTCAGGGTTTATCAGAGTTGGTCGACCAGGGATGAATCCTTTCATGGTACAGATGTTAGGGCAAGCCATCTCGAGGTAGTTTCATGGCAAGCTTTTCTGTTTAAGATGAATTATCCCGGAGATCAGACTGGAGCAAGTTGAACTACACTGGGGCAGTTAGCCTAGCGAGTCTTTGAAAGGGAAATTACTTCAGATGGAATGCAGGTAGGCATTTTGTTTGTTTCCCCACAGTAGAGGATTTGGGTTTTCACGCAGAGTCTTGTTACTAAATCAGAAGTACTGTCACCAGCGGGGGTGTGTAGTGTATCTCCAGCAGAAGAAAGTTTTGTCTCTCTACAAAGGCTAAGAGGGTGAATTCATTCACAGCATGTTCCCAGCAAAGTAGGTGGAAGGATATTCCCTCAGTGGCAGGGTAGATTGCAGTCCAGTATTATTCTCCAGTGGAGGCGAAGTTTTCGACGCCCTCTCCCTAACGGAGTCGACGTTCTGGTGTCTTTCCAGTAATATTGGTATTCCGGATTTTCTTCCTCGAGAAGAGTTCAGTGTTGATTCCCTCGACATAACAATGTTTGAGCAGGGCGTGATCCCTTCCCCAGTAGAGTGGAGTTCTCAGTAGAAGTCTCTGATGTTCCCAAGTAGGGCAGATTGTTACTTGTATATCCTCAACAGAGTGGTTTCCTTTCCGAAGCAGAGTGGAACTCTCGACAGTGTTCTGGATTCCCCACTGAGGGGATTTGTTGGTGTTTCCACCAGTGGGGTGGATTGTTTTCCCCAGCGGATTGGAGTTTTCTGGTAGGCCATCAAGGATGTTTCCCTCAGCAAATTTTGATTTCATCCTCAGTAGAGTTGGTCTCTTCTCTCTAGCATTTATTTTTCTAGAGTGGTGCCTCTGCATTTGCATTTTTGCATAGCATCCTCCCAAATGTGTAGCATTTCCATTTCGTATGGAGCATTACACCATTTTCAAACATATGCATCTGAAGCATAAGTCAGGTTTGTTGCCTTTGAAGAGGTTTTCCTTTGATGGTAGGAGTGGTTTGATTCTTTTGCTGCCTATTCCATATGTGTTATTCCAACTTTTGGTTGGTATTCTCCAGCGTAGTCTGAATCGTTGTGTTTGGTATTCCAACTTTTGGTTGGTAATTCGGGGTGTTATCCCAACTTTTGGTTGGTAGTCTTTTGGTTTCCCCGCAAGGTCCTTATTCCAACTTTTCGTTGGTAATCTTTGTTTCGTTCCAACTTTTGGTTAGTGACCTGTTGGCGTTTGGATGTTTTTCCAACTTTTGGTTGGTAATCTCTGGTTCCCCCTCGCAGAGTCTTTATTCCAACTTTTGGTTGGTAACCTTTGTTGTGGTTTGCTTGTTTTCATTTAGTATGGTCGGTTTATTCTAACTCTTGGTTAGTAGCTTTTATTCTAACTCTTAGGTAGTAGCTTTTATTCTAACTCTTGGTTAGTAGCCTTTTATTCTAACTTTTGGTTGGTAGTTCTGCATGATCATCCCAACTCTTGGTTGGTAGTCTTCTATGGTGGAGTCAGCTTTGTTTAGCATCCCCGACAATCCTAACTCTTGGTTAGTAGCTTTTGTTCCGACTTTTGGTCGATGAGGATTTTTCCGGGCAATCCTAACTCTTGGTTAGTAGCTTTTGTTCCAACTTTTGGTCGATGTTGATCTTTCCCCAACAATCCTAACATTTGGTTAGTAGCTTATGTTCCGACTTTTGGTCGATGATGATCTGTCCTGGTGATCCTGACTTTTGGTTAGCAGCCTTGTTTCCCAACTTTTGGTTGGATATTATCCCCTACAGTCGTTTTTCCGACTTTTGGTTGGTAGCTTGTCATTTGCAGTCGTTTTTCCAACTTTTGGTTGGTAGCCTGTTGTTTGTTGGTCGTTTTATCCCAACTATTGGTTGGTATTCATGGTTGTTATTCCAACTTTTGGTTGGTAGTCTGTCTCTTAATTGGATGTTTATTCCGAATTTTGGTTGATAGTTCTCCTTTGTTGGATGTTTATCCCAACTTTTGATTGGTAGTCCTCCTCTATTCATCAGCGGAGTCGTTATCCCAACTTTTGGTTGGTAATTGGGGACTTGGAAGATGTTTGTTTCCAACTTTTGGTTGGAAATCTTCAGTGTGTGGGAGTTATCCCAACTTTTGGTTGGTATTCCTTTGGTATTGTTTTTCCGGCAGATTTGATTCCAACTTTTGGTTGGTAGCTTTGGTTGATTCCAACTCTTGGTTGGTAGTCCTTGATCTCTCCCGTGGGGAGTTATCTCAACTTTTGGTTGGTAATTTTTGACTTGTCAGGGTTGTTTATTCCGACTTTTGGTTGGTAATTATCGGTTTGAGGGAGTCATTCCAACTTTTGGTTGGTAATTTTTGCTGCAATCCCAACTTTTGATGGGTAGCTTTGCTTGTTATTCCCACTTTTGGTCGGTAAGGTTTAGTTGACGTTATCCCTACTTTTGGTTGGTAGTCTTTGATTCCCCAGTGGGAGTCTAATCCCAGCTTTTGGTTGGTAGTATCCGGTTTGGTTGTCTTGTTGACGTTATTCTGACTCTTGGTTGGTAACCTTGGTTTCCTGGTTGATGATTTCGACTTTTGGTCAGTATACCTCCTTAGCGAAGTCACCTCGCCGTTCGAATTTCGGTTAGTGTTGTGGTGATTCCAACCCTTGGTTGGTAGTGTTTGCTTTTTATCCCCAGAGAGTAACCTTTATCCCATCTTTTGGATGGTATTCTTTGATTGTTATCTTGTTTCCCAGCAGGGTCGTTATCCCAACTCTTGGTTGGTATCCTGCGGAAGTGTTATCCCAACTCTTGGTTGGTATCTTTGGTTGTTTCCCAACTTTTGGTTGGGATCCAGAGTTTGTTATCCCAACTCTTGGTTGGTATCCAGGGTTCGTTATCCCAACTCTTGGTTGGTATTCCTTGGTTCATTATCCCAACTCTTGGTTGGTATCCTTCAGTTGTTATCCCAACTCTTAGTTGGTATCTGTTGGTTGCTTCGTCCCCAACTCTTGGTTGGTATCCTTTGTCATCCCGACTCTTGGTTGGTATATGGGGTTTGTTATTCCAACTCTTGGTTGGTATCCGGGGTTTGTTATCCCAACTCTTGGTTGGCATCTTTTGGATGGATTTCAGATCTTATTGGATCGATATCCCCCCAGCGTGTCGTTTTCCAACTCTTGGTTGGTATTCGCTGTGTTGTATTCTCGCAGGGTGCAAATTTCCGGGTTCTTTTGTATTCAATCACCTTATACCTTCAATGTTTGAAAGCGATTGCTTTTCCTTCCTTCAGGTCCAAGTTGTTTGAATAGGGGCAGCTGTAGCACCCCAAAATTTGCCTTTCCGTTTTGACAGCATCTGGCTTTTGTTTCTTTGCATTTTCGCATTTCTGCATTTTGCATAGCATTCATTCTTGAGACAGGGGATCAAGGTTTTCCCGTGGCTCAGTTTTCATCTCGGTGCATGAACCTGAACAACAAGCATCAGAGGCTCTGGCATTTATTTTGCCTAGCGCAAAGACGACCGATTTTATTTTGCAGGATATTTTCGGTTTAGAAAACAGCATTCAGGCTATCGCAAGCATTTTCATGGTTACGATACTAAAAATCAAGTTTCAGGAGTTGAATAGAGCTCAAAACAATTGGAAACGGACAAACGGACAGATTTCCCTCCAAAAGGTGCCAAAATTCAAATTTTGGAGGTGTGAATCGGTTAACCTATATGGTTAATCTATTAACCAAGGCAAAATTAGGGCAAATTGGGATTTTTTGAAGGTGTTAACCGATTAACCTATATGGTTAATCGATTAACTAGTGCAGGTTTTGCCTCTGCACATGAATTTTCAATCCAAACCACTTTGGTGTCCAATTTTGGGTCATGTGCAAGTATGATTTTCACTTTGGTAAGGATCTAGAACCTATTTGAAATTTGGTTAATTTCATTTTCCCTCTAAATGCCCATTCCTCATTTCAAACCAAATTTTCCAAACCTTTCATTTGGATCCAAGCCTAAGTGATATTTAAGTGATCCACTCCAAACCTCACACAACTAATCACTCATAATTCACTCATTTTCAGAATTGATCTCATTCTCTCTCAATTTTCCAATCTCCAAATCTCTTTTCCATTGAATTCTTTGATTCTTCCTTGGAATCAATGAATTCTTGAGCTCAAACCTCCATCCATCATCTTCATTGAATTGATTTCTTCATCCAATTTTCGTGCAAAATTGGATCTGAACTTGGAAGTGATTTTGAAAGTGATTATTTGGCCCATTTTGGATTAATCTTGAAGGATCTACATTGCTACTACAAGAATTGGTGTGGATCTTGAAGTATTTCGGACTTCTAACATTGGAGTTAGTCAAGTACAGTTGAATCAACATTAACCGGAGCAAATCTCCGCTCCGAAGGTTGGATCCGAATCTGTTTTTAGCTTATTTACATAATCATGTGGATTTTCATATTTGATTAGCTTTTGGTTAATTTGATCCGATTGATTCATGATTTGGTTGTGTTAATCTGTTTACATGCTATTTGAATCATGATTAGCTGGTTTGATTTCGTGATTAAGTGATTATGCGATCATCCGGTTGATCGGATAAGTGCTTATTTGCTGAAAATGTTGTTCTGTTGTTGTTTTTCTGCTGTTGGCACAGTGTTAATCGGTTAACACATATGGTTAACCGATTAACCATTTCAAATATTCAAATTCTTCAATGTTTTCAAAGTGTTAATCGGTTAATGCATATGATTAACCGATTAACATGTGCAAATTTCCAGATTTTTAGCCTTTTAAAAGTGGTTAATCGGTTAACACACATGGTCAACCGATTAACATTGTTCCAGTGGGTCTATTTTGATGATTTTCTTGCATGTTTGAGTACTATTTTGTATCGAATCATCGTATTTCAATATGATGCATTAGAAGTGAAAGGTTTTGGACATTTTGTCGTTGTTTTGGTTGTATAATCGAGACTTCGTCGATTTGTGTTTGTTTTTTGCTTGGATGCCTACTTTCGTAGTTTGTCGTTCAAAGTGATATTCATGCGTGCATTTCCTCTTGTGTTTTGCATCTTTATTTCCAGCATTAATAAAGTTCGAGATGTGCTTGTGGAGGTGTTTACCCCACACTTTTTCCTCCCTTTGCTTGTGTGTTGCATTCCATGTTTGCATATCTTACTTGTGATTAAATTTATCTGGTGCTTTCTTGTTCTTCTTGCCATGATCCCCATAGGGTTCCTAGTCCCTCCGCTTAGGATGGGAGTAGGAGAGACATTAGGTGTTCAATCCAAGCATTTTAACATTAGGTTAGGTGTTCCCCTTTGATCCAAACCTTAGGACCACTTTGCATGACAACATTAGGGCCGAGTTTCCCTTAGACCTTTCGTGCGTCTCTCTCTTTCTCATCTCAAAACAATTCTAACTCATCTAATAAATGTGATGAACATTGTGCGCTACGAGCCTTAAGCTACATGGGGAATGATGAGTGAGGGGTCTCCTCTTGCTTGTCTAGAGTGTTTGGTGTACGTTCCATTTGGGGGCGATACGCGACGCATTCGCCCCTATGTCATAGTCTTTAGTGCAACGTGAATCACAAACCGAATTAATTCACTTCACTAAAAAACACAAAACAAACTTCAAACCTTTTTCCTTCGGGATTAATCGGAAACCTTTTTTTCATAAAAAAGATTGTTGTTAAGCTTCGGTTCTACCGCAAATAGGCATCGTCCCTAACTGTTGGAATGGAGGTGTAACCCTACTCGGTTAAAACACTTAATCAACCTGTGGTTTCGTGTCAGCCCGAACTATGTTTGCTCTGATTTCTCATACCAGATGAGAATACATAGGCACAAGATGGCGATGTCTTGGAGAGCAACCTTCCCTCCGCCTTTCGCCCGTAGTTAGCCAAACTACGTTGACTTTGACTTTCCCATTGCACGAGGGAATACGTAGGCACAGAGCGACGATGCTCTATCGAGTCTCTTTTCTTTTCTTTTTGTCCTGTGAGCCTGTAGCTAGATGGTTTAAACACACCCTTGGATAGACAAAAAACATGGATCCCGTCGAGTACGATGGATGTGAGGGGTGCTCATACCTTCCCCTTGCGTAACCGACTCCCGTACCCAGGACTTGGTTGTGATGACCTCGTCTTTTCCCTTTTTTCGTTAGGTTTTTTCCAATCGTTTCCTTTCCCTCTCTTTGGGATAAATAATGAAAGGTGGCGACTCTTCTGTTTTCTGCCAGGTGTTTTTCGCAGTGGCGACAACTACCAATATAGAAACTGGTTCTAAGAGTGGTTCCTAGAGTCATGGACCCTTCATGAATCAAGTCGTGCAACAGGCTAGCTGTGTTACAACAAGATCTACGAAAAGATCTACTCTTAGGGGAAACCCTCATGCTAGGCACACAAGGAGCGAGTCCTTAAGGACTAATACTAATTACTTCCAATTATAAACTATGTTTTCTCTCTTCTTTTTCCAAAGCTCGGGTATAGAGCTTTACTTGTGATATTTTTCCCATAACCCAACAGGAAAATACAAAGCATATGATAGAAAGAGAAACCAATAAATAAACAATAAATAAAACATAAAGAAAACAGTTAAACAAAGTTAGCACTCTTGAATCGAGTCAAGTGAGGCTTGACTCTCTCTTGCATAGGGCAATGCGTATCCCCAGCAGAGTCGCCATCTGTCGTACCTCAAAAAATACGATCCTCGCGATGGACGCAGAAAATGTTCGAACAGAGTCGCCACTGAACTTTATTCATTCCAAGGAAGGAATAGGAAAATATCGATAAAACCTTTAAATAGATAAGAACATGGTCATCGCAACCAATATTCTAGGTTCGGGAGTCGATTACTTAAAGGGAAGGTATTAGCACCCTCTACGTCTGTTGTACTCAACGGGAACCTCTTGATTCAATTCGAGAGTAAAGCTAGCTAGGTTGTTTGTTTTCTTCTAAGGATTCGTCTATAGGGGAAATGGGTGGTTTTAAGATAGGGTGCTCGCCAAGGATTGGGGACCTTGTGCCTACGTACTCTCTTGTGCAATGGGAAAGTCAGAGCATCGTAGTTCGTGGGGCTACAGGAAAAAGAGGGAAATGTGCTCGCCAAAATCATCACAATCTTGTGCCTACGCACCTTACATTCGGAAGAGAGTGAAGAATCAGAGCAGCCGTAGTTCGGCTACTATGGTAAAAGGTTTGTAAACGAATGAGTGTTTAGGTCACATTCTAGCTGCTAGACGTTGGCTTGTCTGCTCGCTAAGGGAGGCTGAAGCACGAGTTCATATGCGCAGAAGAAGAGACTAAACAATGTTCTTGGTAAAAGGGGTATTTGAGTCGAACGAGAGTTTAGGTCGTATTCTAACTGCTAAACGTTGGCTTGTCTGCTCGCTAGGGGAGGCTGAAGTACGAGCTCATATGCGCGGAAAAAAGAACTAAACAATGGTCTACGGGAACGTTGTTTGAGTAGGAAATCGCACAAGGGCGAGGAATTAGTGTTTGAAAAAGTTTTAATCGCACGGGGGGGAGAAAAAGAGAATTGGGTTGAACATGTATTTAGGGTTTCGATCGCGCGGGAGCGAGAAAGAGGATTTTGGTTCGATAAACGAGACGTCAGCCTCGCAATAAATTAGTTGGGGCATTATTGGAATGATAGATTCCAACGACACCTTTTTCATCCCATAAATTACGAAATATGTGTTTGATGGACGGCTTAGACGTGTACTAGGGTTTGGATTAAGAGAGATTTAGATTCGATCGCATGAGGGCGAGAAACGAATTTAGACGAATTTTATATTTAGGAGGAATGACGACTATTCGATAAACGAGACGTTGGCCTCGTAACCAATTAATCGGGATATCATTGGAATGCTAGATCCCAACGATACCTTTTTCATTCCATTAATTATGAAATATGTTTGTTGGACAGTGAAAGTACTTGTCCAAATAATTAGGGGAAGTGTTTTAGGAACGAAAGTTCGAATGACACGCTAACCAAGGTGTACACCTAAATAGTTGTCACTCTCGAATTCAAGGAATGCGCGACTCCAAGAACTCGATACTTTCATAATTTAATTAAGAAAAATGATTTGAATAGGTTTGTGTGTACGGATTAGCGCGCTAGGATAGGCATATCATTCGAATTAGGGTTCACCTACTTTGAAAGGTTTAAACAAGGTTGGGGAGTTTTAACGATGAAAGGCGAAACGACCACAACTCGAGGCGTGCACCTCGAGAGCGGTCGCTTAAGGACCCAAAGAGTGCTAGACTCTAAGGATCCACCACTTTCATAAAAATTCATTTAGGAGGAAAATGGTTTAATTTATTAAAAAAAATGATTTTAAATATAAAGATAACATTTTGAGGGTTAATTATAGTTAATTATTATTAATTAATGGGATAAGTAATTTTCTATTAATTTAATTTATAAATCATTTTTTAAAAGCAGTTATCTAATAATATTATGCCCTAACACTATGAGTTGAAACAAAGATAATAACAATTATTAACTTAATTAATCCCTAAAATAAGATTAATTAAACCAAGACAGATTAGGGGTGCATATGGAATGAGGGAAGTATTCTAGCAAAAGAGACTGCAAGAGGGCCAAAAAAATGGCCCATGATAGCCACACTTCTAACCATTTGGATTGGGCCCAAAGCTCCCAACACACATGATTCTAAAAAAACCTAATAGAAAGGGGAACCATGAGGATAAAACCTCTTCCCCTACGCGAACACGTGTATTGCATTAATCCACCATTTATGAAAAAAGTAGTAATATCAGGAAATATACAAAGGGACAAAGGCGAGTTCCCTCGAGCCTTTCCCCAAGGCAGGTGGCGGGCCAGGCGAATTCCAAGGCATACCGCATCTATTGAGAAGATGAATCAATCAATGTTCATCATCATCATAATGGGAAGGAAGGTAACGGTCAATTGAATACTAAATCCTTAATAATAATAAAGGATCAGTCTAGTATTAAATGGGAAATCAAAATCATTAACATCTTCTAACCCACCCTCTCTAAATCCCTACGCCCCAATCTCTCTCTCTTATTCACTATATGACCCACACCTATCTTCTTTCTCTCTGAAACTCAACCTTTCTTCTCCAATTCTAAACATATCCTCAAAAGCAAACCCCTTAACGATTCGTAAACCCCGCCATTCTTAACATTTCCAAACAACATTAAGACCAAGCTACAACATTAAATCAAACATCACAGCAAACATGAATCAAGACAAATATCAACGAACGAAGATTCGAAATAAACCCTTAATCCCAATCTGAATTCCATACCCCCAAATTCATCGTACTTTCACTGATCTTAGAAGTTAATGGAATGGGTACCTGGAAGCGAAAACGTTGAATCTGAGCTACTACAAGGTAATTGCTTCTTCTTCTCACTTCTGCTTCAGCTCCACTTTCTCCTTCTTCTTTCTTCAGTTGTGAAATTTGTGAAATTAGGTTTAGCTCAGAGTAAGCTCAGGTTTCGATGTTGAACCTGAGTAACCCTTAAGATTTTGAGCTTTTCGATTAATGAGTTTAGGGGCTGATTTTGACAAAGTTTCCTTAGGGTTTTTTTTCAGTGTCCATTGCAAATGATTGGGATTGTATTTATAGGGGATTTTAGGGTTTGTCTTGGTACGTGCGAAATCGAAATTTTGCTGATGAAAAATTGTTTGATTCGTGTGAGTTTTTTACGTAGGATGATGGGGTGTATTCTTGTAGTACAAATCCGTTAGGTGCTAATACCACGATTCCTAATTCTATGGGATTTGAATGATAGTGACTTCTTCTTGATTTTTCTGTAGTGAGCTTCAAAAATATCTGTTTTTTACTGTGTAAAAATGATATTTTTACTGTCATGAACTGATACCGTGTAGAAATGATATTTCTCTTTTTTTGACTTTGGGAATATCTTGGCATGACTTATTTGAACGTCTTTTGCTTGTTGCAGGTTATGGAGCCAAAGCGTTTGAATAGAGCCTCACTGATGTATCATAGAGATGATAAACCACGGTATTCGTTTGAATTTCCTTATACTTTTACAATGATGAACCAGGGCAACATAACTTGAAAAGTGAAACTGAATAGCAATTGCTCTTAAACTCTGTTTATTTTTTGAACTTTTCCAAGCTTTGGCTATAGGATGAGGCTATGGTTTTGGCTTGAAAACATACTAAGGACTCGTACCCTCTTCCTTTCTTCATTTTTCTTTAGTGTTATGGTATACTGTTATTTATACCTCAATTCAGGCCTATGCTCATTCTTTCATGGCCTTGAACACATCACATATTGTGTTTGAGTGATATAGGACTAATAACACATTTTCACCCTAAAAGAAATTATGCCTCTATGTGTGCAGGTGGAGGCAACCAGTAAAGTCCCAAGTGGTATGTTGTCCCTGGTAGGCGAGGCTATATAGAGCTGAGCTGCAAGCCGGATATGTCTTGACCTATCACGTGTATCCTTGAGTAGAACCTTTACTAGTGATCCAATTGTATGTGTCTGGTTTTCCTTTAGCTAATGAAATCTCGGCGAGAAACTCATGGCCTTAGCAAGAAGTCAAATATTTTGTGGTATCTTCTTGTAACTTATTATGAAGTGCTGCAAATTTCGTGAGGAGTTCGCATACAATTCAGAGGCAAGGTCGTGAATGATCTAAACATTTCCTTCGTAAGACTTATTACCTCCAAACTTCTGCATTCTCATTATTAATTTCTTAGCAAAATCATAGAACTCTTGTTGGCTCTTCTAATGAACTTCCTTCTCTTTTGTTGTGTGTTTCTTGGCAGGAATCTTCGGTTTATGGTATAAATCTTCAAATCCGTCCCATCCTTGCTGCTCAAGAAAACCAATCAACCGCTTCTTGACTATGGTGATTTTTCACAGCAATCCGTGGCAGCAGCAAAATAAAGTTGAAGCTTCAAGGCGAAGGATCGAAGTTCTCGTTGATTTCCATGGAGACTTCATCAAATGTTATTGCAACCTCCATTTTCAACTCTACTGTAACAATGCCCTACCAGAGACTCAGTTGTCCATAAGACGCCTTTCATTGCTTCTCTTTGGAACTTGGTTTGATGACAACATTCGTATCTTATTCAATTCCTGGCGTCAAGACTTGTGTTGGTTTGCTTGTAACCTTAGCATTTCATTCGTGCTCTTCTTTGTAGCTTAGAATCCATCCCTTAATCATTCTTGATTTATTTTGTAGGTTTACATGACCATACGACATTGAAGATCCCACGCAGATGAGGGAGTCCCGCTTTTGTAGCTGGTTAAAGGGATAGTGCGGCATCCACTCTAACCACGTCTCTTAGGACTGCAACCTTAGGATGTTTTCAATACCAGCATCAATCAATGTCGTAATCACAAGTTTTGGTAATATATCTTGCAGCTTGACTAACCAATTCTTGTTTGATCTATTTCTGGTCTGTTGGCATTTGCCTGTGTTGCGGTATTGTTAGGCACTAATGACAATGGCCATGAACCTAATGAATCGAGGTTGTCGAGTAATCAAAAGAGGGAGTGTTATGATTGCTGCGGAAGACCTAAGGCGACACTCAATTTGTTATGGACAAAAGAACCATAAATTATTGCTTCTGGTGTACGTCGATCCCACGTTTTGGTGGCATGGATTAGCCTAAAGACATTTTGGAGAACCTGACAAAAGGTTCATGACTTTAGTTTGAGAGCAACCTCACGGGATTTAATGGAGATTGACAGTTTCTGCAAGTAGACGACGTCCTCCTAACAACATAGACATAGGATGTATCATCTATACCACTTTGTTCTAAAAACATGTCCGTTTGAATTCTTCTTTTTATTCATGAGTTTTCTTGGTTCCACCAACTTATTTTTATTTGGGAATGTACAAGCCGTAACACCCCACTTTCCCAATTTTTAAATAAAATGCAATTATTTCAAAATAACATCAGAGTTTCCCTTCAACAGTGGGATATCACATTCAAATAGTTCAATATAACTCTTCATTATATGATTTTCAAATCAAGCAGCGAAAAATTATCATTATTCATCGATTCACGGCCATCCGCCAAAATACACAAAAGTATTCATTAACAAGTTCACAAAACATGATACGTCACAGGAATAAATAAATTTATCATAAAACAAATAAACTCCCAAATCCCGTGCTACGTATCAGAGCATCCTAAGACTCGACTCGCACACCACTATCCAAGCTAGCTATGTACCTGGATTATCTGTACTTTCGAAGAAGCACAAACCACAACAACAACAACAACAAAGGGGTGAGAAAACATGATCAAAATTATCAATAATAATATACATGAATAAAAAGGCGGTAAATATACAAATCATCACCCCACCAACATCAATCACAACCTACTGCCCAAACACCATCACAACATACAACAATGCAAAAATATGCAACTCGACACCATGCATGTGGTACCGACTCATTGGTTCATTCAATCGAACCTCGGATAGATCACATACACCCGTCCTTGGCCATGATCTATCCCCACCATTCTCCACAAGGGAGTACGGATGAATCGCATACACTCCTCCTGAGCAACGATTCCATCCCACCATTCTCCACAAAGGAGTACAGATGAATCACATACGCTCCTCCTGAGAAATGATTAATCCCATCATTGGTTCATTCAATCGAACCCCGGATAGATCACATACACCCGTCCTTGGCCATGATCTATCCCCGCCATTCTCCACAAGGGAGTACGGATGAATCACATACGCTCCTCCTGAGAAATGATTCATCCCACCAAAACACCATGATATGCACGACACCAAATGCACAACAAATGAACTCAAGCATACAAGGTGCACACGATCCTCCTGATCACATCACCATACAATACATACATTTTACACATCACTTTAATTATTTCAATATCCTAACATAAACCATTACGTAATCAAATCAAATCATACACGCCAATGTATAACAACTAAACCCAAGCACACTAAACGCACACGATCCTCCTGATCACATCACCAAACATCATACCTATTACACAACAAATAAACTCAAGCACACTAAGTGCATACGATCCCCTTATCACATCATCATACATCGTACATACGTATTGTTCCTCAATTAATTATTTTAATTAAAGTCACACGATCCCCCCTGATCCCATCACCATACCCCATACGTATCTCACACCCCAATCTACCTATTTCAATTAACTTCAATCACTACATAATTTCACCTTTTAATGCCAAAGTACACACTCTTCACCACTAATCACCGTATCTATACTGGTCACGACTCAAGGGATACTACAAAACGAGGTCACAAGGCAAAACAACACAACATCACTTTTCTGTCACGCTCGCTGGCTCGTTCGCTTAGCGAAGCCCTAACGAACGCTCCCTAGCTGCTCGCCTAGCGAACTCCCTAGCGAAGGCAGACAATAGCTACTGGAAGGGTTCACTATCCCACTCGCCTAGCGAACCTGCTAGCGAATGCTCACTACTAGCTCGCCTAGCGAAGATGCTAGCGAGCGTCTGCGATCTCTCAAAACCATCACTGTCCAACAATGTCATCTTGCTCAATTCCAAGCCTATCACTCTACTTCCATCTCTCATCCTATCATTACTACAACCAATACACACTACTCTATTCATTATTCTATCAATTTATCTCCAGAACCCACACCTATGCCCATCATCAGAACTACAGAAGTTACTCAGAACCCCACCAAAATCACACCATATGTGCACTCATTCATCAATGGCAGCAAAAATCATAAACACATCAACATGCACACGAAATTCATCACAATCAACAACAATCAAAGACATATCATCATAACAAACATATTCATCAAATACCTACGGGGTTAAGGAATCCCCTCTACCCAATTTCATGTAAACACCAATCACAATCAGTTTCTCCCCCCTTACCTCGATTAATTGCTTCGATTGTCAAAGAATCTTGAAGAATTTGGCAGACCTAGCCTTCCTCTCTTTCTCCTTGCTCTTCCTCTTTACTCTTCCTCCTTGTTCTTGCTCTTCCATCTTTTCTCCCAAATTGGTTTATCGTGTTCTCCTCCTCTTCTTCTCCCAAAATCCCTTTTTTATTACTTATTCCAATAATAATAATAATAATAATAATAATAATAATAATAATAATAATAATAATAATAATAATATTAATAATAATAATATTACTATTAATTATTAAATTATCACCACCATTAGTTGTAGTATATTAATATTAAACTCTATAGATGTCAAATAATCCCCATAACTTAAGGGTACCCACCAACACTCCCAGACACACCTCCACATAAGGACACACCAAAATAGAATAACTCCAAAAAGACTAAATAATTAAAATGGGTGTTACACAAGCTGCCCTTTGTATCTTGAATATTTGGCGAAATTAAAGAATGAACTCTGTTTGGGAAAACCCCTATTACTTTTGACTAGTAAAGAGACAACTCTCATATACTAAGGTTGTAATTACTATTACATGCTTTATGAATGCAGCAACAACTGTTACGCTTAGACCAGCAGAAAACATTATGATTTACCAAGACTTCCAAGCGTGCTTTGAAACTACCATGACTCAAAACTATATAAATAGCATTGATCAAACCTTAGCATTTCTTGCAGAAAACTAAATTATTTTGAAATATCTCGAAGCCAAATATGCTATAGCCAACCATGAGTTTCTCTTGGACTCCATCATAATTGCAATAAAATTTGGTATGGTTTGGAGGGTGTACTACAATCATGGCCTTAAAACGCGAATTGAAAGACATTATCCAAAACTTGAAACCACTTAACAACTTGATCACTTATTGGCTATGTATATTATAAACTTCTTGAAATGAGATTGATCTAACTTTGGCTATGTATATCGTGCTACTTTAGTACCAATCCTGAAATATGGTTCAATGCTACTTGAAACCAATTGATTATGTCTTGAAACGAATTGAAATATCTTCTTGACTAATTGCATCTAAATTCAATTATGACTTGCAAGCTAAATCTAAGTTTGTCACAAACTGACTTAGTATCCAAATATAGCTTGACGCTTGCAATCAATTTAAACAAAGCTTGAGGCCAAATTGACCGTGTCTAGAAGCATCATGTGAAGTATCTTTGAACAACTTGAATTAAGTGCAAGCAACTTGTAGTGAGGCTTAAATAACCTTTAGAAAAGTTTGTAATCAAGTTAAAATAAGGTTTAAATTTCTTGAAACCCAACAATCATGTGGCGAGATTGATCCAATCATGTACTTTATGCCATTGACCATATCATGTCTGTCTGATCGTGAGAACAAGGACATACATGAGTTTGGGTACAAGGGGATGGAGGTATGCTCTTCCCACAAGAATTCAACATAAATTTCTAGGGATTATAACCACAGTGAGCACACACACGGTTCTTATAAACGAAGCCTTAGAGAATCATGGCCAGAAGTTATGAAGCAGTAAAACATTCATTAACTACCGAAGTAGGACAAATTTGGGGTATGACAAGGGGCGAGGCCTGTTTGCGATAGAACGGAAGTAGCATGCCCTTTCTGAAAAGATTTGAAATAAATCCCGGAGGAAAAATGGTTTGCATTTGTTCAAGTGTTTTAAAGAAGTGAATTGACTTCGTTTGTGTATTGCACTAAAGTCTATGACATAGGAGCAGATACTTTGTAAGATTGCCCCTAGACAGGACATATGCAAAGCACTCTAAAATAAGTAAGGAGAGGCTCTCACTCATCTTATTTAAGGCTCGTGACGTATAATAATCATCGTATTTATTATGTATTTTAACTTGATTTAAGAGAGACAAGAGAGAGACTCAAAGGGAAAAGAAAAATCTAAGGGATCTCACACTTAGATGTTGTCATGCCAAACGGTCATATAGTTGAGATGAGAAAATAAATTCTACCCTAATGTTATCATACAAGAGAAGGACCTAAGGTTGAGGTTGAAAGGGTACTACCTTAATATTGTCATACAAAGGATTGAGAGCCTAATGTCTATCCTACTCCAAGCTTAATCAGAAATTAAGTTGGACTAGGAACCTTAAGGGGGCATGTGAGAAAATCACAACACAAGTAAATGTTACACAAATCAATCACAACCAACATAAAGTACCAAACAAAACTCAAGTAAAGAAGATTCAAAGATGAAGGAGATCATGACATCAAGTATTCAGCTCAAACACCAACAAAGCAAAGAAATTCAACAATCAATCCACAAGTGGCAAACATTCATGCTAAGTCAAGACATGCTTCACTTGAATCAAAGATGTGTAAAGCAAACACTTATGCACACGTTTAAAACATTCCAAAGTCATGCTCAAAAGGTTTACACATTAAGGTTGAGGAACTTAGACAATGACAAACAAGTAGTGCACAAGCATACATGACTTGAAACATCAACCAAATATCATCAATTAGAATACAAAGAAGAAGTGAATTAATTAATAAGATGATACATACAAGTCAGTAGCTACATCATAACATGTTCGACACACTTCAAAGATTGAGAAAGGAACACAAGAGCATCAAACATGAACTACATCAATGGCCAAACAATTATCAACAACTAGTTCATGAAAAACAAACCACAAATGATCAATCATATGAGATTAGGGTATGGATTCATGATGGGGAAGTATGACAAGTATGAATTTCAATTCAAAACAAATCTCAAGATAGCAAGAAGGTTTGCCAAGCATCATATTCACAACATGCACAAGCACTTAGACATTCATTACTCAAAATCATCCTTAAAAGGAAGCAAGTATTCATGAGAGGTACAAGAATAAAATGATCAAGCCAATGGAAGTTGAGACATGGAAGGTCAGTAGCTCAAACAAGGAATTTAATTCATACAATAACAAGTCCCTAAACTAGGTCACCAGATTGAGCAAGTTTCATGTCAAGACAACATCACAAATAAGCATCATCTAAAAAATATTTAAATGACCAAAAAAATATGAAATTAGGGCTCTACCTCATGTCCATGCAATCAAAATTAAGTGAGAAAGAGATCTCAAAGAGAATTGCACAAGGGCAACATCTAAACAATTCAACAAGTCAAGCATACTTCAATAATTAAGCATGAGTCTGGGCTTATCAAAAGCAATTCGAAAATGATAACAAATGCATCATCAAAGAATCATAACATCACTCAAAACCTAGGCATTTGGGTTTCTAAACATGGAAAAAAATATTGGCTCAAGAAGTGGTTCATAAGGCATCAAACAATAAACCTTAATTCAAGGACAAACATGTAAAACACCCTTCCAAATTAATTCCAAAAAAAATAGAAAAATAAATGAAAAATAAAAATAAAAATAATGATAAAATTCTTAAGACTTAAAAGTAATTAAAAAATATTTTTATTAATTTTTATAATGGAAGGAAAAACAAAAATAAAATCAGAATGAAAAATAGAATAAAATAAACAAATAAACAAGGAGGGGTGTCAAACAGAAAACATGAAATAAACTAAAAAGTAGTTTAAATGAGAGATGGGTCATAAAAAAAGAGGTATGGAAATGAAAAGTGTTGAGCCCATTCCATTTAACCATGAGTGTCCAGAAAGAAACAAAAACAAGGAAAGAGGAAAGCATGTTTGGCATATCATTAAAACACGTCAGATCCATGCAGGCACACATAAGCAACTCGCAGGCATGGTCAACATGTCAAACACACACATAAGCAGACGTCGTCGGAGCTAGCGCTCCGATTGTCTTCTCTAATGACCCTCACCAGAGTTGACTGTAAACCTCATCAAAACACAACAACAAATACATTATCCTGCACGGTTTTTCATGAAGAACAAGAATATGGCCTCAAAGCACATTGAATAGCAATATAAAGCTGTGAAGACTGAGAACGAAACTTGGAAACATAATATGCAACTTGCTTGAATCAAGACAACCATGTTGTAAACATTACCTACACTAATGTAGGATTTCAGATGCAACCAACATGAGCATAAAACAAGTCTAAAATGAAGAGAAATAGATAGAAGAAGTTTACTTAATGGAGAAGGTTTGTTGGCTCTTGTTCTTGCTCAAAAAAGTTCATAAAACCTTTCCTCTTGTTTCTAGGAGTATCAAGAGAGCAAAAGAGTGAGGAAAACTTGAAGGAAAGAAGGAAACTTAGCAGCTGAAGTTTCTTGAGAGAGAGAGAGAGAGAGAGAGAGAGAGAATTTTCTTGATCTGAAAATGATGTAATGAGCTTCTCCTCGTGTTTAAGGTTATTAGAAGGCTTTATAGTGAAGGGTTAGGTGAGTTTAGTTCTTAACCAAGGTTAGAAAAGTTTGTTATGGTTGGTTTGCAAAAATTGAAATTTTAGAGTGAGAAAAAGAACACACAAGTTCAGCATTACATGGGGTAAAATTGGTGCTTTTGTGGTGATAAAAAAAAAGCAAAATGAAATGCCTTGTGTAACACTCTTTTCTACCCCACTGCTTTAAAGGAAAAATATTCACATTTATCAGAGTAAAATATTAAACTCAATAAAAATCACCTCAAAGGGAGTATATTTCCCAAAAAATCAAATATAGGTCAAGGCTCCGTAAACAATGGGTTCTCCCAAAAGATATCAAAAATTGCTCAAAAGGCAGCGGAATGCAAAAAGGCATAATCCAAAGTTTTCCTTGTACGAAAACATAATCAAGATACCAAAAGTCAAATAAAACATGGTTTAACTTAAAGACCCCAACCCGATGTTACACTATCAGAGCAAGACCCTTTAAGTTAACCAAAATGGCCAACAACTCAAATCTCCAAAAAGATCCTCGACGGCGTCCATGGCTAAACCTGGTCATCTGCATGTTACTCATGTGGAGGCAACATTCACTTAGGCAGGGTGAGTAAAATGATTCATAATAATCAATATAGGAAATCAATATATAAAAATGGTGTCATTTTCATATTCAACATCATCATATTCATCAATGGGCATCAAAGGCCACAACATCATAAATTACTCAAGATCATCTCATAAATGCAAATGCAACAAGACTCATGCATGTGGTACCAATCATCACAGCTCGATGGACACAGGGCCATCAACCCTCCATAGATCCCCATCAATAGGATCGATTCTATACAAGAACCGGAGCACATCAAAATACCTCACATCCGCACAATGGAACTGACGCCAAATAAATCAAGGTCCTGAACCGAAGTCCGGATGCACATGAATGCATGATTCACACGTCAATAATCATCCTCATAATAACACCATAGGTGGATCATCATTCATCAAAATCATTATAAATCATGTCATCATAGAATCATCAAAATTCATGGAGTCAACGTCATAAATCATCATCATTACTCATAGGAACTCATTATACAATCATGTATTAATCTCATCGGAATCACGGTTAGACTCATGGTAATTCATCGCATAGTTACATACTTAATCTCATAAAATCACAATCATACTCATGGTAATTCATCATACTATCACATATTAATCACATAGAATTCACAATTATACTCATGGTAATCATCAAAGAAATTACAACATCAAAACATCAAGGCATCACTGCACAAAATCAAAATTCGTGAAACTCTGCAATGTTCGCTAGCAAGTTCATTTTGCGAGTCTGGGACGAGTTTATTCGCCGTGCGAAGGATTCTTCATTGTGCGAGTCTGGGACGAGTTTCGTTCGTTGTGCGAACACGCAATTACAGCAAAACACTGTTATGCACCAGAACCTAAAATCAACCCAAAAGTCCAACGATTCACTTCTCCAATAACCCAAAAACATCCCTAATAAAGGCACAAAATCTATTACTTATTAGGTTAATCCCGTATCCTATTTACGCCTCTAATTCCCATAATTTCTTACAGATACCCCATAGTCATTAGAGTTATCATAAATCACTTATCCTACAGAGTTAAGAAATCTCAACAACAGATTTTGGCCACGAAGGCCTAATTTCCTTTACTCTCAAATCAACCTCAAACCTATCAGACCATTAGTTCAAATCCCTATACGGTTAAAACTTCAATAATAGATTTTGGCCATGAAGGCCTACTTTCCTTTATCTCAAATCAGCCTCAAACCCTTTAAACCCTTAAATCAACTTTAAATACATTGAATCACGTATTGAAAATAATGAAGGCAATATTCCCCATACCTTAATTGTCGACTCTAAGCCTTTCTCCTTGATTCTTAGAAACCTCGCGAAGCTTTTGCCTCAATCCTCTTCCTTAGAGCTCTGACCTCTATTTCTTTCCTTTTCACGGTCTAACAAGAATGAATCCTAATTCCCTCAAAAATCCCTTTTTGTTAAACCTAACTTTGGGCCTATAAATTGGGCTTTTCCAATATTACTCTCACTAACTCCTCCTTAATTGTCCAATTTTCCCTTAGTTAACTTATATTTATTTAAATTAATAATAATACCAATATATTCATATTATATACTATTATTTTAATAAATAACCCAAAATCCATAATTCTCAATATTTCACACCAACCACCGAAAATCACCAAAAATACAAATATTTATAGTTAAATAAATTAAATAAATATTCCAATAAATTTGAGGTTTAACACCTTGGAAATATGAAAATGATGCATACTACAAGCAAGGCTCCAAGATGTGTCAAGAAAAAAAAGCAAAATGAAATGCCTTGGAAACATGTTTATGTAGCCTTCTTCTTGTGGTCATAACTTGGTAATGAATAATCTAATTGATAAGAATTTGTGCTCAAACGAAAGTAGTAAAAATGATGAACACTTCTTATGTTCAAAGCCAATTGAGATGAGACTTGGAGCTATGGGAAATTTGCCTTATAAGCATGTCCACAAAACTAACTTGATGCTCTAAAAATTTCCAAGTTAAGAATACCACTTTTAGTAACTTAAGACACCCATTTTGGAGTAACATAACTTGAGGAATATTGATCCAAATGGAAAACTCTTGATATCAATAAAAAGCTTGAAGGATGGGGAACAATTTTCATGTTGATAGAAAGATGAGACAAAGCTTGGATCATCAAGAAAATTGCCCTTGAAGTTGGCTCCATGAAGTTGACTAGTGACTTATCAAACTTGACAACTCGAATACCCTATCTTTGAAGCATCATAACTTGAGTTCTGATGATCCAAATGAAGAGTTCTTGGAATCAAAAGAAAGCTTGAAGGATAAAGAACAACTTTCATGTTGAAGGAAATTTGAATCGAAGCTTGGGTCCTCAAGAAATTTTCCCTTGAAAACATGAAATCTTGGCTGAAATTCAACACTTAGAAAAATTCAAAGTATTAGAATCTTGAATCCCACATTTTTTCAACTTTACATCTCCATAACTCTCGATCCATGCATCTTTTGAAGTTTACTTCTTCTACAAACTTGTAGTATATGCTATCATCTCCAATTTGAGCATTGGTTTGCACCATTTAGATCAAAAATGAGGGAGATATGAATCTTGCAAGATGGCTACATAAACACAAATTTTCCATACTTAGAAAAATTCCAAAAACCCTAATTTGGAAACTTTTGTGAATTTCTTGATTTCTCTTGATCAAACCTTTTGATAACATGTATAATGACTTGAAATTTCCAAATATGACCCAAGAACTTAATAGTTGACTTTTGTAGGGCATCAGTTAACTTTTTGATCAGATGAATCCAATTTCTTCCTCTATCACTTAGGAATCTCTTAACATGCTTTGTGATGAACCATGAGGTATATATGGAACCCTTGAAGTATTATTCGAATCTTAGGACCATGGTTTTCTCAAAAAGTCAACCACAGGTTGACCTTGACCAAAACCTTAACTCAGAGCCCAAAAGATAGGAAAAGGAGCAATCCCTCAAAAAACTTAAAACCCTAATCTTCATATGACTGTGTGAACTTGTTGAGATGCTTTGAAGGGCATGAAGACCTTGTAGCCTAATAATACCATGATGTTGATGACATCTCTTCTCTTATTTCTTTGAAAAGCAACTCCTCCTCTTGAGGAAAACCAAGATACCTTTATATCATGTCAAAGAACCAATGCAATGAATGAATAATTATGACCTAATGAATGAAGCATGACCCAATGCAACCCCCCTTCTTGTGTACTTTTTATCACCTTTAAAAAAACCATACAATATTGCTTCATCACTTGACCAAACCATTCGAGACATTAATGCTTACATCCAAACTGATCCAACTTCACCAGTTCCTGGTGAAACTAGAAGTAGTTTAGATGCCAAGCTTATTAATGTTGTTTCACCCTCAAACAGCTCCACCAGAACCATTTCAGATCAACCTGTTCAGGACTATCTCAATGATGGACTTGAGTATTTTTAGTCTAAATAAAACTAAGAAAACAATGTCCAAGACTAATCCTTACCATTAACCAATTAAGAAACTACCCAACACAAATCTCCATTAAATCATGCCTTAGGAAAAGAAATTTCATCTGAATTTGTTCATGAAACCCAGAAAAATTAAACAAACACATTCAAACCATCTCAACACGTAACTAGCCATCAATCTTTTCCCAACCATGTACTTTATCAATAAGAAGATTTTAAGACTAGGTTATTTAATGAGGCAAAAGCACTTGTGGAAGAAGGATTCACATCCACTGGTTTTGCGGCTAATGATGTAAAATGGGAGAGCTCTAGAAGATCTGTTAACTCGGTTATTAAAGATCTGAATAATTTTTTAACAAAGGAATTTGTTGTAACTAGCCAGAAGCAATTGCTCAATCTTGAAGCTAAAGTTGTTGCAGTTGTTGAATGTCAAGTGTTTATGAAAATTTAGATGGCTAGCAATCAAATTTCAGTGGATGCTCAATTCAAGTATGTGGTTGAGAGGCAAGAAGAAATTGGTTTTGATCTTAAGATAGTCATGGAATTATTGAAGGAACCTTAGTTCTAGGAAGTAGAACTCGTTTATGTGTTTTGCTTACTTGTTTATGGATTTTTATAAGTTTTGTAATATACTTGTGAACATATCTTGTTCTTGTGTGTTTAAATGCTCTTATTTGTTATATATTTTTGTGACAATTTAAAAGTTAAATAAAACATGCTTTTGCTGGTTAAACTGATCATATAAACTGAATAAGGGATACTTCATTGGAATTTAAAAATTACATGAGAAAAGATAAGACAGTACAATAAATTAAGTTTATTCCTGTCTTCTTTATTGCTTCAGTCATCTTTCTCAGTGATACAAACATATTCCCTTCAGTATTGTTCTGCTTCCTCATCTTCAGAAGAAGGATCTTCAGAAGTATTTATGTGCTCTTTTGATTCTGAAGTTTGTGCTCTGTATGTAGCCAATCTGATTTGAACGCCTTTCTCTTCCTTCAGTTTCTGGATCTCACTTGCCGCATCTGCAAGAAATTGTGTAGAACGTTCCTTGATTGCCAAACATCTCTTTCTTGCTGCTTTAGCCTTCTTCAGTAATTCAAACTCTCTTGCAATATCGCGTCTCTCACTCTTGTGAAGCATGCGGTTATGAGACTTTCTCTTCATAACTTTTTTTACTTTAAGAATTGCTGTAGAACTTGATTCATTTTTTGGGACACTATGTCGATCTTATTTTATAGAGTGCTTTAAGTATTCACTTAAGTACATTAGTGAACCAACATTTAATGTATCTTTGACCATCTCAGGGTTGTGCACTTCTGATTTTCATTTGCTTTAATTGTCCTTTCTTTTGTTTTTAAATCTTTTTGATGTGAAAAAAGGGGGAGAAAATGTAGAACTATTTAAATAAGGACTTATACCCTTCATATTCAATGTTGTTTCTCACTTAAACAATGTTAATGTTGTTCATTTAATTTTCTATATCTACTGTTATTATGGTTATCTTGCACAGGTAATTAATTTTAACGTTTTTTTAATATAGAACTAAGGGGGAGCTTACAAACCTCAACTTTAGTCTATTAGACACATAAGGTGCTTACAAACCTCGCATTCTGATGTTACTTAGAAACTTAAAATTATAATTTTCTTGAAAGTAGTACTTAGAGTGGGTTTACATAACTCAACTTTGGATTATTAGACTGGTGGGAGCTTACAAACCTCATACCTTGACGTTGCTGAGAAAATTAAAATATATCTTAAAATTTCTTAGAAGTAGAATTTAGGGGGAGCTTACAAAACTCAACTGTCATACCCCAAATTTTGACCCCTTAGATTCTCATTATCATTTTAGGAGCATACTCATGAATTATCTAACCCTAACCCAGTGCAAGTTTGTCTTTGTCAAATTACAGATGAATTAGGGTTTTGTACAGTCAAATCGAAACTTCAGGGTTTGTAATCAATCCAAGTTTTAGGCTAATTCAATCATGAAACAAGATTAAGGGTATCATATGATGTCAATTGAGAATCCAATTTGAGGTTGTTACCCAGAATCAAGAACAGTGTATTTCAGGGCACCCGATTAGGGTTTTTTGACTAGTAAAAGTCAACTGTAGTTTGACTTTGATATTGGAAGATGTTTTAATGGTGGGATTATGATCCATGAAGTTCATATAGCTTAATAAAATTCATTCAAGAAGTTTCAAAGTCTCAGGAGGTCCAGAGTGTCAACAGACGACTCGGTAGTCACCGATCGATTGTACGATTGACCAAAAAGTCAACTCTTCAAATTTAAGGAATTGGACTTCAAAGTGTGAATCAAAAATGTTCCTTATATCATGTTGCACTTTCCTATCAATTTTCATGACCATTGGATCAAAGATGAAGGAGTAATCAAAAAATCGGGAAATTAGAGTTTTGAAAGGGGCTAAACCATAACTCCTTAACCACACATCCAATTGAGTTGGTTCAAAGCTCATTTGAAAGCTCTTGACAAATCCTACAAAAGTCCCTAAGTGGTCCATGATCAAAAAATGCATAGATTTGGAGTTATGATCAAATTCATTTCTAGAAGGGAAAAAGACTTAGAGAAATTGCACTTTTAAGTTCATTTTTTAGCAACTTTGAGAGACTTTTTGACCAAGTTCCTTTGGGAATTTGAAACTCATGAAAACATGAATGTTTTAGAGCTATTTGAGGGATTTCTAAAAAGTACTAGAACATCTCAATAGCATTTGTGAGCTGAGAGTTATGGATTTGGCAAGATGGTGTTTTCATACTTGAATCCCACATTGGTGATTTTTCATAAGTTCATCCTTTGGTCACTTGGATCATTTCTCAGCCTATGAATATTGTTATTTCTGATATTTGGATGTTTTGAAGCATTGAAATGTGAAGAATTATGCATAGAATTGAAATTGGAGGCTTTGACAAGTTGGCTTGCAAGTTGCCTTGCAACTTGCATTAAAAAATTATTAACAAGCAAGAGGTGGAAAGTAAGTTCTGCAAACAGGCATCAACCTACACTCTCTAGCCTGACTTTAGACACATTAAAATCATCATAACACTTGACTTCAAGCTTACCTAGCTGCCAAGAAAACCCCTTTGTGGAGGTTTGATCCAAAAGTGTAAAACCTTTCTTTCATGTGAAGAAATCTCCAAATCTGCCCCCTCTCTTTATTTGCCTATAAAAGGGAGCCCTCGTCACTTCATTTTCCATACAATATTGATTCTAAAAACCATAGAAACACAATATTGATTCTAAAAACCAGAGAAACACAAAGCTCTCACTTTTCCACTCTTTGGTTCAAAATCACAAATTTGTCAAAAACCACCAAAAATCTGTCTTGGTACATTTGCTGCCAAAATCATTTCTCTACATTCAAACACCCCAAAAATCATCCACACAATCTCTAAATATGATATAGAAGGTTTCCAAGACCTTAGACCACTCAAAAACCTCACCATTCAAAAAGTCAACTTCCATACCAAGTTACTTTGACCAAAAGCCACAAAATCAGCCAAAACTTGTTTTAGATACTTCCTTGGTGTTTTAATCACTCAAACACCTCACATATATCATTTCTAAACTGTCCAAAGCATTGAGAATCATTGATACATCCTATTTCTCCAACTGTCACAACATTTGCATTTTGCTTCAAAAAAGGAAAGTCTCAAAGCCAGGAGGTGGTTGAAGTTCTCTGGGTTTCTCAGCTTAATTTTCTTATTCAAGTCTGTCTACAAGAGGTATGCATCATTGAATCTCCTTTTATTCATTGCAATATCATGAAATTGCATCATCCCTAAAAAAATACCCTGCTGCTGTCAATTTTTGAATTGCTTTTGCATCAAAATGTCAAAATATTGCTATACTTGATATGTGTTTGTCTTGTAAGCTCAGTCGTCTTTAATACCATATTTGTAATGTGTGTGAATGATTAGCATGAGTTGTTTGCATCTAATTTGATCCACTGCCCCCCAAAATGCATTTTCAACAAAAATGAGCATCACCATACCAGTTTTGGATTTTCTTAGCTTTTGATTAGTTTTGGAATGTAAAAGCCTCATTTAGTTGATATGTAGCTTGTGTGAAATGAATGCTCTACATGAACATGCTTCCAAACCTATTTTGAACTTCTTATTGCCCTTCAAAATGTCACTTTGCTGCCATGAGTAGGTCACTTTCACTCTTGTTGGTTTTAGGACTTGTTTGTGTGTTTGGAATCAATGGTATGCATGTTTACAACTTGGCTGAAATGTTGCTTTGGCCTGAAAATACATAGAACCTGTTTTTGTATTTCCAACTTGCTTTTCAACATGTCACTTGCATCAAGCATGCCATTTTCATTTCAATTGACTTTATAGATGATCTTTGTGTTTAAAATTATTGGCTAACATATACATGAGTTGTGTATGTAGTTTGTTTGACTTAGATATGCATTAAACTTGATTTTGAACTTTTCATGTATTCATCAAAACACCAAAATGCAGTTTGAAGGTCACATTTTGTCACAGCCTATTTTGAAACCATTTTTGTGCTTGAACTTGCTCAATACCATGAATATGAGGTGTGTATGTGACTGAATTGGTCTGAAATTGTCTTGAATTTAAATTGAACATGCTCATGCATCAATACTTGCCCAACTTGCAATTTGTGAATCATTTTTCATAACAGTCTGCTTCCAACTTATTTTGGTGTTTGAATCCCCTCAATATCATGAATATAAGATGTGTAGGTGATTAAATTGATCTAAATTGGTTTTGAACTGAAATTGAGCATGTTCATGCATCTCACAAGCACACTTGCACATTGAACACCACAATTTACAACAGTCAGTATAGAGTCTTACCATATGTTCAAATTCATTTAAAACTATGTATGTGATGTATATGTGTGTTTAACTTAACCAAATTGATCCTGGAAACTGAACTGGACATCAACTTGCCTCTCATTCATGAACACATTACAACTCACATGGCATTTTGCATCACAGCATGATTTGAATTCCGTTGCTTGTTTGAACTCACTCATTATCATTTATGTGGTATGTGTGCATAATTATCTTGATTAAAAACTGGTGATAGCATGAGTTTCACATCAAAATGCATCAAAACTTCCAAAACATAAGCACTGTCGAGTTTTAAAATAGAGGAAGAATTTCAAAAAACTAAAAGTGCTATCTTGTTCCTCATGAAAAAATACTCAAGTTACACTAAAGGTTTGCTAAAATCCATCAAGAAATGACCAAGTTACATATGAAAATGCAAATCGGGATTTTGTGTGTTTGTTTTGCCCAGCCTGGTTTTTAAACTTCCCTTATATATTTATGGGGTGGCTTTCATCAAAGGATGTATAGCCACCCTAGTGGTAAGAACATTAGCCAAAACACGCCTTGCATGCCATGAACCTGGGTTCGACCCCTGAGGAGGGCAACCCTTTTGTTTATTTTTGTCATTTTTTAACCAAACTTCAAAAATTCATATCTCTCTTAATTTTAATCATTTTTCACCCATTATTTTTGCATTTTGTTCATCTTGATGTCTACTTTCATTTCATATTTTTTATTTCAATGTTTGCCTAATTTTTCATCTCTTTTGACTATGTGCAAGTTATGTACGTTCTGTGATCGTTTTCACGTATGCAGATGAATTTTTCTTTTGATATACTTGTGATTGTTTGTAATACTTGCTTGTATTTATGCTCTTAAATGTTAGTTAACATTCTAGGGTTTCTTCTTTGGTTGTTACCATGCTTACTTTGTCCCCCCTATTAAATTTACTTGAGCTCGATCTGTCGTCACACTTCCTGCTTAATCAACTGCTTTGATTGTCATCACTGCAGCTTTATTTTTATCATTTCAAATGCTCATTTAATGGTTGTCACCATGTATGTATATTTATCATGTTTTTACTTTGTTAATGTTTTCTTTCCCCAAGAGATGAAGCTTGTTAGCTTTTATCCCAGTTGCCTCCCCTCTCTCTCTCTCCAAAGGAAAAGATCTTTCCAATAACCCTTATGTTATGGATAACTCATTCACCCATTCCCTTGACTTTATTAAGTCATTTCAACCTTAGTTTAGAAACCATTAGACTTTGCTTTATGTCTAAAAAACCCACCTGTACTAGGAGAGTTCTTCAACTAGAACCCTAGGATAGAGTTTGTCAACTCTATGTGAGAATAATCGTCATGATTTCTTACTTCCCCTTTTGAATATTACAACTTAGAATAGGGAGTTTTGTCAAACTCCACACAAACATTGTCATGTTTGTTCCCCTTTGAACCTTGATCATAATCAAGTGTTCTTCATCCCTTGTGAGGTAAACTACGATTGCTCTGATTCTATCCTAGTTAGGATACGTAGGCAGAAGATGCGATGTCTTTGCGAGCAAACTTAGAAAACCATCTAGGTCTTTACCTATCCCTAATCCATATCCCAATCCATAGTACATATTCACAAACTTAGCAAACAATCAAACAAAAGGTTCCTGTAGAGTACTACAGATGCTTAGGGTGCTAACACCTTCCCTAGGTATAACCAACCCCGATCCCCGAATCTCTTAAAGCGTTGTAGTTACATCGCAAAAAAGGTTTTTCTTTCTTTAGACCTTTCCTTTGGATAAAATAAAGTTCGGTTGTAAAAGAATTAAGATTCAAGTTAACTTAATAGCTTGATATCCAATTTTCACCGCAACAGAAATGGCGACTTCACTGGGGACATAGCTTTGTTTTAAGGGTTTAGACTATCTTGTTTGAATACTTGCTATATTTGTGAATACTTGTAAATATGTACATTTGTGCTCTGTTAAGGGAGATTTAAAAGACAAGTTATCATTTTATGGGAGATTTAACTGCCACAAATTGTAGGAAAATAGTCTTTGCATCGTCTTAAGAGAAGGGCTCAAGTGCTCGGATATTGATTGATGAGTACGCCTCTATCTCTCTTAAGGCAAAGTCCCTACATATTGATTGTATTGATGTGGGGTGGAGATTCTATCTCGCTTAAGATGATTAACATCTATTTCTCTATTGTGTTTGAGTGATTGTATTATTGAGTTGAATTTGTTTGTATCTAAGTTGTAAAGTAAAGACAAAGGTCCTCCTATGGGGTAGGATCTATCCTAAAAGATCGACTTGAATGGGATCAAGGATCATAGGGGATATGATGCAAATGATGTGCACTACACACAAGTGTTGAATCATGTGTAGGTTTTTCCTTTGGACGGAATGCGATGCGAGAATGATGACAAATAAATTGCGGATAGAATAAAAGCGGATAAAGTAAAGTCATACACACGCATGAAAGTGCTAAGTGAGTGAAAGTGTGAATTGTAAATGTGCGGACACGGGAGCATGCACGATTGAGTTACGGTGTTGATTGTTTTAGGCGAGGTTATTCGATTTTATGTGTGAAATTTATTTTAGTAAAAAAAAAGTTGTATTTGATTATATTAGCTTTGTGTTATAATAGAAAGTTAGACGGTTAATTGAATTTTAGAGTGTGATTTAAAAAAGGATCTAAATATCTAAGAGGTTCCATTTTTATCTTATTAAATAAAATTAAATATAAATGAAAAGGTTTATCCTCAAATAAAAAATTTTATTATAAAAGATTAAATTAATTTAAGAAAAGATTTTTTAATTATTACTAAATAGATTTTAAAAGTTAGGTTAAATGAAGTAGATTTTTTTATATAAAAGGAATTTCTATTAAAATAGTTAAATTGTTTTATTTGTTTATTATAAATATAAAGATTATTATTAAAGTTATCATAAAAGATTATTATTTTTTAAAAAAAGGATTGCCATGAGTGAGTTTTTTATAAAAAAAAAATAGAATAGTTGCTTAATTATTAATTATGAAAAGGGTTTTTATTATATAAAAGTTTATTAAAAGGGAACTCTTAATTATTATAAAAAAGTTGAAAGTTGATTTTAAATTAAAAGGTCTATTATTATTATTTGTGCATAAAAAGATTATGATTAATTTTATTAAAAAAGAATTAAGTTAATTAAGAAAATACTAAAAGGTTGGAATAGGTTATTTAGAATTAAACAGGTTTTATGTTTTCATAAAAATTATTAATTAAATAATTAAGGAAATAATTAATTAAATCTAAAGTTAATTAAAGGGTGGATTAATGTTAATTAACTGGGATTAGTGTAAGTGGGGGCGCGTGATCCTGTGAGTTTTACTGGCGAGGGTGCACGGTGTGGAGTGTTGTGGCGCGTACGACAATGATCCGTTGGAGATCGTATGATAATAATGTGAGGTTCAATGTAACTACGGTGTGTGTGTGTGTGTGTGTGTGTGTGTGTGTGTGTGTGTGTGTGTGTGTGTGTGTGTGTGTGTGTGTGTGTGTGTGTGTGCAGATGACCATATTACATTCAAATAGCACAAACAGGAAAACAGGGAACCCTAATCCTAATCCCCAATCGATCCCCCCCCTAATTCTTCGATTTCGCCTCTCTCTCGCTCCCATGCCCTTCTGCCTCCGTCATGTTCTTCCCTGTCGCGACTATCTCCTCTCTCGATCTCACTCTCTTTGTCTTCTCCGTTTGTCTTTCTCCACTTTTTTCCTCTTCTCGTCGTCCTCCCTTCTTTTCGCGATTCATGTTCAAAACCTGGGAACAAACAAAACACAACATAAAGCTAAAACAAAATCAAACTGAAGGTTTACCAAAAAAGGGAAACCGATGGTGGCTCGAAGGGCTTTTTAGATCAATGGCCGCTTGAGGGTGGTGGCGATGGTAATGGCATGAACTTCACAGTTCTGGCGACGATGGAAAAAAAACCTAAAGATAAGTTATTTCGATTCTGTTTCCTCTCTATTGTATTTAGGGTTTCTTGCGATATTCGTTTCCATATTTGTGGATTTCTTCAATTTTCTGTCTATCCTCTTCATCTCAATTTCTCCTTCTTGTATAGACCTTAAAAAAAACGATTTGGTTTAAATGCTTTCCAAATCTGATTGAACATGTTGGAAACATGTTGGGTTATTTCCCTAAGTATTATTCCTGTTTGAATATCTCCTGATGTTTACTGTGATTTCCTTATGTAGGTCCTCAAATTAAGGCTCATAAGCATGCTGTCAAATGTGGTTTTGGAAATAAAATGTGGCTGTCTTGAATACGATTTTTCATAATTGTGATGAAGGCATTTCCATTTCCAGTTGAACACATTTATCCTGTTTGGAAACTAATTGAATCAAATGAATCTGAAACAAAGATGTGAATGGTTCGATATATGCCAGAATCTCTTATCACGATAACCGTGATTCTGCACTTCGCAAGAAGGTGAGATTCGTTTCCCTTTTCTATCTTGATTACCAAGGTTGTGTTATGTTCTCATACGATCCAGCCTGACTGCGTTTCTGATAGCACTCTAATTTAGCTCAGATTTTATGCAGGGACATTATCCTCGCCGACGTCGTAACCGCATTGAGGATGACAAAGTCTTTCTCCCAAGAAAGAAGTTGAGGTCTTTGTTCAATGATCGTTTAGCCATGAGGATGGTGAAGGTTTAGGCTTTTCTCATAGTTTTTCTTTGCTTTGAATTCAATATCACACGTGAACATAATTAAAACAGCGTTGGAAACTCAGCAAGTTGTAAGAATAATATTTAATCTGAATGAGTTTCTCCTTCATATGTAGCATAGTGTGATAGATGTATGTTCACTTCTCTTGCATTTGAAATTAATGTCGTGCATTATGTCTGTCAATAGTGTGAATGAAATCCACTGCTCCTGAAACCAGCATGTAAAGGTCTGTTGGAGACTCAATTTGCAGTATAACATATTCTTTTGGTGGAAAAAAGTCAGCTTCAATTTCTGTAACCAGTTGAAAAAGAAAGGTGTGAAACTTGTTGGAAGAGGTATGATTTCTGCACGACCAGATAAAATAGATGGTGTGAAACAGAATTTATATCTTGTTGTTGTTGTTGCAGGGTAATGATGGCTGAGTGTTGTTGTGGTGTCTTATGTAGAAGCATGCTTTAATCTCTAGTTTTGATGATGTCAACACTACTCAAGTCCATCTCTTGGTGGCAAAAAGTCAAGTCTTTCAAAAGAATCAAGATCAAGTCAAGCTACATATGGAACTATGATTCTTCAAGACGTGGATGCATTGCGGGTATATCAAAATCTATCCTTATAATTGATATACAAGTGTTCAAAAACATCAATCATTTTGGCATACTACATTAGCATGTTTTTTGAAACTTTAGAATTGGTATAACATTTATTTTTAAAAGCTCTTTTCTGAAAAATAGCAGTGTTAACCGATTAACCATATAGGTTAACCGGTTAACCATTTCAAATTTTGAATATTTTTGTACAACGTTCAAGTGTTAACCGATTAACCATATAGGTTAACCGATTAACACTGAACGAATTTTGAAAAATGGCTTTGTTTCAAATTCAAAAATGGTTTGAAAGTTATACCAGTTCATATTTTGAAATGTACTCAAATATACCTGTTGGAAAAGGTGTGTTTACACATATAAATTCTGAGTTTTTCAATTTTGAAAAACACCTCCAAAAACTTCCAACATTCATTTTCAAATATTCTTAGAATCAAATTCACCATTTTCAAAATCTTTTCTAAGTGTTCATATTTGCATAAAAATTTCATATTCATCTGTTGAACACTTGTTTTGAAAATTATAAGAGTGAATTTTGATCATTTGGAGAAGATCAACTTTGATTGATATTATTATTTTCAAAACAAAATCATTACAAGTATTTGTATTCTGACTTGTGATCCAGGATTGTTGGACACAAGGGTGAGTGTTTACAAGAGGATTGTTCTTGTACACTTGTTAGTTTTATTGTTTGATAGTAGGCCTCACCGGTTGATGGTGTGATAGGTTGTACTTTATTAAACAATAGTGAAAACTCTCTTTCGTGTTGAAAGGGGAGTGGAGTACTCTCGGATTGTGAGGGGAACCACTATAAATCCTGCTGTTCATTGTTCTTTTACTTTCTACTGCTTTCATAACCAAGAACACAAACCAGTAAAATTTCAAGAAACCATTAAAACCGGAAAAAGTTCTAAAGTCCTAATTCACCCCCCCCCCCTCTCTTAGGCATACTCTGTTCTTACAATTGGCATCAGAGCAGGTTAAGGTACCCTGTTCCTATCGATCCTAATGGCTTCCGCTAGTACTAACCCGGTTTTCAAAGATGGTGGAAGTAGTAACAAGCCACCATTCTTTTCTGGAGAATACTTCGACTTTTGGAAAATCCGTATGAAGGCACATCTTGAGGCTCAAGGAGATGGTATACGGGAAACCGTAGAAACTGGTCCACATGTTCCTACAAGTGTGGTAAATGGTGTTGGAACTCCAAAGATAAAATCCTCATATGATGAAGATGACAAAAAGAGAATCTTGAATGAGAAGAAAGCAATCAACATACTTCAAAGCGCTCTCAGTATGGACGAATTCTTCTGCATATCACAGTGTCAATTGGCAAAACAGATTTGGAATACCTTGGTAGAAACGCATGAAGGAACAGCAGAAGTAAAAAGATCAAGACTTAACACGTTAAGTCAAGAATATGAGATGTTCCGTATGCAGCCCGGTGAATCTATTGTTGCCTTGCAAAAAAGGTTCATTCATCTAACAAATCATCTGATTACTCTCGGGAAGACCTTCACCAATGATGATCTCAACTTAAAAGTCCTAAGATCCTTAACAAGAGAATGGCAACCGAAGGTGACCGCCATTTCGGAAAAGAAAAGTCTTTCAACAATGACATCCGCTTCCTTATTCGGAAAACTTCAAGAGCATGAACTGGAACTTGGAAGGCTTGAGAAACATGAAAGTCAAGACAAGAAGTCCAAAGGAATTGCCTTGAAGATTGACACAAGGGATGATAAAAATGACGAATCTTCCGAAGATGAAAATTTCATGCTTCTAGTAAAGAAGCTTGGTAAGTTTTTTAATAATAATAAAATTTCTTCTTTTTCTAAAAAAAATAGACATTTCAGGAAAAAGGAGGCACCCACATCAAACCAAGAAATTACATGTTACGAATGTGGGAAACAAGGTCACATAAAGCCAGATTGCCCGAAACTCGCAAATAAAGGAAATTTCAAAGGCAAGAAGGATTTCAAAACGAAGAAGGCTTATGTCGCATGAGACGACAACAAAGTGAGTTCATCATCGGAATCAGATAGCGATGAATGCGCAAATATGGCTTTAATGGCCTCTCACCATTCCGATGACGAAAATGAGGTAAGTAGTAATTTTTCTGTCTATGATAATGATGCACAAGAAGTTATAGATGAACTTCTAAAAGAGTGCAAGACTTTGTATAAAGACATCTCATCACAAAAGAAAAGAATTCTATTTTTAGAAAAACAAAATTCTGATTTCTTGAAAAATATTGAAGATGAAAAGCGAAAAGTGATGGATGAAAAACAAAGTCTTGTATGTAAGAATTGTGAGTCTTTGTCTTTTCAAATTGTTCAACTTAAAAGAGTTTTAGAAAGATACGAAAAAGGTCAAATTGGCTTGGAAGAAATTCTTAAACATCAAAGGTATCCTAATGATAAAAGTGGATTGGGATATTCTAAATTTTCAAAACCAAGCACCAATAAGACCGTTTTCGTAAGAGCAAGTGAACAAATTGTTAAAGAGACAAGCACTTCTAAAATTCAGCATCAAAATCATAACAAGAAAAGAATTGATAAGAAAAAGGATTATATTCCTAGGTATAAAAGTCATTTTCAACCTACGTGTTTTTACTGTGGAATTAAAGGGCACACACCTAATGCCTGCTATGTACGTAATATTAGTATTGCAAAGGGGAATTATGTGTGGGTTGAAAAGGGTACTAACTATCAAGGACCCAAAGCAATTTGGGTACCTAACACTACCTAATTTTGTTTTGTAGGCATGCTTGAAGTCAACCACAAATCAATGGTATCTTGATAGTGGTTGCTCAAAGCATATGACGGGAGACATAAACAAATTTTCAAGTCTATCATTAAAGGCCAAAGGATACGTCACTTACGGTGATGATAATAAGGGAAAAATTCTTGGAGTTGGAACCATTGGTGCACCTCCATGTACAATCATCGAAGACGTTCTTTATGTGGAAGGCCTTAAACACAACCTACTTAGCATAAGTCAATTGTGTGACAAAGGGTTTCGAATCAACTTCACAAAGGAGGAATGCTTGATAGAACATGAAGTCACTCATGACATTTTGCTAAAAGGTAAAAGATATAATAACATTTTTATGATTTCTTTTGATGACTCTTCCTTGAAGGTAAAGTGTCTTATGGCGAACAACAACGAGGCATGGCTTTGGCATAAAAGATTTGCTCACATTCACATGGAGCATTTAAACAAGTTGATAAAGCATGATCTAGTTGTTGGTCTTCCGAAGATAAGATTCATCAAGGATAAGTTGTGCGATGCATGTCAAAAGGGAAAATGGACCAAGACAACTTTCAAATCCAAGCAAGTGGTTTCTACATCAAGACCACTTCAATTGTTGCATATGGATCTTTTTGGTCCATCAAGAACAAAAAGCTTCGGAGGTAATTTCTACGCCTTAGTTATTGTTGATGATTTCTCTCGATACACTTGGACATTGGTTTTAGTGCAGAAAAGTGATACTTTTAAAGCATTCAAAAAATATGCAAAGCAAATTCAGAATGAGAAATCACTCACCATAGCCTCTATAAGAAGCGATCACGGTGGAGAATTCCAAAATTCAGACTGCGAAGAGTATGGAATTTCTCATAATTTTTCAGCACCAAGGACGCCTCAACAAAACGGTGTCGTAGAACGGAAGAATAGATCACTGGTAGAGCTTGCAAGGACAATGCTCAGCGATGCAAATCTTCCTAAATATTTTTGGGCAGATGCAGTTAGTACATCATGCTTCGTAAGCAACCGTGTCAATATTCGACCACTCCTCAAAAAGACTCCGTATGAGTTGTTCAAGGGAAGAAAACCGAATATAGCATTCTTCCACATATTCGGATGCAAATGCTTTGCTCTCAACAACAACAAAGATAATCTCGGTAAGTTTGATGAGAAATCCGACGAAGGTATATTTCTTGGTTACTCTCTTTATAGTAAAGCATTTAGAATTTTTAATAAGAGAACACTTACTATTGAAGAATCTATTCATGTTTCGTTTGATGAGACTAACCCCTCGAAAGAGGATAATATTGTTTTGGATGATGATGATGATTTTGTAGATACTCCACAAAATGAAGAAATTGTTTCAAATGATCAAACAATATTACGAGAAGATGTTACTCAAGAAAATCAAGATCTTCCGAAAGAATGGAGAACACACAGAGATCACCCAATTGATAAAGTTATTGGTGATATTAGTCAAGGCGTTGCAACTCGACTTAATTTAAAGGATGCTTGTCTCAACATGGCGTTTGTATCTCAAATTGAACCATCAAAGATCGATGAAGCTTTAGGCGACGACCAATGGATTATAGCGATGCAAGAAGAACTTAATCAATTTGAAAGAAATCAAGTTTGGACCCTTGTACCAAGACCAGATAATAAGCATATCATAGGAACCAGATGGGTGTTCAAGAACAAACTTGACGAGAATGGGATTATAGTTCGTAACAAAGCAAGATTGGTCGCACAAGGCTACAACCAGGAGGAAGGAATTGATTTTGATGAAACATTCGCTCCGGTAGCAAGGTTAGAAGCAATTAGATTACTACTTGCTTATGCTTGTTCTATGAATTTTCAGTTGTTCCAGATGGATGTCAAAAGCGCTTTCCTGAATGGGTACATTAATGAGGAAGTCTACGTCAAACAACCTCCGGGTTTTGAAGACTTCAAAAATCCCTCACATGTCTACAAACTGAAAAAGGCACTCTACGAACTAAAACAAGCACCAAGAGCATGGTATGACCGCCTTAGCAATTTCTTATGTGAGAAAGGATTTACAAAAGGAAAGGTTGACAAGACATTGTTCATAAAGAAGATCAAAGGAAACACTTTATTGGTTCAAGTCTATGTCGACAACATCATCTTCGGATCAACAAACAAAGAACTCTGTGAAGAATTTTCACTTATGATGCAAGGAGAGTTCGAGATATCCATGATGGGAAAATTGAATTATTTTCTTGGACTACAAATCAAGCAAACTAAGGATGGTATCTTCCTCAACCAAGCCAAGTATTGCAAGGAATTGTTAAAGAAATTCGATATGGATGGTTGCAAGGTAATGTCCACTCCTATGGGATCCGGAACGTACGTTGATCAAGATGAATTCAGTACTCCAGTTGATATAACAAAATATCGAGGTATGATTGGTTCATTACTATATTTAACGGAAAGCCGTCCTGACATTATGTTTAGCGTTTGTTTGTGTGCACGCTTTCAAGCAAGTCCGAAGGAATCGCATCTCACAGCCATAAAGAGAATTATAAATTATCTCAAAGGGACAATGAACATCGGATTATGGTATCCTAAAGGTAGTATTTATTCTTTAGTTGGTTACTCTGATGCTGACTATGCAGGATGTAAGACCGATAGAAAAAGCACAAGCGGTACATGTCACATTCTCGGGAATGCATTAGTGTCATGGGCCTGCAAGAAGCAAGCGTGTGTGGCACTCAGTACAGCCGAAGCAGAATATATTGCAGCAGGAAGTTGTTGTGCACAAATTCTGTGGCTCAAGCAACAACTCCTCGATTACGGTATAGATCTCGGCTGCATCCCTCTTAGATGTGATAATATAGGTGCCATCAATATTACAAAGAACCCGGTCATGCATTCAAGAACAAAACATATAGATATCCGGCATCACTTCCTTCGAGATCATGTATTGAATGGAGATGTATATGTTACTTTCATCGACACGCACAATCAACTCGCCGACATCTTCACCAAACCTTTGGCGAAAGAACCATTCTACAAAATTCGGCGAGAACTTGGGATTCTTGATGAAGGTGACATCTGACCTTTTCTCTAATATGTGTATGCATTATTTGTGATATGTTTTCATGTGCATGCATTCTGTTTTTTTAAGTATTTTTCAAAAGTTCGAGTGTGTTAATCGATTAACCATATGGGTTAACCGATTAACACTGTTAAATTTTCAATTCTGACTCATTTTTTTAATGTGTTAACCGATTAACCTATATGGTTAACCGATTAACACTGTTAAATTTTCTAAAAATCAGAAACGAAAATTAATTAAATTTTTGAAAATATTATATATCATAAATGTATTTTTATGTGGTCCATATTCTCTTAAGTATCCAAATCCATATCCAAAATCCATATTCCCTCTTCAAACCCTAACTTCTCTCTCCCACTCTCTAAAGTTGGATAACTCCTCATAACCATCCCCACAACTTCTAAAACCCTAACTTCCTCAGAACCCACAACCTCAGTTCTCTCAAACTTTCATCCATGGCTTCAGCATCAAACCGCGGCAAGGGAAAGGTACCAGAACATCATTCTGCATCTGATGAAGAAGATATCCCTATGGAAACAACCAAGAAGCGCATAATGGATTTCAAAGTCCGAGTTCGTTCCATCCTCCCGGTAAAGTATGTGAATCTTAAGGCTTTTCCAGCATCATCTTTTGATTTTCCTGCTTTGCTCAAATATCAGAGGATCGATAAATTTGTGTCTGATTCTGGAAACTGCTATCCGGATCTTGTCAAATCCTTTTTGCATAAACTGTCTGTGTTTTTAAATGCAAATGATGAGCATATTATGAAAACAATTGTTAGAGACTGTGTTGTGGAAGAAAATCTGTCTGATGTTGCTGCAATGCTGAACATACCATCATCTGGGTACTTTCTGAGAAAGGGAGTTAACCACGTGGAAGGGCCGTGGTCCAACTACGACAAGATGGAGTTCTACTATCAGATCTGCAGATTTCCAAAGAAGATGATTATTGCCAACCAACGCACTGCTCGTCTGTTGTGCTATGCAAAGAATCTTACCGTTTCTGATCGGATGCTTCACTACATAATCTGTTATGTGCTGATTCCTAAGGATTCGAATCATGCACAAATTAATGATCTAGAAATGCAGCTCCTTTTCGCCATCAAGAACAAGATTCGTGTCAATTGGATTCTGACCATCATGTATCACCTTCAACAACAACTATCTCTTTCAACCTGTCTTCCCTATGCACGGCTGGTATCAAGAATTTTGGAGTTGACTACTTTGGATCTTAACCGTGAACCAACCATCAAGATGAAATCAACCACCAATGAGATCAACGAGATTACAATTGTCAAGAATACTGGAATTTTTAAGGATACTTACGGTACTTACAAGTATTCAGATGAAGGAGCCAATGCTAACCAGGCCTATCTCGTACCTGAAGGAGGCATTACAAATGAGTTCCTTTACCAAACTATAATGACTCAGCATAGAGAAACCTCCCGGGCCATTGCTTCTCTCCGGAACCTTGTACATTCCTCTCACCACACCAACCCTGACAACCTTGTTGTATCTGATGAAGAAAATGAAGGACAAGAGGAAGAAGAGGAGGAGGATATGGCGGATGAGGATTCTTAGAGAATATGTTGTTGTTGTTGTTTTACTGCTTTGCTTTCTAGTTTTAAGTTTTATGCTTCCATTTGAACTATGTTTTATTGTAACAAGTACAATTTCCGCTTTGCTGCATTTTATATGTACTACTTTTTATGATATGTGTTTACTTGGCTTTGCATATATGCTACTATCTTGTGTTTTTTTTGAAAGCTCTTCCTTTTTGCTGATGTCAAAGGGGGGGAAGAGCTTGGTTCTGTTAATGTCTCTCTGTGTGCAGATTTCTTTCCTCTGTTAAGATAAGGGGAGTTGCTAGACATAGGGGGAGAAACATATCAAGAACCAAAAGATATCGCACAACACTTTTTGATTGCCATCATCAAAAAGGGGGAGAATGTAGAAGCATGCTTCAATCTCTAGTTTTGATGATGTCAACACTACTCAAGTTCATCTCTTGGTTGCAAAAAGTCAAGTCTTTCAAAAGAATCAAGATCAAGTCAAGCTATCTTTCAAGTCAAGCTACATATGGAACTATGATTCTTCAAGACGTGGATGCATTGCGTGTATATCAAAATCTATCCTTATAATTGATATACAAGTGTTCAAAAACATCAATCATTTTGGCATACTACATTAGCATGTTTTTTGAAACTTTAGAATTGGTATAACATTTATTTTTAAAAGCTCTTTTCTGAAAAATAGCAGTGTTAACCGATTAACCATATAGGTTAACCGGTTAACCATTTCAAATTTTGAATATTTTTGTACAACGTTCAAGTGTTAACCGATTAACCATATAGGTTAACCGATTAACACTGAACGAATTTTGAAAAACGGCTTTGTTTCAAATTCAAAAATGGTTTGAAAGTTATACCAGTTCATATTTTGAAATGTACTCAAATATACCTGTTGGAAAAGGTGTGTTTATACATATAAATTCTGAGTTTTTCAATTTTGAAAAACACCTCCAAAAACTTCCAACATTCATTTTCAAATATTCTTAGAATCAAATTCACCATTTTCAAAATCTTTTCTAAGTGTTCATATTTGCATAAAAATTTCATATTCATCTGTTGAACACTTGTGTTGAAAATTATAAGAGTGAATTTTGATCATTTGGAGAAGATCAACTTTGATTGATATTATTATTTTCAAAACAAAATCATTACAAGTATTTGTATTCTGACTTGTGATCCAGGATTGTTGGACACAAGGGTGACTGTTTACAAGAGGATTGTTCTTGTACACTTGTTAGTTTTATTGTTTGATAGTAGGCCTCACCGGTTGATGGTGTGATAGGTTGTACTTTATTAAACAATAGTGAAAACTCTCTTTCGTGTTGAAAGGGGAGTGGAGTACTCTCGGATTATGAGGGGAACCACTATAAATCCCGATGTTCATTGTTCTTTTACTTTCTACTGCTTTCATAACCAAGAACACAAACCAGTAAAATTTCAAGAAACCATTAAAACCGGAAAAAGTTCTAAAGTCCTAATTCACCCCCCCCCCCCCTCTTAGGCATACTCTGTTCTTACATCTTAACTGTTGTAATTACCAGGATCTGCGTTGCAAAGAAAAAGTTATTTCCAGTATGAAGTGTTTCAAGGAATGTAGCATTTGTAATGAATCTTTGCTTTTTATTTCGAAACTGAGGGATGAAACCAAATAATTTCATCCCTTTTCTTAACCTTTACTTTAAGTGTTATTACTTTTTTATTGTCGGTTGGTGTTTGCTTCGACAGGTTTGGGAATTCTACTCTATGGACGAAGATACGGCTGCAACAACAAAGACGTTGTAGATTTATAAAACCAGCGATACCGCAGATCTTATTTTGGAGGGTAATCGAATTGTTTTCTTCTCGCCTTGGTTACACAACATGTTAGAATTGGACTTTTTGTGATTCAATCCAAACTGTGAAGCATCAGCAAGGCTCACTCCAAATGCAGTCTCAAAGACATGTGTTTGCAAGTCATTTTGACCCTCAGAAATCAGCATTTGATATGAAGCATACAATGCCTTTGTGGTCTCATCCTTACTGAATTCATCCCAGGCAGCCAATTAAGCATGACACAACCATTTCTCTTGAAGTTGCCCTGGCTTTAAGCCGGTAGGTAGAAGTCGCACGAGTGCCTTGGGCCGTAAGTTCAGCTCCGCTTTAACGGCAGCTCCTCTTTCATAATATTGGTTTAATAATGATTTGACAGTTGATACTCATGTTCCTAATCGTCTGTTGTAGATTGTGGATATGTTTTGAGAAGCAAAGGAAATGGTCATATTCCAGATGATCATTGTTGTTGCCGGTTCACCACATCTGTAGCTTGTTGGGATTGCAATGGACTTATTAACCCTGGCTTCGAGTTAACACATCCTTCTTCTTTTTCTACCATATTACCATTGTTGATACTCGTACTTTTCTTCTTCCATTCGTAATAATTAATTGTGTACGTTGGCTTGGTTTGTAGGTTGTTACTGAATGATGGATCCATCCTTGGTGGCGCCGGAATCAATTCTGAGTTATCAATATTGCAACTTCGGTATGCTATTTCTTGACAGTTGATGTTTACTTTTGCATCGAGTTTTTCTTCGTTGTCAACGGCTTTTTCAAAATGAATTAAGAGTCCCTGACATAGTTTTAATACCCCTATAGTTTGTGTTAAACACTCATTGATCCAACCACTTCCAAAGTAATCAATACCATGTGAAAGCTGTGGGATTTCTTGTGTCGATAGCTGGTCGGCTTGTCACGTCCAAAATGTTGGCGTTACGCTCGCAAGAATGGCCTTAATTATTACAAATATCCCTTCGAACAAAAGTCGTTTGCATCATGGGAGCGGTGGCCGTTACGTGCAATCTCCTTCCTACTTTAATTCAGTTTCAACGAGATTGCTATGGTGTAACAGAACAGATTCTCATTGTATTCTTTAAGTTGCATATGTATGATGAGTTGGATTATAATGAAAATTGAAAATTTGGAGGAACCTTGCGTTTTGTATCTTTAAAAAAAAGGATTGATTTTTTTTTTATGCCAGAAGAAAGAACTGTTAGATAACATGTTTATGAACCTAGGCATCTGCATAGTTGAGAGGAAAGTTTGAAGGTGGTGTACTTGGAATGGGACCTCTGTGTCATGCGAATCAAGTAAGGATTGTGTCAAATATTTGTGTTTGTGTTTATACGCTGTGGCGTTCAAATTTTGACATTTCAGACCAATTTGTACAATTTGGACTCTTGAGCTGAATATAAACCTTTTGAATTTGTCCATTTGGTTATATATTTTGAGCTCATCATCTCTAACAAACAATCATCACTCTTGAATCTCATAAAGTCATGAGTTTAAATCTCTTGTAGTCTTGGAGTTTTTGATAACTTATTGAGTAACTTAAAACACTTGAAAACAAATGAAAGAGGATTGCCGATTTCAACCCGTACAAAGTTACGACCCTTTGTAATTTATATTCTCAAGATGAAAGAATGGCCTTGAATGTGGAATGATGAACTTGTTTTGAAGAATATGTCAAATGCAAAAGCATGAACTCATGAAATACGGCTACTTAAAATCAACACCTGGTTATAACCTGGAGCTTTTAATAACACGGATATTTAAGTTGTAATAAATCCTCCTACAGACTTGAAAATGACTTAAGAACGCGAACTTCCAATTCATAACCCCTTGAGTCCACAACCTAGGGAAAATTCTTGAATACGGCCCGTGATCCTAACCGGACTTTTCAAACACCGTCAACTATTGTTGACCGAGAGAACCGGCGCTTTCATCTTCGGATTTTATGCACCTGCACAAACTCGTTAGTGATAATAAATATGCACGCAAAAGTAAAAGATAACGTGAAAATAAAAACAAGGAGGTGGGATCTTAAGGTCAAAAATTAGGGTGTGACAGATATCACTTGCTGTGCCTATTATCTTCACGCGGGTAAGAATGAAAGGAAGCTCTATAACTATGATGATCCGACTGCAATTGATGAATAGGCTAAAAAAGGATCATATAGATGATGAACATCCTGTTGAGGTTCCTCATAATGCTCCAGAGGGCGATGCTACCATGCAAGATGCACATCATGGAGTTGGTCACGATGGTGACTCTAATGCTAGTTTCGGTGATACTTACTCTATAATGGCCATGCTTCAAAATATGTAGATGTAGTAATATGATATGTATGTTGCACAGACGGAGAAGTTTCGTTTAATTCAAGAGCATATGGCCACTCAAGATTCTGATTTTCAGTTTTTTGCTGCGTATACGACTGAGAGTCTCATGTCCATAAGGAACACTATGAATGAAAATCATGTTGTTGCTATGGAAAAGATCAATTACATGATTATGGCTCAAGAGGATGATGTTGGCCAATTCCAAGAGGACGTGGAAGGCATTGAAGTGTGTTGGTGATGCGTTTTTGTTTTTGGGTATCTTGTGTTTGGTGTGTTGTGTCCTTTGAGTCTTGCTTGTATCTTTTAAGTTTGATGTGTTGAATTTACATTATGTTTTGGTTTGTTATTTGCTTTTGGTTTGTATGAACAATATTCTAAGATGTTTGATGATTGTATTATGTGTGTGACTTAAATAAATCTTATACATGTTATTTTGTTTTATTACGCTTGTGTTATTTACATGTGTTGTATGTGAGTGCACTACTTATTCTTTGCAATTACCTCTATGTAGTATAATATACATCTGAAATATGTATCTATGTGATACTTTAAATGGATTATTTGTCTCTTTTTTATGTTGTCAAAGAGGGAGAAGATTATGAAGAGGATAATGCACACATTCAGGGGGAGCTATGTAGTGTACCAAAGAAAAACGCAATGTCTATATGATTCAAGTTTTGTCATCATCAAAAAGGGGGAGTATGTGAGTGCATTCTTCCATCTAATCATGTTTTTAATGATGTCAAACCTAGGAGAATTCTTTAGCATTTTTGTATGTTGGATAGTATCAACCAAAGTCTAGATGTGAATTGATCATCTTAGCCTTAGGATGCATACAAATGGTTTTGAAAATTATTGGAAAAGTCTTATACATGTTACATACATCAAAAATAAAGTTTTATGTGTGAACATTGTTGCATAGGCTGATACACACGAGTTCAGGTCGGCCTATAGAAGCTTTTGCTTCAGTATAGGTCGACACATAGCTTGGATAGGTCGATCTCCACTCATCAATATTAAAGCCTATAGGCTCTCCCAGAGGTTATCTCACTTAGGTCGATCTGAGTACCTTGACATGCCGACCTATTGCTTTCATAGGGCTACCTGTAGCTTTCAAAAACTTTTAAAAATTTGCATCTTATTTTTTCTTGCATCCTTTTAGCCAAATTCCTCAAAAACACACACACACACACACACACACACAGATATATATATATATATATATATATATATATATATATATATATATATATATATATATATATATATATATATATATATATATATATATATATATATATATATATATATATATATATATATATATATATATATATATATATATATATATATATATATATATATATATATATATATATATATATATATATATATATATATATATATATATATATATATATATATATATATATATATATATATATATATATATATATATATATATATATATATATATATATATATATATATATATATATATATATATATATATATATATATATATATATATATATATATATATATATATATATATATATATATATATATATATATATATATATATATATATATATATATATATATATATATATATATATATATATATATATATATATATATATATATACTCATACATGCATCATATTCTAGCAAGGTACTAGTGCAAAACCTAAGTGAAACCAGAACTATAAAGTTTTCCATCATCTCCAACCTCTATTTTATGCATACACACAATCAAACAACACATAATCATTTTTTGATTTGGTGGCCATCTAGATTAGGGTTGATAACGTCCAATTAGGTTGGTGTAATCTAGAATATTGGTTTGGGATATTTGTGTGTTTCAAATAAGAAAACCAAGTTGGGGTTTTCCTTTAAGATCATTAGGATTTAAAGGTTTTGGACAAGATCACACAAACACTGATTCGACCGAGTGAAGGCCTTGGGACAAGGTGGTTCCTTGTAAGAGAGTAGTTCAAGATGGTGAATTGTGTTTGGGAATCTTGGGTTCAACAAGTGCGTGCTAGGTGTTAATTCGACCGAGCGAAAACCTTGAAGACGAGGAGGTCTTGCAAGCAAGTAGTCAAGAACAAGTGGATTATAGCAGCATTGTTGGTGACTGGATCAAACTTTGATCAATGGTTTAGAGGTAGTTGAATCAACAACAAACCATAGGGTTTGTGAGGTTATATTCTTCATCTCTTTTATAAATATTTTTGCAAAGATAAGGTTAATTGCAAGTATCTCAATTCGATTTTGGATGGAAGAAAGACGTACCCATAGCGAGGCCGATTGGGGAACTGTCTAAACAAATATTTGTATCTCTCTCTCTCTCTCACTCTTTCTCTCTATATTTCTTTAATTATTGTTCTTGCAAATTATCAAATTCATTGTTGTTTTGATCAATTCTATTGGAAATTGTTTTCAATTATCTTTTTAAAGTGTTGTTCTTGATATAATCATAATCACTTTGATTATGATTGACTTTTAACATCAATAAAAACAAATTAAATTTCCAAACGATATCAATCGCACACAAAGTGTTTGATAAATTGACTTTGAGTATTTTAACTTATTTTTTTCATTGGAAATAAGATCTACGCATAGCTTATCATTTAATTGATTCGTGAATTAATCGTTGTTGAACAATTTGTCTTCATTATCATCCTAATTGGTTTACGTTACGTATATCTGAGCTTTTCGCTAATAGGTTCAGTTAGACAATTCGATTCGGGTTGTTTCTGTTGTGCCATAAAACTTTTGAAAATGATTTTTTTAAAATTTATGATATATTCACCCCCCCCCCCCCTCTAAATTGAAGCCTATCATCTAACATATTTGAACTTGGAGAATGGGTTTGGGTCAAGATGAGGAAGTAAAGGTTTCCCTTACAAAGGAAGTCCAAGTTACAATCGATGAGAGATGGCCCAAGTTCTTTCTAATATAAATGAGAATTCTAACAATATTGAACTTCTAAGTGAATATGATGTAAGCGTCAGTTTCAATGTTGATGATTTATCTTCTTTTGATGTAGGTGATAATAAGCTCAATTTGATGTCGAATTCTCATCAAAATGGAAGAGATGGTGAAGAAATGAAGCAAAAAGACACAAATGAAGTGATCCAAAGTTTATGAAGTCATATGAAAATGGAACGTGTTAGGGGAGAAAATGGTGCTATGATTCAATTCTTAACCGAACTAGTGAAAAAAATGGTCCAATTGTGAGAAAAATAGGTCATGACTTGTTATTTTGACTCAAACTCATGAAGAGGGCATAACATGTGAGATTGATACATCATTTTAATATTTTTAATTAATAATGTAATAAAATGTGTTTGAGCACAGCTTGTCCAATTTCGGCCCAAAACACTTGATTTATTTATGTGTTTTTAACCATTTCAAAAATTCTAAGGCCTTAAATTTTTATGATTTCTCCTTTCCATGCAAATAATATGCTAAAGAAAAGAAAGGGAAAAACATTGAAGGAGGAGAGAGAGAGAGAGAGAGAGAGAGAGAGAGAGAGAGAGAGAGAGAGAGAGAGAGAGAGAGAGAGAGAGAGAGAGAGAGAGAGAGAGAGAGAGAGATTTCTCCTTTCCATGAAAATAATAGGCTGAAGGACAAAAAAGAAAAAGCATTGAAGGGGAGAGAGAGAGAGAGAGAGAGAGAGAGAGAGAGAGAGAGAGAGAGAGAGAGAGAGAGAGAGAGAGAGAGAGAGAGAGAGAGAGAGAGAGAGAGAGAGAGAGAGAGAGAGAGAGAATTGATAAAATTTACTATGAATTGCTATTATTCGACAAATCAATGAATATTCACTCCATTTCCACCATGCTTTAATAAGGGACCACCCAGCCTCAAGCAATTATTGATAGAATAGTTGGTTGGATTTGTAGCATTTTATGAGTTATTATTCTAAAATCAGCAAGTTAATCATGAATAAACAATCAAATTGACTTTTGTTAAACAAACACATTGTGTGATTTTTAGATTTTTACTCTTTTGATTTAGGATTGGACCATGTTTTGATCTTATTAAGAAAAATATTTATGGTGATATTCACTAAAGTTTAGACAATTTCTTAACGCACCTTATATGTTTCTAATGCACCACGCGACTTTCCAAAAATGCCTCATATTTTCGGAGATACATCTCCGGACTCACCCAATACACATTTCATTCCTTTTTAAGTCATACCTCACTTTTATGAATAAATTTATTCCAGAAATACAGCTCTAGAAAATTTCCAGAAACTTTTTTCCAGAACCAGATTTCACATTGTTTTGCTAACTGTACCAGATAAAGGCTTTCCCGATGCAATCTCAGACCTTGTGATTGCATTTTTCTATTTTTGAAGACTGATACGTCAACGAATAAACTATGAAACAAAAAGCATTTCCTAGCTCCAATTTGCCTTATTCTGCATTTTGACTAGGCATTGCAGCAAAGATTGCAAAATCTCTATCCCATTGTCTTTTTTCATTTTTGAAATCTCTTACTTAACCACATCCATTTACTCCCTAAGCTTCAACCTCCATAGGTAGTGGGGAAACATTGATGGACTATCAGAAACAGTTAGAGGGACAACCCATGTGTTTGCGTGAAAAATGTAAGGAATATTTTCAAATTGACATGATACCACTACAATTGTAAAAAAATCTGGTACAGTTAGCAAAAAATGTGAAATCAAGTTCCGAAAATACATTTCCGAAAACTTTCCGGTGATACATTTCTAGAATTAATTTATTCATAAAATTGAGGTGTGACTCAAAAATGAAGGAAATGTGTGTATTGGGGTGCGTCCGGAAATACATCTCCAGAAACAGAAGACATTTTTGGAAACTCGTGCAATGCATTAGAAACATATAGGGTGCCGTTAAGAAATTCACAAAGTTTATCATCCTTTCTTAATCAAGAAAGAGTATAGTTTCTCATATCTATCATTTTCATCAAAAAATTTCTCAATATTATCATAATAAATCACAAGTTTCATAACATTATCAAAATATGAATTTTAAATTGATTAACCTTTGAGTAGAATTCAGAGCAAGATTTATATAGAACCATTCCTTAGTGCAAATTTTAATTTCATTTTTTATTTGTTTTTGATGAGTTATTTATATTAAAAAAAGAAAAAATATATATATTTTGATTGTGTTAAAACTTATAATTATTCATAGTGTAATATCCTATATTTAATAAAAAGCTCTAAACAATATTAGTTGAGATCACCTGGGTCCGGTGTACTCTGAAAATTATCAGTTGGGATAATTAGAGTAACTAGTGAGTTTAGATTGACATAATTAATATTATTTGGAATTGACCTTTTTATTAATTGGGACTTTTTGATAACACTAGTAATGGGTCAATTACTCTAGTAGAACAAATGTTAACTATGTGTCACTTAATATATTTGTTACTACCTTGTGATTACTTGTTCACCACACACATTCTCTTAGCCACTTTTTGACCACGTGTTTCTACCAACTTGGGGAAACATAGTAAGGGAAAGGAAAGAAGAATAGAGAGAAAGAAGAGAAAGAACAAGGAAGAGGAAAGCTTGGAACTTCATCATTTTCTTCATCAAATCACTTCATCTTCATCATCAACAACATCTTCATCTTGTGTTAGAGGTGAGTTCTAGTTAGAAACCCTTGATTTTAGGAATTAGGGTTTTTTTTATTGAATCATAGATTAGTGTGAAATCCATGACAACATGAGGCATATTCTATTATAATAATTAATGTTTTTCATGAATCATAATAGTTTGAAATGTATGTTTCTTATATCCATGAACTTCTATGAAAGTTGTTTGGTAGTGTTCTTAGTGCTTTATTGTGACTCATGTGTTGATATTATTGTTATTGTGTTGGTATGTTTAGGATTTTGAGATAAACTCATGGAAATTATGTGAGTTATTGATGAAACATATCACATGTTATTGATAGTTGGGTAACATAATTGGTAGAATTGGAAACCAAGATAACATTATGCAGGTTGTAATAGAGGAATTTTACTGAGAAATAGCATGAACTGGTTTGAGAATAATCTGGAAAGAGTTTTGCATCAAAAAGTAGAGTTTTTATGTGAAAATTATTGATATAGGTTGACACAAGTGAGTTTAGGTCGACCTATAGAAGTTTTCCATCAGTATAGGCTGACACATGACATTATAGGCTGACCTCCACGCGTCAATATTGAATCTTGTGGCTTCTGCCCATGTGTCGCCTCGTATAGGCCGACCTCAAACCTTCATAGACCGACCTATACCTTGTTTCCTTGACAAAAAGTGTGTTTTTCCTTGTTTCTAATCATGTGGTATGCCTTCTTAATCACTTGCCATTATATATATATATATATATATATATATATATATATATATATATATATATATATATATATATATATATATATATATATATATATATATATATATATATATATATATATATATATATATATATATATATAGACACACACACACACACACACACATACACACACATATACATTAATTAAATGAAAGTTGTGAGGAATACTTGTTGAACTAAGTGAAATAACCTAGTGATCTATTTTAGGTTAAGAATATTAGGATTATGACTTGAATAACTCTAGAAAGTGACATATATTCAATTTGATACTTGTCGCTACGCGAAAGCTGACACAGAGTCGCCACCGAATTTTATTTATCCTCAAGGAGGGAAAGGGAAATAGCGATAAAACCTTTGGGAAAAGAGTATGGTCATCGCAACCAAGTCTTAGGGTTTGGGAGTCGATTATGCCAGGGGAAGGTGTTAGCACCCCCTCACATCCATCGTACTCGATGGGAACCTTCTAGATCATTTGGCATGAATGGGTATTTTATTAAAAGGTGTGCTTGCTTAAAAGAAAGGAGGAGTTGGGTTTTATTTTAATGCTCGCCAAGGATTGTGGCCCTTGTGCCTACGTACCCTCACTTAAAAGAAGTGAAGAATCAGAGCTCCGTAGTTCAGAGGCTTGTGAAATGATTGTTTATTGGTTGATTTTATACCTTGAAAAAGGGTTTTCAGATTGATTCCCTAAGGTGAAAATAAATTTGATGAGTTGATGTCATTTTTAGGTTTTTTTGAAATGAAATTGTTCTTGATTAGGATTACATAAAACTTTAGATAGAGATGAATGTCTCGAATAACCAAGTCGAGCGCCTTCTATTCAAAACATTTGGAAAGAGTGTAGGAGGGTTCCATTCTCATTCCTTCTCCACCACTTTAAAGTTCATGGCATATAATCCTAATCGTATATCTATTATGTTTTAGATTTTTATGAGAAAAATACTACTTGATGTTGGATCAAGGGTTTTATTGTTTTTGAAAATGTTTGAAGCAATGCGAACAAGGTCGATGGCGAACGCACAAGGCAGACGACTTACAAGGGTAAAAATGCCTCGATAAAATCGAGAGTTTATTTTTTTGAAAATAGTTTTGAAACAAAGGTCAAAAATAACCATAAACATTCACATACAAAGGTCATGCAACCACATTGGGTTAGTCGACACAAAACAACACAAAACATGAAGAAAAAACAGCATGCAAGAGGTAAAAGGGGGCAAAGTTCGCTAGGCAAACTTCCCAGCAAATGCAAACTGAGGTGAAAGGGGTCAAAGTTCGCTAGGTGAAGGTGTCAGCGAAGCTGCCCAGAAAAAACAACAAGAAGTTTGCTAGGCGAACCTCTAGCGAAAGAAAACAGAGGCGAAAGGGGGCAAAGTTCGCTAGGCGAAGGTGCCAGCGAACATGACAGAAAAGAAACATCAAGAAGTTCGCCTAGCGAACTTCGTGTTGTTTTGCCCAGACCATGCCTTTTTTATGGAAACAGTGGGAAAACATGGCAAAGTTCGCTAGGCGAACTAGCTAGCGAATGTGACAGTATCTTGAGTTTTTCTACTCATGTCACTATGCAACCTAAACTATGGCCTATCTCTTTTCTTTGTTCTTTTACAACATTTCTTGGTCATATCAAGACCTTATTACAGCATATAACACAAGCAAAAACACATGAAAATGAAACATGCAAAAAATGTAAAGAGGTGAGAGTTTTAAAGGAAGGATACCCAAGAGCTACTAGCTTCCTTCACCACCAATGGCTTTGTTGGATGTTCTCCTCCTTCTGATTTTCTAACACTCTTTTGTTCTCTCAAGGTTTTCTTTTCAATCCTTTTTTCTGTTTTTTCCTTACTCTCTTTTTTCTGGTTTTTTCCTCTCTTACTCTTTTTCTAATTTTTTAATGCCTTTCCTCTCAATCTCTCTATGTGTGTAGTGAATGCTCTATATGTTGAATCCCTTTGTTTGCAGCCCCCTCTCCTCTTTTATCTCAGCACATTAGGGTTTCCCTACTTTCAAAATATCAAATTTTTCATGGGGTAATGTCTCTTGCCACTTTCCTCATGTCACTCTCTTTCTTTCCATTTCCATGCAAGTTGTTATGCTGCATTTTTGCTACACTACTTGCCTATGCTATCATTTTTCTGCAGCACTCTACGTTACCCTCAAACCTTGTACCCATTTGTTGGCTTGTGTTTGGACAGCTCTTGTGGTCAATGTTACTACCTTGGGACAAATTTTTAAAATTCTGATGTTTGATGTGTAGATGCATCATCGTGGGTTCATTTTCTTGGTCTTGTGACATGTGATGGTTTTGTGATATAATGCAAATTGTCACTTCTTGCATGGGGCTATTTTAGATTAAAATTACCCATGGCTAAGCATGCATTATCTTGATCTTGACATGCTCAATTGTTGAGTTAACTCCTAATTATTTTCTTTGGATGTTTGCTAGCAAAATGTGGAACATGTAAACTTGATGGGGCATGTATGGTACCATTGCATGAATTTGATTAGAGACTTGAATCAAGATTAGAAATAGATTAATTTCTAAACATTACTTAGAGTTGGGAATTTTGTAACAAATGGCATTCTTGTAATGTCATGAAATTCCCTTTGTAAAATTCTAGCCTTGAATTCATGAATCTTGAACTTTGAATGATGGATTTCCCTTATACCATTGAATTCAAAATGAAGTCTTAAATTATGAACTTGTGATCTTGCCTCATGCTTTGCAAATTTGAACTACACTTTGTTGCACCCCAAAATTTGACCAACTTATTTCACCTGATTTTATGTTTCATAGCTTTAGCATTTGCATATTAGGTCATATTAGGTCATGTACATAATTCATTCATCTGCATAGCATAGCATGGGCAAGCCATCCAACAAGGGAACGAGTGCGAATCTTATCTCTATGAGCCTATCAAGAGGTTCTTATTCAAAATGTAAGCCTATGCAAGTCATCAGAAAGGAATTGAAGCTTGAGAAGTTAGTGGACCAATCAGTGGGTTTTTCTCCTATCTTGAGGGGGTTTAAAGACTATCAAAGAGATTGTGGGCTATGAATTGAGGGCATGGAATGTATATAGACATCATAGAAGACCTAGAGGGTCATTTTTAGAGTGAGACAAGTCATTGATGTGATTACAAGAACTACAGTTGAAGACAGTCAATTAGGGTTTCATCTGGGTCAACCCTAGGTCAAATACTTGATTGAAGGGACATCAAGGCCTGTTTGAAGAATGGGGGATCCATCATTTGATATGTGGATATGTATGTGGTGTTGTGCCAAGTAGAAATCAAAAGAAATCAAGAAGAAGAGAAGTTTCTAAATTAGAGTTTCAGTGTAAAATCCCCTGATTTAGGGCAAACTTCCAAGCAGAATAATTCAAGATACAAGTCTCTAATGGATCTTTAGCCAACATGGAACTTGTATAGTATCTCAAGAACTTTAATTTTAGTGGTGGAAGGAATCAAGGAGATTTGTAGAACTCAAGTTATGGTTCTTGCAAGTTACAGGTCATCAGAGGCATCTGAAATTTGTCTGTGAAAGTTACTTGACTTCTCAGCAACTTTTTCCCAATAAGGAGTTTTCAAATGGATTTTTGGCCAACATGAAAGTTGTTCCTCATAATCTTAGCTTTCTAGAAAGGTATGGTATGCCTCAATCGGATTTGTGGAGCTCTACTTATGATCTTGACAAGCCAAGGGCATTTTGGGCATTTGGAGGTTATAAGTCATTTCAAGCATAAGGCCATACCTCCTACTTCCAAGCTTCAAATAGAAAAATCTTCAACATCAAACTTGCTTAGAATGATGTTTTAAGGCTAGTAGGGAGGTCATGAGATGTTAAAAAGACTTGTATCAAAAAGTGACAAAAATGGCCTAAAAAAGGGGAATAAGTCAAATAAAGTGGTGAGAAATATCAAATTTTGGGTTAGAGGTCACAAACAAGCCATATGACATACCAATTTGATTGTAAAATGCATTTTAAAGACAATGTCATTGGCACATTTTTTAATTGAGCAATAATTTCATGACTTGCTTTGTAAAAGTGGTTACTTGAAATGTAAGTCACTAATCCAAACCACTTAACAAGGCATTTGGAAGGCTATTTTGGTTGGAAACTTCCAAGGGAAGATACATGAACAATCTAGAAATTTCCAAGGGAAGATACATGAATAATCTAGAAAGTTCCAAGGGAAATGGATTTTATTATTTTGGGCTTGGGCTTCATTTCTAGAATATTCCAATCATCTCTATAAATGTTTAGAAACTCATTTGAAGCAAGGTTGGTGATTGATTGGAGTTGGATTGGAAGAGAGCATATCAATTTTCAAGAGAGCACATCAAGTGGTGATTCTTCATTCAAGGCGATTTCGGTTCGATTCGAAGATTGTAGCACTTTTCTTGCATATTGTTGAACGAATTTGAAGCTTTCGGAAGTACGAAAAGAGTCGAAGATACTCCGTTTCGAAGCTCCGATCAAGGTATGTAAACCTTCACTTTCCCATGGATTTAGGATGAGATAATTATAAATTCTCATGCGGTTAGGATCATGAACACCTATGGATGATTTTAGGATTGTTAATTTGGAGATTTTCTTCATTCCCTTTTTCTTTTTATTTTTCTGTTTTGAGGCCTGTTTGCTTTTATTACGTCAAAAATAGTAAAAATGTTCAAGAAATTATGAAATGTTTTTATAGAGATCATGATTATCTTAAGAAATTTTAGGCGCTGAGTTTGCATTTTTTAGATTTTTTTTGATTTAGTTATGATTTTTCTTTCGTGCTAATATCCATTAGTGTACATAACTGTTCATCTGTTTTGTTTAGTTTTGTTCTCTTTAATGCTTCATGATTTTGAGCTTATTTTTGGATATGTTTTAGATGATATGCATAGGCTTCCCCAGAAATTTTATTGGAATTTCTAGACGACTCTAAGTTTAGTTTTGAATCCGCTTTTTAGAGCCATCTCCAACTGAATGTTCCCTGGACACTTTATAGGTTTTCCTTTAGAAAGTGACCTTAACTTTAGAGTTTGGTTTTAATTTTTTTACCATAGGTTGCTAAAATCTTCAGGATATTGTATAATTTTTATTAGATTTTTTTGGATTGTTTTCCCATTTCTTTTGCATTTTACATTCTGATGAGTATTTTGCATGATGTTTGCTTTGCATATTTGATACCGCTGTTTTGTAGAATTTTGTTCTCTCAATTGGTGATGATTCTTGCTTAGATCTTTTGGTATATTGTAGCTAACACTCGCATGTTCCCTTAGGAATTTTTGTAGATTTTCTAGAGGTAATTTGGTTCTGTTTGAGGGTTGTTGATTAGGACCTTCCCAATTGATGGTTAACCTTGACCCCTTGCATGTTAGGAATTGTTTAGACCCCTTAGAAATTGATATAGGGTTTGATCTTCGATCTTGATAATATAGATATTAATATACTTTAGGGTTTCCCTTAGGATAATGTGATAAAACTTTAGAATAAAAATGGTAGTAAAAAATGTTGAAATAGATATGGTGTAATAAAAAACTTAGAATAATTAGGGTTTTGAACATAACATAGGTGCAACAAAACAATTTCTTTTTGGGCTTTTTAGGTTGAATTAGAAGATGGGACTATAGGGGTATTATGGGAAAGTGTAGTATATCCCTTAGAATAAGTATTAGAATTTCCCATATTATATTAATATTTAGTATATTTTTGTAATTGTTTGATTGTATGGTGTGCCCGTTTTGGGGTTATTGCTTGTTATTTGGGCTTGTTGGGCTTGCTTAGGGTTTGGGCTTGGCTTGAAGACCATGGATGGTGAAGCATTGAAGACAAAGACAAAGTCAAGGATTGAAGAACAAGTTCAAGATTTGATGAAAATTGTAGCTTGCTTGTAGCTATTGAAGATCACAGGAACTAGGAGCTAGGTAGAGCTTAGAGTAGAAATTTGATTCTTAAACATGGATGGCTTTGTTTGCCTCCATCCCTCTCTATGATTTAGAGTCTCTCTAGGATACTCACCCCCTTCCTTTGGAAGTCTTGGTGACAGTATCTAAGAGATAGAACTCTTGAGAGAAACATTCTACATTTTGTTAACAGTCTGTTTGCCACCTTTGGTGGTCAACTAACTGTTTAACATCTCAATTCATCCTATTAATTGTTCCTCATTCTGGAGAGTTTGATTTGAAGAAAAGCCATGAAAGATTAAAGATGGAAGTCATTGTTTGAAGATTGTGCTGTTGAAGCTGTGCATGTGACTGCTGTTGTTTGAAGCCCTGCTGCTTGAAGCTGTGGAAGATGATTACTGTTAGAGTTTTCCTCCTTGAAGATAGATGCTTGATGGAAGCTTGTTGATGAAGACTTTGCTTGAAGATGTTGATGGAGCTTGCTGTGTAGAGTTGCTGTTTACGGTTTATTTTTTGCTGTTTAGAAGCTTTTGATGTATTGTTTGAGTTTCCGGGACTGTATTGTTTGCCAATTAATCTGTTAGGTTGAAAGTGAATTCTGTTCGCTTTTGCCTGTTGTTTTCAAGGTTCGAGGAAGAGCAGGACTCCCTTGCCTAGCTTGTACTGCTGCATTCATGCATTTTACAGCTTTACTGTATATATGCTGTTGTTTTTCCGTTTATCCCCTTAGGATCTCTGTTTCTCTCTGCGCAAGAGAGAAATATGACAGACATTAGGTTCTTATCCATGCATGACAACATTAGGTTAGATTTTGATTCCCTTTTTTAAACCATAGGTTAGAGTTGTTGTTTCTCTTCTTTCTCAAAACAATCAGAAAAACACAATAAACATTTCAAACACCATAAGAAACATTTCTTGCGTAAAAGACTGTAAACCAATCAAAAACGTCATTTTTGTCCGCTTGGACCCATAATCAGGAGAAAACCTTTTTCAGAAGGATAAAAACAATCAAGACAGACTTGTGTCATACGTGGCCCGAACTACGTTTGCTCTGATCTTTCATGCTGTATGAAAGTACGTAGGCATAGGATGCGATATCCTAGCGAGCAACCTTCCCCTCCTTTCCCGTAGGTAGGCGAACTACGTTGACTCGGATTTCTCGTTCTAGACGGGAATACGTAGGCATAAAGTGTGATACTTTGCCGAGTCATTTTATTTTCTTTTAACCCCAGACCTGTAGAATAGATAGAATAACAATCCGTACCAGAAAACAAGCGTGGATCCCGTCGAGTACGACGGACATGAGGGGTGCTAATACCTTCCCCTTGCGTAACCGACTCCCGAATCCAGGATTTGGTTGCAATGACCATTCCTTTCCCGTCTTTGCGGTAGGTTTACTTAGAGTGTTTCCTTTCCCTCTGTTGGGATAAATAACGCACGGTGGCGACTCTTCTGTTCAGCCGGCGCCGATTTTCGCAGTAGCGACAGCTGGCGACTCTGCTGGGGATCCAACGTCCCCTGGCTGCTAAGGACTGTGATAGTTCCTTATGCATTTGGGATCCAACGTCCCTTAAGCGAGTCAATCCTAACGTTTGTTTTCCCGTCGAGGAATTTGTATGGATTTACATTTATGTCATTTACCTTCAGCACTATATTATTGATTATTGTTGTTATTGGGGGTTGTGACGGGTGTTCTATTATTGAGAGATAAGCCGAACCTGGGCTTGAGTGTACTTAGAATTAGAGTGGAAAGTAGCGCGCGCCCACTTGCTTTGCAGGTCTTGGTGTCCCGCAAAATTCACACTCAGACGAGGTTCCTCTGGTTGGCCTCCTGTCCCACCCTTTGGGTGGCGTGGGTTGCTGGTTAGTTGAATTGTCGACTCTAGGAACCGATCAATTGGAAGTTGGCTAGGTGAGGCCTCTTCAGGATTTGATGATGCCACTCCTTCTGGGAATCGTATCATCAACCCTGAAAGTCTGTGACGCCGACGACCGCATAGGATGCCATACCATTGTCAGTTATTAGGACACCTACCTGTGAGAGGGTTTGGGACTATGCAGGTAACTAGACCTCCAGATACCAGTTTGTTTCTTGATTTGAGATTCAGGATATTTATGGACAGTTGAGGGGTCTATCAGAGACCAGGATTGGAGTGATGTTATTGGGTCTATCAGAGACCGGGATTAGAGCTTCGTATTGGGTCTGTCTAAGACCAGGGTTGAGGATTTCTGGATGGTCTGTTTGAGACTTATGATGTGGTTTGGGCTTCTTGGCCATGGCACCTGGTTGCCTTGTTGCATCTATTTGCATTGCATTGTTGCATAACCATTATCATGTGCATTTCATTAACGTGTGTCTGTGCTGCAGGTGCATTTGCATTTTCCCTGATTCTAGCGTCCGTATTTCTGATTATTGATCATGGCTAGCTTGAGAAGGACAGTTGCATACAAATTACCAACCCCTGATGTTATTCCCCTGATTGGTTTGATATCCCTTGCTGAGGAGGATGTCCAGAGAAGCTTCAGGATGAGTTACGGAAGACTGTTGAGGTTGGTTCGTACACCAACTGAGGTTGAGCTGGATGGGTTGTATACATTGATGCAATTTTATGACCCTGCCTTGAGATGCTTCACTTTCAAGGACTTTATTTTGGGGCCCACCTTGGAAGAGTACGCAGAGTTTGTTGAGCTTCTCGTGCAGAATAAGGTTCCTTTCATTCACTTTGACGCTAAGCCTAGGTTGGAAGACTTAGCAAAGGCTTTACACTTGGACGCTTCTGAGCTATTGGTGACTTCTTCGCGCGGGGTTCTAGGCTTCTCCCTCCAGTTCCTGATTGGTAAAGCCCAGGAATACGCCAAGAGTGGATGCTGGATAGTCTTTAATGTTGTCTTGGCTCTGTGCATCTATGGGATAGTATTGTTTCCCAACATCCCAGATTTCGTGGACTTTGACGCCTTTCATTTGTTTGCCGCTGGCAACCCTGTACCCATATTGCTCGGGGATTTCTACCATTCGTTGCATTACAAGAATGAAAAGAAGAGAGGGAAGAGTGTTCACTTTTGTGTGCCATTGCTGAGCATGTGGTTTGAGAGCCACCTTCCTAAGAAAAAACCTTTGGTGGAGGTTGCAGATACAGCTGACTGGCCGAAGCGCCTGATGAGACTCTCTTCTGAAAACATTGATTGGTTTGACAGGGATTTGCTAGGGTCTGAGGTGATTTTCAGTTGCTCTGGATATCCAAACGTGCCTTTGATAGGAAGGAAAGGATGCATCAATTATAATCCATCTCTGTTTGTTCGCCAATTTGGATATGCATTGAAGGATCCACCTAGGGAGGAAGAAGTACAGGAATCTCTGTACTTCACTGGTGATGTGAACGGAGAATTATTAGCCCGACTTCAGCACGCTTGGATACGCATCAACAGGAGAGGGAAACCACTACCTGGAAAGAACTACAGTCAAGCTTACGCACCGTACAGCCCGGGTACAAGAAAGAGCAAAACAGTTGCTAATGCCGTTTCCAGCTGTACCAGTCCATGTTCCTGTTCCAGTAGAGGAACCAACCACCGTTACCATGGAAGTATATGAGCAAGTTGTAAAAGAGAAGGAAGCCTTGCTGTTGGCTAATGAAGAATTAGAGAAAGAACTGGCTCAGCTCAGAAGAGAGAAGAATGAAGCTGCATACTCTCTCCAACAACAGACTGAAACAGTAGCTTCGTTGAATGCTAAGTTGGTTGAAGAGAAACAGAAACGGGAGCGTCTGGGAAAGGATTTCAAAAGTTCACATGATATGCTTGAATCAAAGAAAACGGAACTAGACGTAGCTTATCGAGAAATCTCTTCCTTCAGCAAAACGTGGAATGCCACGCTGACCAATAACAAGGAAAGGGAGGACAAACTAAAGCAGCAGATTTCTGACTTGGAACACCAGCTGAAGACTAGCAAGCTCAAGTACGAAGAGGAAGTTATGGCTAGATGGGCTCTTCAGGACGCATTGAATGAGGTAGCCAAACGCAAGAAAGAAGCTCGTTCCCAGAAGAGAAAAGTTGATGATTGCTTTGGGGACGGTGAATGGGAAGAATCTATCAAGGATTTGAAGCGTGTGATCAGGCGGGGTGACACACTGATTGAAGGATTGCTTGCTCAGCCGGACCATCCAAAAACCAAAAGGCTATTGAAGGAGTACAGGGGCTATGAACCTACTTGACTTGATTTGTATATTGTTGTTTTGAGCTGACCATCACTAGGCCTGTTGGTTGGGGTCATGCCTTCAATTGTACTACCTCACATTGATGTATAACTTTGCCCGATCAGCTATATACAAGTTGTTCCGTCTTCTGTGAATGATTATCAGCCAATTATCACCGCACTGTCACGGCACGACACGACACATAGCACATGGCACTAGAGTTGGGGAAATAATACGCCCTAACGCACAGACACATATTGCATTGCATGTGCATACATATTGCATTTATCAGCTAATTATTGAAATTGTATCTCATCTTCTGCATCTCGACAGGTTTATAGAATTACAAGTCAACGTCCTCATCGGTATCCCACTCGCACAAACTGTAAGAAGATTATGGATCAAGTACAGCAAGAGATGCAGGAGATGCGGGAGAGGCTCACACAGTTCATGCAGACTATGGAAACGGTTATGAAGGGGCAGGAAAAACTGCAGACTCTGGTGTGCCGCTATTGGCAAAGGCAAATGGAGGTGGTAACGAGGACCACCACTCTGTACAAGTTGAGACTATTCATGGAGGCAGTGTGCATACTCCTCAGCCTGTAGCGAACCTTCCTGTGGTAAATGTGCCGGGCGCGAATGCGAACAACGGGGCTGGCACCGGAAATGGTAACAATGGAGTTGGAAATGAAGTTGTTGTTAATAATGTTGGACTCAAGGATTCCAATCTGGGGGGGCGTCAATAATAACGGAGATAATGGTTTCGGAAACGCGGGTTTCGGATGCAATGAGCAAGGCTTTGGCTATGGTGGTCAGGATGGCAGGTTTGGCTTTAGATACGACGGTGCTGGTATGGTTAACCAAGGTTATGGAGGAATGTCTAATAATGGTAACGGCACTGGATTCGTTAATAATGGGTATGGACCGGCTGGTATCAATCAGGGATACGGAATTAGAGGTCAAGGACCAATGATGAATCCGAATGTATTTGGCCGCAATCAAGGGTATGATGGCTTTGGCAATGAAAATGTCAACTGGGACGAAGATCAGCAGGAAGATGCATTCTCTGGTAGAGTTTTTGACGGTCCTGTAGATAACACGCAGCGAATTAAGATGCTCGAGGAGTAGATGAAAGGTGTTGTGAATCAAAGTGCTTCTGGTTTGGACATGACCACGATGGGACTGGTACCCGGTCTGAGGGTACCTTTGAAATTTAAGGCTCCAACTTTTGACAAGTACAAGGGAGATACTTGCCCCAAGGTTCATGTGCGGTCGTACTATAGAAGAATGTCGGCTTATTCGAATGACGAAAGAATACTGATGCATTTCTTTCAGGACAGTTTGTCTGGTCCTTCTCTTGAATGGTACATGGGGTTAGAGCCTACCCAGATAAAGACTTGGAAACAGTTGGCCGACGCATTTGTGGCGCATTATAAATACAATAGTGACTTGGACCCAAATCGGATCCAGTTACAGGGTTTGTCCCAAAAGAAAGATGAAAGCTTCAAGGAATACGCGCAGAGATGGCGCGATATGGCCGCACGAGTTCATCCTCCGCTGGATGACAAAGAGATGAATGATATGTTCGTAGGGACATTTACTGGTGTGTTTTATGATAAGTTGTTCCATACTTCCTTGGGTAGTTTCTCAGACCTAGTCTTGATGGGTGAGAAAATCGAAAGTAATATTAAAGTGGGCATATTCCGCGCTGAGGAATCCACTTCATCGGGAAATAACAGAAAAGGTTATGGTGGTCGCCGTCAGGGTGACACGAGTGCAGTATTCGGAGGCCGAGGCCGAGGCCGAGGTAGAGGATGTAATTAGTACAATCATCCGTAACAGGTGGCAAGTGTCACAATTCCATTCCCTCAGCAATCAGTACCGTTACAGCAGATACCGCCGCAACAACAACCACAGCAACAACAGCAGCAGCAGAGACCTAACCAGGGTCAAAGGAGATTTCCTAACACGAGGTCGAAGAGGGTTTTTGATGTACCTCCTTATACATATGCGGAATTGCTTCAAACATTGCTGGGTTTGAATTTAGTAGAAAAGAGGACCATGGCGCCAATGACGGGTACCCCTCCATTTGGCTTTGATGCGAATAAGAAATGCGAGTTTCACTCCGGAGCTCCTGGCCACGACATAGAGACGTGTCATGCCTTCAAGCATGTGGTACAAGATCTGATAGATAGCAAAGCCATCAACTTCGGGCAAGCTGGCCCAAATATCTTGAATTCACCTATGCCCAACCATGGGGCAAATGCTGTGTTGACAGAGGAAGAGTTGAATTTGGTATTGAGTGTCGATGAGCTCAAGACTCCACTGTGTGAGGTTAAAAGCAGATTGTTGAGAGGAGGTGTTCATCCGAGCTGTGATGAGTATTTTCTGGATTGCTGGGCTCAAGATGGGGGCTGCATTGAGTTGAAAAGAGGTATTCAGGCTTTGATGGACGAGGGTAGATTACAGTTTGACAGCACAGCCGTTGAGAAACCTGCGGAGGTTATGATGGATGAGGCTAATGATGTAGCGATGGTGACTATCCCACGAAAGACGATTACTATAACGGCGCCAGCCAGGCGGCCAATGATCACCATCACAAAAGCAGGGCCTGTCCCGTATGAAAATACTAAAGCCGTACCCTGGACCTACGGGTTGGAAGCCTACTGCAATGGCGAGAAGATAGAATTGAATAAGCAACCAGCTGAAGTTGTTGACAACGTTGTTGGAACTGGTGGGATGACTCGAAGTGGAAGGATCTTTGTGTCACCAGAGGTAGAAGCTCAGCGTTTGGCTCGAGGAAAAGAAAAAGTGAACGAGGGTATACCTGTACAGAGGAATGAGAAGGAAACGTCACTGAAGGACGTAGAGGAGTTTATGCGCCTAATTAGAAAAAGCGATTACAAGATTGTCGAGCACTTGCAACAAACACCATCGAAGATATCCATACTATCATTGTTGTTATGCTCCGAAGCACATCGGAATGCATTGTTGAAGATTTTGGATACTTCATTCGTACCTCAGGATGTGTCTGTCAACCAGTTGGAAGGGGTACTGGCCCATGTGAACGCCGGTCACAGTTTGGGATTCACTGATTTTGATTTGACCCCAAGGGGGAGAGAACACAACATGGCGCTGCATGTTTCTGTTGAATGTCGGGGCACGGTTATGTCCCACGTATTGGTAGATACAGGATCTTCTTTGAACATACTTCCCAAAAAGGCCATGATGAAGCTAGACATCCGGGGAATCATCTGTACACCGAGTGATTTGGTGGTTCGGGCATTTGACGGCACCCGAAGATTGGTGTTTGGATCGATAACGTTACCCTTGCAAGTGGGACCAGAGGTATTTGAAACGGAGTTTTACATTATGGACATTCACCCCGCGTACAGTTGCTTACTAGGACGCTCGTGGATACATGGTGTTGGGGCAGTTACCTCTACTTTGCACCATAAATTGAAGTATATGGTGGGTGACAGTGTCGTTACCGTCTGTGGAGAGGAGGATATCTTGGTGAGTCACTTGTCCTCATTCAAATACATCGAGGTTGATGGTGAAATTCATGAGACGCCCTGCCAGGGGTTTGAAAGTTTGAAAATCAAGGATAAAGCTCCAGTCATCAGTAAAGCGTCGGAAGTGGCCGTATCCTCGTACAAAGAAGCGCAGGCTTTAGTGCAAGCAAGAGAGACGAAGGGTTGGGGCCGTGTACTAGACATACCTGTGAAGCTGGACAGGTTCGGACTGGGTTATCAGCCGTCATCATCAGCGCCCATTGCAGGGGCACCAAAATTCAAAGGGCCAGTGACGATCACGTCCAGTGGGGTTTGTTTTGAAGCCATCAATGTTGTCTCCAATTCAGAGGAGGGGGATAGTGACTATGACATGGATGCTTGGATCCAGCCAAGCGTGTCGGGGCAAGGGCTATGCAACTGGTCAATTCAGGAATTTGTTCCCGTGACTACAAAACAGTAATTTCTTTGTTTTTCAATTGTTGAATAATCCGGTGTCCTGCCCGGGGCATCGTGACTTTGCTTAGGGTTACTCTTTTATGTACATTGTGATGTTTAGATCATTAAATAAAAAGGCGTTTTTTGTTGCATGCAAATATTGTGCTCTCTGTCTTTCCTGTTTTGTTTTACAATAAAATGGCAACGTGGTTACTCGCTTTATGCACATTTTGAAGAATTTAACCATTCCTTTTGCAGGATAATATTTTCAGATGACATCATTGAACCGCCTATGACTCATTTCGACTTTGAGCACTCGGTATTTCAGGCCTAAGAAGAGATTGTTGAAGATGGCGATGTTCCAGAAGAGTTGTCTTGGTTGGTAAAGCAAGAAGAACGAATCATTCTGCCTCATGAGGAGGTCATTGAAATTATTAACCTGGGGTCGGAAGGGGTTGAAAGGAACATCTGTATAGGAGCCGCGCTGCAGAGCGACGTCAAGCGGAGATTGGTTGAGATGCTCAGAGAGTACAGTGATGTATTCGCTTGGTCGTACGAAGACATGCCTGGGCTGGACACGGATATGGTTGTGCACCGTTTGCCACTAAAATAAGAGTGCCCGCCGGTTAAACAGAAGCTTCGCAGAACTAGGCCTGATATGGCAGTGAAGATTAAGGAGGAGGTTCAAAAGCAGTGGGACGCAGGGTTCCTGGCTGTTACGAAATATCCCACTTGGGTCGCAAATATTGTTCCAGTGCCGAAAAAAGACGGTAAAGTCAGAATGTGCGTGGATTACCGTGATCTAAACAAAGCGAGCCCAAAAGACGATTTTCCACTTCCTCACATCGATGTGTTGGTTGACAATACTGCTCAGTTCTCTGTCTTTTCTTTTATGGACGGATTCTCGGGGTATAATCAGATCAAGATGGCACCCAAAGACATGGAGAAGACCACTTTCATAACACCGTGGGGAACATTTTGTTACAAAGTGATGCCCTTCGGACTGAAAAATGCTGGGGCAACATATCAAAGAGCGATGACTACTCTCTTTCATGACATGATGCATAAAGAGATTGAAGTATATGTAGATGATATGATTGCTAAATCCCAGACGGAGGAAGAACATTTGGTAAATCTGCTGAAGCTATTCAAGAGGCTTAGGAAGTTCAGGTTGAGACTGAACACTAATAAATGCACCTTCGGGGTGAGATCGGGTAAACTGCTGGGGTTTATCGTGAGCGAAAAAGGAATAGAGGTGGATCCTGCAAAGATCAAAGCAATACAAGAGATGCCAGCGCCTAAAACAGAAAAAGAAGTACGAGGATTTTTAGGGAGACTGAACTACATTGCCAGGTTCATATCTCACCTGACAGCTACGTGTGAGCCGTTATTCAAGCTGTTGAAAAAAGACCAGGCTGTAACATGGAATGAAAATTGTCAAAAGGCGTTCGATAAAATAAAACAGTATTTGCAGGAGCCTCCTATTTTGATACCTCCAGTGGCAGGGAGACCCTTGATTATGTATTTGACGGTTCTTGAGGGAAGTATGGGTTGTGTTCTTGGTCAACACGACGAGACAGGAAGAAAAGAGCATGTGATATACTACCTGAGTAAGAAGTTTACTGAATGTGAATCTCGATACTCAATGCTCGAAAAAACTTGTTGCGCGCTAGCCTGGGCCGCCAAGCGTTTGAGGCAATACATGCTGAACCATACAACCATGCTCATCTCGAAGATGGATCCTATCAAATACGTATTTGAAAAGCAGGCATTATCGGGGAGAATTGCCCGTTGGCAGATGGTTTTGACCGAATACGACATCCAGTATGTCTCACAGAAGGCTATAAAGGGGAGTGTATTATCTGAGTATTTGGCAGAGCAGCCTATTGAGGACTACCAATCGATGAGGTTTGATTTTCCTGACGAGGATATCATGTACCTAAAGATGAAAGATTGTGAAGAACCGTTGCCGGACGAAGGACCAGAATTGGGTTCCAAATGGAAGTTAATCTTTGACGGAGCTGTAAACTCCTATGGTAGCGGAATAGGGGCAATCATCACTACTCCACAGGGGTCGCACATACCATTCACTGCTCTATTGACCTTTCCAGTTACCAATAATGAAGCCGAATACGAAGCTTGTATCATGGGGCTTGAAGAAGCCATTGATTTACGAATCAAAAATCTGGATGTATATGGAGACTCAGCTCTGGTGGTGAATCAAATAAAAGGAGAATGGGAGACACGTCAGCCCAATTTGATACCGTACATGAATTACGCGAGGAGATTGTTGCCCTTCTTTGACAAGGTTGAATTGCATCATGTACCGCGAGCAGAGAATCAGATGGCTGACGCTCTGGCCACATTGTCTTCCATGTATAAAGTCAATTTCTGGAATGAGGCTCCCAGAATTGTTATCTCCCGGCTTGATAGACCCGCCTTCGTATTTGCCATTGACGAAGCATCTGATGATAAACCCTGGTATTTTGACATCCATAATTTCCTGAAAAACAAAGAATATCCGGCTGGGGCATCCAGTCACGATCAGAAGACTCTCAGGAGATTGGCGGGTATTTTCTATCTGAATCCAGACGGTGTCCTATACAAGAGAAATCACGACTTGGTGCTACTACGTTGTGTAGACGAGAAAGAGGCGAAGCTGCTCATGGAGGAAATACATGAGGGTACATTTGGTACGCATGCCGGTGGGTATGCCATGACGAGGAAGCTGCTGCGGGCAGGTTATTATTGGCTAACTATGGAAACCGATTGTTTCAAGTTTGCGAAGAAGTGTCATAAGTGCCAGATCTATGCAGATAAGATCCATGTGCCTCCGAGTCCTCTGAACGTGATGTCGTCACCATGGCCATTCTCAATGTGGGGAATCGACATGATTGGAAAGATCGAGCCGACGGCATCTAACGGACACCGTTTCATTTTGGTAGCAATCGATTATTTTACCAAATGGGTGGAAACGGCATCCTATGCAAATGTGACCAAGCAGGTGGTAGCCAGGTTTATCAAGCGAGATATCATTTGCAGATATGGAATCCCCGAGCGGATAATTACCGACAACGGTTCGAACTTAAATAACAGAATGATGAAGGAGCTGTGTCAGAGTTTTAAGATCGAGCATCACAACTCCTCCCCTTATCGACCCAAGATGAATGGCGATGTTGAGGCGGCCAATAAGAATATAAAGAAGATTGTTCAGAAGATGGTGGTGACCTATAAGGACTGGCATGAGATGCTACCTTTTGCTTTGCACGGTTATTGTACGACGGTACGCACATCAACCGGGGCAACCCCGTTCTCGTTGGTATATGGAATGGAAGCAGTGTTACCACTGGAAGTTGAGATTCCTTCCCTGAGGGTATTACGAGATGTCCAACTGGACGAGGCAGAATGGGTGAGAGACAGGTTGAACCAGCTAAGTTTAATGGATGAGAAGAGGTTAGCTTCTCTAGCATATGGTCGTTTGTACCAAAGCCGAATGAAGAAAGCGTATGATAAAAAGGTACATCCTCGGAGCTTTCAGACGGGCGACCTTGTGCTAAAGAGGATTCTCCCGCCATAGGCAGATCACAGGGGCAAGTGGACCCCCAACTACGAAGGGCCATACGTTGTCAGAAAAGTCTTTTCAGGAGGAGCTTTGTTTTTGTCCACCATGGACGGTGAGGACTTTACATCGCCTGTGAATTCGGACACAGTTAAAAAATACTTTGCTTGAAATTGACCCGCTGGACAAAAAAGGAGAGTCCAGGCAAAAATGGGGCATCCTGGCGAACCAAAAACAGAATAAAAGGTTCGGGCAAAAGTTAGGGATAAAATTGAAAAAATGTACACCCGCGAAGTCGAAAACCTACACTGGGCGGCTTCGGCAAAAAAGGGTATCCCGGTGAATTGAAAACCCGTAAAGGGCGGTTCACGCAAAAGTTAGGGATTTGAAAAGCAAATGACTGCAGTCCGAATTTGATATTGCATTGCACATTGGTGCCGGAGAATACTTGAGGATTCGTTTATCAGATACAACCTCTTCGGAAAGTTGAATACCGGGAAAGCGCCAGAGTCAGGCGAGTCATAGGAGGATCAGCTCATGGTGTTTGTCTGCATCCCGTTGCTGACATGTGTACATATTTGTGTTAGTATTTATGCTTCCTGTGCATACTTGTGTACTTGTTTGTGCATAGCTACCTCTTTTCAGGAGTTACATCCAGTGTACAAAACTCCACCTATTTAGAGGCCCTATCAATAAAACATGTTATTCAGTACTCGATATTTGTTCTTTATTGTTTTGTATGTGAAAAAACGCCGATTGTTTTGACAAAACTAGCATGTACATAACGGTGTTGGCCCTTGCCAATAATTGCTAAAACTTTGAATTGACTGAAATGATGTCACGAATGATAACCCGAATAGATTCGGTTGTATGGACTTGTTTTGTCGCGTTTGTGCTGTTTTGCAGGGTCCTTGCCTGTTTGAGGCAATCGAAAGAGAATTACTATGGCCTAGCCAAGGCATTGGATGAAAGATGTGATTACAGTTGATGTAAATCCCCACGCAGGTCGTGTGCCCGGAAGTGGAAATGGCGCTCCCCTTTATTGAAGGACAAGGTTAATTCCCCAGAAGAGTATCTTAATAGAGATGTCTCCGGCAAGGTGGTAATCCCCACAGAATTGAGCATGTGTAGATGCAATCCCCAGTTGAGAAGATTCTCAAGATGGATGACCAAGTCAAAATTGGTTCAGAAAGATGGTTTTTCTTTTTCCCCCGCAGGGTCAGTTATTTCCAACAAGAGTTGATAATCTCAAGATTGTGATTTGTATTCAGACAGTATGATTTCCTCCACAAGGACTTTCTATCCCGAGCAGAGTTGTTTAGCCTCAGAGTAGTGATTCCAGGTTGGCAGGCTGTGCTCAGACAGTGTACATTCCTCAAGGAAGATCCATTATCCCCAGTAGGGTCGTCTACTCTCTCTAGTAGAGGTTTCCTTCCTGGTAGGATCCTTTATTCTCCCCCCAGCGGAGCCAGTTCTGTCTCCAAGAGAGTCGTTTCTTCCCCCCAGCGGAGTTCTCTCTATTCAGCAAGAATTTTCTTTCCTCCTAGTGGAAATTAAAGTTCAGATCTCTCCCCAGCAGAGTTGGTTGTATGTCCTGGCATTTATTTTGCCAGAATACTTCGTGATACCCGTTCACTCCCCAGCATGATGTTATTTGTCCTCAACAGCAAGGATTGGTGAAGCAAGCTCGTCAGAGCTTATCCCCAGCAGCTTGAACCTGCATTTGCATCGACATATAGTGTCATATTTGCATCCACCAAATAAAACGCGTAGCATTTCCATATTGTATGGAGCATTACGCCATTATCAAACATACACATTTTGAAGCATAGATCAGGTTGATTGACTCTTTGCTTTCAGGTATTTTCTCAATAGGAGTATGGAGTTCTAAAGATCATATGGTACTAGACAATCGAGGTCTCGCCCGGAGACGTGTGATGTAGTTCAGTTTATTGTTCCCCACAGAGTTGCCAATTGAGGCATTGTTGTACCTGGCCAGCGGGATGTTTTTTCAAGATTGTTGTGCATTGGCACGAGGTTTTCACGAAATCAAAATTCAGAGGTGGTCACTTGGTTTTGACGCGAGTGTTTGACAGTTATTCTCGGAACATCCCCCAGCGGAGTTAGTTACTGCAAAGAATAGGCAAAGAAGCTATGTCCGAGAAGAAGACATTCCTGTGTGATGGCCAGAAGTCAAAGTTCCTGTGTGATGGCCAGAAGTCAGAGTTCCTGTGTGATGGGCAGACAAAGACATTCATGTGTGATGGGCAGATGAATTCAAAGTTCCTGTGTGATGGGCAGAAGAAGACATTCCTGTGTGATGGGCAGAAGTCAAAGTTCATGTGTGATGGGCAGAAGTCAGAGTTCCTGTGTGATGGGCAGACGAAGACATTTTTGTGTGATGGGCAGAAGTCAAAGTTCTTGTGTGATGGGCAGACGAAGACATTCCTGTGTGATGGGCAGAAGTCAGAATTCCTGTGTGATGGGCAGACAAAGACATTCCTGTGTGATGGGCAGAAGTCAAAGTTCCTGTGTGATGGGCAGACGAAGACATTCCTGTGTGATGGGCAGAAGTCAGAATTCCTGTGTGATGGGCAGAATTCAGAGTTCCTGTGTGATGGGCAGACGAAGACGTTCCTGTGTGATGGGCAGACGAAGACGTTCCTGTGTGATGGGCAGATGAAGGTTTTTCTGTGTAATGGGCAGATTAGGATTTTCAGTAAAGTGGATAGAAGTATGTTCCCGTGTCAGATAGGCGGATGACGATTTCTTTGCAGTTATACACAAAGGTGTGTTCCCGTTTCGGCTAGGCGGATGAAGAGTTTGTGTGACATAAGCAAGAGGTGTGTTTCCGTTTCGGATAGGCGGATGATTTCCTCGTAGGGAGCATAGTATGTGTCCCATGACAAGATAGAGCTGCATTCTTACAAAAGTCTTCTTCCGGTGAAGCCACTAAGGATTGTTCCAGTATTGACAGAATAGTGATGAAGTCGGATCAGTAAAAAAGTTTTCCCCAAGTAGTGGTGTAGTTGTTTTGCAGTTGGAAAATTTCTGGGTTTATTGGTATTCAACCGTTTCGTACCTCGATTGTCTGAAGGCTCCGGGCGTTTCACCCAGTCGGGTGCAAATCGTTTGAATAGGGGCAGCTGTTGCACCCCAAAATTTGACCAACTTATTTCACCTGATTTTATGTTTCATAGCTTTAGCATTTGCATATTAGGTCATGTACATAATTCATTCATCTGCATAGCATAGCATGGGCAAGCCATCCAACAAGGGACCGAGTGCCATTCTTATCTCTATGAGCCTATCAAGAGGTTCTTATTCAAAATTTAAGCCTATGCAAGTCATCAGAAAGGAATTGAAGCTTGAGAAGTTAGTGGACCAATCAGTGGGTTTTTCTCCTATCTTGAGGGGGTTTGAAGACTATCAAAGAGATTGTGGGCTATGAATTGAGGGCATGGAATGTATATAGACATCATGGAAGACCTAGAGGGTCATTTTTAGAGTGAGACAAGTCATTGATGTGATTACAAGAACTACAGTTGAAGACAGTCAATTAGGGTTTCATCTAGGTCAACCCTAGGTCAAATACTTGATTGAAGGGACATCAAGGCCTGTTTGAAGAATGGGGGATCCATCATTTGATATGTGGATATGTATGTGGTGTTGTGCCAAGGAGAAATCAAAAGAAATCAAGAAGAAGAGAAGTTTCTAAATTAGGGTTTCAGTGTAAAATCCCCTGATTTAGGGCAAACTTCCAAGCAGAATAATTCAAGATACAAGTCTCTAATGGATCTTTGGCCAACATGGAACTTGTAGAGTATCTCAAGACCTTTAATTTTAGTGGTGGAAGGCATCAAGGAGATTTGTAGAACTCAAGTTATGGTTCTTGCAAGTTACAGGTCATTAGAGGCATCTGAAATGTGAAAGTTACTTGACTTCCCAGCAACTTTTGCCCCATAAGGAGTTTTCAAATGGATTTTTGGCCAACATGAAAGTTGTTCCTCATAATTGTAGCTTTCTAGAAAGGTATGGTATGCCTAAATATTATTTGTGGAGCTCTACTTATGATCTTGACAAGCCAAGGGCATTTTGGGCATTTGGAGGTTATAAGTCATTTCAAGCATAAGGCCATATCTCCTACTTCCAAGCTTCAAATGGAAAAATATTCAACATAAAACTTGCTTAGAATGATGTTTTAAGGCTAGTAGGGAGGTCATGAGATGTTAAAAAGTTTTGTATCAAAAAGTGATAAAAATGGCCTAAAAAAGGGGAATAAGTCAAATAAAGTGGTGAAAAAAATCAAATTTTGGGTTAGAGGTCACAAACAAGCCATATGACATACCAATTTGATTGTAAAATGCATTTTAAAGACAATGGCATTGGCACATTTTTTAATTGAGCAATAATTTCATGAATTGCTTTGTAAAAGTGGTTACTTGAAATGTAAGTCACTAATCCAAACCACTTAACAAGGCATTTGGAAGGCTATTTTGGTTGGAAACTTCCAAGGGAAGATACATGAACAATCTAGAAATTTCCAAGGGAAGATACATGAATAATCTAGAAAGTTCCAAGGGAAATGGATTTTATTATTTTGGGCTTGGGCTTCATTTCTAGAATATTCCAATCATCTCTATAAATGTTTAGAAACTCATTTGAAGCAAGGTTGGTGATTGATTGGAGTTGGATTGGAAGAGAGCATATCAATTTTCAAGAGAGCACATCAAGTGGTGATTCTTCATTCAAGGCGATTTCGGTTCGATTCGAAAATTGTAGCACTTTCCTTGCATATTGTTGAACGAATTTGAAGCTTTCCGAAGTACGAAAAGAGCCGAAGATACTCCGTTTCGAAGCTCCGATCAAGGTATGTAAACCTTCACTTTCCCATGGATTTAGGATGAGATAATTAGAAATTCTCATGCGGTTAGGATCATGAACACCTATGGATGATTTTAGGATTGTTAATTTGGAGATTTTCTTCATTCCCTTTTTCTTTTTATTTTTCTGTTTTGAGGCCTGTTTGCTTTTATTACGTCAAAAATAGTAAAAATGTTCAAGAAATTATGAAATGTTTTTCTAGAGATCTTGATTATCTTAAGAAATTTTAGGCGCTGAGTTTGCATTTTTTATATTTTTTTTTTATTTAGTTATGATTTTTCTTTCGTGCTAATATCCATTGGTGTACATAACTGTTCATCTGTTTTGTTTAATTTTGTTCTCTTTAATGCATCATGATTTTGAGCTGATTTTTGGATATGTTTTAGATGATATGCATAGGGTTCCGCAGAAATTTTATTGGAATTTCTAGACGACTCTAAGTTTAGTTTTGAATCCACTTTTTAGAGCCATTTCCATCTGAATGTTCCCTGGACACTTTATAGTTTTTCCTTTAGAAAGTGACCTTAACTTTAGAGTTTGGTTTTAAATTTTTTACCATAGGTTGCTAATATCTTCGGGATATTGTATAATTTTTCTTAGATTTTTGTGGATTGTTTTCCCATTTCTTTTGCATTTTACATTTTGATGAGTATTTTGCATGATGTTTGCTTTGCATATTTGATACCGCTGTTTTGTAGAATTTTGTTCTCTCAATTGGTGATGATTCTTGCTTAGATATTTTGGTTGATTGTAGCTAACACTCGCATGTTCCCTTAGGAATTTTTGTAGATTTTCTAGAGGTAATTTGGTTCTGTTTGAGGGTTGTTGATTAGGACATTCCCAATTGATGGTTAACCTTGACCCCTTGCATGTTAGGAATTGTTTAGACCCCTTAGAAATTGATATAGGGTTTGATCTTCGATCTTGATAATATAGATATTAATATACTTTAGGTTTTCCCTTAGGATAATGTGATAAAACTTTAGAATAAAAATGGTAGTAAAAAAATGTTGAAATAGATATGGTATAATAAAAAACTTAGAATAATTAGGGTTTTGAACATAACATAGGTGCAACAAAACAATTTCTTTTTGGGCTTTTTAGGTTGAATTAGAAGATGGGACTATAGGGGTATTATGGGAAAGTGTAGTAGATCCCTTAGAATAAGTATTAGAATTTCCCCTATTATATTAATATTTAGTATATTTTTGTAATTGTTTGATTGTATGGTGTGCCCGTTTTGGGGTTATTGCTTGTTATTTGGGCTTGTCGGGCTTGCTTGGGGTTTGGGCTTGGCTTGAAGACCATGGATGGTGAAGCATTGAAGACAAATACAAAGTCAAGGATTGAAGGACAAGTTCAAGAGTTGATGAAAATTGTAGCTTGCTTGTAGCTGTTGAAGATCACAGGAACTAGGAGCTAGGTAGAGGTTAGAGTAGAAATTTGATTCTTAAACATGGATGGATTTGTTTGCCTCCATCCCTCTCTATGATTCAGAGTCTCTCTAGGATACTCACCCCTTTCCTTTGGAAGGCTTGGTGACAGTATCTAAGAGATAGAACTCTTGAGAGAAACATTCTACATTTTGTTAACAGTCTGTTTGCCACCTTTGGTGGTCAACTAACTGTTTAACATCTCAATTCATCCTATTAATTGTTCCTCATCCTGGAGAGTTTGATTTGAAGAAAAGCCATGAAAGATTAAAGATGGAAGTCATTGTTTGAAGATTGTGTTGTTGAAGTTGTGCATGTGACTGCTGTTGTTTGAAGCCCTGCTGCTTGAAGCTGTGGAAGATGATTACTGTTAGATTTTTCCTCCTTGAAGATAGATGCTTGATGGAAGCTTGTTGATGAAGACTTTGCTTGAAGATGTTGATGGAGCTTGCTGTGTAGAGTTGCTGTTTACGGTTTATTTTTTGCTGTTTAGAAGCTTTTGATGTATTGTTTGAGTTTCCGGGACTGTATTGTTTGCCAATTAATCTGTTAGGTTGAAAGTGAATTTTGTTCGCTTTTGCCTGTTGTTTTCAAGGTTCGAGGAAGAGCAGGACTCCCTTGCCTAGCTTGTACTGCTGCATTCATGCATTTTACTGCTTTACTGTATATATGCTGTTGTTTTTCCGTTTATCCCCTTAGGATCTCTGTTTCTCTTTGCGCAAGAGAGAAATATGACAGACATTAGGTTCTTATCCATGCATGACAACATTAGGTTAGATTTTGATTCCCTTTTTTAAACCATAGGTTAGAGTTGTTGTTTCTCTTCTTTCTCAAAACAATCAGAAAAACACAATAAACATTTCAAACACCATAAAAAACAGTTCTTGCGTAAAAGACTGTAAACCAATCAAAAACGTCATTTTTGTCCGCTTGGACCCATAATCAGGAGAAAACCTTTTTCAGAAGGATAAAAACAATCAAGACAGACTTGTGTCGTACGTGGCCCGAACTATGTTTGCTCTGATCTTTCATGCTGTATGAAAGTACGTAGGCATAGGATGCGATATCCTAGCGAGCAACCTTCCCCTCCTTTCCCGTAGGTAGGCGAACTACGTTGACTCTGATTTCTCGTTCCAGACGGGAATACGTAGGCATAAAGTGCGATACTTTGCCGAGTCATTTTATTTTCTTTTAACCCCAGACCTGTAGAATAGATAGAATAACAATCCGTACCAGAAAACAAGTGTGGATCCCGTCGAGTACGACGGACGTGAGGGGTGCTAATACCTTCCCCTTGCGTAACCGACTCCCGAATCCAGGATTTGGTTGCGATGACCATTCCTTTCCCGTCTTTGCGGTAGGTTTACTTCGAGCGTTTCCTTTCCCTCTGTTGGGATAAATAACGCACGGTGGCGACTCTTCTGTTCAGCCGGCGCCGATTTTTGCAGTAGCGACAGCTGGCGACTCTGCTGGGGATCCAACGTCCCCTGGCTGCTAAGGACTGTGATAGTTCCTTATGCATTTGGGATCCAACGTCCCTTAAGCGAGTCAATCCTAACGTTTGTTTTCCCGTCGAGGAATGTGTATGGATTTACATTTATGTCATTTACCTTCAGCACTATATTATTGATTATTGTTGTTATTGGGGGTTGTGACGGGTGTTCTATTATTGAGAGATAAGCCAGACCTGGGCTTGAGTGTACTTAGAATTAGAGTGGAAAGTAGCGCGCGCCCACTTGCTTTGCCGGTCTTGGTGTCCCGCAAAATTCACACTCAGACGAGGTTCCTCTGGTTGGCCTCCTGTCCCACCCTTTGGGTGGCGTGGGTTGCTGGTTAGTTGAATTGTCGACTCTGGGAACCGATCAATTGGAAGTTGGCTAAGTGAGGCCTCTTCAGGATTTGATGATGCCACTCCTTCTGGGAATCGTATCATCAACCCTGAAAGTCTGTGACGCCGACGACCGCATAGGATGCCATACCATTGTCAGTTATTAGGACACCTACCTGTGAGAGGGTTTGGGACTATGCAGGTAACTAGACCTCCAGATACCAGTTTGCTTCTTGATTTGAGATTCAGGATATTTATGGACAGTTGAGGGGTCTATCAGAGACCAGGATTGGAGTGATGTTATTGGGTCTATCAGAGACCGGGATTAGAGCTTCGTATTGGGTCTGTCTAAGACCAGGGTTGAGGATTTCTGGATGGTCTGTTTGAGACTTATGATGTGGTTTGGGCTTCTTGGCCATGGCACCTGGTTCCCTTGTTGCATCTATTTGCATTGCATTGTTGCATAACCATTATCATGTGCATTTCATTAACGTGTGTCTGTGTTGCAGGTGCATTTGCATTTTCCCTGATTCTAGCGTCCGGATTTCTGATTATTGATCATGGCTAGCTTGAGAAGGACAGTTGCATACAAATTACCAACCCCTGATGTTATTCGCCTGATTGGTTTGATTTCCCTTGCTGAGGAGGATGTCCAGAGAAGCTTCAGGATGAGTTACGAAAGACTGTTGAGGTTGGTTCGTACACCAACTGAGGTTGAGCTGGATGGGCTGTATACATTGATGCAATTTTATGACCCTGCCTTGAGATGCTTCACTTTCAAGGACTTTATTTTGGGGCCCACCTTGGAAGAGTACGCAGAGTTTGTTGAGCTGCCCGTGCAGAATAAGGTTCCTTTCATTCACTTTGACGCTAAGCCTAGGTTGGAAGACTTAGCAAAGGCTTTACACTTGGACGCTTCTGAGCTATTGGTGACTTCTTCGCGCGGGGTTCTAGGCTTCTCCCCCCAGTTCCTGATTGGTAAAGCCCAGGAATACGCCAAGAGTGGATGCTGGATAGTCTTTAATGCTGTCTTGGCTCTGTGCATCTATGGGATAGTATTGTTTCCCAACATCCCAGATTTTGTGGACTTTGACGCCTTTCATTTGTTTGCCGCTGGCAACCCTGTACCCACATTGCTCGGGGATTTCTACCATTCGTTGCATTACAAGAATGAAAAGAGGAGAGGGAAGAGTGTTCACTTTTATGTGCCATTGCTGAGCATGTGGTTTGAGAGCCACCTTCCTAAGAAAAAACCTTTGGTGGAGGTTGCAGATACAGCTGACTGGCCGAAGCGCCTGATGAGACTCTCTTCTGAAAACATTGATTGGTTTGACAGGGATTTGCTAGGGTCTGAGGTGATTTTCAGTTGCTCTGGATATCCAAACGTGCCTTTGATAGGAAGGAAAGGATGCATCAATTATAATCCATCTCTGTTTGTTCGCCAATTTGGATATGCATTAAAGGATCCACCTAGGGAGGAAGAAGTACAGGAATCTCTGTACTTCACTGGTGATGTGAACGGAGAATTATTAGCCCAACTTCAGCACGCTTGGATACGCATCAACAGGAGAGGGAAACCACTATTGGGAAAGAACGACAGTCAAGCTTACGCACCGTACAAAGCCTGGGTACAAGAAAGAGCAAAACAGTTGCTAATGCCGTTTCCAGCTATACCAGTCCATGTTCCTGTTCCAGTAGAGGAACCAACCACCGTTACCATGGAAGTATATGAGCAAGTTGTAAAAGAGAAGGAAGCCTTGTTGTTGGCTATTGAAGGAGTACAGGGGCTACGAACCTACTTGACTTGATTTGTATATTGTTGTTTTGAGCTGACCATCACCAGGCCTGTTGGTTGGGGTCATGCCTTCTATTGTACTACCTCACATTGATGTATAACTTTGCCCGATCAGCTATATACAAGTTGTTCCGTCTTCTGTGAATGAATATCAGCCAATTATCACCGCACTGTCACGGCACGACACGACACAGAGCACATGGCACTAGAGTTGGGGAAATAATACGCCCTAACGCACAGACACATATTGCATTGCATGTGCATACATATTGCATTTATCAGCTAATTATTGAAACTGTATCTCATCTTCTGCATCTCGACAGGTTTATAGAATTGCAAGTCAACGTCCTCATCGGTATCCCACTCGCACAAACTGTAAGAAGATTATGGATCAAGTACAGCAAGAGATGCAGGAGATGCGGGAGAGGCTCACACAGTTCATGCAGACTATGGAAACGGTTATGAAGGGGCAGGAAAACCTGCAGACTCTGGTGTTGCCGCTATTGGCAAAGGCAAATGGAGGTGGTAACGAGGACCACCACTCTGTACAAGTTGAGACTATTCATGGAGGCAGTGTGCATACTCCTCAGCCTGTAGTGAACCCTCCTGTGGTAAATGTGCCGGGCGCGAATGCGAACAACGGGGCTGGCACCGGAAATGGTAACAATGGAGTTGGAAATGAAGTTGTTGTTAATAATGTTGGACTCAAGGATGCCAATCTGGGGGTGTCAATAATAACGGAGATAATGGTTTCAGAAACGCGGGTTTCGGATACAATGAGCAAGGCTTTGGCTATGGTGGTCAGGATGGCAGGTTTGGCTTTAGATACGACGGTGCTGGTATGGTTAACCAAGGTTATGGAGGAATGGCTAATAATGGTAACGGCACTGGATTCGTTAATAATGGGTATGGACCGGCTGGTATCAATCAGGGATACGGAATTAGAGGTCAAGGACCAATGATGAATCAGAATGTATTTGGCCTCAATCAAGGGTATGATGGCTTTGGCAATGAAAATGTCAACTGGAACGAAGATCAGCAGGAAGATGCATTCTCTGGTAGAGGTTTTGACGGTCCTGTAGACAACACGCAGCGAATTAAGATGCTCGAGGAGCAGATGAAAGGTGTTGTGAATCAAAGTGCTTCTGGTTTGGACATGACCACGATGGGACTGGTACCCGGTCTGAGGGTACCTTTGAAATTTAAGGCTCCAACTTTTGACAAGTACAAGGGAGATACTTTCCCCAAGGTTCATGTGCGATCGTACTATAGAAGAATGTCGGCTTATTCGAATGACGAAAGAATGCTGATGCATTTCTTTTAGGACAGTTTGTCTGGTCCTTCTCTTGAATGGTACATGGGGTTAGAGCCTACCCAGATAAAGACTTGGAAACAGTTGGCCGACGCATTTGTGGCGCATTATAAATACAATAGTGACTTGGCCCCAAATCGGATCCAGTTACAGGGTTTGTCCCAAAAGAAAGATGAAAGCTTCAAGGAATACGCGCAGAGATGGCGCGATATGGCCGCACGAGTTCATCCTCCGCTGGATGACAAAGAGATGAATGATATGTTCGTAGGGACATTTACTGGTGTGTTTTATGATAAGTTGTTCCATACTTCCTTGGGTAGTTTCTCGGACCTAGTCTTGATGGGTGAGAAAATCGAAAGTAATATTAAAGTGGGCATATTCCGCGCTGAGGAATCCACTTCATCGGGAAATAACAGAAAAGGTTATGGTGGTCGCCGTCAGGGTGACACGAGTGCAGTATTCGGAGGCCGAGGCCGAGGTAGAGGACGTAATCAGTACAATCATCCGTAACAGGTGGCAAGTGTCACAATTCCATTCCCTCAGCAATCAGTACCGTTACAGCAGATACCGCCGCAACAATAACCACAGCAACAACAGCAGCAGCAGAGACCTAACCAGGGTCAAAGGAGATTTCCTAACACGAGGCCGAAGAGGGTTTTTGATGTACCTCCTTATACATATGCGGAATTGCTTCAAAAATTGCTGGGTTTGAATTTAGTAGAAAAGAGGACCATGGCGCCAATGACGGATACCCCTCCATTTGGCTTTGATGCGAATAAGAAATGCGAGTTTCACTCCGGAGCTCCTGGCCACGACATAGAGACGTGTCATGCCTTCAAGCATGTGGTACAAGATCTGTTAGATAGCAAAGCCATCAACTTCGGGCAAGCTGGCCCAAATATCTTGAATTCACCTATGCCCAACCATGGGGCAAATGCTGTGTTGACAGAGGAAGAGCTGAATTTGGTATTGAGTGTCGATGAGCTCAATACTCCACTGTGTGAGGTTAAAAGCAGATTGTTGAGAGGAGGTGTTCATCTGGGCTGTGATGAGTATTGTCTGGATTGCTGGGCTCAAGATGGGGGCTGCATTGAGTTGAAAAGAGGTATTCAGGCTTTGATGGATAAGGGTAGATTACAGTTTGACAGCACAGCCGTTGAGAAACCTGCAGAGGTTATGATGGATGAGGCTAATGATGTAGCGATGGTGACTATCCCACGAAAGACGATTACTATAACGGCGCCAGCCAGGCGGCCAATGATCACCATCACAAAAGCGGGGCCTGTCCCGTATGAAAATACTAAAGTCGTACCCTGGACCTACGGGTTGGAAGCCTACTGCAATGGCGAGAAGATAGAATTGAATAAGCAACCAGCTGAAGTTGTTGACAACGTTGTTGGAACTGGTGGGATGACTCGAAGTGGAAGGATCTTTGTGTCACCAGAGGTAGAAGCTCAGCGTTTGGCTCGAGGAAAAGAAAAAGTGAACGAGGGTATACCTGTACAGAGGAATGAGAAGGAAGCGTCACTGAAGGACGTAGAGGAGTTTATGCGCCTAATTAGAAAAAGCGACTACAAGATTGTCGAGCACTTGCAACAAACACCATCGAAGATATCCATACTATCATTGTTGTTATGCTCCAAAGCACATCGGAATGCATTGTTGAAGATTTTGGATACTTCATTCGTACCTCAGGATGTGTCTGTCAACCAGTTGGAAGGGGTACTGGCCCATGTGAACGTCGGTCACAGTTTGGGATTCACTGATTTTGATTTGACCTCAAGGGGGAGAGAACACAACATGGCGCTGCATGTTTCTATTGAATGTCGGGGCACGGTTATGTCCCACATATTGGTAGATACAGGATCTTCTTTGAACGTACTTCCCAAAAAGGCCATGATGAAGCTAGACATCCGGGGAATCATCTGTACACCGAGTGATTTGGTGGTTCGGGCATTTGACGGCACCCGAAGATCGGTGTTTGGATCAATAACGTTACCCTTGCAAGTGGGACCAGAGGTATTTGAAACGGAGTTTTACATTATGGACATTTACCCCGCGTACAGTTGCTTACTAGGACGCCCGTGGATACATGGTGCTGGGGCAGTTACCTCTACTTTGCACCAGAAATTGTAGTATATGGTGGGTGACAGTGTCGTTACCGTCTGTGGAGAAGAGGATATCTTGGTGAGTCACTTGTCCTCATTCAAATACATCGAGGTTGATGGTGAAATTCATGAGACGCCCTGCCAGGGGTTTGAAAGTTTGAAAATCAAGGATAAAGCTCCAGTCGTCAGTAAAGCGTCGGAAGTGGCCGTTTCCTCGTACAAAGAAGCGCAGGCTTTAGTGCAAGCAGGAGAGACGAAGGGTTGGGGCCGTGTACTAGACATACCTGTAAAGCTGGACAGGTTCGGACTGGGTTATCAGCCGTCATCATCAGCGCCCATTGCAGGGGCACCAAAATTCAAAGGGCCAGTGACGATCACGTCCAGTGGGGTTTGTTTTGAAGCCATCAATGTTTTCTCCGATTCAGAGGAGGGGGATAGTGACTGTGACATGGATGCTTGGATCCAGCCAAGCGTGTCGGGGCAAGGGCTATGCAACTGGTCAATTCAGGAATTTGTTCCCGTGACTACAAAACAGTAATTTCTTTGTTTTTCAATTGTTGAATAATCCGGTGTCCTGCCCGGGGCATCGTGACTTTGCTTAGGGTTACTCTTTTATGTACATTGTGATGTTTAGATCATTAAATAAAAAGGCGTTTTTTGTTGCATGCAAATATTGTGCTCTCTGTCTTTCCTGTTTTGTTTTACAATAAAATGGCAACGTGGTTACTCGCTTTATGCACATTTTGAAGCATTTAACCATTCCTTTTGCAGGATAATATTTTCAGATGACATCATTGAACCGCCTATGACTCATTTCGACTTTGAGCGCTCGGTATTTCAGGCCGAAGAAGAGATTGTTGAAGATGGCGACGTTCTAGAAGAGTTGTCTTGGTTGGTAAAGCAAGAAGAACGAATCATTCTGCCTCATGAGGAGGTCATTGAAATTATTAACCTGGGGTCGGAAGGGGTTAAAAGGAACATCTGTATAGGAGCCGCGCTGCAGAGCGACGTCAAGCGAATATTGGTTGAGATGCTCAGAGAGTACAGTGATATATTCGCTTGGTCGTACGAAGACATGCCTGGGCTGGACACGGATATGGTTGTAAACCGTTTGCCACTAAAAGAAGAGTGCCCGCCGGTTAAACAGAAGCTTCGCAGAACTAGGCCTGATATGGTAGTGAAGATTAAGGAGGAGGTTCAAAAGCAGTGGGACGCAGGGTTCCTGGCTGTTTCGAAATATCCCACTTGGGTCGCAAATATTGTTCCAGTACCGAAAAAAGACGGTAAAGTCAGAATGTGCATGGATTACCGTGATCTAAACAAAACGAGCCCAAAAGACGATTTTCCACTTCCTCACATCGATGTGTTGGTTGACAATACTGCTCAGTTCTCTGTCTTTTCTTTTATGGACGGATTCTCGGGGTATAATCAGATCAAGATGGCACCCGAAGACATGGAGAAGACCACTTTCATAACACCGTGGGGAACATTTTGTTACAAAGTGATTCCCTTCAGACTAAAAAATGTTGGGGCAACATATCAAAGAGCGATGACTACTCTCTTTTATGACATGATGCATAAAGAGATTGAAGTATATGTATATGATATGATTGCTAAATCCCATACGGAGGAAGAACATTTGGTAAATCTGCTGAAGCTATTCAAGAGGCTTAGGAAGTTCAGGTTGAGACTGAACCCTAATAAATGCACCTTCGGGGTGAGATCGGGTAAACTGCTGGGGTTTATCGTGAGCGAAAAAGGAATAGAGGTGGATCCTGCAAAGATCAAAGCAATACAAGAGATGCCAGCGCCTAAAACAGAAAAAGAAGTACGAGGATTTTTAGGGAGACTGAACTACATTGCCAGGTTCATATCTCACCTGACAGCTACGTGTGAGCCGTTATTCAAGCTGTTGAAAAAAGACCAGGCTGTAACATGGAATGAAAATTGTCAAAAGGCGTTCTATAACATAAAACAGTATTTGCAGGAGCCTCCTATTTTGATACCTCCAGTGGCAGGGAGACCCTTGATTATGTATTTGACGGTTCTTGAGGGAAGTATGGGTTGTGTTCTCGGTCAACACGACGAGACAGGAAGAAAAGAGCATGTGATATACTACCTGAGTAAGAAGTTTATTGAATGTGAATCTCGATACTCAATGCTCGAAAAAACTTGTTACGCGCTAGCCTGGGCCGCCAAGCGTTTGAGGCAATACATGCTGAACCATACAACCATGCTCATCTCGAAGATGGATCCTATCAAATACGTATTTGAAAAGCAGGCATTATCGGGGAGAATTTCCCGTTGGCAGATGGTTTTGACCGAATACGACATCCAGTATGTCTCACAGAAGGCTATAAAGGGGAGTGTATTATCTGAGTATTTGGCAGAGCAGCCTATTAAGGACTACCAATCGATGAGGTTTGATTTTCCTGACGAGGATATCATGTACCTAAAGATGAAAGATTGTGAAGAACCGTTGCCGGACGAAGGACCAGAATTGGGTTCCAAATGGAAGTTGATCTTTGACGGAGCTGTAAACTCCTATGGTAGCGGAATAGGGGCAATCATCACTACTCCACAGGGGTCGCACATACCATTCACTGCTCGATTGACCTTTCTAGTTACCAATAATGAAGCCGAATACGAAGCTTGTATCATGGGGCTTGAAGAAGCCATTGATTTACGAATCAAAAATCTGGATGTATATGGAGACTCAGCTCTGGTGGTGAATCAAATAAAAGGAGAATGGGAGACACGTCAGCCCAATTTGATACCGTACATGAATTACGCGAGGAGATTGTTGCCCTTCTTTGACAAGGTTGAATTGCATCATGTACCGCGAGCAGAGAATCAGATGGCTGACGCTCTGGCCACATTGTCTTCCATGTATAAAGTCAATTTCTGGAATGAGGCTCCCAGAATTGTTATCTCCCGGCTTGATAGACCCGCCTTCGTATTTGCCATTGACGAAGCATCTGATGATAAACCCTGGTATTTTGACATCCATAATTTCCTGAAAAACAAAGAATATCCGGCTGGGGCATCCAGTCACGATCAGAAGACTCTCAGGAGATTGGCGGGTAATTTCTATCTGAATCCAGACGGTGTCCTATACAAGAGAAATCACGACTTGGTGCTACTACGTTGTGTAGACGAGAAAGAGGCGAAGCTGCTCATGGAGGAAATACATGAGGGTACATTTGGTACGCATGCCGGTGGGCATGCCATGACGAGGAAGCTGCTGCGGGCAGGTTATTATTGGCTAACTATGGAAACCGATTGTTTCAAGTTTGCAAAGAAGTGTCATAAGTGCCAGATCTATGCAGATAAGATCCATGTGCCTCCGAGTCCTCTGAACGTGATGTCGTCACCGTGGCCATTCTCAATGTGGGGAATCAACATGATTGGAAAGATCGAGCCGACGGCATCTAACGGACACCGTTTCATTTTGGTAGCAATCGATTATTTTACCAAATGGGTGGAAGCGGCATCCTATGCAAATGTGATCAAGCAGGTGGTAGCCAGGTTTATCAAGCGAGATATCATTTGCAGATATGGAATCCCCGAGCGGATAATTACCGACAACGGTTCGAACTTAAATAACAGAATGATGAAGGAGCTGTGTCAGAGTTTTAAGATCGAGCATCACAACTCCTCCCCTTATCGACCCAAGATGAATGGCGCTGTTGAGGCGGCCAATCAGAACATAAAGAAGATTGTTCAGAAGATGGTGGTGACCTATAAGGACTGGCATGAGATGCTACCTTTTGCTTTGCACGGTTATCGTACGACGGTACGCACATCAACCGGGGCAACCCCGTTCTCGTTGGTATATGGAATGGAAGCAGTGTTACCACTGGAAGTTGAGATTCCTTCCCTGAGGGTATTACGAGATGTCCAACTGGACGAGGCAGAATGGGTGAGAGACAGGTTGAACCAACTAAGTTTAATGGATGAGAAGAGGTTAGCTTCTCTAGCATATGGTCGTTTGTACCAGAGCCGAATGAAGAAAGCGTATGATAAAAAGGTACATCCTCGGAGCTTTCAGACGGGCGACCTTGTGCTAAAGAGGATTCTCCCGCCATAGGCAGATCACAGGGGCAAGTGGACCCCCAACTACAAAGGGCCATACGTTGTCAGAAAAGTCTTTTCAGGAGGAGCTTTGTTTTTGTCCACCATGGACGGTGAGGACTTCACATCGCCTGTGAATTCGGACGCAGTTAAAAAATACTTTGCTTGAAATTGACCCGCTGGACAAAAAAGGAGAGTCTAGGCAAAAATGGGGCATCCTGGCAAACCAAAAACAGAATAAAAGGTTCCGGCAAAAGTTAGGGATAAAATTGAAAAAATGTACACCCGCGAAGTCGAAAACCTACACTGGGCGGCTTCGGCAAAAAAGGGTATCCCGGTGAATTGAAAACCTGTAAAGGGCGGTTCACGCAAAAGTTAGGGATTTGAAAAGCAAATGACTGCGGTCCGAATTTGATACTGCATTGCACATTGGTGCCGGAGAATACTTGAGGATTCGTTTATCAGATACAACTTCTTCGGAAAGTTGAATACCGGGAAAGCGCCAGAGTCAGGCGAGTCATAGGAGGATCAGCTCATGGTGTTTGTCTGCATCCCGTTGCCGACATGTGTACATATTTGTGTTAGTATTTATGCTTCCTATGCATACTTGTGTACTTGTTTGTGCGTAGCTACCTCTTTTCAGGAGTTACATCCAGTGTACAAAACTCCGCCTATTTAGAGGCCCTATCAATAAAACATGTTATTCAGTACTCGATATTTGTTCTTTATTGTTTTGTATGTGAAAAAACGCCGATTGTTTTGACAAAACTAGCATGTACATAACGGTGTTGGCCCTTGCCAATAATTGCTAAAACTTTGAATTGACTGAAATGATGTCACGAATGCTAACCCGAATAAATTCGGTTGTATGGACTTGTTTTGTCGCGTTTGTGCTGTTTTGCAGGGTCCTTGCCTGTTTGAAGCAATCGAAAGAGAATTACTATGGCCTAGCCAGGGCATTGGATGAAAGATGTGATTACAGTTGATGTAAATCCCCACGCAGGTCGTGTGCCCGGAAGTGGAAATGGCGCTCCCCTTTATTGAAGGACAAGGTTAATTCCCCAGAAGAGTATCTTAATAGAGATGTCTCCGGCAAGGTGGTAATCCCCACAGAATTGAGCATGTGTAGATGCAATCCCCAGTTGAGAAGATTCTCAAGATGGATGACCAAGTCAAAATTGGTTCAGAAAGATGGTTTTTCTTTTTCCCCCGCAGGGTCAGTTATTTCCAACAAGAGTTGATAATCTCAAGATTGTGATTTGTATTCAGACAGTATGATTTCCTCCAAAAGGACTTTCTATCCCGAGCAGAGTTGTTTAGCCTCAGAGTAGTGATTCCAGGTTGGCAGGCTGTGCTCAAACAGTGTACATTCCTCAAGGAAGATCCATTATCCCCAGTAGGGTCGTCTACTCTCTCCAGCAGAGGTTTCCTTCCCAGTAGGATCCTTTATTCTCCCCCCAGTGGAGTTCTCTCTATTCAGCAAGAATTTTCTTTCCTCCTAGTGAAAATTAAAGTTCAGATCTCTCCCCAGCAGAGTTGGTTGTATGTCCTGGCATTTATTTTGCCAGAATACTTCGTGATACCCGTTCACTCCCCAACATGGCGTTATTTGTCCTCAACAGCAAGGATTGGTGAAGCAAGCTCGTCAGAGCTTATCCCCAGCAGCTTGAACCTGCATTTGCATCGACATATAGTGTCATATTTGCATCCACCAAATAAAACGCGTAGCATTTCCATATTGTATGGAGCATTACGCCATTATCAAACATACACATTTTGAAGCATAGATCAGGTTGATTGACTCTTTGCTTTCAGGTATTTTCTCAATAGGAGTATGGAGTTCTAAAGATCAGATGGTACAAGACAATCGAGGTCTCGCCCGGAGACGTGTGATGTAGTTCAGTTTATTGTTCCCCACAGAGTTGCCAATTGCGGCATTGTTGTACCTGGCCAGCGGGATGTTTTTTCAAGATTGTTGTGCATTGGCACGAGGTTTTCACGAAATCAAAATTCAGAGGTGGTCACTTGGTATTGACGCGAGTGTTTGACAGTTATTCTCGGAACATCCCCCAGCGGAGTTAGTTACTGCAAAGAATAGGCAAAGAAGCTATGTCCGAGAAGAAGACATTCCTGTGTGATGGGCAGAAGTCAAAGTTCCTGTGTGATGGGCAGAAGTCAGAGTTCCTGTGTGATGGGCAGACGAAGACATTCCTGTGTGATGGGCAGATGAATTCAAAGTTCCTGTGTGATGGGCAGAAGAAGACATTCCTGTGTGATGGGCAGAAGTCAAAGTTCCTGTGTGATGGGCAGAAGTCAAAGTTCCTGTGTGATGGGCAGACGAAGACATTCCTGTGTGATGGCCAGATGAATTCAAAGTTCCTGTGTGATGGGCAGAAGAAGACATTCCTGTGTGATGGGCAGATGAAGTCAGAATTCCTGTGTGATGGGCAGAAGTCAAAGTTCCTGTGTGATGGGCAAACGAAGACATTCCTGTGTGATGGGCAGAAGTCAAAGTTCCTATGTGATGGGCAGACAAAGACATTCCTGTGTGATGGGCAGAAGTCAAAGTTCATGTGTGATGGGCAGATGAAGACATTCCTGTGTGATGGGAAGAAGTCAGAATTCCTGTGTGATGGGCAGAATTCAGAGTTCCTGTGTGATGGGCAGATGAAGACGTTCCTGTGTGATGGGCAGACGAAGACGTTCCTGTGTGATGGGCAGATGAATGTTTTTCTGTGTAATGGGCAGATTAGGATTTTCAGTAAAGTGGATGGAAGTATGTTCCCGTGTCAGATAGGCGGATGACGATTTCTTTGCAGTTATACACAAAGGTGTGTTCCCGTTTCGGATAGGCGGATGAAGAGTTTGTGTGACATAATCAAGAGGTGTGTTCCCGTTTCGGATAGGCGGATGATTTCCTCGTAGGGAGCATAGTATGTGTCCCATGACAAGATAGAGCTACATTCTTACAAAAGTCTTCTTCCGGTGAAGCCACTAAGGATTGTTCCAGTATTGACAGAATAGTGATGAAGTCGGATCAGTAAAAAAAATTTCCCCAAGTAGTGGTGTAGTTGTTTTGCAGTTGGCAAATTTCCGGGTTTATTGGTATTCAACCGTTTCGTACCTCGATTGTCTGGAATCAATCCCTAGCATCTATGGAAGAAGTTGCAATCAAGAAAATGGATGGAAAGTGAAGAAATTGGTGAAACCGAATTCAGTTGCAAGCTATGCAATTTCAATCTCAATCTCTGCTCTCTCCTTCAATCATCACCAACCTTTGCTTTGGATCACCTCTACTCAATATATAGAACATGTGTGGATGATCTAGAACCCTCTAGATCCTTCTAATGAGAGTTTCAATCTCTCATGACATGAGAATTTCAACCATATGCCATGCTATGCATAGTTCTGTTTGCAGCTTGGAATCCACCCCATTCTCTTCCAATTTCTCCCCTAGTGACATTTTGAAAGTGTTTGGCTTGCAAGGGATCTTGCTCATGCCTTGATTCTAGGTTTTGCAAATGTTACTTAAGATGTAAGTAACTACTTTTCAAAGCAAGTCCATAAATTAGACCTCAACTCAAAATTGTGGCTAAACCAATGTTCTTAAAATGTTTTCTAGATTCAAAATGATATATTACATGCCTTGTTTTGGATGTGTAGGTCAAAAATATCAATTTCCAACTTTGGTTTATTTAACTTATACCCTTATTTTAGGTCATTTTTGTAACTTTGAGCTACAAGCATTTCCATCATCTCTTGACCTCTTTAATAGCCTTAAAACACCATTTTGAACAAGTTTGATGTTGAACATTTTCCCATTTGAAGCTTGGAAATAGGAGTTATGGCCTTATGCTTGGAATGACCTGTAATCTCCAAATGACCAAAATACCCTTGACTTGTCAAAGCCATAACTTGAGTTCTACAAATCCAACCATGGATGTCTAGTACTCTCTAGAAATCTAAGAGGATAAGGAACAACATTCATGTTGACCAAAAGTCCATAGGAATCATCCTTCTTGGGCAAAAGTTTGATGCAAGTTGGGTAACTTTCAAGCCCCAAAATCCACAGACCTCAGATGACCTGTAACTTGTCAAAGTCATAACTTGAGTTCTACAAATACCATCAAGTACTTCTAGAACTCAAATTAAAGCTAAGATCATGCTCTACAACATTCATGTTGGGGGCAAGATGAGATGACAATCACATCTTGAGCTAAATTGTCTTGAAAATAGGGGTCAAACTAGGGGGTTTTACACTGTCAAGCCTTAGAAACCCTAGCTTGAAACTTCTCAAACTCTTCAATCATGATGAGTTGACCTTGGAATCATCCTTATAGCATCTCAATGCATCAATCCATGATCACATGGCTCTTGTATTAGGCCTCAACCTTGTTCCAAGTCATCAGTTGACCTAGGGTTGACCCAGTCAAACCCTAATTACACCAATCATGGCTGAGGCTTCTTAATCTTGCACCATGACCTGTCTAGGCTTCATGATGGATTTCAATACATCTCATAAGATCTCTCAAGGCTTCAAGTCCACATTCTTGGCTTCAGAATCATCTGAGGAGCTCCCACAACTCTCAAGTTAGGAGGCACACAACCTTGGTTTCAACCACTCACTCTGAGGATCTTTTAACTTCTTTGACAAGGATATCAACCCTTGAGCACCTGAATAACCTTCTTAGCTAGCTTCCTAGTATTGTGTAGCTCTTGATTGGTAATCATACCACTTGATCTCCTGCACACATGTCAATGAAATGCAAATGATAATGCTAATGTGAATGAAATGACACATAAGCTAGGTAAAGAAAAGTTGGGCAAATTTTCGGGTGCAACAGCTGCCCCTATTCAAACGGCTTGGACCTGACTGGGTAAGAAGCGAACGGCTCTCAAACAATCAAGGTAAAAGACGGTTGAATACCAACAAACCCGGAAATTTGCCAACTACACAAGTACACGGTACTCTGATGGGGACAAATCTTCGGAAACTGAAATATTAGCTGCACAGCAACTAGCTGGGGGTTTGGTCCCACGGTAACCGGTAATACATGGTCGATCATGCCATCAGGCATCAAGATTCCTCGGGACTCATCAGGTCAACAATGAAGTTAATCATGCCATCGGGCATTCAAAGATATTTTTCGGGCATCCGCCGGACTTCATCAGTAAGTAGGGAATAGAATTCTCAGTCAGTCATGAACCAATCGGGGATACCCAACTTCTACCATCAAGCACTCCGCATCAGCTGGGAGAACTACTTCGTCAATACGGTTGGACTTCAATCATCAAGTCTTCGAGGGAAGTTTCAACATTCACTATTCAGAAACCTGCTGGGGATGACACATCTCCGCTGGGGATTTTGGAGAACTATTAAGTCACTCTGCTTCGGGGTCCAGAAATCATTCTGGGTGAATCATCTCTGCTGAGGAAACCAAGAATCATCTTGAAAAAATAACTCCATGGGGACTTCAAGGATTATCCTGAACCCATAACTCTGCGGGAGATTTCAGGAATCATCTTGAGCAAACACTTCGCCGGGGACTCTAAGCATCAACTTGAGCAACCAACTCTGGCGACTTCACTGGGGTTTTAAGAGTCATCTTAAATGAACGCCTTCGCTGGAGAATTCAAGAATCATCTTGGGCAAACGGATTTGCTGGGGAATTCAAGAATCATCTTGAGCAAGCGACTCTGCGGAGGAACACCTGCAAAACAAGAACGGTAACGACCTAGCTCATGTTTCATATGCATATGCTTTGACAACGGCGCAATGCTCCACACGGTGGAAATGCTACGCGTTTATGATAAATGCTATGCAATCATGCAAAATGCTTTGACCCCGTCAGCAAAATAAATGCTGAAGGGAGAATCCTCCTGTCAAGGAGGAAGAACCACTCTGGTAGGGGAAGGAATCATCCTGCCACGGAGAAAAGGTCACGCCAATCTCAATCGGACTTCGCATGGGGAAGCAAACTTCAGTTGACTGCTGCAAGGGAACGAAGCTCTACGAGAACCCACACCTGCTGAGGAAAGCGATGTCAATCGCAGAAAAAAACTGCACGACATTCGCAGCCAGAGCTTTCCTGGAGGTAACGACTCCGGCGGGGAAATACAGCATCAGTTATTCAACACTCTACTGGGGAAAACCAATCATGGTCCTAACTGATTTCCAAGGACTCGGCTCTCTTGGGGAACTACAAACTCGGCTAGGGAAGAAGGAATCACCCTGCTTGCTGGGGAGAGTACGACTCTGTGGGGAATTTCAATTCTGCCGGAGACTTCGGTCTGGAACTTCCACTTGCTGCACACTTCAGTATACGACTCAGCTGGGGAGATTGACATTCCTTCGGGATGCATCTGATTGGGGAGAGAATCCTCTCTGCCTGGGGATACATATCAACGCTTGACGATCTCATGTTCAGACTCTGCGGGGAAAGGCTGCAGAACTTATTGGAGAAGAAGGAGTCATCCTGCTTGGGAACGCATACGGCGCACTGCCTGGAGTATGCCATATCTGCAACAAACAAATGGACAAGACACCCTTCTCAAAGGGACCTATCAAGGTTATCATCTTGTGACAATGTTCAAGTAATTCATTGTTTCAACAATCAGTGGCCTAGGCCAGTAAGTTTATGTATGCGCATTTTATCAAAAACATCGGCGTTTTTTTTTTCGCAAATAAAACAGATAAATGCCAAACAAACAACAGAATTGCTGAATAGTATATGTTTTATTGATAACGAACCCCTGAATGGATAAAAATGTTTTACAACAGAGGCAAGCTCCTGGAATGTGGAAGCTGCGCAAATATAAAAACATAAATGTACATCAGTATATACACATGTTGGTAACGAGGCGTAGACGAACACCATGAGTTGATCCCTCTATGACCCACTCGACTTCGATACTTCTCTGACGCTTCAGCTTCAGAAGAGATCGATTCAGATAAACGGCCCACTGGTCCTCCAAACCACTAAACAATGAAAGTCCACACGCGGAACGCAGTCATTTGCTTTTTCAAATCCCTAACTTTTGCCTGAATCGCCCTTCCGGGTTTTTGATTCACCGGGATACCCTTTTTTGCCAAAGTCGCCCATCCGGGTTTTCGACTTTGCGGGTGTACATTTTTTCAATTTATATCCGTAATTTTTGCCCGAACCTTTTCCTTTTTTATGGTTCGCCGGGATGCCCCTTTTTTTCCTGGATGCTCTTTTTCTTTCCAGCGGGTCTCTTTTAAGCAAAGTATTTTTTAACTGCGTCCGCGTTCACCGGGGATGCAAAATCTTCACCATCCATCGTGGATAACAACAAGGCTCCTCTCGAGAAGACCTTGCTGACGACGTACAGACCTTCGTAATTAGGAGTCCACTTGCCCCGGTGATCGGAGTGTGGAGGAAGAATCTTCTTCAGGACGAGATCACCCGTCTGAAAGATTCTAAGACGCATCTTCTTATCATAAGCTTTCTTCATTCGGCTTTGGTACAGACGACCATATGCAATCGATGCTAACCTCTTCGCGTCCATCAGGCTGAGTTGGTTTAGTCGGTTCTTAATCCATTATGCCTCGTCGAGTTTCACGTCCACCAAAACTCGTAAAGAAGGGATCTCCACTTCTAACGGTAGGACAACTTCCATACCGTACACCAAGGAGAAAGGAGTTGCCCCGGTTGACGTACGCACAGTCATATGATAACCGTGCAGTGCAAATGGAAGCATCTCGTGCCAATCTTTGTAGGTCACAACCATCTTCTGAACAATCTTCTTGATGTTCTTGTTGGCCGCTTCAACGGCGCCATTCATCTTCGGCCGGTAAGGAGATGAGTTGTGGTGTTCAATCTTGAAACTCTGGCACAGCTCCTTCATCATCTTGTTATTCAAATTCGAACCATTATCAGTAATGATCCGTTCGGGAATTCCGTAACGACAGATGATATCCCTCTTTATGAATTTAGCCACCACCTGCTTGGTCACATTAGCATATGAGGCTGCCTCCACCCATTTGGTGAAGTAGTCGATAGCTACTAGAATGAAGCGATGATCGTTAGATGCAGTGGGCTCGATCTTGCCTATCATGTCGATGCCCCACATGGAGAACGGCCACGGGGAGGACATGACATTCAAAGGGCACGGCGGCACATGAACTTTATCAGCATAAATCTGGCATTTATGACATCTCTTCGCGAATTTAAAGCAATCTGATTCCATCGTCATCCAGTAGTATCCTGCTCTCAGGATCTTTCTCGTCATAGCATGCCCGCCGGCGTGCGTACCAAATGTGCCTTCATGGACTTCTTCCATGAGCATACTCGCTTCTTTCTCATCTACACATCTGAGTAGCACGAGATCATGGTTTCTCTTATACAAAACGCCATCAGGATTGAGATAGAAATTCCCAGACAGTCTCCTCAGAGTCTTCTTATCCTGGGTTGACGCTCCCGCAGGATACTCCTTAGTCATAAGGAAAGTCTGGATGTCATGGAACCATGGCTTGCCGTTGGAGGCTTCCTCGATTGCAAAAACGAACGCAGGTCTATCAAGACAAGAAAGGACAATTCTTGGAGCTTCATTCCAAAAATTGACTTTATACATCAAAGCCAACGTGGCCAAGGCATCAGCCATCTGATTTTCGGCTCTGGGCACATGATGGAGTTCCACTCGATCAAAGAACGGAAGCAGCCTTCTGGCATAGTTCATGTACGGCATTAAATTCGATTGATGAGCCTCTCACTCCCCTTTAATCTGGTTAATCACAAGTGCCGAGTCACCATATACATCTAGGTTCTTGATTCTCAAATCAATTGCTTCTTCTAGACCCATGATGCATGCTTCGTACTCCGCTTCATTATTGGTGACCGGAAACGTCAGTCTCGCAGTGAACGGGATGTGGGATCCGTGGGGAGTCGTGATGATCGCCCCAATGCCACTTCCATAAGAATTAACCACCCCGTCAAATATCAATTTCCATTGGGATTTCCTATCTGGACCCTCGTCGGGTAACGGTTCATCGCAATCTTTCGCTTTAAGAAACATAATATCCTCATCAGGGAATTCAAATTTCATCGGCTGATAATCTTCGATCGGCTGTTCGGTAAGGTATTCAGACAATACGCTTCCCTTAATGGCCTTCTGGGAAACGTACTGAATGTCATATTCCGTCAACACCATTTTCCATCTGGCAATCCTGCCCGAAAGCGCTTGCTTCTCGAAGACGTGTTCTCCAGCATCGAGTAACGAGATTCACAGTCTGTGAACTTTTTACTCAAGTAGTAAATGGCATGCTCTTTTCTGCCCATATCGTCGTGCTGACCGAGAACACACCCCATACTATTCTCAAGAACTGTCAAGTACATGATTAGTGGTCGTCCGGCCACTGGGGGTATCAAGATCGGAGGTTCCTACAGATACTGTTTTATCTTGTCAAATGCCTTCTGGCAATCCTCGTTCCAGATAATCGCCTGATCTTTCTTTAGCAGCTTGAACATCGGTTCACACGTGGCCGTGAGCTGAGAAATAAACCTTGTAATGTAGTTTATTCTGCCCAGGAAACCACGAACTTCTTTTTCAATTTTTGACGCTGGCATTTCTTGTATCGCTTTAATCTTCGCAGGATCAACCTCGATGCCTCTTTCGCTCACGATAAACCCCAGTAACTTTCCGGACCATACTCCGAAAGTACACTTGTTAGGATTCAGCCTCAACCTGAACTTCCTAAGCCTCTCAAAAAGCTTCAGCAAATTGACCAGATGCCCCTCCTCCGTTTGGGACTTCGCAATCATGTCATCAACATAGACTTCAATCTCATGATGAATCATATCATGAAACAAAGTAACCATTGCTCGTTGGTAAGTGGCCCCTGCGTTCTTCAGACCGAAAGGCATTACCTTGTAGCAAAATGTTCCCCAAGGCGTGATGAACGTATTTTTCTCCATGTCCTCCGGCGCCATCTTGATCTGATTGTAGCCGGAGAAGCCATCCATGAACGAAAATACGGAGAACTGGGCTGTATTGTCGACCAACACATCAATATGAGGCAGCGGGAAATCATCTTTAGGGCTCGCCCTATTCAAATCCCGATAATCGACGCACATTCGTACCTTACCGTCCTTCTTCGGTAGAGGCACTATGTTGGCGACCCACGGAGGGTAAGTAGTGACCGCTAAAAAGCCAGCATCAAGCTGCTTTTGCACTTCTTCTTTGATTTTAACGGCCATATCTGGTCGTGTCCTTCTAAGCTTTTGCTTAACGGGAGGACAATCTTCTCGCAGCGGCAAGTGGTGGACCACGATGTCAGTGTCAAGTCTGGGCATATCTTCGTATGACCAAGCAAAGAAGTCACTATACTCTCTCAGCATCTCGACCAAACTCTGCTTGACATCACTCTGCAATGCAGCCCCTATCTTGACGTTCCTGACAAGTTCTTCAGAACCCAGATTCACAATCTCGATATCCTCTTCATGAGGCAGAATAACTTTCTCTTCTTGTTTCAACAAGCGGGCCAACTCTTTGGGAAGGTCTTCGTCTTCATCAATCTCTTCTTCGGCTTGATAGATCGGGCAATCGAAGTCGAAGTGAGTCGTAGAAGGTCCAGAGTCGATGTCATCTGTTATGTGGATCCTGCAATAACAAGGGTTAAGCTTAAAACGAGGATATGCAGGTTAGCACAAACCCCATTGCCATTTTGTTATTTTTCAAAACAAATATAAAACAGGAATAACAGAGATCACAATATTCGAATACGAAGAAAAACGCCTTTTGATTTATTGATAAAATGCATGTACATAATCAAACAAGGCTCTGACAATAAAACCACTATGCCCCAGGTAAGACATAGGGTTGTACAATGATTGGAAAAAGTAAATCATTACTCTTCTCTTGTCATCTGGATGATATCCTTGACGGACCATTTGTTGAGGCTCTCGCCTGGCTTGCTTGGCTGGATCGGCCCTTTACCTCGCGACGTGCTGCTAGAAGAGGAGGCTTCAGCTCCAGGAGAGTATCCCAACCCGAACTTGTCTTGCTTGTTAGGTATCTCCAAAATTCGCCCCCAGCCTGGGGTAGATCCGGCTTGGACAACGGCCCGAGCTTCCTTGAAGGAGGAGAGAGTCATATCTTGCTTCTCAGTGACTACAGGAGCTACGTTCTTGACTTTAACAGCTTCGAACGCTTGGCATAGGGTTTCGTGGATTTCCCCATCCATCTGAACATACTTAAAGGAAGACAAATGGCTCACCATTATGTCTTCCTCGCCACATACGGTCACGATGCTACCTCCGACGGCATACTTGAGCTTCTGGTGCAACGTGGAGGTCACGGCACCCGCAGAATGGATCCATGGCCGGCCTAAGAGACAGCTGTAGGCAGGCATGATGTCCATAATGTAAAAGACCGCATCGAATGTTTCCGGCCCGACTTGGATTGGCAACGTCACCTCCCCGAAAACATGGCGCTTGGTTCCATCGAACGCTTTCACAATCAGATCACTGGGTGTGCAAATCACTCCACGAGTATCCAACTTCTTTAATGCCTTCTTCGAAAGAACATTGAGCGACGACCCTGTGTCTACCAACACGTGAGACATAATCATTCCTCTGCACTCTATCGAGACGTGCAGGGCGCTATTGTGGTTCCTCCCCTTCGGCGTCAGCTCTAGGTCAGTGAACCCTAACCCATTTCCAGAATTCACGTGGGCTACGACCTCCTTTAACTGGTTTACCGATATTTCCTGCGGTACATATGCGGCGTTCAACACCTTCAGAAGTGCGTTGCGGTGTGCTTCAGAACACAGCAACAAATTCAGGATGGAAATTTTCGAGGGTGTCTGATGGAGATGATCCACGATCTTGTAGTCACTCTTTTTAATCAACCTCATAAATTCCTCGGCGTCTTTAACAAGTAAGTCTTTTTCTGCCCCGTAAGGGATCTCTTCAACGACTTTACTTTTCCCTTTATCAGTTGCATCAGCTCTGTCCGTTTTATCCGCCACGACCTCAGGTGGTGCGAATACTCTTCCGCTGCGAGTGATTCCGCTGATTCCCGCAAGGTTATCCATAGACGACCCAAACGGTTCTAGTTCCAACTTTTGTCCGTTGCAGTAGACTTCAGCCCCGTAATGCCATGGGACAGCATTAGTGCTTTCGAACGGTATTGGCCCAGCTTTGGTGATGGTAATCATGGGCGGCCTGGGTGCAGAAATAGTTATCGTCTGGCGAGGGATGGTGATGGTGGCGACCTCATCATCTTGCTTCAGCATTACCTCTCCCGATCCGCTTTCGGCCCTTCGGCTAAACTGTAAGATCCCTTCAGTCATCAGACTTTGAATTCCCTCTATCAACTGCTCACATCCATCAGGACTTGTCGCACAGTCCATACACAGCTCTCCGCAACCTGGAAAGAAACCCCTTTTCATCAGCTTAGCTTTAACGAAGCTAAGCGGTGTCTTCAGATCTCTGACGTCAGTCAACAAATCCAAACTCTCGTCTTTAATAATGGCGTTTACCCCACCTCCCCTATGATTCGGCATAGGGTTCTTCGTGACGTTTGGCACATTATCCGAGAAGTTGATGATCTTAGCGTCCACCATGTCCTGCACCTTGTGCTTGAAGGCTTTGCAATTTTCTATCGTGTGGCCTGGTGCCCCTGAGTGAAACTCACAAGTTGCATTCGCGTCATAACCTGGCGGAGGTGCCCCTGTCAAGGGAGCCAGGGTTCTCTTCTGGATTAATTGTAGCTGAAGCAAAGTCTGCAATAGTTGCGCGTACGACATGGGCGGAGTCTCGAGGTGACGGCTCAACAGAGGTGCCCGATTTTGGTACTTTCTGTACCCTGGTTGATTCGGTTGCTGTTGCTGCTGTGGCTGTTGAACTGTCGGGATAGTTATGCTGGCCACCTGTTGGTGAGGGCCTTTACCCTTCCTTCGAGCGTTGGTCACGGCGCTCATTTCTCCTTCCCGTCTTTTGCCACCATAAGGTTTCTTTCCTCCTCCTCCAGCTAAGGATGAATCACCTTGAATTTTCCCCAGTTTGATCCCATTTTCAATGTGCTCACCCGTGATAATGAGATCTGAGAAGGTTCCAGAAATACCGCTGACTAATTTCTCATAATAAACCCCTGGGAGGGTGGCCACGAACATTTGCACGAGCTCACGTTCAACCATCGGCGGCTGAACCCTGGCTGCCAACTCACGCCATCGCTGGGCGTATTCCTTGAACCCTTCATTGTTCCTTTGCGACAGATTCTACAGTTGGACTCGGTTCGGGGCCAAGTCACTATTATATTGGTAGTGGTGCACGAATGCTTCAGCAAGGTCCTTCCACGTGTGCACACTGGTAGGTTCCATACTCATGTACCATTCAAGGGATGGCCCGGACAGACTGTCCTGAAAGAAGTGCATCAGCAACTTCTCGTCCTCAGAATGAGCGGACATTTTTATGTAATATGATCTCAGGTGGACGCGAGGGCAAGTGGTGCCCTTGTACTTTTCAAAGTCAGGTACCTTGAACTTGGGAGGCACCTTGAAATCCGCAATCAGTCCCAACTTGGACATATCAACACCCAGGGTGTTCTGGTTCTCGATATTCCTCATCTTGTCCTCGAGTGCCTTGAACCTTAGACGTGCTTTAGCAGTCAGCTCACCTTCGGCACCTCTCTGAGAGAACACATCGTCTTGACGATCTTCCAACCATGGTTGAGGCCCGAACAGATTCCCAACACCTGCATTGCCGTTGCCCAGCCCAACATTGACGTTAGCTTCAAAATTCCCATTACCGACACCCGTCGTATTGCCGTTGAGTCCCATGTTAGCTATCACATTGTCGTTGGCACTGCCGTTCCCCCCGGTCACGGGGATGCCATTCTGAGGAGTTTCAACTGGTGGAGGGGTTGGCACAGTCCCACCATGGAGTACGCCATTGCTATCAACCCTTGAAATCAGAGGCTGAACCAAGGTTCTGAGCTGATCCTGGCCATTGGCGACTGCTTGCATGAGCTCCATGAAGCGATCCATTCTTTCGCGCAGTTCTTGAACATCAGTTTGCACTTGCTCCATGATTCTGGTTCGATTTGCTCTGGTAGGATAGCGGTGGATAGGTCTCTGATCAATCCTGGAACAACCTGAAATAACCTGAAAATTCAAAAGGGTTAGGAAAAAAAATGACAAAGTGCTCGTTATGCGAATGCTTCATGCAAATGCAAACGTGTGTCTGTGCGTTAGGGAGATGTCCCCCGATCCTAGTGCCTGAGTGCCAGTGCTGATAATAAGAAGTCTGAGTCTAATCATGGAAATAACATCTCATATATAAAGAAAGCCCATCAAGGAAGTACACAACGTCAGTGAGTACAAGATGCATCAATAGCATGACCTCAGCCAACAAGCCTGGTGATGGTCAGCATCCAACAATGATCAACACAAAAGGATTACAAATATAGTCAAATACGGCCACGGGCGTGAAACTCTTCTAACAAATTCCTCGTTTCTGGATAATCAGGCCGAGTGAGTAAACCTTCGACGAGTAACTCTCTCTGCATAATGGTGTATTGAAGACCTTCGACCGAATCTTCCCATGCTCCTTCACCGAAACAATCTTCTAGATTCCGCTTCTTGGATTCAAACATCAGCTTGCGCTCCTTCAGGTTAGCAAGAGCCTTGTTGAGCTGGCCTTCAGCGGCATATCTGCGAGCGGTTTCTTCATCAAACCTCTTCTCACTAGCCTTCACCTGGGCTTTCAGCTTGGAGATCTGTTGCATCAGCTTATCCTCCCGCTCTTTCCTATTGGCTAGGGTGGCCTTCCAGTGCTGGTTAAACTTGGATATCCTCCGATATGCTTCGTCTAAGTGTTGCTTCTTTGTGGCCAGCACGTCGTTGACAGCTTTGAAGTCTCGACCCATGCGCTCACGCTCAGCTATCTGCTTAGTCAAATTTGTCCCTAACTGGTTCACCAGTTCTGTTTGCCTCTTGAAGGAATGAATGGCTTCTTTTCTCTCTGTTCTTGTTTTTGTAGTGGATGGAATGGTAGACGTCTCCTATCAAGGTAGGGACTGGATTCCCTGAAGCAAAAATGTGGAAAGCGTCGAAGTCTACAAAGTCAGGCATATTGGGGAACAGAATGATGCCATATATGCACAGAGCAAGAATGGCGTTGAACACGACCCAACATCCGTCTTTGGCGCACTGCTGAGCCTTTCCCACTAAGAACTGCAAGGAGAAACCAGGAACCTTGTTCCAACTAGACAATACCAACTCGGAGGCATCCAGATGAAGTGACGGAGCTAGACTAGCCAGATTAGGCTCAGCATCCATATGAACAAAAGGCATCTGCCTCTTGATAGGCACACCTAACAAATCAGCATATTCCTCTAGTGTGGGTGCGAGAACAAAGTCCTGGAAAGTAAAGCATCTCAACGGAGGATCGTAGAACTGCAGCAGAGCATGCAACCCATTCAACTCAAACACAGAGGGTTTACGAACCAAAACGAGCAATTTGCCGTAAGATTTTCTGAATTCATCTCTCACAGAATCATCTGCTAAAGCAATCAAACTAGTCAGCTGAACCACATCAGGGGCAGGGAGCTTGTAAGCCACGGTCTTCCTCAGAGAACCCATAATAATACAACAGAAGGCCAGAAATCCTGAATCGGGGGAAACGGCACCTGCAACACAGACACACGTTAATGAAATGCAAATGAGTATGCAAAGCAATGTAAAATGCAATCATGCAGCAGGAGATCAAGGCAACTGTGTTGTTGAGATTCTGTATCAACAAAACCATGATGTTGCTCTGTCAAGAACAACCACTATATCTGATAATAAGAAATCTCTGGTATCGGACCACAAATCTGCTCTGTCAAGAACACACACACATAGGACCATAAATCTGCTCTGTCAAGAACAAACATTTGATATAGGACCAAAACTCTGCTCTGTCAAGAACACACATCTGATGATAAGGACCTCTGATACAGGACCATAAACTCTGCTCTGTCAAGAACAAACATACATCTGCAGATGAGATCCTCAGATCCCAATCATAAACCTGCTCTGTCAAGAACAAATACACATCTCTGAAGATAAGGTCCTCTGATACAGGACCATAACTCTGCTCTGTCAAGAACAATCATATATTTGATGATGAGAACCTCCGGTACCAACAAAACTGATTCACTATCAAGAAAACCAGGTAGTCTGAAGGTCAAAGTTTCCTGCAACAAACCCAACCCTGCTCACAAGTATGGACCTAAACTGACTCAAGTTCGGCATCCTATGCGGTCATCAGCATCACAGACATTCAAGAGGGGTGATACGATACCCAGAAGGTGTGGCATCACCAGCTCATAAAGCGGCCTTACTCGGCTGAATCCCAAATGATCGGTCCCCAGAGTCGACAATCCTCCAAACCAACAACCCCCTCAACCCAAAGGGTAGAAAAAGAAGTCAACCGGGAGAACCTCGTCTGAGCGTGGATTTCATGAGACACTAGTGTCTGCCAAGCAAGCACGCGCCCACTAATTTCCATAACTAATGCTAGGTACGCTCAAGCCTGGGTCTGGCTTCTCACTCATCAGAATGCCCCTCCCACAACAGCACAGATAATCATATCATACTGAAAATAAAGTGTGGGAAATAAAAATGCGATAAATAAACACAACCCAACAAGTAATCATACAAGTGCTAGGATTAACTCTCGCAGGGGACGTCGGATCCCCAAACTGACTCGCATACGGGACGTTGGATCCCAGGAAACTATCGAGTCCCCAGCAGAGTCACCAGCTGTCGCTTCCGCGAAAATAAGGTGCCGGCAAAACAGAAGAGTCGCCACCTTTCGTTATTTATCCCTCGGAGCGGGAAAGGAAACGATCGGAAAAACCTGACGAATAGGTATAAGACAAGGTCGTCGCAACCGTTGTCTGGGTTCGGGAGTCGGTTACGCAAGGGGAAGGTATTAGCACCCCTCACGTCCGTCGTACTCGACGGGATCCATGCTTGTTGTGTTTATTGGATGAGTTGGTTTTATCTATCTACCTATCAAGGCTGGCTTAAAAGAAAAGAAAAATGACTCGGCAAATCATCGCACTTTATGCCTACGTATTCTCATCAGAGAATGAGAAATCAGAGTCAACGTAGTTCGACCTACTACGGGTTACGGGGAAGGTGGCTCGCTAATACATCAGCATTGTGCCTACGTACTCTCAACAGGTATGAGAGATCAGAGCTTACGTAGTTCGGGATAATACGGATTACGGGGATTCAGATTCATTTGTTTTATCGAGTAGGGTTAAACAGCAGTTCCAGCAGTTAGGGACAAAGCCTGTTTGCGGTGGCGCTGAGGTTTAACGACACTCTTTTCTTCAGAAAAGCTTCCTTTGAATTACGGGCCCACGGGGCAAAAAGGTTTGAAGTTTGTTTTCTGTCTTTTACGGAAGAACTGTTTTTTATTGTGTTTGCAATTTCAATCGCACTAAAGACTATGACCTGAGAGTGAATGCGTCGCATATCACCCAAAGGGTGCCATACCAAACATCCGGACTGCTGAAAAGAAACTCTCCAACAATCCTTTCTCAGATAGCTTAAGGCTCGTAACGTACGAAAGAAATCATTCATGATTACTGTATCTTAATTTGCTTTGAAGATAAGAAGAGAGAGGGCTCAACTAATGGGAGACTGTCAAGTCCTACTGTTGTCATGCCAAGGATTCATCCTATGGTTGAAGTTTGAAACAGGGAACTCCTAGAAGTTATCATGTATAGGTTTCAACCTACAGTTCTAATCATCACTTCCTTGTCAAAGGAAATGAGATTCCTAGGGGATCATGTCAATGATACAGAAACAGATAAAGCATCAGCTTAAACAGTAAACAGATATACAGTAAAATGCATGCAATGCAAGTGAGGGAGGAAATGTGTGTGGGGCATCAGCCTCCACAAGCTCATCTCAACCTCAAGCCAGATATGAATAACTGCAATCATACAGAAAGAATAACATGTTATCAAGCAAAATATAAGTAACAGCAATCATACAGAAGAAATGAAATAAAATGCTATCAAGCAAACACAAACCACATGGGCAAGGGAGTTGGGCTCTACCGAATACCCGCAAGCAAAGCCATACAGTAACAACACAAGCAGAGGGAGCAACTCAACTTCTAGTGCAATCATGCTCCTAGCTTAAAGTTAGTCTAGATATGAACTTATTCTAATGATAAAATAAAATGCTATCAAGCAAAATATAACTGCAATCATACAGAAGAAATGACATGCTATCAAGCAAACACAAACCACATGGGCAAGGGAGTTGGGCTCTACCGAATACCCGCAAGCAAAGCCATACAATAAAAATACAAGCAGAGGGAGCAACTCAACCTCTAGTGTAATCATGCTCCTAGCTTAAAGTCAGTCTAGATATGAACTTATTGTAATGCATCAAGCAAGTCAAACAAGGCACATCAGCACAGAAAAGAAAACAGACAAGAAAGAAAGCAGATCAACAACTCCCTCTTCTTCCATTTCAAGCTTCAGCTCTTCTGACAGCTATCCAGTCTTCAGACTTCAACCACCCTTCAAGGCTATCATCCTCCATGACAAGTATCAACTTGCTTCTCCCTTCTCCAAGCTTCAGCTCTAAGTAGACTCCACCTTCAGGCTTCAATCCCAATAGCAAGTATCAACTTGGTCTTTCAGGCTCTCAATGTATCGATGCAAGTGTCAACTTATCCTTTATTCCTCAAGCCTCAGCTCTACACTCAATCTCAATTGAATCCTCTTCATAAGTATCAACTTAGTCTTCAAGCTTCAGCTCTTCAAGCTTCAGCTGCAATGGCAATGCTCAAGGAATCATCCTCTTCCACACTCTTCAATGAAGTCCTCATCTTCAAACTCAAGTCCAACATCTTTCAAGATACTCAAACCATAAGACAATTGATTTAACAGAATGAGTGGAAATGATAAACAGCTTATTGACAACCAAAGGAAGCCTGTAAGGGTTCATCATTATGAGAGACTGGTTCCCTCAAAGTTCTACTTCCCAGACAAAGCCACTCATCCCTCCAAAGGAGGGATGTGAATATCTTAGAAGGACTTTTAGTCATTGGGAGGAATGGAAGCACAAGATGCTTTCCATATTTGTGAAAGAAATCATTCTAATTATAAGGCTCTCCTTATGGCTCCTACCTCCTAAATCTTCATCAGACACCTTCAGGCACAAGCAATTCCAAGCTCCAAGCAACTTCAAGCAACTTCAAGCATCCTCACCTTGTCTTCAACTTGTCTTCAATCTCAACCAAAGGCAAACAAAGCAAAACCCTAATCTAAGGGGACTAAAGAAGTTAATCTATTTGAGTTAGTAAGTTAGGATCACCTAAAACCTAGTACTAAAGTTAGTCCTAACTAAAATACTAAAACCAATTGTAAAATCCTACAAAAATAACTATGGGAACCTATGTCAATCATGAATCTACCATATTAATTCCAGAGATCAAATCATCAAATAAGACCTAGAAATAAATTCTACACTACAAGGTACTAAACCTAAACCCTAAAAGGAAGCACCTAAAGCTCAATCTAGAAAACACACCTACTTTCATCACAAAAATGTGAGAAAAATGATATGGGAGAATGCATGTCTAAACTAATCACACACAAAAAATTAGGATCAAAATAATCACCAATTAATCACACAAAATTCCACAAAATCAAGTATCAAACATAACTATTTTAATATCAATTAAAATATGAAAATTCCCAAAAAATCAGAAAATGTCTGTAATAAAAATATTTTTTATCTACAAAATACTATACTCAATCATGAATATAATGCAAAAAGAATGGAATTAATTGGATCATTTTTCAATTTTAAATGATTTAATCAAGAACCATGTATAAAATGAAAAAATAAAAGAAAATGATAATAAAATAACAAAACCACGGTGCAGGTAGCAATGAAGATCAGTTCATACAATGGATTGGGCCATCAGGGGGGTGCAAGTATCAACCAATTCACTAAGCCCAGCATCAGCACTTAAATGAAACAATGTGTTTCATTAACTCAGATCCTTCACAAACTGAAATTAAAACGTGGCCGTTGGATCACTCCTCTAGTCAAAGTCCAACCTAAATCCAAGGGCTCTAGAAACATCTTCAACCTTTTGAATATCTGAACCTCGCGCGCAGCTCCGGCCACCACCGGTGGTGCTCCGGTCATCGTCCCCAACCCTAACTCTCTCTAGGATCCTCCATTGCAAGTGGTCTATACATGAATCTTGTCCCAAATTTTCTCACGAATTCATTCATGCCCTTAATTCTCTCTGAAACCTCAAGATTCGCCATAACCAATTCTCAACCGAAAATGGTAACATCCCTAATTGGTCACTAATTCTCAAGTTAACTATCTGAAAACCTTCCTACACCGTTCTACAATGCATCTAACACCCTAATTCATCTTGATTCTACCTAATTCATGCTGGAGGAAGAAAGTTACTAACCTGAAAATTCTTGATGAACAGATGCACTAAATCTTCAAATCAAGCTCTCCAACCTTCCAGACACGATCAATGGATCATTTCCTTGCTTCTGTATGCAATAGAACTGATTGAAAACACCTGAAACTTGAAACCCGATGGTGAGTTGCAGGTGGAAAAATTTGAGCTCAAGAACACCAATCAGCCACAAATTCCTCTTGATTATGATCTGGAATCAATCCCTAGCATCTATGGAAGAAGTTGCAATCAAGAAAATGGATGGAAAGTGAAGAAATTGGTGAAACCGAATTCAGTTGCAAGCTATGCAATTTCAATCTCAATCTCTGCTCTCTCCTTCAATCATCACCAACCTTTGCTTTGGATCACCTCTACTCAATATATAGAACATGTGTGGATGATCTAGAACCCTCTAGATCCTTCTAATGAGAGTTTCAATCTCTCATGACATGAGAATTTCAACCATATGCCATGGTATGCATAGTTCTGTTTGCAGCTTGGAATCCACCCCATTATCTTCCAATTTATCCACTAGTGACATTTTGAAAGTGTTTGGATTGCAAGGGATCTTGCTCATGCCTTGATTCTAGGTTTTGCAAATGTTACTTAAGATGTAAGTAACTACTTTTCAAAGCAAGTCCACAAATTAGACCTCAACTCAAAAATGTGGCTAAACCAATGTTCTTAAAATGTTTTCTAGAGTCAAAATGATATATTACATGCCTTGGTTTGGATGTGTAGGTCAAAAATATCAATTTCCAACTTTGGTTTATTTAACTTATACCCTTATTTTAGGTCATTTTTGAAACTTTGAGCTACAAGCATTTCCATCACCTTATGACCTCTTTAATAGTCTTAAAACATCATTTTGAACAAGTTTTATGTTGAACATTTTCCCATTTGAAGCTTGGAAATAGGAGTTATGGCCTTATGCTTGGAATGACCTGTAATCTCCAAATGACCAAAATACCCTTGACTTGTCAAAGCCATAACTTGAATTCTACAAATCCAATCAAGGATTTCTAGTACTCTCTAGAAGCCTAAGAGGATAAGGAACAACATTCATGTTGACCAAAAGTCCATAGGAATCATCCTTCTTGGGAAAACGTTTGATGCAAGTTGGGTAACTTTCAAGCCCCCAAATCCACAGACCTCAGATGACCTGTAACTTGTCAAAGTCATAACTTGAGTTCTACAAATCCCATCAAGGACTTCTAGCACTCAAATTAAATCTAAGCTCATGCTCTACAACATTCATGTTGGGGGCAAGATGAGATGACAAACACATCTTGAGCTAAATTGCCTTGAAGATAGGGGTCAAACTAGGGGGTTTTACACTGTCAAGCCTTAGAAACCCTAGCTTGAAACTTATCAAACTCTTCAATCATGATGAGTTGACCTTGTAATCATCCTTATAGAATCACAATGCATCAATCCATGATCACATGGATCTTGTATTAGGCCTCAACCTTGTTCCAAGTCATCAGTTGACCTAGGGTTGACCCAGTCAAACCCTAATTACACCAATCATGGCTGAGGCTTCTTAATCTTGCACCATGACCTGTCTAGGCTTCATGATGGCTTTCAAGACATCTCATAAGCTCTCTCAAGGCTTCAAGTCCACATTCTTGGCTTCAGAATCATCTGAGGAGCTCCCACAACTCTCAAGTTAGGAGGCACACAACCTTGGTTTCAACCACTCACTCTGAGGATCTTTTAACTTCTCTGACAAGGATATCAACCCTTGAGCACCTGAATAACCTTCTTAGCTAGCTTCCTAGTCTTGTGTAGCTCTTGATTGGTAATCATTCCTCTTGATCTCCTGCACACATGTCAATGAAATGCAAATGATAATGCTAATGTGAATGAAATGACACATAAGCTAGGTAAAGAAAAGTTGGCCAAATTTTGGGGTGCAACAGCTGCCCCTATTCAAACGGCTTGGACTTGACTGGGTGAGAAGTGAACGACTCTCAAACAATCAAGGTAAAAGACGGTTGAATACCAACAAACCCGGAAATTTGCCAACTACACAAGTACACGGTACTCTGATAGGGACAAATCTTCGGAAACTGAAATATTAGCTGCACGGTGTTGCACCCTAAAAATTTGCCCAACCTTATTCACTTGGTTTCTGTTTCAATGTCATTAGCATTTGCATATAGAGTCATGTACATAGGCTACTCATCTGCATAGCATAAGCATAGCAAGTCAGCTAACAGGGGACCAATCATTATTCTCATCTCTAGAGGCCTATCAAGAGGTTATTATACTAATTCAATCTCATTCAAGTCATTCAGAAGAGAATTTGAAAGCAAAGAGTTCAGCAGATCAAGCCTTGAGTCTATCTCCTATCTGAGGGTCAACAAAGAAATGGTGAGCTGTGGGCTGAGCATGGAGAGTATCTAGACATCATGAGAGGCTTAGAAAGTCATTTGGAGAAGAAAACAAGTTGTTGATGTGATCACAAGAATTGCAGTTGAAGACAGTCAACTAGGGTTTCATCTGGGTCAACCATAGGTCAACCCTAGGTCAATTGACTGATTGAAGGGCATAAAGGGCTATTGGAGAGATGTGGGGTTCATCATTTGACATGGAGAATAAGGATATGTTGTCATTCTAAGAAGAAATCAAGAGAAATCAAGGAGAAGAGGAGTTTCTAAATTAGGGTTTCTATGTAAAATCCCCTAGTTTAGGTCAAATTTCCAAGCAAGATAAGTCAAAATGCAAGCTTCAAATGGCTTCTTGGCCAACATGAAACTTGTAGAGGATCTCAAGACCTTTAATTTGAGTGGTGGAAGACATCAAGTAGATTTATAGAACTCAAGTTGTGGTCCTTGCAAGTTACAGGTCATCTGAGGTATCTGAAATTTTGTCTGTGAAAGTGACTTGACTTCCAAACTACTTTTACCCCTCAAGGAGATTTCAAATGAATTTTTGGTCAACATAAGAGTTGTTCCTCATTGTCTTATCTTTCTAGAATGGTATAGTATACCTTAATAGGATTTGTGGAACTCTACTTATAGTCTTGGCAAGCAAAGGGTATTTTGGTCATTTGTCAGTTATGGGTCATTTTTAAGCAAAGGCCATATCTCCTATTTCCAAGCCTCAAATGAAAAAACTCAAAACATGAAAGTTGTTAAAAAGGTGATTTTAAGTCAAGAGAGGAGGTCATGAATGATTCGAAAAGCTCATAGCATGGATTTACATGATTGGTCAAAAAAATGAACTAAAAAGGGCTTATAAGTTGAAAAAGTTGAATTTGGAAATTGGTTTGGGAGGATCTAGAAATCCAAAATATGTCATCCAATATATCATTTTGATTGGAAACCTCATTTTGAAGACATTGGTTCATCCACATTTTTAAGTTTAAGCTTAAAAATGGGACTTCCTTTGTAAATTTGCTCCTTGCCTCATAAGGTCACATGGCAAAACCCCACATAAACAAGGAATCAATGGGCAAGCTTGCAAGGTTTTTCAGTTCAATCAAAATATCATCTAAGGGGAATTTCAAAGGAGAAGTGAGGAGTGTGCAAGCTTGAACAAGGAATGGCCTATGCTTAGCATGGAATAAAAAATCTCATGAAGTGAGATATCCAATTTCTCATTGGATTGTTCCAGTCCCTTCTAGATCATTCTTACACCATCTATAAGTAATTTGGGGTGTGCTCAGATGCAGAGGTTAGAGAGAATTGCTGCAGAAAGAGAGATTGAGATCAAATTTCTTCCATAGCAAGTCATTTTCCAATTCTTCATTTCTTCCACATTCTGTTCAGTTTCTTGATCTGATTCAACTCTATCATCATCATTGAGTGTGTAACAATCAAAATCAGCAGAAATTCAGGTCCAAATCGTGTTCTGTATATTGAGTTTGGCAGCTTGCAGCTTCAGATCCATTTCCAAGATTCAAGCATAATCAACCCAAACTAGTGCAAACAGAAGCAAGCTCTTGTGTCACTGAGTGTTTCTGCACAAGTACAAGCAGTGATTTGAAGGATTCCCCTATCTGGTTCACACATTTTATCAGGTTTGCATCTTGATCTCTACACTCTAAGTTATGCATAGTTCATCAAGGTTAATAGGTTAGAATGATAGGGAATAAGTAGTAGATCATTTCTGGAAAGTATGGATCGATTTGGTGATGTTTTTTAGGTTGGCATAATTTCTGTTAGGAGCGAGAACTCTTCGAATTGGGAGTGTTAGGCTTAGTTCTTTAGGGGGAAATGATCCAGGTGAAGAGAGGAACATGCCTGTGCCATCAATTTTGAAGATCGTGAGAATCGGTTCTTGATCATTTCTTGGAGGTAGCTATCGGTTTTAGGGTTAGAAGAGATTTCAGTTAGTTTTGATATCATGGTTAAATTCCTGGTAAGATTTGGAGTGGATTTGGTTTTTATATGTTGGCATTCCATGGAGAATCGAGGGAGTTAGGGTATGGATCAGTTGGTGTGTTCATCCATGGCGTTTCTTCCAAACCCTGAACCAAGGAGGAAGATGACCTCATCACCCTCAGATTACCCCTTGACCTGTTGACTACCCTTTGATCCAATGGACGAGATTCAAACTTCGTTTATGAGGGAAAGGCTGAGCAAGGATGAAACGTTGCGTTTCATTAAGTTAGCAGCCTTGGGCTTGGATTCAGCATCACTAATGGCACCCTCCCCCAAGCTAAGCCCAACATTTCAACATGAATTAGATGCTATTTACACCGAACCTGTCTTTATTTTTCTGGCATTTTCTCAAGTATTTTCTGAGCGCATATGGGCCTAGCTGCAGTGATATTCGCACCCCACCTTTTCCAGCTCACTTGGGATTTCAACTGCGCGCCTTTACTTTTCTCACCCCCTCTGGCTATTTCTTTATATTTTCTTTATTATTTTCTTTTCATTTTTCATCCATTTTTAAAAATTCATAATAAATAGAAAATTCATCATTTTTAATTCATTCTTTTTGCATATTTTTCTTTAGAATGTCAAGAAAATTATAAAAAATAAAAATTGCATTTTATTTTTTATTTGATATTTTTCTCACATTTTCTAAATAAATAACATTTTATATAATTTCATTTCATACATGATCTTGTTATTTTTTGTTCTATTAATTGCTTCAATATTTTTCATCCATTCTTTTTAGGTTGTTTAGTTTAGACATTGAACTTGTAGATTCAATTTAGTTCCCATTTTTAGAAATTAATTTTAGGTGCTTAATGTAGGCTTGAACAACATGAATAAAACTAGGGTTTTAGGTGATGACTTAGGAGAATCAATTCATTTCCCTTAGGGCTTAGGGTTTGACTAGTTTAGTTATGGGACTATAGGGGCTATGGGTAGTTATTAGATCCCTTAGAAAAAGTCAGGATTCCCCTACTGCTATTAATCTACTGTATATCTGGTTGACTGGTGTGGTGTGCCCTCTAGGGATTATTGCTTGCTTGTGTGGGTATTGGGATTGTCTGGGACTTGGGAGAGCTGAGGACTTGAGGAGATGAAGACCATTGGAGATCCATAGATGGAAGATCAACTGCCAGAGTTGGAGAGGAGGTTCTTGCTAGCAGCTGCTGAGGAGACTAGGGTTTAGGAGCTAGGCAGAGCTCTAGATTAGAAAGCTTGCTTCTCAAACATAGATGGCTTTGTTTGCCTCTATCCTTTCTCTATGATTCAAAGTCTCTTTCAAATATCCACCTCCTTCCTTTGGAAGGATCAGTGAATGTATTTGAAAGATAGAACTTTTGAGAGAAAACTTTCTGTTTAATGTTAACAGTTGATGAACCACCCTTGGTAGGTAATTAACTGTCTAACATTCATTCACTTCATCTGGTTGGCTGATGTTCATCCTGGAGCCTGAGACTTGAAGAAAAGCCATTGCAGATAGAAGTCTGATGATCAAAGCCCTTTCCTGAAGGCCATGAAGATGGAGATTGATGCTTGTTGAAGCCTGTAGCTGATTGGAGATGACTTGAAGATAGGTGTTGTTGCATAGCTGCTGTAGCTGTTTATTTTTGCTGTATTTCATTTCTGATGTATTGATTGGTTTTCCGGACTGTATTGTTTGCTGTTTACCCTGTTGGGTTGAAAGTGAAGTCTGTTCACTTTTGCCTATTGTTTTCTAGGTTCGAGGTTGAGTGGGACTCCCTTGCCTCGCTTGTATTGTTGCATCCATGCATTTTACTGTTCTACTGTATACATCTGATATTGTTTCTGTTTCTGCCTATCCCTTAGGATCTCTGTTTCTCTCTGCGCAAGAGAGGAGCATGATAGACATTAGGTCTTAACCCATGCATGATAACATTAGGTTAGTTTGATTCCCTTCGCAACCATAGGATAGAGTTCTGTCTCTTCTCATCTTAAAACAAACAGAAAAACATAATAAAGATTTCAAACACAATAAAAGACACTTCTTTCGTAAAAGAATGTGAACTCATCAAAACGTCATTTTTGTCCGCTTGGACTGGTAATCAGAAAAACCCTTTTTCAGAAGGAATAAAATCAACCAAGACAAGCTTGTGTCGTACGTGGCCCGAACTACGTTTGCTCTGATCTTTCATGCTGTATGAAAGTACGTAGGCATAGGATACGATATCCTAGCGAGCAACCTTCCCCTCCTTTCCCGTAGGTAGGCGAACTACGTTGACTCTGATTTCTCGTTCCAGGCGGGAATACGTAGGCATAAAGTGCGATACTTTGCCGAGTCATTTTTATTTTCATTTTATTTTCTTTTTAACCCTTGACCTATAGTTTAGATAGAATAACAATCCATACCCGAAAACAAGCGTGGATCCCGTCGAGTACGACGGACGTGAGGGGTGCTAATACCTTCCCCTTGCGTAACCGACTCCCGAATCCAGGTTTTGGTTGCGAAGACCATACCTTTCCCGTGTTGCGCGAGGTTTACTCTGAGCGTTTCCTTTCCCTCCCGTGGGATAAATAACGCACAGTGGCGACTCTTCTGTTCAGCCGGCGCCGATTTTCGCAGTAGCGACAGCTGGCGACTCTGCTGGGGAAATAAAACGTCCCCTGGCTGCTAAGGACTGCGATAGTTCTTATGCATTTGGGATCCAACGTCCCTTAAGAGAGTCAATCCTAACGCTTATTTTCCCGTCGAGGATTTTGTATGGATTTATATTTCTGACCTTTATTTTCAGCATTATATGGATTATTATTGCTGTATTGGGGTGTGACGGGTGTTCTGATATTGAGTGAGAAGCCGGACCTGGGCTTGAGTGCACCTAGAATTAGAGTAGAAAGTAGTAGGCGCGTGCCGGCTTTGCTTGCATTAGTGTCTCATGAAATCTACACTCGGACGAGGTTCTTCTGGTTGGCTTCTTTTTCTACCCTTTGGGTCGAAGGGGTTGTTGGTCAGCTGAATTGTCGACTCCGGGAACTGATCATTTGGAAGTTGGCTAAGTGAGGCCTCTTCAGGATTTGATGATGCCACTCCTTCTGGGAATCGTATCATCAACCCTGAAAGTCTGTGACGCCGACGACCGCATAGGATGCCATACCTTTGTCAGTTACTAGGACATTCACCTGTGAGAGGGTTTGGGGTTATGCAGGTAACTAGACCTTCAGACTACCGGTTATTTCTTGATCAGAGATCCTGGGTATTTATGGAGAGTTAGGAGGTCTGTCAGAGACCATTTGGAGATGTGTTAGGAGGTCTGTCAGAGACCATTTGGAGATGTGTTCTGAGGTCTGTCAGAGACCAGTTGGAGTGTTCTGAGGTCTGTCAGAGACCAATTGGAGATGTGATTTGAGGTCTGCCAGAGACCAGTGGGAGTTATGGTTTGAGGTCTGTCAGAGACCAGTATTGGAGCTTTGTTTTAGGTCTATCTGAGACCAGGGTTTGATGGCTTCTGGATGGTCTATCTGAGACCTTTCTTGATTGGGTTCAGGCTATTCAGCTACAGCTTTGGTCCCTGTTGCATGTTACTTGCATTGCATTATCTGCATATCCATTACCACTTGCATTTCACTAACGTGTGTCTGTGCTGCAGGTGCATTTGCATATTCCCCGGTTCTAGTACCCAGACTTCTGAGTATTGACTATGGCTAGTTTGAGGAAGACAGTTGCGTATAAGCTGCCTTCACCTGATATTGCTTCCTTGCTTGGTCTGATATCTCTTGCTGATGAGGAGGTTAGGAGAAGCTTCAGAATGAATCATGGGAGATTACTGAGATTAGTCTGCAAGCCCACGGCTGATGAGATGAACGGGCTATACACCTTGATGCAGTTCTATGACCCCGCATTGAGATGCTTTACTTTTGCCGATTTCATTCTAGGGCCTACCGTTGAGGAGTATGTGGAGTTTACTGAGCTTCCCGTGCAGAACAAGGTTCCCTTTATTCACTCTGCTGCTGAGCCCAAGTTGGAGGACTTAGCCAAAGCCTTGCATATGAATGCTGCTGAGTTGTTGGTGACTTCTTGGCTTGGGGTTCCCGGTTTCTCTCTAGACTTTCTGGTTGGCAAGGCTCAAGAGTACGCCAAGAACGGTTGTTGGGTGGTTTTCAATGCTATTATGGCTTTATGCCTTTATGGAATTGTGTTGTTTCCTAACTTGCCCAACTTTGTAGATCTGGATGCTTTCTATCTGTTTGCTGCAGGCAACCCAGTGCCAACGTTGATCGGAGACTTCTACCATTCATTGCACTACAAGAACGAAAACCGAAGGGGAAAAGTTGTTTACTGTTGTGCTCCTCTATTAAATATGTGGTTCAAAAGTCATCTCCCCATGAAGGGACCATTTGTGGACAGTGCAACCTCAGCCAGTTGGTCAGAGCGCCTGATGAGGCTATGTTCCGAAGACGTTGTGTGGTTTGATCGAGACCTGTTGGGATCTGAGCTCATATTCAGCTGTTCTGGGTACCCTAATGTGCCGCTGATAGGAAGAAAAGGGTGTATCAATTACAACCCTTCTCTATTCATTCGTCAGTTCGGATATGCACTGAAGAATCCACCTCAGGAGGAAGAAGTACGGGAATCTCTGTACTTCACAGGTGACGTGAAGGGGGAGTTATTAGCCAAGTTGCAACATGCCTGGACGCGTATTAACCGAAGAGGGAAGCCGTTGTTAGGAAAGAATGACTGTCAGGCCTATGCACCTTATAGAGTTTGGATTCAGGGGAGAGCCAGTCAGTTGAAGATGCCATTTCCAGACGCACCAATTCTTGTTCCTATTCTGGTAGCGGAGCCAACTACTGTTTCTAGGGAGGCCTACGAGCAAGTTGTGAAGGAAAAGGAAGCCTTGTTGAAGATCAACGAAGGGTTAGAGCAGGAGCTAGCTCAGGTACGCAGTGAGAAAAACAAGGCCGTATATGCTTTCCAACAACAAATCGAGCTGTTAAACAGGTTAGGGGCTGAGTTGATTGAGGAAAAGAAAAAGCGTGAACGTCTGGGGCAAGAGTTCAAAAGCTCCCATGACATGCTTGAAGCCAAAAAGAAGGCGCTTGACGCAGCACACCGAGAAATCTCCTCTTGCAATAAGACTTGGAATGCTACTCTCACCAACAATAAGAAGAGGGAAGATAAGCTGAAGCAGCAAATCTCCGACCTCGAAGAGAAGTTGAAGTCTAGCATCAAGAAGTGTGAGGAAGAGGTGATGACCCGGTATAGTGTCCAGCATGCACTGAACAAGGCAATCAAATGCAGAGATGAAGCGGTATCTCAGAAGCGAAAGCTAGAAGATTGCTTCGGAGAAGCAACATGGGAAGAAACTGATGAAGACGTGCGCCGTGTTCTTAAGAAGAGAAACCAACTTGTTGAAGGGCTGCTTGATCGACCAAGCCATTCGGAGACCAAGAAGTTGATAGAAGAGTACCAGACTTTTGGGAGGATTTGATCATTTCATATAGTAGTTTGTATGCTTTATTTGCATAGTGCTGACCATCACCAGGATTGTTGGTTGAGGTCATGCCTTCTTTGTACTCTCAGTGATATTGTACTCTGGGCTTATTGATTTTCCCTGCAATATATGAGGCTTTCTATGGTTCAGCTCCGATATTCCTATTGTCAGCACTGTCACCGCACTGGCACCTTCACACTAGAACTGGGGGAATGAATTTCCCTAATGCACAGACACATTGCATTGCATTCATATTCATATTGCATTACAGGTAATCTTTGAATAGTGTCTTATGTCCTGCTCTGCACCAGGTATTTTATCAGGATTGCAGATCAGCACCCGCACCGCTATTCTACCCGCACCAACTATCGAAGAATAATGGATCAAATGCAGAACGAGATGCAAGATGTGCGCGAGAAGCTCGCTCTCTTTATGCAGACCATGGAGGCTATTGCAAAAGGGAAGGAGAATTTGCAGGCCATGGTCCAGCCTCTGTTGGCTCGAAATGCTGGTCATGGTAATGAAGATCATCAGTCTGTACGGGTCGATACTGTTCATGGAGACGGCACTCCCACGCCAGTGGCTCCACCTGTAGTCAATATACCTGCTGCTAATATCAACAACGCTACCGCTGCTGTGAATGGTAACGTCGGAGTTGGGAATGAGACTGCTGTCCATAACGTTGGGCTGGGTAATGTCAATTTGGGAGATAATATGGGAGGCAACGGCTTTATCAATACTGGATTCGGGTTCAACGATCAGGGATTCGATAACACTGGGAAGTATGGCTTTAATGCTCAAGGCTTTGGGCAGGATGGCTATGGTGCGACCAATTAGGGTTACGGAGGTTTCGGGAATGGAAACGGCGCAGGGTTTATGGCTTTTGGTCCTGCTGGAGGTGTTCAAGGGTACGGCAACAGAGGCCGAGGTCCGGGGATGAATCAGATCAGAGCTGGACGTAATAATGGATATGATGGGTATGGGGCTGGAAATGGTATGTGGCAAGAAGATCAGCAGGAGGACGCTTTCTCCGGAGGAGGTTTCGAAGGGCCGATGGATGACTCCCAGAAGATCAGAATGCTGGAAGAGCAGATGAAGGGAGTCCTAAACCAAAGTGCTGTGGGTTTGGACATGGCAACAATGGGTTTGGTACCTGGCTTGAGGGTGCCAATTAAATTCAAAGCTCCTGCGTTTGACAAGTACAAAGGAGACACATGTCCAAAGGTGCATGTACGAGCTTATTACAGAAAGATGTCTGCATACTCAACTGATGAAAGAATGCTAATGCATTTCTTTCAAGATAGTCTGTCGGGTCCTTCCCTAGAATGGTACATGGGGTTGGAGCCAACTGATATCAAGACATGGAAGCAATTAGCCGAGGCATTTGTAGCTCACTACAAGTATAACAGCGATTTGGCGCCCAATCGGGTCCAATTGGCAGGGCTGTCGCAGAAGAAGGGGGAGAGCTTTAAAGAGTATGCGCAAAGGTGGCGCGATATGGCTGCCCGGGTCCGTCCTCCTGTAGAAGATAAGGAAATGAATGACATGTTTGTCGGCACATTCACAGGTCTGTTTCATGATATGCTGTTTCACACGTCTCTGGCCAGTTTTTCGGACCTAATTCTGATGGGAGAAAAGATTGAACGTAACATTAAGCAAGGAAAGTTCCAGGTTGAGGAATCGACTGCATCTGGCAGTAATAGGAAAGCTTATGGTGGGCGCCGTCAGGGCGAGGCAAGCGTAGTATTTGGAGGCCGAGGCCGAGGCCGAGGCAGGGGACGAGGTCAATATCGTCAGCCGCAGCAGGTGGCGAGTGTTACTATCCCATACCAGCAACAACCACTCCAGCAACAACAGCCGGTCCAGCAACAGCCAATGCAGCAGCAGCAGCCTCAGCAGGGGGCACAGCAGGCTCAGCGAAGATTCCAGGGTAGTAAACCAAGAAGAGCGTTTGAGAAGCCTCCCACGACATATGCTGATTTATTGCAGACATTGTTGGGATTGAACCTGGTAGAGAAGAGAACTCTGGCACCGATAACAGGAGCTCCCCCGTTTGGTTACGATGCAAGCAGGCACTGTGAGTTTCATTCTGGAGCCCCGGGCCATGATATAGAAGGTTGCCATGCTTTTAAGCACGTGGTGCAGGATCTTTTGGACAATAAGACTATCAATTTCGGAACGGCAGGTCCGAATATAGTGCAGAAACCCATGCCTAACCATGGGGCCAACGCCATTCTGACTGAGGAAGGGTTGAATCTGATTATGAATGTGGAGGATTTAAAGACGCCGCTGAGCGAGATAAAGAGCCGACTGTTACAAGGGGGTGTTTTCCCGGGATGTGACGAGTATTGCTTAGAATGTTGGACCCTAGCTGGGGGGTGTGATGATTTGAAGAAAGGCATTCAGGCTTTAATGGATGAAGGCATATTGCAGTTTGACCGAGCAGCAACTGAAGAGCCCGCAGGGGCAGTAGCAGATAATCAGAGTGATGTGGCCACGGTAACGATTCCTCGAAAGACAATCACTATCGCAGCACCAGCTCAGCGACCACCGATCACCATAACTAAGGCCGGGCCGATTCCGTATGAGAACACGAAAGCAGTCCCATGGTCATATGGGTTGGAAGTATATTGTGACGGGATAAAAATTGATGTTAATAAGCAGCCAGCCGAGACTGTGGATAATGTTGTTGGGTCGGGAGGTATGACAAGGAGTGGTAGGATCTTTATATCCCCTGAAGTGGAGGCTGAAAGATTAGCAAAGGGAAAAGGGAAAGCAGTTGAGAATGTCCCAGCGCAAGCAAGTGACAAAGAATCGACGTCGAAAGACGTAGAAGAGTTCATGCGCTTGATTCGAAAAAGTGATTATAAAATTGTGGAGCATCTGCAGCAGACACCGTCCAAAATATCTATCCTGTCATTGCTGTTGTGTTCGGAAGCCCACAGAAATGCGTTGCTGAAAGTCCTGGATACTTCTTTTGTACCCCAAGACGTCTCCGTGAATCAGCTGGAAGGAGTGTTGGCGCATGTGAATGCAGGCCACAGCTTAGGCTTTACTGATTTTGACTTGACCCCGAAAGGAAGAGATCATAATATGGCGCTGCACGTATCTGTCGAGTGTAGAGGATCAGTAATGTCGCACGTATTGGTTGACACCGGGTCGTCTTTGAATGTGCTACCCAAAAAGGCGATGATGAAGCTGGATGTTAGAGGAATCTTGTGCACGCCCAGCGACTTGGTAGTCAGAGCGTTTGATGGCACGCGGAGAACAGTCTTTGGGTCGATTACATTGCCTCTACAGGTGGGGCCGGAAGTGTTTGCAACTGAGTTTTATATCATGGATATACAGCCTGCGTACAGCTGCTTGCTTGGAAGACCCTGGATTCATGGGGTGGGGGCAGTCACGTCCACCCTACATCAGAAGTTAAAATATATGGTCGGAGACAGCGTAGTCACCGTGTGCGGAGAAGAGGACATCCTGGTCAGCCATCTATCGTCATTTAAATATGTGGAAGTCGACGGAGAGATCCACGAGACACCTTGCCAGGCATTCGAAGGGTTGCGCATTAAGGACAAAGGTCCCGAGCCGAGCAAAGTGCCGGAGATAGCCGTCTCATCGTACAAAGAAGCTCAAGCTCTAGTAGAAGCAGGAGAAGCAAAGGGCTGGGGCAAAGTGCTGGACATTCCTGTAAAGATGGACCGGTTCGGGCTAGGATACAAACCGTCGTCATCAACTCCTTCCGTAGGGGCACCTCGTTTCAGAGGGCCAATCACTATCTCTGCCAGTGGAGTATGCCATGAGACCGTCAATGCTGCTTCGGAGTCTGATGAAGGAGACAGCGACTGTGATATGGATGCCTGGATTCAGCCAAGCACGCCAGGACAAGGACTGTGCAACTGGTCTATTCAGGAGCTTGTTCCTGTGACTTTTAAACAGTAATGCTTTGCTTTATTAATTGTTGAATAATCTGATGTCTTGCCCGGGGCATCAGGATTTGCTTAGGGCTGTGTTGTTATGAACATCGCGTGTCAATCATTAAATAAATGGCGTTTTTTCATGTGCAAATACTGTAATCCCTGTCTTTCTTGTTTTGTATTTTTCAATAAAATGGCAATGTGGTTATCCGCCTTATACGCATTTTGAAGCACTTAACCATTCCTTTTGCAGGATAACATTTTCAGATGACACCCTTGAACCACCTATGACTCGTCCCGACTTTGAGCACCCGGTATTTCAGGCTGAAGAAGAGGTTGTCGAAGATAGCGACGTTCCTGAAGAACTGTCTTGGTTGGTGAAGCAAGAGGAAAGAGCCATTCTGCCTCATGATGAGGTCATCGAAATTATCAACTTGGGGTCGGAAGGGGTTGAGAAGAATATTCGTATCGGAGCCGCACTGCAGAGTGATATCAAGCGAAGACTGGTTGAAATGCCCCGAGAGTATAATGATGTATTCGCTTGGTCATATGAAGACATGCCTGGGCTGGATACAGACATAGTTGTGCATCGCCTGCCACTGAAAGAAGATTGCCCGCCGGTCAAGCAAAAGCTTCGCCGAACTCGACCAGATATGGCAGTGAAGATCAAAGAGGAAGTCCAAAAACAGTGGGACGCTGGTTTCCTGGCTGTGACAAAGTATCCCTCATGGGTTGCCAACATCGTACCAGTGCCAAAGAAAGATGGCAAGGTTCGAATGTGCGTGGACTATAGAGATTTGAATAAAGCAAGCCCAAAAGACGATTTTCCACTTCCTCACATTGACGTGTTAGTTGATAACACTGCTCAATACTCCGTATTCTCCTTCATGGATGGCTTTTCGGGCTACAACCAGATTAAAATGGCGCCGGAGGATATGGAGAAGACCACTTTCATAACGCCTTGGGGAACATTTTGCTACAAAGTGATGCCCTTTGGTTTGAAAAATGCTGGGGCAACATATCAGCGTGCGATGACGACTCTTTTCCATGATATGATGCATAAAGAGATCGAAGTTTATGTTGACGATATGATTGCCAAATCCCAGACGGAGGAAGAGCATCTGGTGAATCTGTTGAAGTTGTTTAAAAGGCTTAGGAAGTTCAGGCTGAGGCTGAACCCTAACAAATGCACCTTCGGGGTGAGATCGGGTAAGCTGCTGGGGTTTATCGTAAGCGAAAAAGGAATAGAGGTCGATCCTGCTAAAATAAAAGCAATCCAAGAAATGCCGATGCCTAAAACCGAGAAAGAGGTGCGCGGGTTTTTAGGGAGGTTGAACTACATCGCCCGGTTCATATCTCACCTAACGGCCACGTGTGAACCATTATTCAAGCTGTTGAAGAAAGATCAAGCTGTAACATGGAACGAAAATTGTCAAAAGGCGTTTGATAAGATAAAGCAGTATTTGCAGGAGCCTCCTATTTTGATACCCCCAGTGGCAGGGAGACCCTTGATAATGTATTTGACGGTTCTTGAGGGAAGCATGGGTTGTGTTCTCGGTCAACACGACGAGACGGGGAGAAAAGAGCATGCGATCTATTACCTGAGTAAGAAATTTACAGACTGTGAATCTCGATACTCAATGCTTGAGAAAACTTGTTGCGCGCTAGCCTGGGCCGCCAAGCGTTTGAGGCAGTACATGCTGAATCATACAACCATGCTCATCTCGAAGATGGATCCTATCAAATATGTATTTGAAAAGCAGGCGTTGTCAGGCAGAATTGCCCGTTGGCAGATGGTCTTGACTGAATATGATATCCAATACGTCTCGCAAAAGGCTATAAAGGGAAGTGTGTTGTCTGAGTATCTGGCGGAGCAGCCCATTGAAGAGTATCAATCGATGAGGTTTGATTTTCCTGACGAGGATATCATGTATCTAAAGATGAAAGATTGTGAAGAGCCGTTGCTAGACGAAGGACCGGAGTTGGGTTCCAAATGGAAGATGACATTTGACGGAGCTGTGAATGCTTACGGTAGCGGAATAGGGGCAATCATCACCACCCCACACGGGTCGCACATCCCGTTTACTGCCCGACTGACCTTTGCTGTTACCAATAATGAGGCCGAATACGAAGCTTGTATAATGGGGCTTGAAGAAGCCATTGATTTGCGAATCAAACATCTGGACGTATACGGAGACTCAGCTCTGGTGGTGAATCAGATCAAAGGGGAATGGGAGACACGGCAGCCTAATTTGATACATTACATGAATTATGCAAGGAGATTGTTGCCTTTCTTCGACAAGGTTGAATTGCATCATGTACCGCGGGCAGAGAATCAAATGGCTGACGCCCTGGCCACTTTGTCTTCCATGTACAAAGTCAACTTCTGGAACGAAGCTCCCCAAATCACTATCTCTCGGTTGGACAGGCCAGCTTATGTATTTGCTATTGATGAAGCATCTGATGGCAAACCATGGTATTTCGATATCCTTAATTTCCTGAAGAATAAAGAGTACCCGGCTGGGGCATCCAGTCAAGATCAGAAGACTCTCAGGAGATTAGCGGGTAATTTCTATTTGAACCCGGATGGCGTCTTATACAGAAGAAACCACGATTTGGTGTTGTTGCGTTGTGTAGACGAAAGAGAGGCAAAGTTGCTCATGGAGGAAATACACGAAGGTACCTTTGGTACGCATGCTGGCGGGCATGCTATGACGAGAAAACTGCTGAGGGCAGACTATTTTTGGCTGACTATGGAAACTGATTGCTTCAAGTTTGCGAGGAAATGCCACAAGTGCCAGATCTATGCCGATAAGATCCATGTGCCTCCGAGTCCTCTAAATGTGATGTCATCGCCATGGCCATTCTCGATGTGGGGAATCGATATGATTGGAAAGATCGAGCCTACAGCTTCTAATGGGCATCGGTTCATCCTAGTAGCAATCGATTATTTCACCAAGTGGGTAGAAGCGGCGTCATATGCAAATGTAACAAAGCAAGTGGTGGCCAGATTCATCAAAAGAGATATCATTTGCCGATATGGAATCCCCGAGCGGATAATCACGGATAATGGTTCAAATCTGAACAACAAAATGATGAAGGAGCTCTGTCAGAATTTCAAGATCGAACATCACAACTCCTCCCCTTACCGACCCAAGATGAATGGCGCTGTTGAGGCGGCCAATAAGAATATCAAGAAAATCGTTCAGAAAATGGTGGTGACCTATAAGGATTGGCATGAGATGCTACCTTTTGCTCTGCACGGTTATCGTACGACGGTACGTACATCAACCGGGGCAACCTCGTTCTCGTTAGTGTACGGAATGGAAGCGGTATTACCATTGGAAGTCGAGATCCCTTCTCTGAGAGTATTGCGAGACGTTCAGCTGGACGAGGCAGAATGGGTAAAAGACAGGTTGAACCAATTGAGTTTGATGGATGAGAAGAGGCTCGCTTCTCTAGCATACGGTCGTTTGTACCAGAGCCGAATGAAGAAAGCGTACAACAAGAAGATACCTCCGCGAAGCTTTCAGACGGGCGACCTTGTGCTGAAGAGGATTCTCCCGCCGCAAGCAGATCACAGGGGCAAGTGGACCCCCAACTACGAAGGGCCATACGTTGTCAGGAAAGTATTTTCAGGAGGAGCTTTGTTACTATCAACTATGGACGGTGAAGACTTCACGTCGCCTGTGAATTCGGACGCAGTTAAAAAATACTTTGCTTAAAATTGACCCGCTGGACAGAAAAAGAGAGTCCAGGCAAAAATGGGGCATCCTGGCGAACCAAAAACAGAATGAAAGGTTCGGGCAAAAATTAGGGATAAAATTAAAAAAAATGTACACCCGCGAAGTTGAAAACCTACACTGGGCGACTTCGGCAAAAAGGGGTATCCCGGTGAACTGAAAACCCGTAAAGGGCGGTTCACGCAAAAGTTAGGGATTTGAAAAGCAAATGACTGCGGTCCGAATTTGACATTGCACCGAGCATCAATGCGGGAGAATATACTTGAGGGGTCGACTATCGGATACAGTCTCTTCAGAAGTAGGGATACCGGGAAAGCATTAGAGTCGGGCGAGTCATGGGAGGATCAGTTTGTGGTGTTCATCTGCATCCCGTTGCCGACATGTGTACAAATTTAAGTTGTCAATATTTATGCTTCTTGTGCATACTCGTATACTTGTATATTTGCTTTGTGTAGCTTCCTCATTTCAGGAGTTACATCCCGTGTACAAAACTCCGCCCATTCGGGGGCCCAATCAATAAAATACGTTATTCAGTACTTGACACTGTTCTTTACTATTTTGTGCATGATTAACGCCTAAGTTTGATGAAACTAGCGTGTGTATAACGTCACTGGCCCTTGCCAACAGTTGCTAAAGCTTTGAATTAACTGAAAATAACGTCACTAACCTGAATTGATTTGGTTGCATAGGCTTGTCTTGTCTTGTTTGTGTTGTTGCAGGTTTCATAACCGTACGAGGAAGATGATCAAAAGATTGCAATAACTAAAGACTCAGCCCTCACGCAAGTCCTGCAGGTTCTTCCTGAAGAAGGATCGAACTCTCCAGCTAGTCGTAGACTGTGCAAAAGGATTATCCAACAAAGTCGTTCATCCTTAAAGGAATTGACGATTCAAAGATCGTAGGCTGCATGCAGGCAGTGTGGTGTCCCCCGGAAGGTTTCCTTATCTCAAGCAGAGGGGTTCAGCCTCAGAAGATTAATATTTCCAAATTGGTGAGCTGTATTCAGGCGGTTTCCCTTTCCCCGCAAGGTCATTTATTCTTCCCCAGTGGAGTCAGTTAATTTTCCCCAAGAGAATCATCCCATCCCCAGCGGAATTCTCCTTTCAGCAAATGTCCTTTCCTCCCAGTGGAACTCGAAGATCAAGACTCTCCCCAGCAGAGTTGGTGGTGGTTCCTGTCATTTATTTTGTCAGGGATACCGTGTAATATCAGTTCGCTCTCCAGCAGAAAGTCCGATCATACTGCGCACATCTGCTACTCCCCAGCAAAGTTATGTTCCCCAGCAGGGGGTTACCTTAACAGGGTGTTTGGTTTAAGTTCCCAATTTCCCAGCTGAGTCGACTTCACTCTTACAGCATTTATTTTGCTGGAATAATTCTGTAGCATCTGGCTATCCCCAGCGGAGTTGGCATTATCTTCAGCATTCATTTTGCTGAAGCAGTTCCTGTATTTTAGCAATTCAGGTAGAGAGAGCTCTTGCTCAAATGAACTACCAAACACTCAAGACCTCGGCAAGGGACATCCAATGATAATGTCAGTTTCGGCCGTATTCCCCACAGAGTTATCAGGATAAGTTTCTCTTTATTCCCAGGCAGAGTTATTTGTCATTAAGGGGTTTCATGAATCAGAATTTCAGAAGTTGCCTCCGGTTATCAGAACAGGCATCCGGTAGTTTGGTTCCCAGATATCCCCAGTAGAGTCCGCCTCAAAGTCGCTGTTACGTCAGTGCTAAAAAAGTTTGTGGGTTGGGATCAATGGAGAACTAAGTCCTGACGTGGACAATTTATTCCTATATTGACGGGATTTCTTCAGAAGTGGGCGTCCTAACGTAGACAGATTTATTTCCCGGGGTTGATGAAATGTGTTAGTCCTAACGTGGACAGGTTCGGGTTCTCGGAATCGGTGGAATGTGAAGCCACGACGTTGACAAAGCTGATTACTCTTTGTGTTGGTGTCCTGACGTGGACTATTTACTCTCAGCAGTTATCTTTCTTCGTGTTGGTGAAGCGTGGGTCCTGACGTGGACAGATCGGACGAAGATGTGAGTCCTGACGCGGACAAGTTTTATTTTCTCAGCAGAGGAGACGTGAGTCCTGACGTGGACAAGTTTTATTTCCCCAGCGGGTCGAAGATGCCTGAGTCCTGACGTGGACAAATCAAGACGAAACATGGGTTCTGACATGGACGAGTTTATTCCTTACGTGGAAAGAGATGCATTCCTGACGTGGAAAAGAAGTTGATTCCTTACGTGGAAAGATGGGAGTCCTTACGTGGACAAATCAGAAAAATGGTTCCTTACGGGGAAAGGAGATCGTGTTCCTTACGTGGAAAGATGGAGTCCTTACACGGACACATAGGAGGAGGATTCCTTACGTGGAAAGAGCGGAGTCCTTACGTGGACAGATTAAGATGGCATTCCTTACGTGGAAAAATGTAGTCATGACGCGGACAAATCGGAAAGAGTTGGTTTCCTTACGTGGAGAGATGGGGGCCCTTACTTGGACGGATTCAAGAAAAGTTGATTCCTGACGTGGAAGAATGATGTACTCCTTACGTGGAAAGGTGAGTCCTAACGTGGACAGGGGCAGAACCAGAGTTGTATTCCTTACGCGGAAAGATTGGAGTCCTGACGCGGACATATCGAGTTGTATTGGAGTCCTTACGTGGACAGTTTGATATAGTTCTCCTTATGTGGAAAGAAGATTGCTTCCTGACGTGGAAAGATGAAAAGTTTAGTCCTGACGTGGACAGATGCAGAAGAGATGATTCCTTACGTGGATTGTGTTATTCCTAACGTGGAAGAGTCTATTCCTAACGTGGACGATTCATTGGAATATCCCCCCAGCGGAGTTGCCGAGATTTTTCTGGGTTAACGGCAAGTGGAGTCCTAACGTGGACAGGTTTTAGTTGAGATTTCTTCGTATTGATGACAGACAGAGTCCTAACGTGGACAAGCAAGTAATCTGTTATGACAAAATCGTTTTCAGAATGATAAAGATAATTACCAGCGCGGTCGTTACGAGATCAGTGAGCGGCTGCAAACAGTCAGATACCAGCTGATGAATGTCGTTCCCCAAGCAGTGGCGCAGTTTATTTCTGCGGTTGGCAAATTTCCGGGTTTCTTAGTATTCAACCGGCTCGTACCTCGAATGCTTGAAGGCCGTTCGCTCTTCACCCAATCGGGTCCAAGTCGTTTGAATAGGGGCAGCTGTTGCACCCTAAAAATTTGCCCAACCTTATTCACTTGGTTTCTGTTTCAATGTCATTAGCATTTGCATATAGAGTCATGTACATAGGCTACTCATCTGCATAGCATAAGCATAGCAAGTCAGCTAACAGGGGACCAATCATTATTCTCATCTCTAGAGGCCTATCAAGAGGTTATTATCCTAATTCAATCTCATTCAAGTCATTCAGAAGAGAATTTGAAAGCAAAGAGTTCAGCAGATCAAGCCTTGAGTCTATCTCCTATCTGAGGGTCAACAAAGAAATGGTGAGCTGTGGGCTGAGCATGGAGAGTATCTAGACATCATGAGAGGCTTAGAAAGTCATTTGGAGAAGAAAACAAGTTGTTGATGTGATCACAAGAATTGCAGTTGAAGACAGTCAACTAGGGTTTCATCTGGGTCAACCATAGGTCAACCCTAGGTCAATTGACTGATTGAAGGGCATAAAGGGCTATTGGAGAGATGTGGGGTTCATCATTTGACATGGAGAATAAGGATATGTTGTCATGCTAAGAAGAAATCAAGAGAAATCAAGGAGAAGAGGAGTTTCTAAATTAGGGTTTCTATGTAAAATCCCCTAGTTTAGGTCAAATTTCCAAGCAAGATAAGTCAAAATGCAAGCTTCAAATGGCTTCTTGGCCAACATGAAACTTGTAGAGGATCTCAATACCTTTAATTTGAGTGGTGGAAGACATCAAGGAGATTTATAGAACTCAAGTTGTGGTCCTTGCAAGTTACAGGTCATCTGAGGTATCTGAAATTTTGTCTGTGAAAGTGACTTGACTTCCAAACTACGTTTACCCCTCAAGGAGATTTCAAATGAATTTTTGGTCAACATAAGAGTTGTTCCTAATTGTCTTAGCTTTCTAGAATGGTATAGTATGCCTTCATATGATTTGTGGAACTCTACTTATAGTCTTGGCAAGCAAAGGGTATTTTGGTCATTTGTCAGTTATGGGTCATTTTTAAGCAAAGGCCATATCTCCTATTTCCAAGCCTCAAATGAAAAAACTCAAAACATGAAAGTTGTTCAAAAGGTGATTTTAAGTCAAGAGAGGAGGTCATGAATGATTGGAAAAGCTCATAGCATGGATTTGCATGATTGGTCAAAAAAATGAACTAAAAAGGGCTTATAAGTTGAAAAAGTTGAATTTGGAAATTGGTTTGGGAGGATCTAGAAATCCAAAATATGTCATCCAATATATCATTTTGATTGGAAACCTCATTTTGAAGACATTGGTTCATCCACATTTTTAAGTTTAAGCTTAAAAATGGGACTTCCTTTGTAAATTTGCTCCTTGCCTCATAAGGTCACATGGCAAAACCCCACATAAACAAGGAATCAATGGGCAAGCTTGCAAGGTTTTTCAGTTCAATCAAAATATCATCTAAGGGGAATTTCAAAGGAGAAGTGAGGAGTGTGCAAGCTTGAACAAGGAATGGCCTATGCTTAGCATGGAATCAAAAATCTCATGAAGTGAGATATCCAATTTCTCATTGGATTGTTCCAGTCCCTTCTAGATCATTCTTACACCATCTATAAGTAATTTGGGGTGTGCTCAGATGCAGAGGTTAGAGAGAATTGCTGCAGAAAGAGAGATTGAGATCAAATTTCTTCCATAGCAAGTCATTTTCCAATTCTTCATTTCTTCCACATTCTGTTCAGTTTCTTGATCTGATTCAACTCTATCATCATCATTGAGTGTGTAACAATCAAAATCAGCAGAAATTCAGGTCCAAATCGTGTTCTGTATATTGAGTTTGGCAGCTTGCAGCTTCAGATCCATTTCCAAGATTCAAGCATAATCAACCCAAACTAGTGCAAACAGAAGCAAGCTCTTGTGTCACTGAGTGTTTCTGCACAAGTACAAGCAGTGATTTGAAGGATTCCCCTATCTGGTTCACACATTTTATCAGGTTTGCATCTTGATCTCTACACTCTAAGTTATGCATAGTTCATCAAGGTTAATAGGTTAGAATGATAGGGAATAAGTAGTAGATCATTTCTGGAAAGTATGGATCGATTTGGTGATGTTTTTTAGGTTGGCATAATTTCTGTTAGGAGCGAGAACTCTTCGAATTGGGAGTGTTAGGCTTAGTTCTTTAGGGGGAAATGATCCAGGTGAAGAGAGGAACATGCCTGTGCCATCAATTTTGAAGATCGTGAGAATCGGTTCTTGATCATTTCTTGGAGGTAGCTATCGGTTTTAGGGTTAGAAGAGATTTCAGTTAGTTTTGATATCATGGTTAAATTCCTGGTAAGATTTGGAGTGGATTTGGTTTTTATATGTTGGCATTCCATGGAGAATCGAGGGAGTTAGGGTATGGATCAGTTGGTGTGTTCATCCATGGCGTTTCTTCCAAACCCTGAACCAAGGAGGAAGATGACCTCATCACCCTCAGATTACCCCTTGACCTGTTGACTACCCTTTGATCCAATGGACGAGATTCAAACTTAGTTTATGAGGGAAAGGCTGAGCAAGGATGAAACGCTGCGTTTCATTAAGTTAGCAGCCTTGGGCTTGAATTCAGCATCACTAATGGCACCCTCCCCCAAGCTAAGCCCAACATTTCAACATGAATTAGATGCTATTTACACCGAACCTGTCTTTATTTTTCTGGCATTTTCTCAAGTATTTTCTGAGCGCATATGGGCCTAGCTGCAGTGATATTCGCACCCCACCTTTTCCAGCCCACTTGGGATTTCAACTGCGCGCCTTTACTTTTCTCACCCCCTCTGGCTATTTCTTTATATTTTCTTTATTATTTTATTTTCATTTTTCATCCATTTTTAAAAATTCATAATAAATAGAAAAATCATCATTTTTAATTCATTCTTTTTGCATATTTTTCTTTAGAATGTCAAGAAAAGTATAAAAAATAAAAATTGCATTTTATTTTTTATTTGATATTTTTCTCACATTTTCTAAATAAATAACATTTTATATAATTTCATTTCATACATGATCTTGTTATTTTTTGTTCTATTAATTGCTTCAATATTTTTCATCCATTCTTTTTAGGTTGTTTAGTTTAGACATTGAACTTGTAGATTCAATTTAGTTCCCATTTTTAGAAATTAATTTTAGGTGCTTAATGTAGGCTTGAACAACATGAATAAAACTAGGGTTTTAGGTGATGACTTAGGAGAATCAATTCATTTCCCTTAGGGCTTAGGGTTTGACTAGTTTAGTTATGGGACTATAGGGGCTATGGGTAGTTATTAGATCCCTTAGAAAAAGTCAGGATTCCCCTACTGCTATTAATCTACTGTATATCTGGTTGACTGGTGTGGTGTGCCCTCTAGGGATTATTGCTTGCTTGTGTGGGTATTGGGATTGTCTGGGACTTGGGAGAGCTGAGGACTTGAGGAGATGAAGACCATTGGAGATCCATAGATGGAAGATCAACTGCCAGAGTTGGAGAGGAGGTTCTTGCTAGCAGCTGCTGAGGAGACTAGGGTTTAGGAGCTAGGCAGAGCTCTAGATTAGAAAGCTTGCTTCTCAAACATAGATGGCTTTGTTTGCCTCTATCCTTTCTCTATGATTCAAAGTCTCTTTCAAATATCCACCTCCTTCCTTTGGAAGGATCAGCGAATGTATTTGAAAGATAGAACTTTTGAGAGAAAACTTTCTGTTTAATGTTAACAGTTGATGAACCACCCTTGGTAGGTAATTAACTGTCTAACATTCATTCACTTCATCTGGTTGGCTGATGTTCATCCTGGAGCCTGAGACTTGAAGAAAAGCCATTGCAGATAGAAGTCTGATGATCAAAGCCCTTGCCTGAAGGCCATGAAGATGGAGATTGATGCTTGTTGAAGCCTGTAGCTGATTGGAGATGACTTGAAGATAGGTGTTGTTGCAGAGCTGCTGTAGCTGTTTATTTTTGCTGTATTTCATTTCTGATGTATTGATTGGTTTTCCGGACTGTATTGTTTGCTGTTTACCCTGTTGGGTTGAAAGTGAAGTCTGTTCACTTTTGCCAATTGTTTTCTAGGTTCGAGGTTGAGTGGGACTCCCTTGCCTCGCTTGTATTCTTGCATCCATGCATTTTACTGTTCTACTGTATACATCTGATATTGTTTCTGTTTCTGCCTATCCCTTAGGATCTCTGTTTCTCTCTGCGCAAGAGAGGAGCATGATAGACATTAGGTCTTAACCCATGCATGATAACATTAGGTTAGTTTGATTCCCTTCGCAACCATAGGATAGAGTTCTGTCTCTTCTCATCTTAAAACAAACAGAAAAACATAATAAAGATTTCAAACACAATAAAAGACACTTCTTTCATAAAAGAATGTGAACTCATCAAAACGTCATTTTTGTCCGCTTGGACTGGTAATCAGAAAAACCCTTTTTCAGAAGGAATAAAATCAACCAAGACAAGCTTGTGTCGTACGTGGCCCGAACTACGTTTGCTCTGATCTTTCATGCTGTATGAAAGTACGTAGGCATAGGATACGATATCCTAGCGAGCAACCTTCCCCTCCTTTCCCGTAGGTAGGCGAACTACGTTGACTCTGATTTCTCGTTCCAGGCGGGAATACGTAGGCATAAAGTGCGATACTTTGCCGAGTCATTTTTATTTTCATTTTATTTTATTTTTAACCCTTGACCTATAGTTTAGATAGAATAACAATCCATACCCGAAAACAAGCGTGGATCCCGTCGAGTACGACGGACGTGAGGGGTGCTAATACCTTCCCCTTGCGTAACCGACTCCCGAATCCAGGTTTTGGTTGCGACGACCATACCTTTCCCGTGTTGCGCGAGGTTTACTCTGAGCGTTTCCTTTCCCTCCCGTGGGATAAATAACGCACGGTGGCGACTCTTCTGTTCAGCCGGCGCCGATTTTCGCAGTAGCGACAGCTGGCGACTCTGCTGGGGAAATAAAACGTCCCCTGGCTGCTAAGGACTGCGATAGTTCTTATGCATTTGGGATCCAACGTCCCTTAAGAGAGTCAATCCTAACGCTTGTTTTCCCGTCGAGGATTTTGTATGGATTTATATTTCTGACCTTTATTTTCAGCATTATATGGATTATTATTGCTGTATTGGGGTGTGACGGGTGTTCTGATATTGAGTGAGAAGCCGGACCTGGGCTTGAGTGCACCTAGAATTAGAGTAGAAAGTAGTGGGCGCGTGCCGGCTTTGCTTGCATTAGTGTCTCATGAAATCTACACTCGGACGAGGTTCTTCTGGTTGGCTTCTTTTTCTACCCTTTGGGTCGAAGGGGTTGTTGGTCAGCTGAATTGTCGACTCCGGGAACCGATCATTTGGAAGTTGGCTAAGTGAGGCCTCTTCAGGATTTGATGATGCCACTCCTTCTGGGAATCGTATCATCAACCCTGAAAGTCTGTGACGCCGACGACCGCATAGGATGCCATACCTTTGTCAGTTACTAGGACATCCACCTGTGAGAGGGTTTGGGGTTATGCAGGTAACTAGACCTTCAGACTACCGGTTATTTCTTGATCAGAGATCCTGGGTATTTATGGAGAGTTAGGAGGTCTGTCAGAGACCATTTGGAGATGTGTTAGGAGGTCTGTCAGAGACCATTTGGAGATGTGTTCTGAGGTCTGTCAGAGACCAGTTGGAGTGTTCTGAGGTCTGTCAGAGACCAATTGGAGATGTGATTTGAGGTCTGCCAGAGACCAGTGGGAGTTATGGTTTGAGGTCTGTCAGAGACCAGTATTGGAGCTTTGTTTTAGGTCTATCTGAGACCAGGGTTTGATGGCTTCTGGATGGTCTATCTGAGACCTTTCTTGATTGGGTTCAGGCTATTCAGCTACAGCTTTGGTCCCTGTTGCATGTTACTTGCATTGCATTATCTGCATATCCATTACCACTTGCATTTCACTAACGTGTGTCTGTGCTGCAGGTGCATTTGCATATTCCCCGGTTCTAGTACCCAGACTTCTGAGTATTGACTATGGCTAGTTTGAGGAAGACAGTTGCGTATAAGCTGCCTTCACCTGATATTGCTTCCTTGCTTGGTCTGATATCTCTTGCTGATGAGGAGGTTAGGAGAAGCTTCAGAATGAATCATGGGAGATTACTGAGATTAGTCTGCAAGCCCACGGCTGATGAGATGAACGGGCTATACACCTTGATGCAGTTCTATGACCCCGCATTGAGATGCTTTACTTTTGTCGACTTCATTCTAGGGCCTACCGTTGAGGAGTATGTGGAGTTTACTGAGCTTCCCGTGCAGAACAAGGTTCCCTTTATTCACTCTGCTGCTGAGCCCAAGTTGGAGGACTTAGCCAAAGCCTTGCATATGAATGCTGCTGAGTTGTTGGTGACTTCTTGGCTTGGGGTTCCCGGTTTCTCTCTAGATTTTCTGGTTGGCAAGGCTCGAGAGTACGCCAAGAACGGTTGTTGGGTGGTTTTCAATGCTATTATGGCTTTATGCCTTTATGGAATTGTGTTGTTTCCTAACTTGCCCAACTTTGTAGATCTGGATGCTTTCTATCTGTTTGCTGCAGGCAACCCAGTGCCAACGTTGATCGGAGACTTCTACCATTCATTGCACTACAAGAATGAAAACCGAAGGGGAAAAGTTGTTTACTGCTGTGCTCCTCTATTAAATATGTGGTTCAAAAGTCATCTCCCCATGAAGGGACCATTTGTGGACAGTGCAACCTCAGCCAGTTGGTCAGAGCGCCTGATGAGGCTATGTTCCGAAGACGTTGTGTGGTTTGATCGAGACCTGTTGGGATCTGAGCTCATATTCAGCTGTTCTGGGTACCCTAATGTGCCGCTGATAGGAAGAAAAGGGTGTATCAATTACAACCCTTCTCTATTCATTCGTCAGTTCGGATATGCACTGAAGAATCCACCTCAGGAGGAAGAAGTACGGGAATCTCTGTACTTCACAGGTGACGTGAAGGGGGAGTTATTAGCCAAGTTGCAACATGCCTGGACGCGTATTAACCGAAGAGGGAAGCCGTTGTTAGGAAAGAATGACTTTCAGGCCTATGCACCTTATAGAGTTTGGATTCAGGGGAGAGCCAGTCAGTTGAAGATGCTATTTCCAGACGCACCAATTCTTGTTCCTATTCCGGTAGCGGAGCCAACTACTGTTTCTAGGGAGGCCTACGAGCAAGTTGTGAAGGAAAAGGAAGCCTTGTTGAAGATCAACGAAGGGTTAGAGCAGGAGCTAGCTCAGGTACGCAGTGAGAAAAACAAGGCCGTATATGCTTTCCAACAACAAATCGAGCTGTTAAACAGGTTAGGGGCTGAGTTGATTGAGGAAAAGAAAAAGCGTGAACGTCTGGGGCAAGAGTTCAGAAGCTCCCATGACATGCTTGAAGCCAAAAAGAAGGCGCTTGACGCAGCACACCGAGAAATCTCCTCTTGCAATAAGACTTGGAATGCTACTCTCACCAACAATAAGAAGAGGGAAGATAAGCTGAAGCAGCAAATCTCCGACCTCGAAGAGAAGTTGAAGTCTAGCATCAAGAAGTGTGAGGAAGAGGTGATGACCCGGTATAGTGTCCAGCATGCACTGAACAAGGCTATCAAATGCAGAGATGAAGCGGTATCTCAGAAGCGAAAGCTAGAAGATTGCTTCGGAGAAGCAACATGGGAAGAAACTGCTGAAGACGTGCGCCGTGTTCTTAAGAAGAGAAACCAACTTGTTGAAGGGCTGCTTGATCGACCAAGCCATTCGGAGACCAAGAAGTTGATAGAAGAGTACCAGACTTTTGGGAGGATTTGATCATTTCATATAGTAGTTTGTATGCTTTATTTGCATAGTGCTGACCATCACCAGGATTGTTGGTTGAGGTCATGCCTTCTTTGTACTCTCAGTGATATTGTACTCTGGGCTTATTGATTTTCCCTGCAATATATGAGGCTTTCTATGGTTCAGCTCCGATATTCCTATTGTCAGCACTGTCACCGCACTGGCACCTTCACACTAGAACTGGGGGAATGAATTTCCCTAATGCACAGACACATTGCATTGCATTCATATTCATATTGCATTACAGGTAATCTTTGAATAGTGTCTTATGTCCTGCTCTGCACCAGGTATTTTATCAGGATTGCAGATCAGCACCCGCACCGCTATTCTACCCGCACCAACTGTCGAAGAATAATGGATCAAATGCAGAACGAGATGCAAGATGTGCGCGAGAAGCTCGCTCTCTTTATGCAGACCATGGAGGCTATTGCAAAAGGGCAGGAGAATTTGCAGGCCATGGTCCAGCCTCTGTTGGCTCGAAATGCTGGTCATGGTAATGAAGATCATCAGTCTGTACGGGTCGATACTGTTCATGGAGACGGCACTCCCACGCCAGTGGCTCCACCTGTAGTCAATATACCTGCTGCTAATATCAACAACGCTACCGCTGCTGTGAATGGTAACGTCGGAGTTGGGAATGAGACTGCTGTCCATAACGTTGGGCTGGGTGATGTCAATTTGGGAGATAATATGGGAGGCAACGGCTTTATCAATACTGGATTCGGGTTCAACGATCAGGGATTCGATAACACTGGGAAGTATGGCTTTAATGCTCAAGGCTTTGGGCAGGATGGCTATGGTGCGACCAATCAGGGTTACGGAGGTTTCGGGAATGGAAACGGCGCAGGGTTTATGGCTTTTGGTCCTGCTGGAGGTGTTCAAGGGTACGGCAACAGAGGCCGAGGTCCGGGGATGAATCAGATCAGAGCTGGACGTAATAATGGATATGATGGGTATGGGGCTGGAAATGGTATGTGGCAAGAAGATCAGCAGGAGGACGCTTTCTCCGGAGGAGGTTTCGAAGGGCCGATGGATGACTCCCAGAAGATCAGAATACTGGAAGAGCAGATGAGGGGAGTCCTAAACCAAAGTGCTGTGGGTTTGGACATGGCAACAATGGGTTTGGTACCTGGCTTGAGGGTGCTAATTAAATTCAAAGCTCCTGCGTTTGACAAGTACAAAGGAGACACATGTCCAAAGGTGCATGTACGAGCTTATTACAGAAAGATGTCTGCATACTCAACTGATGAAAGAATGCTAATGCATTTCTTTCAAGATAGTCTGTCGGGTCCTTCCCTAGAATGGTACATGGGGTTGGAGCCAACTGATATCAAGACATGGAAGCAATTAGCCGAGGCATTTGTAGCTCACTACAAGTATAACAGCGATTTGGCGCCCAATCGGGTCCAATTGGCAGGGCTGTCGCAGAAGAAGGGGGAGAGCTTTAAAGAGTATGCGCAAAGGTGGCGCGATATGGCTGCCCGGGTCCGTCCTCCTGTAGAAGATAAGGAAATGAATGACATGTTTGTCGGCACATTCACAGGTCTGTTTCATGATATGCTGTTTCACACGTCTCTGGCCAGTTTTTCGGACCTAATTCTGATGGGAGAAAAGATTGAACGTAACATTAAGCAAGGAAAGTTCCAGGTTGAGGAATCGACTGCATCTGGCAGTAATAGGAAAGCTTATGGTGGGCGCCGTCAGGGCGAGGCAAGCGTAGTATTTGGAGGCCGAGGCCGAGGCCGAGGCAGGGGACGAGGTCAATATCGTCAGCCGCAGCAGGTGGCGAGTGTTACTATCCCATACCAGCAACAACCACTCCAGCAACAACAGCCGGTCCAGCAACAGCCAATGCAGCAGCAGCAGCCTCAGCAGGGGGCACAGCAGGCTCAGCGAAGATTCCAGGGTAGTAAACCAAGAAGAGCGTTTGAGAAGCCTCCCACGACATATGCTGATTTATTGCAGACATTGTTGGGATTGAACCTGGTAGAGAAGAGAACTCTGGCACCGATAACAGGAGCTCCCCCGTTTGGTTACGATGCAAGCAGGCACTGTGAGTTTCATTCTGGAGCCCCGGGCCATGATATAGAAGGTTGCCATGCTTTTAAGCACGTGGTGCAGGATCTTTTGGACAATAAGACTATCAATTTCGGAACGGCAGGTCCGAATATAGTGCAGAAACCCATGCCTAACCATGGGGCCAACGCCATTCTGACTGAGGAAGGGTTGAATCTGATTATGAATGTGGAGGATTTAAAGACGCCGCTGAGCGAGATAAAGAGCCGACTGTTACAAGGGGGTGTTTTCCCGGGATGTGACGAGTATTGCTTAGAATGTTGGACCCTAGCTGGGGGGTGTGATGATTTGAAGAAAGGCATTCAGGCTTTAATGGATGAAGGCATATTGCAGTTTGACCGAGCAGCAACTGAAGAGCCCGCAGGGGCAGTAGCAGATAATCAGAGTGATGTGGCCACGGTAACGATTCCTCGAAAGACAATCACTATCGCAGCACCAGCTCAGCGACCACCGATCACCATAACTAAGGCCGGGCCGATTCCGTATGAGAACACGAAAGCAGTCCCATGGTCATATGGGTTGGAAGTATATTGTGACGGGATAAAAATTGATGTTAATAAGCAGCCAGCCGAGACTGTGGATAATGTTGTTGGGTCGGGAGGTATGACAAGGAGTGGTAGGATCTTTATATCCCCTGAAGTGGAGGCTGAAAGATTAGCAAAGGGAAAAGGGAAAGCAGTTGAGAATGTCCCAGCGCAAGCAAGTGACAAAGAATCGACGTCGAAAGACGTAGAAGAGTTCATGCGCTTGATTCGAAAAAGTGATTATAAAATTGTGGAGCATCTGCAGCAGACACCGTCCAAAATATCTATCCTGTCATTGCTGTTGTGTTCGGAAGCCCACAGAAATGCGTTGCTGAAAGTCCTGGATACTTCTTTTGTACCCCAAGACGTCTCCGTGAATCAGCTGGAAGGAGTGTTGGCGCATGTGAATGCAGGCCACAGCTTAGGCTTTACTGATTTTGACTTGACCCCGAAAGGAAGAGATCATAATATGGCGCTGCACGTATCTGTCGAGTGTAGAGGATCAGTAATGTCGCACGTATTGGTTGACACCGGGTCGTCTTTGAATGTGCTACCCAAAAAGGCGATGATGAAGCTGGATGTTAGAGGAATCTTGTGCACGCCCAGCGACTTGGTAGTCAGAGCGTTTGATGGCACGCGGAGAACAGTCTTTGGGTCGATTACATTGCCTCTACAGGTGGGGCCAGAAGTGTTTGCAACTGAGTTTTATATCATGGATATACAGCCTGCGTACAGCTGCTTGCTTGGAAGACCCTGGATTCATGGGGTGGGGGCAGTCACGTCCACCCTACATCAGAAGTTAAAATATATGGTCGGAGACAGCGTAGTCACCGTGTGCGGAGAAGAGGACATCCTGGTCAGCCATCTATCGTCATTTAAATATGTGGAAGTCGACGGAGAGATCCACGAGACACCTTGCCAGGCATTCGAAGGGTTGCGCATTAAGGACAAAGGTCCCGAGCCGAGCAAAGTGCCGGAGATAGCCGTCTCATCGTACAAAGAAGCTCAAGCTCTAGTAGAAGCAGGAGAAGCAAAGGGCTGGGGCAAAGTGCTGGACATTCCTGTAAAGATGGACCGGTTCGGGCTAGGATACAAACCGTCGTCATCAACTCCTTCCGTAGGGGCACCTCGTTTCAGAGGGCCAATCACTATCTCTGCCAGTGGAGTATGCCATGAGACCGTCAATGCTGCTTCGGAGTCTGATGAAGGAGACAGCGACTGTGATATGGATGCCTGGATTCAGCCAAGCACGCCAGGACAAGGACTGTGCAACTGGTCTATTCAGGAGCTTGTTCCTGTGACTTTTAAACAGTAATGCTTTGCTTTATTAATTGTTGAATAATCTGATGTCTTGCCCGGGGCATCAGGATTTGCTTAGGGCTGTGTTGTTATGAACATCGCGTGTCAATCATTAAATAAATGGCATTTTTTCATGTGCAAATACTGTAATCCCTGTCTTTCTTGTTTTGTATTTTTCAATAAAATGGCAATGTGGTTATCCGCCTTATACGCATTTTGAAGCACTTAACCATTCCTTTTGCAGGATAACATTTTCAGATGACACCCTTGAACCACCTATGACTCGTCCCGACTTTGAGCACCCGGTATTTCAGGCCGAAGAAGAGGTTGTCGAAGATAGCGACGTTCCTGAAGAACTGTCTTGGTTGGTGAAGCAAGAGGAAAGAGCCATTCTGCCTCATGATGAGGTCATCGAAATTATCAACTTGGGGTCGGAAGGGGTTGAGAAGAATATTCGTATCGGAGCCGCACTGCAGAGTGATATCAAGCGAAGACTGGTTGAAATGCTCCGAGAGTATAATGATGTATTCGCTTGGTCATATGAAGACATGCCTGGGCTGGATACAGACATAGTTGTGCATCGCCTGCCACTGAAAGAAGATTGCCCGCCGGTCAAGCAAAAGCTTCGCCGAACTCGACCAGATATGGCAGTGAAGATCAAAGAGGAAGTCCAAAAACAGTGGGACGCTGGTTTCCTGGCTGTGACAAAGTATCCCTCATGGGTTGCCAACATCGTACCAGTGCCAAAGAAAGATGGCAAGGTTCGAATGTGCGTGGACTATAGAGATTTGAATAAAGCAAGCCCAAAAGACGATTTTCCACTTCCTCACATTGACGTGTTAGTTGATAACACTGCTCAATACTCCGTATTCTCCTTCATGGATGGCTTTTCGGGCTACAACCAGATTAAAATGGCGCCGGAGGATATGGAGAAGACCACTTTCATAACGCCTTGGGGAACATTTTGCTACAAAGTGATGCCCTTTGGTTTGAAAAATGCTGGGGCAACATATCAGCGTGCGATGACGACTCTTTTCCATGATATGATGCATAAAGAGATCGAAGTTTATGTTAACGATATGATTGCCAAATCCCAGACGGAGGAAGAGCATCTGGTGAATCTGTTGAAGTTGTTTAAAAGGCTTAGGAAGTTCAGGCTGAGGCTGAACCCTAACAAATGCACCTTCGGGGTGAGATCGGGTAAGCTGCTGGGGTTTATCGTAAGCGAAAAAGGAATAGAGGTCGATCCTGCTAAAATAAAAGCAATCCAAGAAATGCCGACGCCTAAAACCGAGAAAGAGGTGCGCGGGTTTTTAGGGAGGTTGAACTACATCGCCCGGTTCATATCTCACCTAACGGCCACGTGTGAACCATTATTCAAGCTGTTGAAGAAAGATCAAGCTGTAACATGGAACGAAAATTGTCAAAAGGCGTTTGATAAGATAAAGCAGTATTTGCAGGAGCCTCCTATTTTGATACCCCCAGTGGCAGGGAGACCCTTGATAATGTATTTGACGGTTCTTGAGGGAAGCATGGGTTGTGTTCTCGGTCAACACGACGAGACGGGGAGAAAAGAGCATGCGATCTATTACCTGAGTAAGAAATTTACAGACTGTGAATCTCGATACTCAATGCTTGAGAAAACTTGCTGCGCGCTAGCCTGGGCCGCCAAGCGTTTGAGGCAGTACATGCTGAATCATACAACCATGCTCATCTCGAAGATGGATCCTATCAAATATGTATTTGAAAAGCAGGCGTTGTCAGGCAGAATTGCCCGTTGGCAGATGGTCTTGACTGAATATGATATCCAATACGTCTCGCAAAAGGCTATAAAGGGAAGTGTGTTGTCTGAGTATCTGGCGGAGCAGCCCATTGAAGAGTATCAATCGATGAGGTTTGATTTTCCTGACGAGGATATCATGTATCTAAAGATGAAAGATTGTGAAGAGCCGTTTCCAGACGAAGGACCGGAGTTGGGTTCCAAATGGAAGATGATATTTGACGGAGCTGTGAATGCTTACGGTAGCGGAATAGGGGCAATCATCACCACCCCACACGGGTCGCACATCCCGTTTACTGCCCGACTGACCTTTGCTGTTACCAATAATGAGGCCGAATACGAAGCTTGTATAATGGGGCTTGAAGAAGCCATTGATTTGCGAATCAAACATCTGGACGTATACGGAGACTCAGCTCTGGTGGTGAATCAGATCAAAGGGGAATGGGAGACACGGCAGCCTAATTTGATACATTACATGAATTATGCAAGGAGATTGTTGCCTTTCTTCGACAAGGTTGAATTGCATCATGTACCGCGGGCAGAGAATCAAATGGCTGACGCCCTGGCCACTTTGTCTTCCATGTACAAAGTCAACTTCTGGAACGAAGCTCCCCAAATCACTATCTCTCGGTTGGACAGGCCAGCTTATGTATTTGCTATTGATGAAGCATCTGATGGCAAACCATGGTATTTCGATATCCTTAATTTCCTGAAGAATAAAGAGTACCCGGCTGGGGCATCCAGTCAAGATCAGAAGACTCTCAGGAGATTAGCGGGTAATTTCTATTTGAACCCGGATGGCGTCTTATACAGAAGAAACCACGATTTGGTGCTGTTGCGTTGTGTAGACGAAAGAGAGGCAAAGTTGCTCATGGAGGAAATACACGAAGGTACCTTTGGTACGCATGCTGGCGGGCATGCTATGACGAGAAAACTGCTGAGGGCAGACTATTTTTGGCTGACTATGGAAACTGATTGCTTCAAGTTTGCGAGGAAATGCCACAAGTGCCAGATCTATGCCGATAAGATCCATGTGCCTCCGAGTCCTCTAAATGTGATGTCATCGCCATGGCCATTCTCGATGTGGGGAATCGATATGATTGGAAAGATCGAGCCTACAGCTTCTAATGGGCATCGGTTCATCCTAGTAGCAATCGATTATTTCACCAAGTGGGTAGAAGCGGCGTCATATGCAAATGTAACAAAGCAAGTGGTGGCCAGATTCATCAAAAGAGATATCATTTGCCGATATGGAATCCCCGAGCGGATAATCACGGATAATGGTTCAAATCTGAACAACAAAATGATGAAGGAGCTCTGTCAGAATTTCAAGATCGAACATCACAACTCCTCCCCTTACCGACCCAAGATGAATGGCGCTGTTGAGGCGGCCAATAAGAATATCAAGAAAATCGTTCAGAAAATGGTGGTGACCTATAAGGATTGGCATGAGATGCTACCTTTTGCTCTGCACGGTTATCGTACGACGGTACGCACATCAACCGGGGCAACCCCGTTCTCGTTAGTGTACGGAATGGAAGCGGTATTACCATTGGAAGTCGAGATCCCTTCTCTGAGAGTATTGCGAGACGTTCAGCTGGACGAGGCAGAATGGGTAAAAGACAGGTTGAACCAATTGAGTTTGATGGATGAGAAGAGGCTCGCTTCTCTAGCATACGGTCGTTTGTACCAGAGCCGAATGAAGAAAGCGTACGACAAGAAGATACCTCCGCGAAGCTTTCAGACGGGCGACCTTGTGCTGAAGAGGATTCTCCCGCCGCAAGCAGATCACAGGGGCAAGTGGACCCCCAACTACGAAGGGCCATACGTTGTCAGGAAAGTATTTTCAGGAGGAGCTTTGTTACTATCAACTATGGACGGTGAAGACTTCACGTCGCCTGTGAATTCGGACGCAGTTAAAAAATACTTTGCTTAAAATTGACCCGCTGGACAGAAAAAGAGAGTCCAGGCAAAAATGGGGCATCCTGGCGAACCAAAAATAGAATGAAAGGTTCGGGCAAAAATTAGGGATAAAATTAAAAAAAATGTACACCCGCGAAGTTGAAAACCTACACTGGGCGACTTCGGCAAAAAGGGGTATCCCGGTGAACTGAAAACCCGTAAAGGGCGGTTCACGCAAAAGTTAGGGATTTGAAAAGCAAATGACTGCGGTCCGAATTTGACATTGCACCGAGCATCAATGCGGGAGAATATACTTGAGGGGTCGACTATCGGATACAGTCTCTTCAGAAGTAGGGATACCGGGAAAGCATTAGAGTCGGGCGAGTCATGGGAGGATCAGTTTGTGGTGTTCATCTGCATCCCGTTGCCGACATGTGTACAAATTTAAGCTGTCAATATTTATGCTTCTTGTGCATACTCGTATACTTGTATATTTGCTTTGTGTAGCTTCCTCATTTCAGGAGTTACATCCCGTGTACAAAACTCCGCCCATTCGGGGGCCCAATCAATAAAATACGTTATTCAGTACTTGACACTGTTCTTTACTGTTTTGTGCATGATTAACGCCTAAGTTTGATGAAACTAGCGTGTGTATAACGTCACTGGCCCTTGCCAACAGTTGCTAAAGCTTTGAATTAACTGAAAATAACGTCACTAACCTGAATTGATTTGGTTGCATAGGCTTGTCTTGTCTCGTTTGTGTTGTTGCAGGTTTCATAACCGTACGAGGAAGATGATCAAAATATTGCAATAACTAAAGACTCAGCCCTCACGCAAGTCCTGCAGGTTCTTCCTGAAGAAGGATCGAACTCTCCAGCTAGTCGTAGACTGTGCAAAAGGATTATCCAGCAAAGTCGTTCATCCTTAAAGGAATTGACGATTCAAAGATTGTAGGCTGCATGCAGGCAGTGTGGTGTCCCCCGGAAGGTTTCCTTATCTCAAGCAGAGGGGTTCAGCCTCAGAAGATTAATATTTCCAAATTGGTGAGCTGTATTCAGGCGGTTTCCCTTTCCCCGCAAGGTCATTTATTCTTCCCCAGTGGAGTCAGTTAATTTTCCCCAAGAGAATCATCCCATCCCCAGCGGAATTCTCCTTTCAGCAAATGTCCTTTCCTCCCAGTGGAACTCGAAGATCAAGACTCTCCCCAGCAGAGTTGGTGGTGGTTCCTGTCATTTATTTTGTCAGGGATACCGTGTAATATCAGTTCGCTCTCCAGTAGAAAGTCCGATCATACTGCGCACATCTGCTACTCCCCAGCAAAGTTATGTTCCCCAACAGGGGGTTACCTTAACAGGGTGTTTGGTTTAAGTTCCCAATTTCCCAGCTGAGTCGACTTCACTCTTACAGCATTTATTTTGCTGGAATAATTCTGTAGCATCTGGCTATCCCCAGCGGAGTTGGCATTATCTTCAGCATTCATTTTGCTGAAGCAGTTCCTGTATTTTAGCAATTCAGGTAGAGAGAGCTCTTGCTCAAATGAACTACCAAACACTCAAGACCTCGGCAAGGGACATTCAATGATAATGTCAGTTTCGGCCGTATTCCCCACAGAGTTATCAGGATAAGTTTCTCTTTATTCCCAGGCAGAGTTATTTGTCATTAAGGGGTTTCATGAATCAGAATTTCAGAAGTTGCCTCCGGTTATCAGAACAGGCATCCGGTAGTTTGGTTCCCAGATATCCCCAGTAGAGTCCGCCTCAAAGTCGTTGTTACGTCAGTGCTAAAAAAGTTTGTGGGTTGGGATCAATGGAGAACTAAGTCCTGACGTGGACAATTTATTCCTATATTGACGGGATTTCTTCAGAAGTGGGCGTCCTAACGTAGACAGATTTATTTCCCGGGGTTGATGAAATGTGTTAGTCCTAACGTGGATAGGTTCGGGTTCTCGGAATCGGTGGAATGTGAAGCCACGACGTTGACAAAGCTGATTACTCTTTGTGTTGGTGTCCTGACGTGGACTATTTACTCTCAGCAGTTATCTTTCTTCGTGTTGGTGAAGCGTGGGTCCTGACGTGGACAGATCGGACGAAGATGTGAGTCCTGACGCGGACAAGTTTTATTTTCTCAGCAGAGGAGACGTGAGTCCTGACGTGGACAAGTTTTATTTCCTCAGCGGGTCGAAGATGCCTGAGTCCTGACGTGGACAAATCAAGACGAAACATGGGTTCTGACGTGGACGAGTTTATTCCTTACGTGGAAAGAGATGCATTCCTGACGTGGAAAAGAAGTTGATTCCTTACGTGGAAAGATGGGAGTCCTTACGTGGACAAATCAGAAAAATGGTTCCTTACGGGGAAAGGAGATCGTGTTCCTTACGTGGAAAGATGGAGTCCTTACGCGGACACATAGGAGGAGGATTCCTTACGTGGAAAGAGCGGAGTCCTTACGTGGACAGATTAAGATGGCATTCCTTACGTGGAAAAATGTAGTCATGACGCGGACAAATCGGAAAGAGTTGGTTTCCTTACGTGGAGAGATGGGGGCCCTTACGTGGACGGATTCAAGAAAAGTTGATTCCTGACGTGGAAGAATGATGTACTCCTTACGTGGAAAGGTGAGTCCTAACGTGGACAAGGGCAGAACCAGAGTTGTATTCCTTACGCGGAAAGATTGGAGTCCTGACGCGGACATATCGAGTTGTATTGGAGTCCTTACGTGGACAGTTTGATATAGTTCTCCTTATGTGGAAAGAAGATTGCTTCCTGACGTGGAAAGATGAAAAGTTTAGTCCTGACGTGGACAGATGCAGAAGAGATGATTCCTTACGTGGATTGTGTTATTCCTAACGTGGAAGAGTCTATTCCTAACGTGGACGATTCATTGGAATATCCCCCCAGCGGAGTTGCCGAGATTTTTCTGGGTTAACGGCAAGTGGAGTCCTAACGTGGACAGGTTTTAGTTAAGATTTCTTCGTATTGATGACAGACAGAGTCCTAACGTGGACAAGCAAGTAATCTGTTATGACAAAATCGTTTTCAGAATGATAAAGATAATTACCAGCGCGGTCGTTACGAGATCAGTGAGCGGCTGCAAACAGTCAGATACCAGCTGATGAATGTCGTTCCCCAAGCAGTGGCGCAGTTTATTTCTGCGGTTGGCAAATTTCCGGGTTTCTTAGTATTCAACCGGCTCGTACCTCGAATGCTTGAAGGCCGTTCGCTCTTCACCCAATCGGGTCCAAGTCGTTTGAATAGGGGCAGCTGTTGCACCCTAAAAATTTGCCCAACCTTATTCACTTGGTTTCTGTTTCAATGTCATTAGCATTTGCATATAGAGTCATGTACATAGGCTACTCATCTGCATAGCATAAGCATAGCAAGTCAGCTAACAGGGGACCAATCATTATTCTCATCTCTAGAGGCCTATCAAGAGGTTATTATCCTAATTCAATCTCATTCAAGTCATTCAGAAGAGAATTTGAAAGCAAAGAGTTCAGCAGATCAAGCCTTGAGTCTATCTCCTATCTGAGGGTCAACAAAGAAATGGTGAGCTGTGGGCTGAGCATGGAGAGTATCTAGACATCATGAGAGGCTTAGAAAGTCATTTGGAGAAGAAAACAAGTTGTTGATGTGATCACAAGAATTGCAGTTGAAGACAGTCAACTAGGGTTTCATCTGGGTCAACCATAGGTCAACCCTAGGTCAATTGACTGATTGAAGGGCATAAAGGGCTATTGGAGAGATGTGGGGTTCATCATTTGACATGGAGAATAAGGATATGTTGTCATGCTAAGAAGAAATCAAGAGAAATCAAGGAGAAGAGGAGTTTCTAAATTAGGGTTTCTATGTAAAATCCCCTAGTTTAGGTCAAATTTCCAAGCAAGATAAGTCAAAATGCAAGCTTCAAATGGCTTCTTGGCCAACATGAAACTTGTAGAGGATCTCAATACCTTTAATTTGAGTGGTGGAAGACATCAAGGAGATTTATAGAACTCAAGTTGTGGTCCTTGCAAGTTACAGGTCATCTGAGGTATCTGAAATTTTGTCTGTGAAAGTGACTTGACTTCCAAACTACGTTTACCCCTCAAGGAGATTTCAAATGAATTTTTGGTCAACATAAGAGTTGTTCCTAATTGTCTTAGCTTTCTAGAATGGTATAGTATGCCTTCATATGATTTGTGGAACTCTACTTATAGTCTTGGCAAGCAAAGGGTATTTTGGTCATTTGTCAGTTATGGGTCATTTTTAAGCAAAGGCCATATCTCCTATTTCCAAGCCTCAAATGAAAAAACTCAAAACATGAAAGTTGTTCAAAAGGTGATTTTAAGTCAAGAGAGGAGGTCATGAATGATTGGAAAAGCTCATAGCATGGATTTGCATGATTGGTCAAAAAAATGAACTAAAAAGGGCTTATAAGTTGAAAAAGTTGAATTTGGAAATTGGTTTGGGAGGATCTAGAAATCCAAAATATGTCATCCAATATATCATTTTGATTGGAAACCTCATTTTGAAGACATTGGTTCATCCACATTTTTAAGTTTAAGCTTAAAAATGGGACTTCCTTTGTAAATTTGCTCCTTGCCTCATAAGGTCACATGGCAAAACCCCACATAAACAAGGAATCAATGGGCAAGCTTGCAAGGTTTTTCAGTTCAATCAAAATATCATCTAAGGGGAATTTCAAAGGAGAAGTGAGGAGTGTGCAAGCTTGAACAAGGAATGGCCTATGCTTAGCATGGAATCAAAAATCTCATGAAGTGAGATATCCAATTTCTCATTGGATTGTTCCAGTCCCTTCTAGATCATTCTTACACCATCTATAAGTAATTTGGGGTGTGCTCAGATGCAGAGGTTAGAGAGAATTGCTGCAGAAAGAGAGATTGAGATCAAATTTCTTCCATAGCAAGTCATTTTCCAATTCTTCATTTCTTCCACATTCTGTTCAGTTTCTTGATCTGATTCAACTCTATCATCATCATTGAGTGTGTAACAATCAAAATCAGCAGAAATTCAGGTCCAAATCGTGTTCTGTATATTGAGTTTGGCAGCTTGCAGCTTCAGATCCATTTCCAAGATTCAAGCATAATCAACCCAAACTAGTGCAAACAGAAGCAAGCTCTTGTGTCACTGAGTGTTTCTGCACAAGTACAAGCAGTGATTTGAAGGATTCCCCTATCTGGTTCACACATTTTATCAGGTTTGCATCTTGATCTCTACACTCTAAGTTATGCATAGTTCATCAAGGTTAATAGGTTAGAATGATAGGGAATAAGTAGTAGATCATTTCTGGAAAGTATGGATCGATTTGGTGATGTTTTTTAGGTTGGCATAATTTCTGTTAGGAGCGAGAACTCTTCGAATTGGGAGTGTTAGGCTTAGTTCTTTAGGGGGAAATGATCCAGGTGAAGAGAGGAACATGCCTGTGCCATCAATTTTGAAGATCGTGAGAATCGGTTCTTGATCATTTCTTGGAGGTAGCTATCGGTTTTAGGGTTAGAAGAGATTTCAGTTAGTTTTGATATCATGGTTAAATTCCTGGTAAGATTTGGAGTGGATTTGGTTTTTATATGTTGGCATTCCATGGAGAATCGAGGGAGTTAGGGTATGGATCAGTTGGTGTGTTCATCCATGGCGTTTCTTCCAAACCCTGAACCAAGGAGGAAGATGACCTCATCACCCTCAGATTACCCCTTGACCTGTTGACTACCCTTTGATCCAATGGACGAGATTCAAACTTAGTTTATGAGGGAAAGGCTGAGCAAGGATGAAACGCTGCGTTTCATTAAGTTAGCAGCCTTGGGCTTGAATTCAGCATCACTAATGGCACCCTCCCCCAAGCTAAGCCCAACATTTCAACATGAATTAGATGCTATTTACACCGAACCTGTCTTTATTTTTCTGGCATTTTCTCAAGTATTTTCTGAGCGCATATGGGCCTAGCTGCAGTGATATTCGCACCCCACCTTTTCCAGCCCACTTGGGATTTCAACTGCGCGCCTTTACTTTTCTCACCCCCTCTGGCTATTTCTTTATATTTTCTTTATTATTTTCTTTTCATTTTTCATCCATTTTTAAAAATTCATAATAAATAGAAAAATCATCATTTTTAATTCATTCTTTTTGCATATTTTTCTTTAGAATGTCAAGAAAAGTATAAAAAATAAAAATTGCATTTTATTTTTTATTTGATATTTTTCTCACATTTTCTAAATAAATAACATTTTATATAATTTCATTTCATACATGATCTTGTTATTTTTTGTTCTATTAATTGCTTCAATATTTTTCATCCATTCTTTTTAGGTTGTTTAGTTTAGACATTGAACTTGTAGATTCAATTTAGTTCCCATTTTTAGAAATTAATTTTAGGTGCTTAATGTAGGCTTGAACAACATGAATAAAACTAGGGTTTTAGGTGATGACTTAGGAGAATCAATTCATTTCCCTTAGGGCTTAGGGTTTGACTAGTTTAGTTATGGGACTATAGTGGCTATGGGTAGTTATTAGATCCCTTAGAAAAAGTCAGGATTCCCCTACTGCTATTAATCTACTGTATATCTGGTTGACTGGTGTGGTGTGCCCTCTAGGGATTATTGCTTGCTTGTGTGGGTATTGGGATTGTCTGGGACTTGGGAGAGCTGAGGACTTGAGGAGATGAAGACCATTGGAGATCCATAGATGGAAGATCAACTGCCAGAGTTGGAGAGGAGGTTCTTGCTAGCAGCTGCTGAGGAGACTAGGGTTTAGGAGCTAGGCAGAGCTCTAGATTAGAAAGCTTGCTTCTCAAACATAGATGGCTTTGTTTGCCTCTATCCTTTCTCTATGATTCAAAGTCTCTTTCAAATATCCACCTCCTTCCTTTGGAAGGATCAGCGAATGTATTTGAAAGATAGAACTTTTGAGAGAAAACTTTCTGTTTAATGTTAACAGTTGATGAACCACCCTTGGTAGGTAATTAACTGTCTAACATTCATTCACTTCATCTGGTTGGCTGATGTTCATCCTGGAGCCTGAGACTTGAAGAAAAGCCATTGCAGATAGAAGTCTGATGATCAAAGCCCTTGCCTGAAGGCCATGAAGATGGAGATTGATGCTTGTTGAAGCCTGTAGCTGATTGGAGATGACTTGAAGATAGGTGTTGTTGCAGAGCTGCTGTAGCTGTTTATTTTTGCTGTATTTCATTTCTGATGTATTGATTGGTTTTCCGGACTGTATTGTTTGCTGTTTACCCTGTTGGGTTGAAAGTGAAGTCTGTTCACTTTTGCCAATTGTTTTCTAGGTTCGAGGTTGAGTGGGACTCCCTTGCCTCGCTTGTATTCTTGCATCCATGCATTTTACTGTTCTACTGTATACATCTGATATTGTTTCTATTTCTGCCTATCCCTTAGGATCTCTGTTTCTCTCTGCGCAAGAGAGGAGCATGATAGACATTAGGTCTTAACCCATGCATGATAACATTAGGTTAGTTTGATTCCCTTCGCAACCATAGGATAGAGTTCTGTCTCTTCTCATCTTAAAACAAACAGAAAAACATAATAAAGATTTCAAACACAATAAAAGACACTTCTTTCATAAAAGAATGTGAACTCATCAAAACGTCATTTTTGTCCGCTTGGACTGGTAATCAGAAAAACCCTTTTTCAGAAGGAATAAAATCAACCAAGACAAGCTTGTGTCGTACGTGGCCCGAACTACGTTTGCTCTGATCTTTCATGCTGTATGAAAGTACGTAGGCATAGGATACGATATCCTAGCGAGCAACCTTCCCCTCCTTTCCCGTAGGTAGGCGAACTACGTTGACTCTGATTTCTCGTTCCAGGCGGGAATACGTAGGCATAAAGTGCGATACTTTGCCGAGTCATTTTTATTTTCATTTTATTTTATTTTTAACCCTTGACCTATAGTTTAGATAGAATAACAATCCATACCCGAAAACAAGCGTGGATCCCGTCGAGTACGACGGACGTGAGGGGTGCTAATACCTTCCCCTTGCGTAACCGACTCCCGAATCCAGGTTTTGGTTGCGACGACCATACCTTTCCCGTGTTGCGCGAGGTTTACTCTGAGCGTTTCCTTTCCCTCCCGTGGGATAAATAACGCACGGTGGCGACTCTTCTGTTCAGCCGGCGCCGATTTTCGCAGTAGCGACAGCTGGCGACTCTGCTGGGGAAATAAAACGTCCCCTGGCTGCTAAGGACTGCGATAGTTCTTATGCATTTGGGATCCAACGTCCCTTAAGAGAGTCAATCCTAACGCTTGTTTTCCCGTCGAGGATTTTGTATGGATTTATATTTCTGACCTTTATTTTCAGCATTATATGGATTATTATTGCTGTATTGGGGTGTGATGGGTGTTCTGATATTGAGTGAGAAGCCGGACCTGGGCTTGAGTGCACCTAGAATTAGAGTAGAAAGTAGTGGGCGCGTGCCGGCTTTGCTTGCATTAGTGTCTCATGAAATCTACACTCGGACGAGGTTCTTCTGGTTGGCTTCTTTTTCTACCCTTTGGGTCGAAGGGGTTGTTGGTCAGCTGAATTGTCGACTCCGGGAACCGATCATTTGGAAGTTGGCTAAGTGAGGCCTCTTCAGGATTTGATGATGCCACTCCTTCTGGGAATCGTATCATCAACCCTGAAAGTCTGTGACGCCGACGACCGCATAGGATGCCATACCTTTGTCAGTTACTAGGACATCCACCTGTGAGAGGGTTTGGGGTTATGCAGGTAACTAGACCTTCAGACTACCGGTTATTTCTTGATCAGAGATCCTGGGTATTTATGGAGAGTTAGGAGGTCTGTCAGAGACCATTTGGAGATGTGTTAGGAGGTCTGTCAGAGACCATTTGGAGATGTGTTCTGAGGTCTGTCAGAGACCAGTTGGAGTGTTCTGAGGTCTGTCAGAGACCAATTGGAGATGTGATTTGAGGTCTGCCAGAGACCAGTGGGAGTTATGGTTTGAGGTCTGTCAGAGACCAGTATTGGAGCTTTGTTTTAGGTCTATCTGAGACCAGGGTTTGATGGCTTCTGGATGGTCTATCTGAGACCTTTCTTGATTGGGTTCAGGCTATTCAGCTACAGCTTTGGTCCCTGTTGCATGTTACTTGCATTGCATTATCTGCATATCCATTACCACTTGCATTTCACTAACGTGTGTCTGTGCTGCAGGTGCATTTGCATATTCCCCGGTTCTAGTACCCAGACTTCTGAGTATTGACTATGGCTAGTTTGAGGAAGACAGTTGCGTATAAGCTGCCTTCACCTGATATTGCTTCCTTGCTTGGTCTGATATCTCTTGCTGATGAGGAGGTTAGGAGAAGCTTCAGAATGAATCATGGGAGATTACTGAGATTAGTCTGCAAGCCCACGGCTGATGAGATGAACGGGCTATACACCTTGATGCAGTTCTATGACCCCGCATTGAGATGCTTTACTTTTGTCGACTTCATTCTAGGGCCTACCGTTGAGGAGTATGTGGAGTTTACTGAGCTTCCCGTGCAGAACAAGGTTCCCTTTATTCACTCTGCTGCTGAGCCCAAGTTGGAGGACTTAGCCAAAGCCTTGCATATGAATGCTGCTGAGTTGTTGGTGACTTCTTGGCTTGGGGTTCCCGGTTTCTCTCTAGATTTTCTGGTTGGCAAGGCTCGAGAGTACGCCAAGAACGGTTGTTGGGTGGTTTTCAATGCTATTATGGCTTTATGCCTTTATGGAATTGTGTTGTTTCCTAACTTGCCCAACTTTGTAGATCTGGATGCTTTCTATCTGTTTGCTGCAGGCAACCCAGTGCCAACGTTGATCGGAGACTTCTACCATTCATTGCACTACAAGAATGAAAACCGAAGGGGAAAAGTTGTTTACTGCTGTGCTCCTCTATTAAATATGTGGTTCAAAAGTCATCTCCCCATGAAGGGACCATTTGTGGACAGTGCAACCTCAGCCAGTTGGTCAGAGCGCCTGATGAGGCTATGTTCCGAAGACGTTGTGTGGTTTGATCGAGACCTGTTGGGATCTGAGCTCATATTCAGCTGTTCTGGGTACCCTAATGTGCCGCTGATAGGAAGAAAAGGGTGTATCAATTACAACCCTTCTCTATTCATTCGTCAGTTCGGATATGCACTGAAGAATCCACCTCAGGAGGAAGAAGTACGGGAATCTCTGTACTTCACAGGTGACGTGAAGGGGGAGTTATTAGCCAAGTTGCAACATGCCTGGACGCGTATTAACCGAAGAGGGAAGCCGTTGTTAGGAAAGAATGACTGTCAGGCCTATGCACCTTATAGAGTTTGGATTCAGGGGAGAGCCAGTCAGTTGAAGATGCTATTTCCAGACGCACCAATTCTTGTTCCTATTCCGGTAGCGGAGCCAACTACTGTTTCTAGGGAGGCCTACGAGCAAGTTGTGAAGGAAAAGGAAGCCTTGTTGAAGATCAACGAAGGGTTAGAGCAGGAGCTAGCTCAGGTACGCAGTGAGAAAAACAAGGCCGTATATGCTTTCCAACAACAAATCGAGCTGTTAAACAGGTTAGGGGCTGAGTTGATTGAGGAAAAGAAAAAGCGTGAACGTCTGGGGCAAGAGTTCAGAAGCTCCCATGACATGCTTGAAGCCAAAAAGAAGGCGCTTGACGCAGCACACCGAGAAATCTCCTCTTGCAATAAGACTTGGAATGCTACTCTCACCAACAATAAGAAGAGGGAAGATAAGCTGAAGCAGCAAATCTCCGACCTCGAAGAGAAGTTGAAGTCTAGCATCAAGAAGTGTGAGGAAGAGGTGATGACCCGGTATAGTGTCCAGCATGCACTGAACAAGGCTATCAAATGCAGAGATGAAGCGGTATCTCAGAAGCGAAAGCTAGAAGATTGCTTCGGAGAAGCAACATGGGAAGAAACTGCTGAAGACGTGCGCCGTGTTCTTAAGAAGAGAAACCAACTTGTTGAAGGGCTGCTTGATCGACCAAGCCATTCGGAGACCAAGAAGTTGATAGAAGAGTACCAGACTTTTGGGAGGATTTGATCATTTCATATAGTAGTTTGTATGCTTTATTTGCATAGTGCTGACCATCACCAGGATTGTTGGTTGAGGTCATGCCTTCTTTGTACTCTCAGTGATATTGTACTCTGGGCTTATTGATTTTCCCTGCAATATATGAGGCTTTCTATGGTTCAGCTCCGATATTCCTATTGTCAGCACTGTCACCGCACTGGCACCTTCACACTAGAACTGGGGGAATGAATTTCCCTAATGCACAGACACATTGCATTGCATTCATATTCATATTGCATTACAGGTAATCTTTGAATAGTGTCTTATGTCCTGCTCTGCACCAGGTATTTTATCAGGATTGCAGATCAGCACCCGCACCGCTATTCTACCCGCACCAACTGTCGAAGAATAATGGATCAAATGCAGAACGAGATGCAAGATGTGCGCGAGAAGCTCGCTCTCTTTATGCAGATCATGGAGGCTATTGCAAAAGGGCAGGAGAATTTGCAGGCCATGGTCCAGCCTCTGTTGGCTCGAAATGCTGGTCATGGTAATGAAGATCATCAGTCTGTACGGGTCGATACTGTTCATGGAGACGGCACTCCCACGCCAGTGGCTCCACCTGTAGTCAATATACCTGCTGCTAATATCAACAACGCTACCGCTGCTGTGAATGGTAACGTCGGAGTTGGGAATGAGACTGCTGTCCATAACGTTGGGCTGGGTGATGTCAATTTGGGAGATAATATGGGAGGCAACGGCTTTATCAATACTGGATTCGGGTTCAACGATCAGGGATTCGATAACACTGGGAAGTATGGCTTTAATGCTCAAGGCTTTGGGCAGGATGGCTATGGTGCGACCAATCAGGGTTACGGAGGTTTCGGGAATGGAAACGGCGCAGGGTTTATGGCTTTTGGTCCTGCTGGAGGTGTTCAAGGGTACGGCAACAGAGGCCGAGGTCCGGGGATGAATCAGATCAGAGCTGGACGTAATAATGGATATGATGGGTATGGGGCTGGAAATGGTATGTGGCAAGAAGATCAGCAGGAGGACGCTTTCTCCGGAGGAGGTTTCGAAGGGCCGATGGATGACTCCCAGAAGATCAGAATGCTGGAAGAGCAGATGAGGGGAGTCCTAAACCAAAGTGCTGTGGGTTTGGACATGGCAACAATGGGTTTGGTACCTGGCTTGAGGGTGCCAATTAAATTCAAAGCTCCTGCGTTTGACAAGTACAAAGGAGACACATGTCCAAAGGTGCATGTACGAGCTTATTACAGAAAGATGTCTGCATACTCAACTGATGAAAGAATGCTAATGCATTTCTTTCAAGATAGTCTGTCGGGTCCTTCCCTAGAATGGTACATGGGGTTGGAGCCAACTGATATCAAGACATGGAAGCAATTAGCCGAGGCATTTGTAGCTCACTACAAGTATAACAGCGATTTGGCGCCCAATCGGGTCCAATTGGCAGGGCTGTCGCAGAAGAAGGGGGAGAGCTTTAAAGAGTATGCGCAAAGGTGGCGCGATATGGCTGCCCGGGTCCGTCCTCCTGTAGAAGATAAGGAAATGAATGACATGTTTGTCGGCACATTCACAGGTCTGTTTCATGATATGCTGTTTCACACGTCTCTGGCCAGTTTTTCGGACCTAATTCTGATGGGAGAAAAGATTGAACGTAACATTAAGCAAGGAAAGTTCCAGGTTGAGGAATCGACTGCATCTGGCAGTAATAGGAAAGCTTATGGTGGGCGCCGTCAGGGCGAGGCAAGCGTAGTATTTGGAGGCCGAGGCCGAGGCCGAGGCAGGGGACGAGGTCAATATCGTCAGCCGCAGCAGGTGGCGAGTGTTACTATCCCATACCAGCAACAACCACTCCAGCAACAACAGCCGGTCCAGCAACAGCCAATGCAGCAGCAGCAGCCTCAGCAGGGGGCACAGCAGGCTCAGCGAAGATTCCAGGGTAGTAAACCAAGAAGAGCGTTTGAGAAGCCTCCCACGACATATGCTGATTTATTGCAGACATTGTTGGGATTGAACCTGGTAGAGAAGAGAACTCTGGCACCGATAACAGGAGCTCCCCCGTTTGGTTACGATGCAAGCAGGCACTGTGAGTTTCATTCTGGAGCCCCGGGCCATGATATAGAAGGTTGCCATGCTTTTAAGCACGTGGTGCAGGATCTTTTGGACAATAAGACTATCAATTTCGGAACGGCAGGTCCGAATATAGTGCAGAAACCCATGCCTAACCATGGGGCCAACGCCATTCTGACTGAGGAAGGGTTGAATCTGATTATGAATGTGGAGGATTTAAAGACGCCGCTGAGCGAGATAAAGAGCCGACTGTTACAAGGGGGTGTTTTCCCGGGATGTGACGAGTATTGCTTAGAATGTTGGACCCTAGCTGGGGGGTGTGATGATTTGAAGAAAGGCATTCAGGCTTTAATGGATGAAGGCATATTGCAGTTTGACCGAGCAGCAACTGAAGAGCCCGCAGGGGCAGTAGCAGATAATCAGAGTGATGTGGCCACGGTAACGATTCCTCGAAAGACAATCACTATCGCAGCACCAGCTCAGCGACCACCGATCACCATAACTAAGGCCGGGCCGATTCCGTATGAGAACACGAAAGCAGTCCCATGGTCATATGGGTTGGAAGTATATTGTGACGGGATAAAAATTGATGTTAATAAGCAGCCAGCCGAGACTGTGGATAATGTTGTTGGGTCGGGAGGTATGACAAGGAGTGGTAGGATCTTTATATCCCCTGAAGTGGAGGCTGAAAGATTAGCAAAGGGAAAAGGGAAAGCAGTTGAGAATGTCCCAGCGCAAGCAAGTGACAAAGAATCGACGTCGAAAGACGTAGAAGAGTTCATGCGCTTGATTCGAAAAAGTGATTATAAAATTGTGGAGCATCTGCAGCAGACACCGTCCAAAATATCTATCCTGTCATTGCTGTTGTGTTCGGAAGCCCACAGAAATGCGTTGCTGAAAGTCCTGGATACTTCTTTTGTACCCCAAGACGTCTCCGTGAATCAGCTGGAAGGAGTGTTGGCGCATGTGAATGCAGGCCACAGCTTAGGCTTTACTGATTTTGACTTGACCCCGAAAGGAAGAGATCATAATATGGCGCTGCACGTATCTGTCGAGTGTAGAGGATCAGTAATGTCGCACGTATTGGTTGACACCGGGTCGTCTTTGAATGTGCTACCCAAAAAGGCGATGATGAAGCTGGATGTTAGAGGAATCTTGTGCACGCCCAGCGACTTGGTAGTCAGAGCGTTTGATGGCACGCGGAGAACAGTCTTTGGGTCGATTACATTGCCTCTACAGGTGGGGCCGGAAGTGTTTGCAACTGAGTTTTATATCATGGATATACAGCCTGCGTACAGCTGCTTGCTTGGAAGACCCTGGATTCATGGGGCGGGGGCAGTCACGTCCACCCTACATCAGAAGTTAAAATATATGGTCGGAGACAGCGTAGTCACCGTGTGCGGAGAAGAGGACATCCTGGTCAGCCATCTATCGTCATTTAAATATGTGGAAGTCGACGGAGAGATCCACGAGACACCTTGCCAGGCATTCGAAGGGTTGCGCATTAAGGACAAAGGTCCCGAGCCGAGCAAAGTGCCGGAGATAGCCGTCTCATCGTACAAAGAAGCTCAAGCTCTAGTAGAAGCAGGAGAAGCAAAGGGCTGGGGCAAAGTGCTGGACATTCCTGTAAAGATGGACCGGTTCGGGCTAGGATACAAACCGTCGTCATCAACTCCTTCCGTAGGGGCACCTCGTTTCAGAGGGCCAATCACTATCTCTGCCAGTGGAGTATGCCATGAGACCGTCAATGCTGCTTCGGAGTCTGATGAAGGAGACAGCGACTGTGATATGGATGCCTGGATTCAGCCAAGCACGCCAGGACAAGGACTGTGCAACTGGTCTATTCAGGAGCTTGTTCCTGTGACTTTTAAACAGTAATGCTTTGCTTTATTAATTGTTGAATAATCTGATGTCTTGCCCGGGGCATCAGGATTTGCTTAGGGCTGTGTTGTTATGAACATCGCGTGTCAATCATTAAATAAATGGCGTTTTTTCATGTGCAAATACTGTAATCCCTGTCTTTCTTGTTTTGTATTTTTCAATAAAATGGCAATGTGGTTATCCGCCTTATACGCATTTTGAAGCACTTAACCATTCCTTTTGCAGGATAACATTTTCAGATGACACCCTTGAACCACCTATGACTCGTCCCGACTTTGAGCACCCGGTATTTCAGGCCGAAGAAGAGGTTGTCGAAGATAGCGACGTTCCTGAAGAACTGTCTTGGTTGGTGAAGCAAGAGGAAAGAGCCATTCTGCCTCATGATGAGGTCATCGAAATTATCAACTTGGGGTCGGAAGGGGTTGAGAAGAATATTCGTATCGGAGCCGCACTGCAGAGTGATATCAAGCGAAGACTGGTTGAAATGCTCCGAGAGTATAATGATGTATTCGCTTGGTCATATGAAGACATGCCTGGGCTGGATACAGACATAGTTGTGCATCGCCTGCCACTGAAAGAAGATTGCCCGCCGGTCAAGCAAAAGCTTCGCCGAACTCGACCAGATATGGCAGTGAAGATCAAAGAGGAAGTCCAAAAACAGTGGGACGCTGGTTTCCTGGCTGTGACAAAGTATCCCTCATGGGTTGCCAACATCGTACCAGTGCCAAAGAAAGATGGCAAGGTTCGAATGTGCGTGGACTATAGAGATTTGAATAAAGCAAGCCCAAAAGACGATTTTCCACTTCCTCACATTGACGTGTTAGTTGATAACACTGCTCAATACTCCGTATTCTCCTTCATGGATGGCTTTTCGGGCTACAACCAGATTAAAATGGCGCCGGAGGATATGGAGAAGACCACTTTCATAACGCCTTGGGGAACATTTTGCTACAAAGTGATGCCCTTTGGTTTGAAAAATGCTGGGGCAACATATCAGCGTGCGATGACGACTCTTTTCCATGATATGATGCATAAAGAGATCGAAGTTTATGTTAACGATATGATTGCCAAATCCCAGACGGAGGAAGAGCATCTGGTGAATCTGTTGAAGTTGTTTAAAAGGCTTAGGAAGTTCAGGCTGAGGCTGAACCCTAACAAATGCACCTTCGGGGTGAGATCGGGTAAGCTGCTGGGGTTTATCGTAAGCGAAAAAGGAATAGAGGTCGATCCTGCTAAAATAAAAGCAATCCAAGAAATGCCGACGCCTAAAACCGAGAAAGAGGTGCGCGGGTTTTTAGGGAGGTTGAACTACATCGCCCGGTTCATATCTCACCTAACGGCCACGTGTGAACCATTATTCAAGCTGTTGAAGAAAGATCAAGCTGTAACATGGAACGAAAATTGTCAAAAGGCGTTTGATAAGATAAAGCAGTATTTGCAGGAGCCTCCTATTTTGATACCCCCAGTGGCAGGGAGACCCTTGATAATGTATTTGACGGTTCTTGAGGGAAGCATGGGTTGTGTTCTCGGTCAACACGACGAGACGGGGAGAAAAGAGCATGCGATCTATTACCTGAGTAAGAAATTTACAGACTGTGAATCTCGATACTCAATGCTTGAGAAAACTTGCTGCGCGCTAGCCTGGGCCGCCAAGCGTTTGAGGCAGTACATGCTGAATCATACAACCATGCTCATCTCGAAGATGGATCCTATCAAATATGTATTTGAAAAGCAGGCGTTGTCAGGCAGAATTGCCCGTTGGCAGATGGTCTTGACTGAATATGATATCCAATACGTCTCGCAAAAGGCTATAAAGGGAAGTGTGTTGTCTGAGTATCTGGCGGAGCAGCCCATTGAAGAGTATCAATCGATGAGGTTTGATTTTCCTGACGAGGATATCATGTATCTAAAGATGAAAGATTGTGAAGAGCCGTTTCCAGACGAAGGACCGGAGTTGGGTTCCAAATGGAAGATGATATTTGACGGAGCTGTGAATGCTTACGGTAGCGGAATAGGGGCAATCATCACCACCCCACACGGGTCGCACATCCCGTTTACTGCCCGACTGACCTTTGCTGTTACCAATAATGAGGCCGAATACGAAGCTTGTATAATGGGGCTTGAAGAAGCCATTGATTTGCGAATCAAACATCTGGACGTATACGGAGACTCAGCTCTGGTGGTGAATCAGATCAAAGGGGAATGGGAGACACGGCAGCCTAATTTGATACATTACATGAATTATGCAAGGAGATTGTTGCCTTTCTTCGACAAGGTTGAATTGCATCATGTACCGCGGGCAGAGAATCAAATGGCTGACGCCCTGGCCACTTTGTCTTCCATGTACAAAGTCAACTTCTGGAACGAAGCTCCCCAAATCACTATCTCTCGGTTGGACAGGCCAGCTTATGTATTTGCTATTGATGAAGCATCTGATGGCAAACCATGGTATTTCGATATCCTTAATTTCCTGAAGAATAAAGAGTACCCGGCTGGGGCATCCAGTCAAGATCAGAAGACTCTCAGGAGATTAGCGGGTAATTTCTATTTGAACCCGGATGGCGTCTTATACAGAAGAAACCACGATTTGGTGCTGTTGCGTTGTGTAGACGAAAGAGAGGCAAAGTTGCTCATGGAGGAAATACACGAAGGTACCTTTGGTACGCATGCTGGCGGGCATGCTATGACGAGAAAACTGCTGAGGGCAGACTATTTTTGGCTGACTATGGAAACTGATTGCTTCAAGTTTGCGAGGAAATGCCACAAGTGCCAGATCTATGCCGATAAGATCCATGTGCCTCCGAGTCCTCTAAATGTGATGTCATCGCCATGGCCATTCTCGATGTGGGGAATCGATATGATTGGAAAGATCGAGCCTACAGCTTCTAATGGGCATCGGTTCATCCTAGTAGCAATCGATTATTTCACCAAGTGGGTAGAAGCGGCGTCATATGCAAATGTAACAAAGCAAGTGGTGGCCAGATTCATCAAAAGAGATATCATTTGCCGATATGGAATCCCCGAGCGGATAATCACGGATAATGGTTCAAATCTGAACAACAAAATGATGAAGGAGCTCTGTCAGAATTTCAAGATCGAACATCACAACTCCTCCCCTTACCGACCCAAGATGAATGGCGCTGTTGAGGCGGCCAATAAGAATATCAAGAAAATCGTTCAGAAAATGGTGGTGACCTATAAGGATTGGCATGAGATGCTACCTTTTGCTCTGCACGGTTATCGTACGACGGTACGCACATCAACCGGGGCAACCCCGTTCTCGTTAGTGTACGGAATGGAAGCGGTATTACCATTGGAAGTCGAGATCCCTTCTCTGAGAGTATTGCGAGACGTTCAGCTGGACGAGGCAGAATGGGTAAAAGACAGGTTGAACCAATTGAGTTTGATGGATGAGAAGAGGCTCGCTTCTCTAGCATACGGTCGTTTGTACCAGAGCCGAATGAAGAAAGCGTACGACAAGAAGATACCTCCGCGAAGCTTTCAGACGGGCGACCTTGTGCTGAAGAGGATTCTCCCGCCGCAAGCAGATCACAGGGGCAAGTGGACCCCCAACTACGAAGGGCCATACGTTGTCAGGAAAGTATTTTCAGGAGGAGCTTTGTTACTATCAACTATGGACGGTGAAGACTTCACGTCGCCTGTGAATTCGGACGCAGTTAAAAAATACTTTGCTTAAAATTGACCCGCTGGACAGAAAAAGAGAGTCCAGGCAAAAATGGGGCATCCTGGCGAACCAAAAACAGAATGAAAGGTTCGGGCAAAAATTAGGGATAAAATTAAAAAAAATGTACACCCGCGAAGTTGAAAACCTACACTGGGCGACTTCGGCAAAAAGGGGTATCCCGGTGAACTGAAAACCCGTAAAGGGCGGTTCACGCAAAAGTTAGGGATTTGAAAAGCAAATGACTGCGGTCCGAATTTGACATTGCACCGAGCATCAATGCGGGAGAATATACTTGAGGGGTCGACTATCGGATACAGTCTCTTCAGAAGTAGGGATACCGGGAAAGCATTAGAGTCGGGCGAGTCATGGGAGGATCAGTTTGTGGTGTTCATCTGCATCCCGTTGCCGACATGTGTACAAATTTAAGCTGTCAATATTTATGCTTCTTGTGCATACTCGTATACTTGTATATTTGCTTTGTGTAGCTTCCTCATTTCAGGAGTTACATCCCGTGTACAAAACTCCGCCCATTCGGGGGCCCAATCAATAAAATACGTTATTCAGTACTTGACACTGTTCTTTACTGTTTTGTGCATGATTAACGCCTAAGTTTGATGAAACTAGCGTGTGTATAACGTCACTGGCCCTTGCCAACAGTTGCTAAAGCTTTGAATTAACTGAAAATAACGTCACTAACCTGAATTGATTTGGTTGCATAGGCTTGTCTTGTCTCGTTTGTGTTGTTGCAGGTTTCATAACCGTACGAGGAAGATGATCAAAATATTGCAATAACTAAAGACTCAGCCCTCACGCAAGTCCTGCAGGTTCTTCCTGAAGAAGGATCGAACTCTCCAGCTAGTCGTAGACTGTGCAAAAGGATTATCCAGCAAAGTCGTTCATCCTTAAAGGAATTGACGATTCAAAGATTGTAGGCTGCATGCAGGCAGTGTGGTGTCCCCCGGAAGGTTTCCTTATCTCAAGCAGAGGGGTTCAGCCTCAGAAGATTAATATTTCCAAATTGGTGAGCTGTATTCAGGCGGTTTCCCTTTCCCCGCAAGGTCATTTATTCTTCCCCAGTGGAGTCAGTTAATTTTCCCCAAGAGAATCATCCCATCCCCAGCGGAATTCTCCTTTCAGCAAATGTCCTTTCCTCCCAGTGGAACTCGAAGATCAAGACTCTCCCCAGCAGAGTTGGTGGTGGTTCCTGTCATTTATTTTGTCAGGGATACCGTGTAATATCAGTTCGCTCTCCAGTAGAAAGTCCGATCATACTGCGCACATCTGCTACTCCCCAGCAAAGTTATGTTCCCCAACAGGGGGTTACCTTAACAGGGTGTTTGGTTTAAGTTCCCAATTTCCCAGCTGAGTCGACTTCACTCTTACAGCATTTATTTTGCTGGAATAATTCTGTAGCATCTGGCTATCCCCAGCGGAGTTGGCATTATCTTCAGCATTCATTTTGCTGAAGCAGTTCCTGTATTTTAGCAATTCAGGTAGAGAGAGCTCTTGCTCAAATGAACTACCAAACACTCAAGACCTCGGCAAGGGACATTCAATGATAATGTCAGTTTCGGCCGTATTCCCCACAGAGTTATCAGGATAAGTTTCTCTTTATTCCCAGGCAGAGTTATTTGTCATTAAGGGGTTTCATGAATCAGAATTTCAGAAGTTGCCTCCGGTTATCAGAACAGGCATCCGGTAGTTTGGTTCCCAGATATCCCCAGTAGAGTCCGCCTCAAAGTCGTTGTTACGTCAGTGCTAAAAAAGTTTGTGGGTTGGGATCAATGGAGAACTAAGTCCTGACGTGGACAATTTATTCCTATATTGACGGGATTTCTTCAGAAGTGGGCGTCCTAACGTAGACAGATTTATTTCCCGGGGTTGATGAAATGTGTTAGTCCTAACGTGGATAGGTTCGGGTTCTCGGAATCGGTGGAATGTGAAGCCACGACGTTGACAAAGCTGATTACTCTTTGTGTTGGTGTCCTGACGTGGACTATTTACTCTCAGCAGTTATCTTTCTTCGTGTTGGTGAAGCGTGGGTCCTGACGTGGACAGATCGGACGAAGATGTGAGTCCTGACGCGGACAAGTTTTATTTTCTCAGCAGAGGAGACGTGAGTCCTGACGTGGACAAGTTTTATTTCCTCAGCGGGTCGAAGATGCCTGAGTCCTGACGTGGACAAATCAAGACGAAACATGGGTTCTGACGTGGACGAGTTTATTCCTTACGTGGAAAGAGATGCATTCCTGACGTGGAAAAGAAGTTGATTCCTTACGTGGAAAGATGGGAGTCCTTACGTGGACAAATCAGAAAAATGGTTCCTTACGGGGAAAGGAGATCGTGTTCCTTACGTGGAAAGATGGAGTCCTTACGCGGACACATAGGAGGAGGATTCCTTACGTGGAAAGAGCGGAGTCCTTACGTGGACAGATTAAGATGGCATTCCTTACGTGGAAAAATGTAGTCATGACGCGGACAAATCGGAAAGAGTTGGTTTCCTTACGTGGAGAGATGGGGGCCCTTACGTGGACGGATTCAAGAAAAGTTGATTCCTGACGTGGAAGAATGATGTACTCCTTACGTGGAAAGGTGAGTCCTAACGTGGACAAGGGCAGAACCAGAGTTGTATTCCTTACGCGGAAAGATTGGAGTCCTGACGCGGACATATCGAGTTGTATTGGAGTCCTTACGTGGACAGTTTGATATAGTTCTCCTTATGTGGAAAGAAGATTGCTTCCTGACGTGGAAAGATGAAAAGTTTAGTCCTGACGTGGACAGATGCAGAAGAGATGATTCCTTACGTGGATTGTGTTATTCCTAACGTGGAAGAGTCTATTCCTAACGTGGACGATTCATTGGAATATCCCCCCAGCGGAGTTGCCGAGATTTTTCTGGGTTAACGGCAAGTGGAGTCCTAACGTGGACAGGTTTTAGTTAAGATTTCTTCGTATTGATGACAGACAGAGTCCTAACGTGGACAAGCAAGTAATCTGTTATGACAAAATCGTTTTCAGAATGATAAAGATAATTACCAGCGCGGTCGTTACGAGATCAGTGAGCGGCTGCAAACAGTCAGATACCAGCTGATGAATGTCGTTCCCCAAGCAGTGGCGCAGTTTATTTCTGCGGTTGGCAAATTTCCGGGTTTCTTAGTATTCAACCGGCTCGTACCTCGAATGCTTGAAGGCCGTTCGCTCTTCACCCAATCGGGTCCAAGTCGTTTGAATAGGGGCAGCTGTTGCACCCTAAAAATTTGCCCAACCTTATTCACTTGGTTTCTGTTTCAATGTCATTAGCATTTGCATATAGAGTCATGTACATAGGCTACTCATCTGCATAGCATAAGCATAGCAAGTCAGCTAACAGGGGACCAATCATTATTCTCATCTCTAGAGGCCTATCAAGAGGTTATTATCCTAATTCAATCTCATTCAAGTCATTCAGAAGAGAATTTGAAAGCAAAGAGTTCAGCAGATCAAGCCTTGAGTCTATCTCCTATCTGAGGGTCAACAAAGAAATGGTGAGCTGTGGGCTGAGCATGGAGAGTATCTAGACATCATGAGAGGCTTAGAAAGTCATTTGGAGAAGAAAACAAGTTGTTGATGTGATCACAAGAATTGCAGTTGAAGACAGTCAACTAGGGTTTCATCTGGGTCAACCATAGGTCAACCCTAGGTCAATTGACTGATTGAAGGGCATAAAGGGCTATTGGAGAGATGTGGGGTTCATCATTTGACATGGAGAATAAGGATATGTTGTCATGCTAAGAAGAAATCAAGAGAAATCAAGGAGAAGAGGAGTTTCTAAATTAGGGTTTCTATGTAAAATCCCCTAGTTTAGGTCAAATTTCCAAGCAAGATAAGTCAAAATGCAAGCTTCAAATGGCTTCTTGGCCAACATGAAACTTGTAGAGGATCTCAAGACCTTTAATTTGAGTGGTGGAAGACATCAAGGAGATTTATAGAACTCAAGTTGTGGTCCTTGCAAGTTACAGGTCATCTGAGGTATCTGAAATTTTGTCTGTGAAAGTGACTTGACTTCCAAACTACTTTTACCCCTCAAGGAGATTTCAAATGAATTTTTGGTCAACATAAGAGTTGTTCCTAATTGTCTTAGCTTTCTATAATGGTATAGTATGCCTTCATATGATTTGTGGAACTCTACTTATAGTCTTGGCAAGCAAAGGGTATTTTGGTCATTTGTCAGTTATGGGTCATTTTTAAGCAAAGGCCATATCTCCTATTTCCAAGCCTCAAATGAAAAAACTCAAAACATGAAAGTTGTTCAAAAGGTGATTTTAAGTCAAGAGAGGAGGTCATGAATGATTGGAAAAGCTCATAGCATGGATTTGCATGATTGGTCAAAAAAATGAACTAAAAAGGGCTTATAAGTTGAAAAAGTTGAATTTGGAAATTGGTTTGGGAGGATCTAGAAATACAAAATATGTCATCCAATATATCATTTTGATTGGAAACCTCATTTTGAAGACATTGGTTCATCCACATTTTTAAGTTTAAGCTTAAAAATGGGACTTCCTTTGTAAATTTGCTCCTTGCCTCATAAGGTCACATGGCAAAACCCCACATAAACAAGGAATCAATGGGCAAGCTTGCAAGGTTTTTCAGTTCAATCAAAATATCATCTAAGGGGAATTTCAAAGGAGAAGTGAGGAGTGTGCAAGCTTGAACAAGGAATGGCCTATGCTTAGCATGGAATCAAAAATCTCATGAAGTGAGATATCCAATTTCTCATTGGATTGTTCCAGTCCCTTCTAGATCATTCTTACACCATCTATAAGTAATTTGGGGTGTGCTCAGATGCAGAGGTTAGAGAGAATTGCTGCAGAAAGAGAGATTGAGATCAAATTTCTTCCATAGCAAGTCATTTTCCAATTCTTCATTTCTTCCACATTCTGTTCAGTTTCTTGATCTGATTCAACTCTATCATCATCATTGAGTGTGTAACAATCAAAATCAGCAGAAATTCAGGTCCAAATCGTGTTCTGTATATTGAGTTTGGCAGCTTGCAGCTTCAGATCCATTTCCAAGATTCAAGCATAATCAACCCAAACTAGTGCAAACAGAAGCAAGCTCTTGTGTCACTGAGTGTTTCTGCACAAGTACAAGCAGTGATTTGAAGGATTCCCCTATCTGGTTCACACATTTTATCAGGTTTGCATCTTGATCTCTACACTCTAAGTTATGCATAGTTCATCAAGGTTAATAGGTTAGAATGATAGGGAATAAGTAGTAGATCATTTCTGGAAAGTATGGATCGATTTGGTGATGTTTTTTAGGTTGGCATAATTTCTGTTAGGAGCGAGAACTCTTCGAATTGGGAGTGTTAGGCTTAGTTCTTTAGGGGGAAATGATCCAGGTGAAGAGAGGAACATGCCTGTGCCATCAATTTTGAAGATCGTGAGAATCGGTTCTTGATCATTTCTTGGAGGTAGCTATCGGTTTTAGGGTTAGAAGAGATTTCAGTTAGTTTTGATATCATGGTTAAATTCCTGGTAAGATTTGGAGTGGATTTGGTTTTTATATGTTGGCATTCCATGGAGAATCGAGGGAGTTAGGGTATGGATCAGTTGGTGTGTTCATCCATGGCGTTTCTTCCAAACCCTGAACCAAGGAGGAAGATGACCTCATCACCCTCAGATTACCCCTTGACCTGTTGACTACCCTTTGATCCAATGGACGAGATTCAAACTTAGTTTATGAGGGAAAGGCTGAGCAAGGATGAAACGCTGCGTTTCATTAAGTTAGCAGCCTTGGGCTTGAATTCAGCATCACTAATGGCACCCTCCCCCAAGCTAAGCCCAACATTTCAACATGAATTAGATGCTATTTACACCGAACCTGTCTTTATTTTTCTGGCATTTTCTCAAGTATTTTCTGAGCGCATATGGGCCTAGCTGCAGTGATATTCGCACCCCACCTTTTCCAGCCCACTTGGGATTTCAACTGCGCGCCTTTACTTTTCTCACCCCCTCTGGCTATTTCTTTATATTTTCTTTATTATTTTCTTTTCATTTTTTATCCATTTTTAAAAATTCATAATAAATAGAAAAATCATCATTTTTAATTCATTCTTTTTGCATATTTTTCTTTAGAATGTCAAGAAAATTATAAAAAATAAAAATTGCATTTTATTTTTTATTTGATATTTTTCTCACATTTTCTAAATAAATAACATTTTATATAATTTCATTTCATACATGATCTTGTTATTTTTTGTTCTATTAATTGCTTCAATATTTTTCATCCATTCTTTTTAGGTTGTTTAGTTTAGACATTGAACTTGTAGATTCAATTTAGTTCCCATTTTTAGAAATTAATTTTAGGTGCTTAATGTAGGCTTGAACAACATGAATAAAACTAGGGTTTTAGGTGATGACTTAGGAGAATCAATTCATTTCCCTTAGGGCTTAGGGTTTGACTAGTTTAGTTATGGGACTATAGGGGCTATGGGTAGTTATTAGATCCCTTAGAAAAAGTCAGGATTCCCCTACTGCTATTAATCTACTGTATATCTGGTTGACTGGTGTGGTGTGCCCTCTGGGGATTATTGCTTGCTTGTGTGGGTATTGGGATTGTCTGGGACTTGGGAGAGCTGAGGACTTGAGGAGATGAAGACCATTGGAGATCCAGAGATGGAAGATCAACTGCCAGAGTTGGAGAGGAGGTTCTTGCTAGCAGCTGCTGAGGAGACTAGGGTTTAGGAGCTAGGCAGAGCTCTAGATTAGAAAGCTTGCTTCTCAAACATAGATGGCTTTGTTTGCCTCTATCCTTTCTCTATGATTCAAAGTCTCTTTCAAATATCCACCTCCTTCCTTTGGAAGGATCAGTGAATGTATTTGAAAGATAGAACTTTTGAGAGAAAACTTTCTGTTTAATGTTAACAGTTGATGAACCACCCTTGGTAGGTAATTAACTGTCTAACATGCATTCACTTCATCTGGTTGGCTGATGTTCATCCTGGAGCCTGAGACTTGAAGAAAAGCCATTGCAGATAGAAGTCTGATGATCAAAGCCCTTGCCTGAAGGCCATGAAGATGGAGATTGATGCTTGTTGAAGCCTGTAGCTGATTGGAGATGACTTGAAGATAGGTGTTGTTGCAGAGCTGCTGTAGCTGTTTATTTTTGCTGTATTTCATTTCTGATGTATTGATTGGTTTTCCGGACTGTATTGTTTGCTATTTACCCTGTTGGGTTGAAAGTGAAGTCTGTTCACTTTTGCCTATTGTTTTCTAGGTTCGAGGTTGAGTGGGACTCCCTTGCCTCGCTTGTATTGTTGCATCCATGCATTTTACTGTTCTACTGTATACATCTGATATTGTTTCTGTTTCTTCCTATCCCTTAGGATCTCTGTTTCTCTCTGCGCAAGAGAGGAGCATGATAGACATTAGGTCTTAACCCATGCATGATAACATTAGGTTAGTTTGATTCCCTTCGCAACCATAGGATAGAGTTCTGTCTCTTCTCATCTTAAAACAAACAGAAAAACATAATAAAGATTTCAAACACAATAAAAGACACTTCTTTCGTAAAAGAATGTGAACTCATCAAAACGTCATTTTTGTCCGCTTGGACTGGTAATCAGAAAAACCCTTTTTCAGAAGGAATAAAATCAACCAAGACAAGCTTGTGTCGTACGTGGCCCGAACTACGTTTGCTCTGATCTTTCATGCTGTATGAAAGTACGTAGGCATAGGATACGATATCCTAGCGAGCAACCTTCCCCTCCTTTCCCGTAGGTAGGCGAACTACGTTGACTCTGATTTCTCGTTCCAGGCGGGAATACGTAGGCATAAAGTGCGATACTTTGCCGAGTCATTTTTATTTTCTTTTTAACCCTTGACCTATAGTTTAGATAGAATAACAATCCATACCCGAAAACAAGCGTGGATCCCGTCGAGTACGACGGACGTGAGGGGTGCTAATACCTTCCCCTTGCGTAACCGACTCCCGAATCCAGGTTTTGGTTGCGACGACCATACCTTTCCCGTGTTGCGCGAGGTTTACTCTGAGCGTTTCCTTTCCCTCCCGTGGGATAAATAACGCACGGTGGCGACTCTTCTGTTCAGCCGGCGCCGATTTTCGCAGTAGCGACACACGGCAACTAGCTGGGGAATTGGTCCCACGGTAACCGGTAATACATAGTCGATCATGCCGTCAGGCATCAAGATTCCTCGGGACTCATCAGGTCAACAATCAAGTTAATCATGCCATCGGGCATTCAAAGAAAGTTTTCGGGCATCCGCCGGACTTCATCAGTAAGTAGGGAATGGAATTCTCAGTCAGTCATGAACCAATCTTGGATACCTAACTTCTACCATCAGGCACTCTGCATCAGCTGGGAGAACTGCTTCGTCAATACGGTTGGACTTCAATCATCAAGTCTTCGAGGGAAGTTTCAACATTCGCTGTTCAGAAACCTGCTGGGGATGACACATCTCCGCTGGGGATTTTGGAGAACTATCAAGTTACTCTGCTTCGGGATCCAGAAATCATTCTGGGTGAATCATCTCTGCTGAGGAATCCAAGAATCATCTTGAACAAATAACTCCGTGGGGACTTCAAGGATCATCCTGAACCCATAACTCTGCGGGAGATTTCAGGAATCATCCTGAGCGAACACTCCGCCGGGGAATCTAAGCATCAACTTGAGCAACCAACTCTGGCGACTTCACTGGGGTTTTAAGAGTCATCTTAAACGAACGCCTTTGCTGGAGAATTCAAGAATCATCTTGGGCAAACGACTTTGCTGGGGAATTCAAGAATCATCTTGAGCAAGCGACTCTATGGAGGAACACCTGCAAAACAAGAATGGTAACGACCTAGCTCATGTTTCATATGCATATGATTTGACAACGGCGCAATGCTCCACACGGTGGAAATGCTACGCGTTTATGATAAATGCTATGCAATCATGCAAAATGCTTTGACCCCGTCAGCAAAATAAATGTTGAAGGGAGAATCCTCCTGTCAAGGAGGAAGAACCACTCTGGTAGGGGAAGGAATCATCCTGCCACAGAGAAAAGGTCACGCCAATCTCAATCGGACTCCGCATGGGGAAGCAAACTTCAGTTGACTGCTGCAGGGGAACGAAGCTCTACGAGAACCCAGACCTGCTGAGGAAAGCGATGTCAATCGCAGAAACAAACTGCACGGCATTCGCAGCCAGAGCTTTCCTGGAGGTAACGACTCCGGCGGGGAAATACAGCATCAGCTATTCAACACTCTACTGGGGAAAACCAATCATGTTCCTAACTGCTTTCCAAGGACTCGGCTCTCTTGGAGAACTGCAAACTCGGCTGGGGAAGAAGGAATCACCCTGCTTGCTGGGGAGAGTACGACTCTGTGGGGAATTTCAATTCTGCCGGAGACTTCGGTCTGGAACTTCCACTTGCTGCACACTTCAGTATACGACTCAGCTGGGGAGATTGACATTCCTTCGGGATGCATCTGATTGGGGAGAGAATCCTCTCTGCCTAGGGAGACATATCAACGCTTGACGATCTCATGTTCAGACTCTGCGGGGAAAGGCTGCCGAACTTGCTGGAGAAGAAGGAGTCATCCTGCTTGGGAACACATACGGCGCACTGCTTGGAGTATGCCATACCTGCAACAAACAAATGGACAAGACACCCTTCTCAAAGGGACCTATCAAGGTTATCATCTTGTGACAATGTTCAATTAATTCATTGTTTCAACAATCAGTGGCCTAGGCCAGTAAGTTTATGTATGCGCATTTTATCAAAAACATCGGCATTTTTTTTTGCAAACAAAACAGATAAATGTCAAACAAACAACAGAATTGCTGAATAGTATACGTTTTATTGATAACGAACCCCTGAATGGATAAAAATGTTTTACAACAGAGGCAAGCTCCTGGAATGAGGAAGCTGCGCAAATATAAAAACATAAATATACATCAGTATATACACATGTCGGCAACGAGGCGTAGACGAACACCATGAGTTGATCCCTCTATGACCCACTCGACTTCGATACTTCTCCGACGCTTCAGCTTCAGAAGAGATCGATTCAGATAAACGGCCCTCAGGTCCTCCAAACCACTAAACAATGAAAGTTCACACGCGGAACGCAGTCATTTGCTTTTTCAAATCCGTAACTTTTGCCTGAATCGCCCTTCCGGGTTTTCGATTCACCGGGATACCCTTTTTTGCCAAAGTCGCCCATCCGGGTTTTCGAATTTGCGGGTGTACATTTTTTCAATTTATATCCGTAATTTTTGCCCGAACCTTTTCCTTTTTTATGGTTCGTCGGGATGCCCCTTTTTTGCCTGGATGCTCTTTTTCTTTCCAGCGGGTCTCTTTTAAGCAAAGTATTTTTTAACTGCGTCCGCGTTCACCGGGGATGCAAAATCTTCACCATCCATCGTGGATAACAACAAGACTCCTCCCGAGAAGACCTTGTTGACGACGTACGAACCTTTGTAATTAGGAGTCCACTTGCCCCGGTGATCGGAGTGTGGAGGAAGAATCTTCTTCAGGACGAGATCACCCGTCTGAAAGCTTCTAGGACGCATCTTCTTATCATAAGCTTTCTTCATTCGGCTTTGGTACAGACGACCATATGCAATCGATGCTAACTTCTTCTCGTCCATCAGGCTGAGTTGGTTTAGTCAGTTCTTAATCCATTCTGCCTCGTCGAGTTTCACGTCCACCAAAACTCGTAAAGAAGGGATCTCCACTTCTAACGGTAGGACAGCTTCCATACCGTACACCAAGGAGAAAGGAGTTGCCCCGGTTGACGTACGCACAGTCGTACGATAACCGTGCAGTGCAAATGGCAGCATCTCGTGCCAATCTTTGTAGGTCACAACCATCTTCTGAACAATCTTCTTGATGTTCTTGTTGGCCGCTTCAACGGCGCCATTCATCTTCGGCCAGTAAGGAGATGAGTTGTGGTGTTCAATCTTGAAACTCTGGCACAGCTCCTTCATCATCTTGTTATTCAAATTCTAACCATTATCAGTAATGATCCGTTCGGGAATTCCATAACGACAGATGATATCCCTCTTTATCAATTTAGCCACCACCTGCTTGGTCACATTAGCATATGAGGCTGCCTCCACCCACTTGGTGAAGTAGTCGATAGCTACTAGAATGAAGCGATGACCGTTAGATGCAGTGGGCTCGATCTTGCCTATCATGTCGATGCCCCACATGGAGAACGGCCACGGGGAGGACATGACATTCAAAGGGCACGGCGGCACATGAAATTTATCAGCATAAATCTGGCATTTATGACATCTCTTCGCAAATTTAAAGCAATCCGATTCCATCGTCAGCCAGTAGTATCCTGCTCTCAGGATCTTTCTCGTCATAGAATGTCCGCCGGCGTGCGTACCAAATGTGCCTTCATGGACTTCTTCCATGAGCATACTCGCTTCTTTCTCATCTACACATCTGAGTAGCACGAGATCATGGTTTCTCTTATACAAAACTCCATCAGGATTGAGATAGAAACTCCCAGACAGTCTCCTCAGAGTCTTCTTATCCTGGGTTGACGCTCCCGCAGGATACTCCTTAGTCATAAGGAAAGTCTGGATGTCATGGAACCATGGCTTGCCGTCGGAGGCTTCCTCGATTGCAAAAATGAACGCAGGTCTATCAAGATGAGAAAGGACAGTTCTTGGAGCTTCATTCCAAAAATTGACTTTATACATTGAAGCCAACGTGGCCAAGGCATCAGCCATCTGATTTTCGGCCCTGGGCACATTATGGAGTTCCACTCGATCAAAGAACGGAAGAAGCCTTCTGGCATAGTTCATGTACGACACTAAATTCGATTGACGAGTCTCCCACTCCTCTTTAATCTGGTTAATCACAAGCGCCGAGTCACCATATACATCTAGGTTCTTGATTCTCAAATCAATTGCTTCTTCTAGACCCATGATGCATGCTTCGTACTCCACTTCATTATTGGTGACCGGAAACGTCAGTCTCGCAGTGAACGGGATGTGGGATCCGTGGGGAGTCGTGATGATCTCCCCAATGCCACTTCCATAAGAATTAACCGCCCCGTCAAATATCAATTTCCATTGGGATTTCCTATCTGGACCCTCGTCGGGTAACGGTTCATCGCAATCTTTCGCTTTAAGAAACATAATATCCTCATCAGGGAATTCAAATTTCATCGGCTGATAATCTTCGATCGGTTGTTCGGCAAGGTATTCAGACAATACGCTTCCCTTAATGGACTTCTGGGAAACGTACTGAATGTCATATTCCGTCAACACCATTTGCCATCTGGCAATCCTGCCCGAAAGCGCTTGCTTCTCGAAGACGTACTTGATCGGATCCATCTTCGAAATTAGCATGGTCGTGTGATTGAGCATGTACTGTCGTAAACGTTTGGCAACCCAGGCTAGTGCACAACATGTCTTCTTCAGCATCGAGTAACGAGATTCACAGTATGTGAACTTTTTACTCAAGTAGTAAATGGCATGCTCTTTTCTGCCCGTATCGTCGTGCTGTCCGAGAACACACCCTATACTATTCTCAAGAACTGTCAAGTACATGATTAGTGGTCGTCAGGCCACTGGGGGTATCAAGATCGGAGGTTCCTGCAGATACTGTTTTATCTTGTCAAATGCCTTCTGGCAATCCTCGTTCCAGATAATCGCCTGATCTTTCTTTAGCAGCTTGAACATCGGTTCACACGTGGCCGTGAGCTGAGAATAACTTTCTCTTCTTGTTTCAACAAGCGGGCCAACTCTTCGGGAAGGTCTTCGTCTTCATCAATCTCTTCTTCGGCTTGATAGATCGGGCAATCGAAGTCGAAGTGATTCGTAGAAGGTCCAGAGTCGACGTCATCTGTTATGTGGATCCTGCAATAACAAGGGTTAAGCTTAAAACGAGGATATGAAGGTTAGCACAAACCCCATTGCCATTTTGTTGTTTTTCAAAACAAATATAAAACAGGAATAACAGAGATCACAATATTCGAATACGAAGAAAAACGCCTTTTGATTTATTGATAAAATGCATGTACATAATCAAACAAGGCTCTGACAATAAAACCACTATGCCCTGGGTAGGACATATGGTTGTACAATGATTGGAAAAAGTAAATCATTACTCTTCGCTTGTCATCTGGATGATATCCTTGACGGACCAGTTGTTGAGGCTCTCGCCTAGCTTGCTTTGCTGGATCCAAGAGTCTAGGTCACAGTCGCTATCTCCGCTGTCTTCAGACACCGCGTTGACGCTTTCAAATATCACCCTGCCACTGGTAAACTGGATCGGCCCTTTACCTCGCGACGCGCTGCTAGAAGAGGAGGCTTCAGCTCCAGGAGAGTATCCCAACCCGAACTTGTCTTACTTGTTAGGTATCTCCAAAATTCGCCCCCAGCCTGGGGTAGATCCGGCTTGGACAACGGCCCGAGCTTCCTTGAAGAAGGAGAGAGTCATCTCTGGCTTCTCAGTGACTACAGGAGCTACGTTCTTGACTTTAACAGCTTCGAACGCTTGGCATAGGGTTTCGTGGATTTCCCCATCCATCTCAACATACTTAAAGGACGACAAATGGCTCACTATTATGTCTTCCTCGCCACATACGGTCACGATGCTACCTCCGACGGCATACTTGAGCTTCTGGTGCAACGTGGAGGTCACGGCACCTGCAGAATGGATCCATGGCCGGCCTAAGAGACAGCTGTAGCCAGGCATGATGTCCATAATGTAAAAGACCGCATCGAATGTTTCCGGCCCGACTTGGATTGGCAACGTCACCTCCCCGAAAACATGGCGCTTGGTTCCATCGAACGCTTTCACAACCAGATCACTGGGTGTGCAAATCACTCCACGAGTATCCAACTTATTTAATGCCTTCTTCGGAAGAACATTGAGCGACGACCCTGTGTCTACCAACACGTGAGACATAATCATTCCTCTGCACTCTATCGAGACGTGCAGGGCGCTATTGTGGTTCCTCCCCTTCGGCGTCAGCTCTAGGTCAGTGAACCCTAACCCATTTCCAGCATTCACGTGGGCTACGACCTCCTCTAACTGGTTTACCGATATTTCCTGCGGTACATATGCGACGTTCAACACCTTCAGAAGTGCGTTGCAGTGTGCTTCAGAACACAGCAACAAATTCAGGATGGAAATTTTCGAGGGTGTCTGATGGAGATGATCCACGATCTTGTAGTCACTCTTTTTAATCAACCTCATAAATTCCTCAGCGTCTTTAACAAGTAAGTCTTTTTCTGCCCCGCAAGGGATCTCTTCAACGACTTTACTTTTCCCTTTATCAGTTGCATCAGCTCTGTCCGTTTTATCCGCCACGACCTCAGGTGGTGCGAATACTCTTCCGCTGCGAGTGATTCCGCTGATTCCCGCAAGGTTATCCATAGACGACCCAAACGGTTCTAGTTCCAACTTCTGTCCGTTGCAGTAGACTTCAGCCCCGTAATGCCATGGGACAGCATTAGTGCTTTCGAACGGTATTGGCCCAGCTTTGGTGATGATAATCATGGGCGGCCTGGGTGCAGAAATAGTTATCGTCTGGCGAGGGATGGTGATGGTGGCGACCTCATCATCTTGCTTCAGCATTACCTCTCCCGATCCGCTTTCGGCCCTTCGGCTAAACTGTAAGATCCCTTCAGTCATCAGACTTTGAATTCCCTCTATCAACTGCTCACATCCATCAGGACTTGTCGCACAGCCCATACACAGCTCTCCGCAACCTGGAAAGAAACCCCTTTTCATCAGCTTAGCTTTAACGAAGCTAAGCGGTGTCTTCAGATCTCTGACGTCAGTCAACAAATCCAAACTCTCGTCTTCAATAATGGCGTTTACCCCACCTCCCCTATGATTCGGCATAGGGTTCTTCGTGACGTTTGGCACATTATCCAAGAAGTTGATGATCTTAGCGTCCACCATGTCCTGCACCTTGTGCTTGAAGGCTTTGCAATTTTCTATCGTGTGGCCTGGTGCCCCTGAGTGAAACTCACAAGTTGCATTCGCGTCATAACCTGGCGGAGGTGCCCCTGTCAAGGGAGCCAGGGTTCTCTTCTGGATCAATTGTAGCTGAAGCAAAGTCTGCAATAGTTGCGCGTACGACATGGGCGGAGTCTCGAGGTGACGGCTCAACAGAGGTGCCCGATTCTGGTACTTTCTGTACCCTGGTTGATTCGGTTGCTGTTGCTGCTGTGGCTGTTGAACTGTCGGGATAGTTATGCTGGCCACCTGTTGGTGAGGGCCTTTACCCTTCCTTCGAGCGTTGGCCACGGCGCTCGTTTCTCCTTCCCGTCTTTTGCCACCATAAGGTTTCTTGCCTCCTCCTCCAGCTGAGGATGAATCACCTTGAATTTTCCCCAGTTTGATCCCATTTTCAATGTGCTCACCCGTGATAATGAGATCTGAGAAGGTTCCAGACATACCGCTGACTAATTTCTCATAATAAACCCCTGGGAGGGTGGCCACGAACATTTGCACGAGCTCACGTTCAACCATCGGCGGCTGAACCCTGGCTGCCAACTCACGCCATCGCTGGGCGTATTCCTTGAACCCTTCATTGTTCCTTTGCGACAGATTCTGCAGTTGGACTCGGTTCGGGGCCAAGTCACTGTTGTATTGGTAGTGGTGCACGAATTCTTCAGCAAGGTCCTTCCACGTGCGCACACTGGTAGGTTCCAGACTCATGTACCATTCGAGGGATGGCCCGGACAGACTGTCCTGAAAGAAGTGCATCAGCAACTTCTCGTCCTCAGAATGAGCGGACATTTTTTCTGTAATATGATCTCAGGTGGACGCGAGGGCAAGTGGTGCCCTTGTACTTTTCAAAGTCAGGTACCTTGAACTTGGGAGGCACCTTGAAATCCGCAATCAGTCCCAACTTGGACATATCAACACCCAGGGTGTTCTGGTTCTTGATATTCCTCATCTTGTCCTCAAATGCCTTGAACCTTAGACGTGCTTCAGCAGTCAGCTCACCTTCGGCACCTCTCTGAGAGAACACATCGTCTTGACGATCTTCCAACCATGGCTGAGGCCCGAACAGATTCCCAACACCTGCATTGCCGTTGCCCAGCCCAATATTGACGCTAGCTTCAAAATTCCCATTACCGACGCCCGTCGTATTGCCGTTGAGTCCCATGTTAGCTATCACATTGTCGTTGGCACTGCCGTTCCCCCCGGTCACGGGGACGCCATTCTGAGGAGTTTCAACTGGTGGAGGGGTTGGCAAAGTCCCACCATGGAGTACGCCATTGCTATCAACCCTTGAAATCAGAGGCTGAACCAAGGTTCTGAGCTGATCCTGGCCATTGGCGACTGCTTGCATGAGCTCCATGAAGCGATCCATTCTTTCGCGGAGTTCTTGAACATCAGTTTGCACTTGCTCCATGATTCTGGTTCGATTTGCTCTGGTAGGATAGCGGTGGATAGGTCTCTGATCAATCCTGGAACAACCTGAAACAACCTGAAAATTCAAAAGGGTTAGGAAAAAAAATGACAAAGTGCTCATTTTGCGAATGCTTCATACAAATCCAAACGTGTGTCTGTGCGTTAGGGAGATGTCCCCCGATCCTAGTGCCTGAGTGCCTGTGCTGATAATAAGAAGTCTGAGTCCAATCATGGAAATAACATCTCATATATAAAGAAAGCCCATCAAGGCAGTACACAACATCAGTGAGTACAAGATGCATCAATAGCATGACCTCAGCCAACAAGCCTGGTGATGGTCAGCATCCAACAATGATCAACACAAAAGGATTACAAATATAGTCAAGTACGGCCACGGGCGCGAAACTCTTCTAACAAATTCCTCATTTCTGGATAATCAGGCCGAGTGAGTAACCCTTCGACGAGTAACTCTCTCTGCATAATGGTGTATTGAATACCTTCGCCCGAATCTTCCCATGCTCCTTCGCCGAAACAATCTTCTAGCTTCCGCTTCTTGGATTCAAACATCAGCTTGCGCTCCTTCAGGTTAGCAAGAGCCTTGTTGAGCTGGCCTTCAGCGGCATATCTGCGAGCGGTTTCTTCATCAAACCTCTTCTCACTAGCCTTCACCTGGGCTTTCAGCTTGGAGATCTGTTGCATCAGCTTATCCTCCCGCTCTTTCCTATTGGCTAGGGTGGCCTTCCAGTGCTGGTTAAACTTGGATATCCTCCGATATGCTTCGTCCAAGTGCTGCTTCTTCGTGGCCAGCACGTCGTTGACAGCTTTGAAGTCTCGACCCATGCGCTCACGCTCAGCTATCTGCTTAGTCAAATTTGTCCCTAACTGGTTTACCAGTTCTGTTTGCCTCTTGAAGGAATGAACGGCTTCGTTTATCTCTGTTCTTGTTTTTGTAGTGGATGGAATGGTAGACGTCTCCTATCAAGGTAGGGACTGGATTCCCTGAAGCAAAAATGTGGAAGGCATCAAAGTCTACAAAGTCAGGCATATTGGGGAACAGAATGATGCCATATATGCACAGAGCAAGAATGGCGTTGAACACGACCCAACATCCGTATTTGGCGCACTGCTGAGCCTTTCCCACTAAGAACTGCAAGGAGAAACCGGGAACCTTGTTCCAACTAGACAATACCAACTCGGAGGCATCCAGATGAAGTGACGGAGCTAGACTAGCCAGATTAGGCTCAGCATCCATATGAACAAAAGGCATCTGCCTCTTGATAGGCACACCTAACAAATCAGCATATTCCTCTAGTGTGGGTGCGAGAACAAAGTCCTGGAAAGTAAAGCATCTCAACGGAGGATCGTAGAACTGCAGCAGAGCATGCAACCCATTCAACTCAAACACAGAGGGTTTACGAACCAAACCGAGCAATTTGCCGTAAGACTTTCTGAATTCATCTCTCACAGAATCATCTGCTAAAGCAATCAAACCAGTCAGCTGAACCACATCAGGGGCAGGGAGCTTGTAAGCCACGGTCTTCCTCAGAGAACCCATAACAATACAACAGAAGGCCAGAAATCCTGAATCGGGGGAAACGGCACCTGCAACACAGACACACGTTAATGAAATGCAAATGAGTATGCAAAGCAATGTAAAATGCAATCATGCAGCAGGAGATCAAGGCAACTGTGCTGTTGAGATTCTGTATCAACAAAACCATGATGCTGCTCTGTCAAGAACAACCACTATATCTGATAATAAGAAATCTCTGGTATCGGACCATAAATCTGCTCTGTCAAGAACACACACACATAGGACCATAAATCTGCTCTGTCAAGAACAAACATTTGATATAGGACCAAAACTCTGCTCTGTCAAGAACACACATCTGATGATAAGGACCTCTGATACAGGACCATAAACTCTGCTCTGTCAAGAAAAAACATACATCTGCAGATGAGATCCTCAGATCCCAATCATAAACCTGCTCTGTCAAGAACAAATACACATCTCTGAAGATAAGGTCCTCTGATACAGGACCATAACTCTGCTCTGTCAAGAACAATCATATATCTGATGATGAGAACCTCCGGTACCAACAAAACTGATTCACTATCAAGAAAACCAGGTAGTCTGACGGTCAAAGTTTCCTGCAACAAACCCAACCCTGCTCACAGGTATGGACCTAAACTGACTCAAGTTCGGCATCCTATGCGGTCATCAGCGTCACAGACATTCAAGAGGGGTGATACGATACCCAGAAGGTGTGGCATCACCAGCTCATAAAGCGGCCTCACTCGGCTGAATCCCAAATGATCGGTCCCCAGAGTCGACAATCCTCCAAACCAACAACCCCCTCAACCCAAAGGGTAGAAAAAGAAGTCAACCGGGAGAACCTCGTCTGAGCGTGGACTTCATGAGACACTAGTGTCTGCCAAGCAAGCACGCGCCCACTAATTTCCATAACTAATGCTAGGTACGCTCAAGCCTGGGTCTGGCTTCTCACTCATCAGAATGCCCCTCCCACAACAGCACAGATAATCATATCATACTGAAAATAAAGTGTGGGAAATAAAAATGCGATAAATAAACACAACCCAACAAGTAATCATACAAGCTCTAGGATTGACTCTCACAGGGGACGTCGGATCCCCAAACTGACTCGCATACGGGACGTTGGATCCCAGGAAACTATCGAGTCCCCAGCAGAGTCTCCAGCTGTCTCTTCTGCGAAAATAAGGTGCCGGCAAAACAGAAGAGTCGCCACCTTTCGTTATTTATCCCTCGGAGCGGGAAAGGAAACGATCAAAAAAACCTGACAAATAGGTATAAGACAAGGTCGTCGCAACCGTTGTCTAGGTTCGGGAGTCGGTTACGCAAGGGGAAGGTATTAACACCCCTCACGTCCGTCGTACTCGACGGGATCCACGCTTGTTGTGTTTATTGGACGAGTTGGTTTTATCTATCTACCTATCAAGGTTGGCTTAAAAGAAAAGAAAAATGACTCGGCAAAGCGTCGCACTTTATGCCTACGTATTCTCATCAGAGAATGAGAAATCAGAGTCAACGTAGTTCGACCTACTACGGGTTACGGGGAAGGTGGCTCGCCAATACATCAGCATTGTGCCTACGTACTCTCAACAGGTATGAGAGATCAGAGCTTACGTAGTTCGGGATAATACAGATTACGGGGATTTAGATTCATCTGTTTTATCGAGTAGGGTTAAACAGCAGTTCCAGCAGTTAGGGACAAAGCCTGTTTGCGGTGGCGCTGAGGTTTAACGACACTCTTTTCTTCAGAAAAGCTTCCTTTGAATTACGGGCCCACGGGGAGAAAAGATTTGAAGTTTGTTTTCTGTCTTTTACGGAAGAACTGTTTTTTATTGTGTTTGCAATTTCAATCGCACTAAAGACTATGACCTGAGAGTGAATGTGTCGCATATCACCCAAAGGGTGCCACACCAAACATCTGGACTGCTGAAAAGAAACTCTCCAACAATCCTTTCTCAGATAGCATAAGGCTCGTAACGTACGAAAGAAATCATTCATGATTATTGTATCTTAATTTGCTTTGAAGATAAGAAGAGAGAGGGCTCAACTAATGGGAGTCTGTCAAGTCCTACTGTTGTCATGCCAAGGATTCATCCTATGGTTGAAGTTTGAAACAGGGAACTCCTAGAAGTTATCATGCATAGGTTTCAACCTAAAGTTCTAATCAACTTCCTTGTCAAAGGAAATGAGATTCCTAAGGGATCATGTCAATGATACAGAAACAGATAAAGCATCAACTTAAACAGTAAATAGATATACAGTAAAATGCATGCAACGCAAGTGAGGAAGGAAATGTGTGTGGGGCATCAGCCTCCAAAAGCTCATCTCAACCTCAAGCCAGATATGAATAACTGCAATCATACAGAAAGAATAACATGCTATCAAGCAAAATATAAGTAACTGCAATCATACAGAAGAAATGAAATAAAATGCTATCAAGCAAACACAAACCACATGGGCAAGGGAGCTGGGCTCTACCGAATACCCGCAAGCAAAGCCATACAGTAACAACACAAGCAGAGGGAGCAACTCAACTTCTAGTGCAATCATGCTCCTAGCTTAAAGTTAGTCTAGATATGAACTTATTCTAATGATAAAATAAAATGCTATCAAGCAAAATATAACTGCAATCATACAGAAGAAATGACATGCTATCAAGCAAACACAAACCACATGGGCAAGGGAGTTGGGCTCTACCGAATACCCGCAAGCAAAGCCATACAATAAAAATACAAGCAGAGGGAGCAACTCAACCTCTAGTGCAATCATGCTCCTAGCTTAAAGTCAGTCTAGATATGAACTTATTCTAATGCATCAAGCAAGTCAAACAAGGCACATCAGCACAGAAAAGAAAACAGACAAGAAAGAAAGCAGATCAACAACTCCCTCTTCTTCCATTTCAAGCTTCAGCTCTTCTGACAGCAATCCAGTCTTCAGACTTCAACCACCCTTCAAGGCTATCATCCTCCATGACAAGTATCAACTTGCTTCTCCCTTCTCCAAACTTCAGCTCTAAGTAGACTCCACCTTCAGGCTTCAATCCCAATAGCAAGTATCAACTTGGTCTTTCAGGCTCTCAATGTATCGATGCAAGTGTCAACTTATCCTTTATTCCTCAAGCCTCAGCTCTACACTCAATCTCAATTGAATCCTCTTCATAAGTATCAACTTAGTCTTCAAGCTTCAGCTCTTCAAGCTTCAGCTGCAATGGCAATGCTCAAGGAATCATCCTCTTCCACACTCTTCAATGAAGTCCTCATCTTCAAACTCAAGTCCAACATCTTTCAAGATACTCAAACCATAAGACAATTGATTTAACAGAATGAGTGGAAATGATAAACAGCTTATTGACAACCAAAGGAAGCCTGTAAGGGTTCATCATTATGAGAGACTGGTTCCCTCAAAGTTCTACTTCCCAGATAAAGCCACTCATCCCTCCAAAGGAGGGATGTGAATATCTTAGAAGGACTTTTAGTCATTGGGAGGAATGGAAGCACAAGATGCTTTCCATATTTGTGAAAGAAGTCATTCTAATTATAAGGCTCTCCCTATGGCTCCTACCTCCTAAATCTTCATCAGACACCTTCAGGCACAAGCAATTAGCAACTTCAAGCAACTTCAAGCATCCTCACCTTGTCTTCAACTTGCCTTCAATCTCAACCAAAGGCAAACAAAGAAAAACCCTAATCTAAGGGGACTAAAGAAGTTAATCTATTTGAGTTAGTAAGTTAGGATCACCTAAAACCTAGTACTAAAGTTAGTCCTAACTAAAATACTAAAACCAATTGTAAAATCCTACAAAAATAACTATGGGAACCTAGGTCAATCATGACTCTACCATATTAATTTCATAGATCAAATCATCAAATAAGACCTAGAAATAAATTCTACACTACAAGGTACTAAACCTAAACCCTAAAAGGAAGCACCTAAAGCTCAATTTAGAAAACACACCTACTTTCATCATAAAAATGTGAGCAAAATGCTATGGGAGCATACATGTCTAAACTAATCACACACAAAAAATTAGGATCAAAATCATCACCAATTAATCACACAAAATTCCACAAAATCAAGTATCAAACATAACTATTTTAATATCAATTAAAATATGAAAATTCTCAAAAAATCATAAAATGCATGGAATAAAAATATTTTTTATCTAAAAAATACTAGACTCAATCATGAATATAATGCAAAAAGAATGGGATTAATTGGATCATTTTTCAATTTTATATGATTTAATCAAGAACCATGTATAAAATGAAAAAATAAAAGAAAATGATAATAAAATAACAAAACCACAGTGCAGATAGCAATGAAGATCAGTTCATACAATGGATTGGGCCATCAGGGGGGTGCAAGTATCAACCAATTCACTAAGCCCAGCATCAGCACTTAAATGAAACGATGCGTTTCATTAACTCAGATCCTTCACAAACTGAAATTAAAACGTGGCCGTTGGATCACTCCTCTAGTCAAAGTCCAACCTAAATCCAAGGGCTCTAGTGTCATCTTCAACCTTTTGAATATCTGAACCTCGCGCGCAGCTCCGGCCACCATCGATGGTGCTCCGGTCATTGTCCCCAACCCTAACTCTCTCTAGGATCCTCCATTGCAAGTGGTCTATACATGAATCTTGTCCCAAATTTCCTCACGAATTCATTCATGCCCTTAATTCTCTCTGAAACCTCAAGATTCGCCATAACCAATTCTCAACCGAAAATGGTAACATCCCTAATTGGTCACTAATTCTCAAATTAACTATCTGAAAACCTTCCTACACCATTCTACAATGCATCTAACACCCTAATTCATCTTGATTCTACCTAATTCATTTTGGAGGAAGAAAGTTACTAACCTGAAAATTCTTGATGAACAGATGCACTAAATCTTCAAATCAAGCTCTCCAACCTTCCAGACACGATCAATGGATCATTTCCTTGCTTCTGTATGCAATAGAACTGATTGAAAACTCCTGAAACTTGAAACCCAATGGTGAGTTGCAGGTGGAAAAATTTGAGCTCAAGAACACCAATTAGCCACGAATTCCTCTTGATTATGATCTGGAATCAATCCCTAGCATCTATGGAAGAAGTTGCAATCAAGAAAATGGATGGAAAGTGAAGAAATTGGTGAAACCGAATTCAGTTGCAAGCTATGCAATTTCAATCTCAATCTCTGCTCTCTCCTTCAATCATCACCAACCTTTGCTTTGGATCACCTCTACTCAATATATAGAACATGTGTGGATGATCTAGAACCCTCTAGATCCTTCTAATGAGAGTTTCAATCTCTCATGACATGAGAATTTCAACCATATGCCATGGTATGCATAGTTCTGTTTGCAGCTTGGAATCCACCCCATTCTCTTCCAATTTCTCCCCTAGTGACATTTTGAAAGTGTTTGGCTTGCAAGGGATCGTGCTCATGCCTTGATTCTAGGTTTTGCAAATGTTACTTAAGATGTAAGTAACTACTTTTCAAAGCAAGTCCGCAAATTAGACCTCAACTCAAAAATGTGGCTAAACCAATGTTCTTAAAATGTTTTCTAGAGTCAAAATGATATATTACATGCCTTGGTTTGGATGTGTAGGTCAAAAATATCAATTTCCAACTTTGGTTTATTTAACTTATACCCTTATTTTAGGTCATTTTTGCAACTTTGAGCTACAAGCATTTCCATCATCTCATGACCTCTTTAATAGCCTTAAAACATCATTTTGAACAAGTTTGATGTTGAACATTTTCCCATTTGAAGCTTGGAAATAGGAGTTATGGTCTTATTCTTGGAATGACCTATAATCTCCAAATGACCAAAATACCCTTGACTTGTCAAAGCCATAACTTGAGTTCTACGAATCCAATCATGGATTTCTAGTACTCTCTAGAAAGCTAAGAGGATAAGTAACAACATTCAGGTTGACCAAAAGTCCATAGGAATCATCCTTCTTTGGAAAAAGTTTGATGCAAGTTGGGTAACTTTCAAGCCCCCAAATCCACAGACCTCAGATGACCTGTAACTTGTCAAAGTCATAACTTGAGTTCTACAAATCCCATCAAGGACTTCTAGCACTCAAATTAAATCTAAGCTCATTCTCTACAACATTCATGTTGGGGGCAAGATGAGATGACAATCACATCTTGAGCTAAATTGCCTTGAAGATAGGGGTCAAACTAGGGGGTTTAACATTGTCAAGCCTTAGAAACCCTAGCTTGAAACTTCTCAAACTCTTCAATCATGATGAGTTGACCTTGGAATCATCCTTATAGCATCTCAATGCATCAATCCATGATCACATGGCTCTTGGATTAGGCCTCAACCTTGTTCCAAGTCATCAGTTGACCTAGGGTTGACCCAGTCAAACCCTAATTACACCAATCATGGCTGAGGCTTCTTAATCTTGCACCATGACCTGTCTAGGCTTCATGATGGCTTTCAAGACATCTCATAAGCTCTCTCTAGGCTTCAAGTCCACATTCTTGGCTTCAGAATCATCTGAGGAGCTCCCACAACTCTCAAGTTAGGAGGCACACAACCTTGGTTTCAACCACTCACTCTGAGGATCTTTTAACTTCTCTGACAAGGATATCAACCCTTGAGCACCTGAATAATCTTCTTAGATAGCTTCCTAGTCTTGTGTAGATCTTGATTGGTAATAATACCTCTTGATCTCCTGCACACATGTCAATGAAATGCAAATGATAATGCTAATGTGAATGAAATGACACATAAGCTAGGTAAAGAAACGTTGGGAAAATTTTGGGGTGAAACAGTGTCGTTCCAAGAGTTAAGGCTTATGTATAGTGCTCCTTTGGAATGTGCACACTATTACTTTGACAGGTTTGATCCCCGTGTGCAGTACGAACGGAGCCTACAGGTAAGAGGCTTGAGATGGAGAGCGGTCCCATGGGAAGCAATTATTCATATTGAAAGCACCTTGAATCCGAATCCATTTTGTATGTCAAAGTACATTACAAGTATCCATGACCCTGCCAAAAGTCCTAGACGTAGGAGAGGATAGAAAAAGGGGATGCCTTGGTATAGTTTCCGATTAGTAATTGTTTAAGTTGATGAACTCAAGTGACATGTTTCCATATAGTGTGAAGTTGTGAACTCAAGTCTTGCTCCTTCCTTTTTAGGCTTGAAATAGGATTTTTTAAAACCTTGTAAAGCCAAGAGGACCCATAAGATAGGGAACCCACTGATATTATTATCTCACCTCATATTGTTTCTTATATTTCAGGTGGTTCAGGTTCCGTGAAGAGTAATGACAAGGTTGTTTTCACTGTGAAGACTCTATTTTGAGATCATTTGATATGATCTAGTTCTTAGTCTTTTTTAGCATCTTGTTTATATTATGCCATGGTTCTTAGTTTTTTTTTGGCATGTAATCTATGCAATGTGCTACTGGGAACTTATTTGTATTTCAATACCAAAATTGCAAACATGTACAATATGTATCTTCTAGACATATGTATTTATATATGGATATTACAGTTTGTATCAGATTAGGTCATATCCTCGACCTAGATAAGAAATATTATAAGTATTTCTTTCTGCTTCATATGTGTGCGGACATCATTGTTTCGAATGTTATATTTATAGTATTGAGCCTGATCAACTTGATTTTGTTTGCATAACGTTTAGGGACATGGATGACAGACACAGAAGTCATGGTAGACCCGTGACTCAGACATCCGTCTTGAATCCCCCAGGTGGTAGTGAGAATGTCTAATGGCCTCAGTTTATACAGCAAATGCAGCAGCGACAGAATCAGTTCATGCAACGGATGTTGCAACAGATGAATGAAGGTCCTCATTCAGTTGTGGTTCCACTAGAAGCTACCGGTGGAAGCTTCCGGAATTTCTTCCACATGAACTCTCCATAATTTCATGGCGGGTTAGATCCAGTGAAAGCTCATGAATGGGTGTCGGGCATGGAGAGAACCTTTTTTAGAGAACAAAGTGGTATTTGCTTCTAATATTTTGAAGGGTCCCGCTATGAGGTGGTGGGAAAGTTGTTGCACCCCAAAATTTGCCCTCACAATACAAGACTTTGTGTTCTAAGAAGGTTCACAAGGTTCACAATACCTCCCATGAGTATCACAAGATATCTTATGAAGATTCACAAGGTTCACAAGCTTCACAATTGGTCAGAAGAGTTGACAATTCCCTCAGACAATGCACCTCCTAAGCAGTGCATCCAAAACTAGGGTTTTGACTTTAATCAGGCTAAATGGACTTCCAAGACTTCAAGTGAGCTTCATAACATCTTATATGTGTATAAGAACCCCCATGTCAAGTTTCAAGACTTTTCTCAAAAGTTTGCTCAGTCAGATGATCAGATAAGTCAAAAGCAGTCAATGCAGTTAAAAGGTCAAACTGAGGTCAACTGTGGTCAAACCAAAGTCAAACTTCATGATTTTTTTTTTGCCAACATCAAAGAGAGGTTGGGTGAGAAATATTATCATAATAACTTCGTTTGACTTTTTGCAGGTAAATATCATATGGCATGCATTTTTTTTCTAAAAAGTAAAAATGGCACAATTGGCAGGAGGACATGTGTAAGGAGTTATGAGTGTGAGAGGTTGAGAGTTCGAATCTCACCTTTGTCACTTTTTTTTGTTTTTTATTATTTTTACTCTAAATTTTTCTATCTTTCATTAAAAAAATAACAAAAATAGTTTTTTATTATTATTTAATTATTATTTTCGTATTTTAATTAAATCATTTTTTAAAATATTATTTTTTTCACTTTTTTCTAAATTATTCATAAAAATATCCAAAAAATCATAAAATAAAAAATATTGAAAAAAAATTTGTTCTTTTTATAATATTTTTTATTTTAGGAATCAATAGGATTATTAGTTTTTATTTTAAGTTTATTTTAATTATTTTAAATTATTTAAATTTTATTTTTTCTTAACTAATTATTTAGTTTGGGCTTTAAAATGGGCTTTAGGGACATTATTGACAATTTGGTGTTAACCCTAATTTGTTCCCTATATATACATGTGTTGCCTTGTTGGAAAAAAGGGGAGAATGAAAAAAACCTAAGAGGAGTGAGTGCCGTTTGCCGTTATTTAGTTTTCTTCTTCATCCATTACTATTGTTTCTTTTTCTTCATCGTTTACCGTTATTTCTTTTCCTTCATCTATTACTGTTGTTTCTTTTTCTTCATCTTTTACCGTTATTTCTTTTTCTTCATCTATTACCGTTATTTCTTTTTCTTTATCTATTACTGTTACGTTTATATATATATAATTTTTAAATTGTTAGAGTTTATATATATAAGATTTTTGATCGAATTATGTTGATACGATGTTTGCACATTTGTGTGCATGACGCGTGACATTTGTGTTAGTTCGATCTGGTTGCGATGATCGCATTTTTGTGTGAGCAATAATACTATTTTTTGCTTAATTTCTTTTTCTTTGCGATAAATTTTGTTTCGTCCGATTTAGATCTGGTTGCGATGAGCGCATTTCTGCGTTAGCAACATTGTTGGGTTATTTGGCACATTTAAAATTCATTATTGCTTTATTATTATTATTATTATTATTATTATTATTATTATTATTATTATTATTATTATCATTATTTATTATTATTATCATTATTATCATTATTATTACCATTATTATTATTATTGTTATCATTAATTTATTAAAATTTGTTATAATATAAAAATCTGTTTTTAAAATAAATAACATTAACATCTTTTCCAAATTAATATGAAAACCTATTATTTTTAAGAAAAACTTTTTTTTAGATAAATTTAAAATAATAACTAAAATCTTTTTTTTTTAAAATAATAACTAGAACCGTTATTTATTTTATTTTATTATTGTTCAATTCAAATTTCATTATCATATTGTATCTGCTCCTCTCATGTAACCTCGCGAACTTAACAATCGCTCTTTAAATTCTGCCTTTAAATTTCTGCTTGCATGGTTTAAATTATGACATTATCTCTCTGTTTGCATGATTCAATTATCTCACGCGTTTACTATTATTTCTGTCACATTGCACACATCCGAAGGTTAGGTCTAACTGTTTGGCCGCCGCGCCAATAGTCCGTAAAACTTCACACATTCAATTTCAAATCCTCAAAACTACAAACTACAAACCCTAATTTTCACAAATGCCTCGCCGCAGGCAAAATTACAATTTTACCCTTAGCATTAGGTCAAAGAGCCGCCGCGCTCATTTTAGGGTTTCCCGCCGTGGAATCCCTAATTTAACCCTAATTACAACTTAACATTTCAACGTAGAGATTTGGAGTTTCTACACTCCACGTAAGCGTGTCCTTAAGATGCGTTTATTCCCCTTGAGACCTTGACCACAGTCAAGAAGTTTCTAACCTCCCTATTGAGGGGAACTACGATTACTCTGATTCCACTCCCGTAAGGATACGTAGGCACAAGATGCGATGTCTTGCCGAGTAAACTTAGAATTAACCCCCTTTATTATTTATTATTGCTTATTTATATTTTATTTATCTTTGCTATTTAATTATTTTGCTTATTATTTTGTAATTGTTTCTTGGATGTAAAGTTGTTTAATTATTTAATTATTATTATGGTTAGTAATTAGGGAGTGTAACAACATGTATGTAATATTAAAATAAATTTAGATCACTTTTAAATAAAGATAATTAAAATAAACACGTCACACACGTAAGTCGATTTTAATCGTCGTCTCACTTCCTAAGGATATCCCTCAAGTTGCCTACGAATAATGGTTAAGTGGGGTGTATAAAGCAAGTCCCTCAAAAAGAAAATCATCAAAGTCCCTTATGGTTGCCTTTACGAATCGAGTCCCTTTCGAAAAATGATGATAGTCCCTCCAGTTTGCTTATTACACCCCGCAATGACCTTCAAAAATCCAATTGTCCCTCACATGTCCCTTAACATCCAAAGTAAGGACTACCTACTCCATTATAGTAGGGATAGTCTTACTAAGGAAAGGATAAAGAATAAGAAAGACCTTAAAACATTAGGGTAGGCTATTCCTAGATACTTGCTCACTTCAAAACTTTTTCACACTTAAACCAATTTCCAACAAAATTTTCAAACAAGTTTTTTTTCACATCCATACACGGATTATTATTAAACTATTCTGAAATTTTTTGCTATTCACACACTACACTTTCAAAACAATTCAAAAGTGAGCTTAAGTACCTAAGAGCCCATGGATAACCATGGATGAAAAGGGTGCTAACACCTTCCCTTTTCATAACCTACCCCCCGGACCCAAAATATTCTCTAAGGTCTTTCCTGTTCTTTTATAACCTTTCCTTATGGATAAAATAAAAGTCGGTGGCGACTCTTGCTATCCGCAACATTGTTTAAAGTCAGTTCTCCCACCGTGTTACAGAACTGGCGACTCTGCTGGGGATCTATTTAAGAGGGGTACCCTTAGGAATTAAGATCACTTTAAATTGTTTGCCTTGTTTGCTTTATTATTATATTGTTGGGGTGCTCTTATGTGTGAAAGGTCCTAACCCGGATCTAGTGTACCTTAGGTAAATGGCAATAGACCAAGGAAACTGTACGACGTATATCGATACGGTTGATCTGGTGGCCATAGTTAGTGCGACTTCTTGGTTGGTGCTTATATTCCTTAAGTCAAGTTGAGGATAATATTGAGGCTGCCATATGTTGTCAATGCACTAACTGACTTTTAGAACCCTAGTTAACCCATCTTGGCCTTTAGAAAGTAGTGAGGTAACCGGCTTTGGTGCAGACTGGAGTTGGTTGACACTCGATACTACGCTCATTGAGATCTTAAACTTGGAGGGTTTTGGTTGGCAAGTAAGTTGCCTTCTGAACAACCACCCTTGTGAAGGATCAATGATATTGAGATCCCTTAGAACCTGGTTACTTTTGTAGGACAGGATGAACCATCTAACTTCAGGGGAGGGTACTTGCCTTTGAACCTCATGCAAGCCTTTAAACCTAGGGCTATGGTGTGACTTGTTTGTGTGTGCCACATGTTTGTGATTGAGCATGACATCATGACATCATCATGCATCATAAGCATATCATTTTCCCTAACCATTTCAAGGACCAAAGGATTTATCTTTGTTCTTTGTTGCAGGTCATGGCTTCTGCTCGTAGAAACACCATCAGGATCAACTTTGTAGGGATACCTGCTAAGCTCAAGGAGTTGGTTTCCCTAGTGCCTGATCATTCCCAGTTCAACAAGAGACATGGTCACTTATTGGATCTAGTTACTTCAGGGTTCAGTGAAGACATGATGAGTGTGCTGTTTCAGTTCTTTGACCCTAAGCACCATTGCTTTACATTTCCTGATTATCAGCTGGTTCCAACCATGGAGGAGTTCTCTAAACTTCTGGGTATACCTGTTCTTGATCAGAAGCCATTCACAGGCTTAGAGAAGGAGCTTAAACCAGAAGTTGTTGCTGCAACTCTACATCTGAAGAAGTCTGACATTGTTCTAGAGACGAGAAGTGGAGTTAAAGGTATTCTTGCCAAGGTATTAGTGGATAAAGCTCAAATGTTCTTGAAGGCTATGAGCTACGAGGCTTTTGAGGAGATCTTAGCCTTATTGATTTATGGCTTAGTGTTGTTCCCCAATCCTGATCAGTTCATAAACGTTCATGCCATCAACATATTCCTGAGTCACAATCCAGTGCCTACCTTACTTGGAGACATCCTACATTCTCTTCACACCCGTACTACAAGGGCAAGAGGAACTTTGATGTGCTGCATACCTTTACTTTCTAGGTGGTTTATTTCTCACCTTCCTCGCTCAGTAATGAAGAATGAGCAAGGGTTCAGATGGTCCAAGAGGATCATGTCACTTTCTCACTCAGACATCCATTGGTGCTCCAGATCTATGGAGAATGTCACCATCATTGACCGTTGTGGGGAGTTTCCTAATGTGCCACTTCTAGGCATAAGAGGAGGCATCACCTACAACCCATCTCTAGCTTTACGACAGTTTGGTTACGCCCGGAGCGATGGTCCACATGACATGTTGATTCAGGGCATTGTGTTTGACTACGACAACGATCTTCAGGGTTACCGTCAGAGATTCATCCGGGCTTGGGGAAAGGTAAACAGGATTGACAGCAAGACACTGGAGCCTAAGTACACTATTCCTATGGAGGCTTATCTCAGATGGGTACGATCTCGTGCTCAGACACTCATGATGCCATATCCTGCCGTCCTACCAGTTACCATGGAACCTGTTGCTGAAGGAGACACAGCTTATACCATCCTTCACCCAGACATGCCTACTGATATGGAAGACTTGCAGAGATCATGGATCCAACTGAAAGAGCAAAGGGATACTTTCGAGGCTCATTACAAAGCAAGTCAAGCAAGGATCCTAGAGCTAACAAAGCTACTTCATGAGGAACGAAACCTCAACTCATACCTCAACACAAAGAGGAAACGTCCATGGGAGACTTAAAACCCCATCTTTTGTACTTATTTCGTTTTCATTTTTTGTAAGCCTAAAAGGCAAAACAAGTTATTACTAATAAAAAGTTACTTTCTTGTTTGTTTAAGCAAATTTAAATCCTGCGGTCCTTGAAAACATTGCATATGCATTCCCATATCATTGCATCACAGGTTTATAATTGTGCACAGGTTTCTCATCTTCTCGCTGTTTATTTCAGCAATGGCTCTTGAACAATCAGTTAAGGATCTCCAGGCACAGAATGCACAGTTCCAAGAGCTGATCCTGAACCTATCCAAGGGGCAGGATGAATTGAAGACACTACTGGCCAAGAAGACTAAGAAGGCTAGAAGGTCTGCTGGGTTGCTCAACATGGGAAGAAGGTTCAAAGGTCCTGACAAGACCAAGGAACAGGTTGAAGACTATGAATCTGAAGAATCTGAGCAGGAGAGAGGCAGTCTCCACAACACTATGGGGGACTCTGATTCTGAGGCTAACTACTACCATGAGCCTAACGAAGACAAATTCAAGATGCTGGTGGATAGAATGGATGCTATGGAATTACAGAAATCATCGGGGCTGGATTTTGAGGATTTGAGCTTGATATCTGGGGTGGTCATACCCATTGGATTCAAAGTTCCTACATTTGTTGTCTATGATGGGGTCTCTTGTCCCAAATTGCATCTGAGGTCTTATGTCAGAAGAATTCAACCCCACACTGCTGATAAAAAGTTGTGGATCCATTTCTTTCAAGAAAGTTTATCTGGAGCTCAGCTAGAGTGGTATTATCAGTTGGAGAGTGTCAACATCAGAGATTGGAACGACCTTGCTGAAGCTTTCTACAAGCAGTATCAATACAATGCTGACTTAGCCCCCACTCGCATGCAGCTTCAAAGCATGTCTATGGGTGCCAAAGAAAGCTTTAAGGAGTATGCTCAGAAGTGGAGAGACTTAGCTGGAAGAGTTCAACCCCCTTTGACTGATAGGGAGTTGGTTGATATGTTCATGTGTACGCTGAATGGTCCGTTTTACAGTCATCTCATTGGAAGCTCATCATCTGGCTTCACTGAGTTGATCATGACAGGAGAGCGAGTAGAGAATGGTATCAAGAGTGGTAAGATCCAAGTGGGCACTTCTTCATCAGGAGCTGCAAAGAAGCCTCCCACTGGGAAGAAAGAATCTAATGCTGTGTATGGTCAGCCTGATCGTAACAGAAGGCATCAGTCTGTTAGTGCAGTTCATATTTCAAATCCAACTCCTGCAACAACAGAGCAGCCTCAAGGCAACCAACAAAGGGCTAGAAGACAGTTCACGAAGATCAACATGTCAATGGCTCAGGCATTGCAACACTTGTTGAAAGCTGAACTTATTACCCTGAGGGAGGCCCCTCAGAATCCCAATGTTACCTCTCCCAAGTACAATCCCAATGCACGATGTGCATATCATTCAAACTGTCCAGGACATGATACTAATAACTGCTGGGTCTTGAAGAACAAAATTCAGGATATGATTGATGCTGGAGAAATTGAGTTTGATCCACCAGGTACTCCAAATGTGATTACAGCTCCAATGCCAAATCACGAGAAGACTGTCAACGCCATTGATGAAGATATTGATGAAGATCTGCATGTCTATTCAGTTATGAAGTTGAGCACACCATTGTCTGTTGTCAAAAAGAGGTTAGTACAAGCTGGGATCTTTCCAGGTTGTCGTGAAGATTGTTTGTATTGTACCTATAAGCCGGATAGTTGCTTCATTTTGAGAGATGGGATTCAACGTCTCATGGATAAATATACTATAGTGTTTGAAAGAAGACCAGCATCTGTAGAAGGTATGGTGGATCATCTGACTCAGGAGGTTGACATGGTTGACAAAGTACCACTAAGAATCACTTCAAAGGGTCCCATTAAAATCACTCATCAGGGCCCAATCAAGATTACCGCTGAAGGTCCTGTGAAAGTTGTTGCTGAAGCCAGAGTAGCTCCTCTAATCATTACCACTCCTGGTCCTATTCCTTATACATCTGACAAAGCTGTGCCTTGGCACTATGGGTCTGATGTTTACATCCATGGTGTCAAGCAGGAGCCTTTACCTGATATGCCTGTTGACATTGATAATATTGCTGGATCTAGCAAGATCACTCGTAGTGGAAGAGTCTTCTCTCCTCCAGTTGCTTCTAAGAGTGCAGTTACTCCTGCTGTTACTTCCACCACTGATGCTCGGGGCAAGGGTCCTGTTATTGAGCCTGTATCTACTGATGTGCCAGCTGCTGATGACCTCTCTAAGCAGATGGAAGAAGTATTGAAAATCATTCGCAAGAGTGATTATGATATTGTTGATCAGCTGGGGCATACTCCCTCAAAGATTTCTATGCTCTCCCTGTTATTATGTTCTGAGGCTCATGCCAAGTCATTGATCAAGTTTCTAAAAATGGCTCATGTACCCAGTGCAATTTCTGTGGACCAGTTTGAGAATTGTGTTGCTCACCTGACCTATGACAACGGGTTAGGATTTTCTGATGCTGACTTGACCCCTGCCAAGAGGGATCATAACAGGGCGTTGCATATTTCAATTGAATGCAGGGGCACTACCCTGTCTCATGTGCTGATAGACAATGGTTCCTCTCTGAATGTGTTGCCTAAGGAAGTCCTGAACAAACTGAGTCCTGAAGATACGGTATTGAAGCCCAGTAATATTGTGGTAAAGGCTTTTGATGGTTCTAGAAGAGTAGTGCATGGGGAAATTGATCTTCCAATCAAGGTTGGCTCTCAGGTGTTTACTGCTACATTCTATGTGATGGATATTCGTCCTTCGTACTCATGTCTGCTTGGTCGTCCCTGGATCCATGGGGCAGGTGCTGTGACCTCCACATTACATCAAAAGTTGAGATATCCGGTGAATGGAAAAGTTGTTACTGTCTTTGGAGAGGAAGAATACTTTGTCAGCCATGTAAACACTTTCAAGTATCTGGAAGTAGAAGGTGAATACATTGAAACTCCATGTCAGTCATTTGAAGTGGTTCCCTGGGCTGTTAAGGATTGTGTGACTCCTCCTGCTGTGAAGAAGGTTCCTGTGGTCATCAGAAACCCTCCAACAATGGCAATGGCCTCCCTCAATGATGCAAAAGCTGTGGTGGAAGAAGGTGGTTGTACTATTTGGGGTCAGCTTCCTGATATTCCATACAAGTCTGACAAGTTTGGTTTGGGTTTCACTGCAGAGTCCCAGAAGGCTGTCCGTCGTGCCCGTGCTGTTCGTATCACCAATCAAGGGGTTATCAATGCTGTGGGAGATCAAGATGAAGACTACGACCTGGAGGCATGGATTTTTCCTACTGTGGGTGCTGGACTCAATAATTGGAAAGCTGAAGATGTTATCCCTATCTCCTTTAGTCAGGAGTAAATACTATTACTGTGTTATGTTTTTAAATTTATAATTTCTGGAACAATTAAAACTTTCAAGCCATGTGCCTTACCCGGGGCACAATGGTGTGCTTGTTACGGGTTGTCATTTCATTTGCATACTTCATTCAATAAAATCAGTGGACGTTTCGTTTTCGTAAATATTGTGTTCCTTGTCTTTCTTTTTCTTCTATTTTTGCTTTATCAGCTATGTGTTCTTACACACACCCACGTCACTAAAATGCAGATCCTCATCCACTCTGGATCCAGTTGATAACAGTTCTACTATTGCCAATTACAATTTCGAGAATCCGATCTATCAAACTGAAGACGGAAACGAGGACGATTGTGAAATACCTGTGGAGCTTGCTAGGTTGTTACAACAAGAAGAGAAAGCTATACAGCCACATGAAGAGCCAGTCGAAGTTGTGAATCTGGGAACTGAAGAAAACAGAAAAGAGGTCAAAATAGGGGCTGATTTAGAGGACAGTGTCAAGAGCAGGTTGATTCAGAAGCTACGTAACTATGTGGAGATCTTTGCTTGGTCTTATGAAGATATGCCAGGGTTGGATACAGACATTGTGGTTCACCGTTTGCCAGTGAAAGAAGATTGTCGTCCAAAGAAGCAGAAGGTTCGTCGTATGCATCCTGAAATGTCAGAAAAGATCAAAGCAGAGGTAATGAAACAGTTCAATGCAGGGTTCTTGGCCGTAACTTCTTATCCTCAGTGGGTTGCAAATGTGGTACCAGTTCCTAAGAAAGATGGTAAGGTACGTATGTGTGTAGACTACAGAGATCTGAACAAGGCTAGCCCTAAAGATGACTTTCCACTTCCTCATATTGATATCCTGGTAGACAACACTGCTCAGCATAAGGTATTCTCTTTTATGGATGGTTTCTCTGGTTACAATCAAATCAAGATGGCACCTGAAGATATGGAGAAGACTACATTTGTGACACAGTGGGGCACCTTTTGCTATAAGGTAATGCCATTTGGTTTGAAGAATGCAGGGGCAACATATCAGCGTGCCATGGTGGCTTTGTTTCATGATATGATTCATCATGAGATAGAGGTATATGTGGATGATATGATAGCCAGGTCTCAAAATGAAGAACAACATCTTGATCATCTGCACAAGTTGTTTGAGAGGTTGAAGAAATACAGGTTGAGATTAAATCCAAACAAGTGTACTTTTGGAGTTAGATCTGGAAAGCTCCTGGGTTTCATTGTCAGTGGAAAAGGTATTGAAGTGGATCCTGCAAAAGTGAAAGCTATACGAGAGATGCCAGCTCCCCGTACTGAGAAAGAGGTTAGAGGTTTCTTGGGACGATTGAACTACATTGCAAGATTTATTTCCCAATTAACTACCATCTGTGAGCCAATCTTCAAGTTGTTGAGGAAAGATCAGGTGATGGAATGGAATGATGAGTGCCAGACTGCCTTTGATGAAATCAAGAGATATTTGCTAGAACCTCCAATTTTAATGCCACCAGTTGATGGAAGACCCTTGATTATGTATTTAACAGTATTAGACAACTCAATGGGGTGTGTATTGGGGCAACATGACGAGTCTGGTCGAAAAGAGCAGGCAATATACTACCTTAGCAAAAAGTTTACCGACTGTGAAACAAGATACTCACTGCTCGAGAAAACTTGTTGCGCTTTGGCATGGGCTGCTCGCCGACTAAGACAGTATATGTTGACCCATACTACCTTGTTGATTTCGAAGATGGATCCAATCAAGTACATATTTGAGAAACCTGCTCTCTCCGGAAGAATTGCAAGATGGCAAATGATCTTGACGGAATATGATATACAGTATACTACTCAGAAGGCCATTAAGGGGAGTGTTGTTGCTGATCATTTGGCTCATCAAGCAGTAGATGATTACCAGTCAATGAATTTTGAGTTCCCTGATGAAGACATTATGTCTGTTACCAAAGAACCTGGACAATATGACGGACCTGAACAAGGATCCCGATGGACTATGGTTTTTGATGGAGCCTCCAATGCACATGGTAATGGTGTTGGTGTTGTGATTAGTTCCCCTGAAGGTTGTCATACCCCGATTACTGCCAGACTTTGTTTCTATTGTACCAATAACATGGCTGAGTATGAGGCATGTATCATGGGTATGCAAGTTGCTATTGATATGAAGATTCAGTTCCTTGAGGTGTATGGAGATTCAGCTCTGGTAGTAAGTCAGATTAAAGGAGATTGGGATACAAAGCATGATAATCTCATTCCTTACAGAGAACATGTGTTGTCTTTGATCCCACATTTCAAAGAGATTACTTTTGGACATATTCCACGAAGAGAGAATCAGTTGGCAGACGCATTGGCCACCATGGCATCTATGTTTGAGATCAGCTGGGATGATGAAGCTCCCAAGATTACCATTGATAGATTTGAGAAGCCTGCATATTGCAATGAGATTGACACTGAAGGGGCAGAGGAGAAGCCTTGGTTCTATGAAGTGAAAAACTATCTTGAAGCTCAGGAGTTCCCTGAAGGGGCATCTGTCAAAGATAGGAAGTTCCTGAGAAGGTTTTCTGCTAAGTTCTTTCTGAGTAATGGCATTCTGTATAAGCGTAATCATGATTCAACTATGCTTCGTTGTGTGGATAAGAAGGAAGCTACAGAAATTATGGAAGAGATGCATGATAGGACCTTTGGCACTCATTCTAGTGGTCATACCATGGCAAAGAAGATTTTGAGAGCAGGTTACTATTGGTCTACCATGGAAGCTGATTGCTATCAACACTCCAGAACATGTCACAAATGTCAAATCTATGCTGATAAAGTACATGTACCTCCATCTCCATTGAATGTGTTGACTGCTCCTTGGCCCTTTGCCATGTGGGGCATTGATATGATTGGTGAGATCAAGCCTACTGCTTCTAATGGGCATCGTTTCATCCTGGTTGCTATTGATTACTTCACGAAGTGGGTAGAGGCAGCTTCATTTGCATCTGTGACTAAGAATGTTGTGGCTCGGTTCATTAAGAATAATCTCATATGTAGGTATGGTATCCCTGAAAGGATTATCACTGACAATGGCTCTAATCTGAACAACACTATGATTACTGATCTCTGTACGCAGTTCAAGATTAAGCATCACAACTCTTCTCCGTATCGTCCAAAGATGAATGGGGCAGTTGAAGCTGCTAATAAGAACATTAAGAAGATTGTACAGAAGATGACTATTACTTACAAGGATTGGCACGAGATGTTACCATTTGCTCTGCATGGTTATCGTACTACAATACGTACTTCAACAGGGGCAACCCCATTCTCCTTAGTCTATGGTATGGAAGCAGTTCTGCCTATTGAAGTTCAGATCCCCTCCTTGAGAATTATGAAGGATGCAGGCTTGGATGAAGATGAGTGGATTCAGACTCGACTTGACCAGATAAATTTGATTGATGAGAAAAGGTTAGCAGCAGTTTGTCATGGCCAGATGTACCAGAAACGGATGATCAAAGCTTTTAACAAGAAGGTTAAGCCAAAGGTATATCAGGCTGGTGACTTGGTAATCAAGCGTATCATATTACCACAGGGTGATCCTAGGGGCAAGTGGACTCCAACATATGAGGGACCATTTGTAGTCAAGACAGTGTTCTCAGGAGGTGCCATGATACTGACTACAATGGATGGTGAAGACTTCCCACAACCTGTAAACGCAGACATAGTTAAAAAATACTACGCATAAAAAGAGACCCGCTAGGTTGACAGGCCTAGGCAAAAATAAGGGCATCCCGGCAAACCAAAAGGGTTTGGGCAAAAATTAGGGATATATATATAAAAAGATGTACACCCGGCAAGTCGAAAACCTGAAAAGGCGGCTTGGGCAAAAAAGGGTATCCCGGTGGATTGAAAACCTGAAAGGGCAATCCAGGCAAAAGTTAGGGATTAAAGCGTATGACTATGTCTCGTTTGGATCACTCATGAAACTGCAACCAGTTGTACTACTTACTCAAGCTCAAACAGATAAAGCTCAATCCAATCGTTTCCGTCTCAACAGCAAGAAGATGAGATACTTGAGTGGCAATAGTAGAATTGAAACTCAATAGGATTATTTCCCACATAGCTGATTCTTTTTGTAAAACTTCATGACAAAATTCTCTTACTAGGGTTTATGTCTCCTGGTACAAACTTACCCGTGTATGGGTCACTTTTGATATAAATAAACTCCATCTTTTGAATCCAGATTTACTTTTACCCTATTTACATAAGCGAAACGTCCATTGTTTGTGTTTGAATGCATGTATGCCTTTTAATATGATTGATGTTTACCAGAAATGCATGAAAATGCAGTGATAGTATTTACTAAGGACGAACGAGGGAAGGATTTCAACGAAGCTTCGCCAGTACATCTTTACAAGACAGTTACAAACCATCAGTAGGACTAAGCCATTTTCACAAAGTCTAATCTCCCCTGGAATTTATATCCATCTCTTTTATCCTCATACGGATATACGGGAAATTACTTTCCAATAAGGGCACGATGAACGAAGACGGGATGTTATACTTATCCTACTATCAAACGAAAACGAAGGTTATCTATACCCTACTATCCCCAACAACGGGAGGTTATCTATACCTTGTTATCCCCAACAACGGGAGGTTATCTATACCTTGTTATCCCCAGCAGACGGAGGGTTATATATTCTTCAACAACGAATCGGGATTTATTTTCCTTGGCCAGCAGTTGTTATACAAGGATATCCAGACACTTCCAGCAATGTCATATCATACATACATCATTTACATCATACCATAACATATATGTCTATAGTACATTACCTAAGTGCATCATGTCATACATGCATACATAAAGCATAAACTAATGTTGTTATACAGAATGCTACCTTGTTTTCAGGTTAATTATCCAACAAACAATCTTATGATCTTTGGGACTGCTTTATTGTAACCTCAGGGTTACTTTATCCTCCTGATGAGCTTCTTATTACTTTGGGACTGCTTTATTGTAACCTCAGGGTTATTTTATCCTCCTGATAGCCTCTCATGACTTCAAGACTGCTTTAGAGCTACTGATTGCTCTATCCTCCTGAAATCATCCTATTACTTCAAGACCGCTTTAGAGCTATTCATTGCTCTATCCTCATGAGGTCATATTACTACTTCAAGACTGCTTTAGAGCTATTGATTGCTCTATCCTCCTGAAGCCATCTAATTATTTCAAGACTGCTTTAGAGTTATCCATTGCTCTATCCTCCTGAAATTACATTATTATTTCAAGACTGCTTTAGAGCTATCCATTACTCTATCCTCCTGAAATCATTACTTCAAGACTGCTTTAGAGCTATTGATTGCTCTATCCCCCTGAAGACATATCACATTATTATTTCAAGACTGCTTTAGAGCTGTTGATTGCTCTATCCTCCTGAAGCCATTCTATTACTTCAAGACTGCTTTAGAGCTATTGATTGCTCTATCCTCCTGAAGCCATTATTACTTCAAGACTGCTTTAGAGCTATTGATTGCTCTATCCTCCTGAGGTCAGATTTATCACTTCAAGACTGCTTTAGGGTTATCATTATTGATTGCTCTATCCTCATGAAGACATGCTGTATTACTCCAGACTCCTGACAGTTCTCATTATACTACCGAAGAACTTTCCCCTAGTGGCATCTTTAAGCCCACTCCATCATATTCAACTAGCCATCTGTACCACTCTAGTGCACTGGTGAGTGCAAATTTTTGGGCTTTTGTGTTCAATCCCCTTCAACCTTCCAGGTTACGACTGGCAAATATACCAATCTAACCCCTCAGGTTTCAGAAAATTGAACAGGGGCAGCTGTTGCACCCCAAAATTTGCCCTCACAATACAAGACTTTGTGTTCTAAGAAGGTTCACAAGGTTCACAATACCTCCCATGAGTATCACAAGATATCTTATGAAGATTCACAAGGTTCACAAGCTTCACAATTGGTCAGAAGAGTTGACAATTCCCTCAGACAATGCACCTCCTAAGCAGTGCATCCAAAACTAGGGTTTTGACTTTAATCAGGCTAAATGGACTTCCAAGACTTCAAGTGAGCTTCATAACATCTTATATGTGTATAAGAACCCCCATGTCAAGTTTCAAGACTTTTCTCAAAAGTTTGCTCAGTCAGATGATCAGATAAGTCAAAAGCAGTCAATGCAGTTAAAAGGTCAAACTGAGGTCAACTGTGGTCAAACCAAAGTCAAACTTCATGATTTTTTTTTTTGCCAACATCAAAGAGAGGTTGGGTGAGAAATATTATCATAATAACTTCGTTTGACTTTTTGCAGGTAAATATCATATGGCATGCATTTTTTTTCTAAAAAGTAAAAATGGCACAATTGGCAGGAGGACATGTGTAAGGAGTTATGAGTGTGAGAGGTTGAGAGTTCGAATCTCACCTTTGTCACTTTTTTTTGTTTTTTATTATTTTTACTCTAAATTTTTCTATCTTTCATTAAAAAAATAACAAAAATAGTTTTTTATTATTATTTAATTATTATTTTCGTATTTTAATTAAATCATTTTTTAAAATATTATTTTTTTCACTTTTTTCTAAATTATTCATAAAAATATCCAAAAAATTATAAAATAAAAAATATTGAAAAAAATTTTGTTCTTTTTATAATATTTTTTATTTTAGGAATCAATAGGATTATTAGTTTTTATTTTAAGTTTATTTTAATTATTTTAAATTATTTAAATTTTATTTTTTCTTAACTAATTATTTAGTTTGGGCTTTAAAATGGGCTTTAGGGACATTATTGACAATTTGGTGTTAACCTTAATTTGTTCCCTATATATACATGTGTTGCCTTGTTGGAAAAAAGGGGAGAATGAAAAAAACCTAAGAGGAGTGAGTGCCGTTTGCCGTTATTTAGTTTTCTTCTTCATCCATTACTATTGTTTCTTTTTCTTCATCGTTTACCGTTATTTCTTTTCCTTCATCTATTACTGTTGTTTCTTTTTCTTCATCTTTTACCGTTATTTCTTTTTCTTCATCTATTACCGTTATTTCTTTTTCTTTATCTATTACTGTTACGTTTATATATATATATATATATAATTTTTAAATTGTTAGAGTTTATACATATAAGATTTTTGATTGAATTATGTCGATACGATGTTTGCACATTTGTGTGCATGACGCGTGACATTTGTGTTAGTTCGATCTGGTTGCGATGATCGCATTTTTGTGTGAGCAATAATACTATTTTTTGCTTAATTTCTTTTTCTTTGCGATAAATTTTGTTTCGTCCGATTTAGATCTGGTTGCGATGAGCGCATTTCTGCGTTAGCAACATTGTTGGGTTATTTGACACATTTAAAATTCATTATTGCTTTATTATTATTATTATTATTATTATTATTATTATTATTATTATTATTATTATCATTATTTATTATTATTATCATTATTATCATTATTATTACCATTATTATTATTATTGTTATCATTAATTTATTAAAATTTGTTATAATATAAAAATCTGTTTTTAAAATAAATAACATTAACATCTTTTCCAAATTAATATGAAAACCTATTATTTTTAAGAAAAACTTTTTTTTAGATAAATTTAAAATAATAACTAAAATCTTTTTTTTTAAATAATAACTAGAACCGTTATTTATTTTATTTTATTATTGTTCAATTCAAATTTCATTATCATATTGTATCTACTCCTCTCATGTAACCTCGCGAACTTAACAATCGCTCTTTAAATTCTGCCTTTAAATTTCTGCTTGCATGGTTTAAATTATGACATTATCTCTCTGTTTGCATGATTCAATTATCTCACGCGTTTACTATTATTTCTGTCACATTGCACACATCCGAAGGTTAGGTCTAACTGTTTGGCCGCCGCGCCAATAGTCCGTAAAACTTCACACATTCAATTTCAAATCCTCAAAACTACAAACTACAAACCCTAATTTTCACAAATGCCTCGCCGCAGGAAAAATTACAATTTTACCCTTAACATTAGGTCAAAGAGCCGCCGCGCTCATTTTAGGGTTTCCCGCCGTGGAATCCCTAATTTAACCCTAATTACAACTTAACATTTCAACGTAGAGATTTGGAGTTTCTACACTCCACGTAAGCGTGTCCTTAAGATGCGTTTATTCCCCTTGAGACCTTGACCACAGTCAAGAAGTTTCTAACCTCCCTATTGAGGGGAACTACGATTACTCTGATTCCACTCCCGTAAGGATACGTAGGCACAAGATGCGATGTCTTGCCGAGTAAACTTAGAATTAACCCCCTTTATTATTTATTATTGCTTATTTATATTTTATTTATCTTTGCTATTTAATTATTTTGCTTATTATTTTGTAATTGTTTCTTGGATGTAAAGTTGTTTAATTATTTAATTATTATTATGGTTAGTAATTAGGGAGTGTAACAACATGTATGTAATATTAAAATAAATTTAGATCACTTTTAAATAAAGATAATTAAAATAAACACGTCACACACGTAAGTCGATTTTAATCGCCGTCTCACTTCCTAAGGATATCCCTCAAGTTGCCTACGAATAATGGTTAAGTGGGGTGTATAAAGCAAGTCCCTCAAAAAGAAAATCATCAAAGTCCCTTATGGTTGCCTTTACGAATCGAGTCCCTTTCGAAAAATGATGATAGTCCCTCCAGTTTGCTTATTACACCCCGCAATGACCTTCAAAAATCCAATTGTCCCTCACATGTCCCTTAACATCCAAAGTAAGGACTACCTACTCCATTATAGTAGGGATAGTCTTACTAAGGAAAGGATAAAGAATAAGAAAGACCTTAAAACATTAGGGTAGGCTATTCCTAGATACTTGCTCACTTCAAAACTTTTTCACACTTAAACCAATTTCCAACAAAATTTTCAAACAAGTTTTTTTTCACATCCATACACGGATTATTATTAAACTATTCTGAAATTTTTTGCTATTCACACACTACACTTTCAAAACAATTCAAAAGTGAGCTTAAGTACCTAAGAGCCCATGGATAACCATGGATGAAAAGGGTGCTAACACCTTCCCTTTTCATAACCTACCCCCCGGACCCAAAATATTCTCTAAGGTCTTTCCTGTTCTTTTATAACCTTTCCTTATGGATAAAATAAAAGTCGGTGGCGACTCTTGCTATCCGCAACATTGTTTAAAGTCAGTTCTCCCACCGTGTTACAAAAGTACTTCGGCTCTTATGACTATCCAAGGTGTGCCTAAGGTGTGGGAACAATTCAATACTACCTTTATGGATAAGTACTTTCCTGGCTCTTTGAGGACTCATAAGGATTTTGAATTCCAATTGTTGATACAAGGTAATATGACCATAACCGCTTATTCTAAGAAGTTTGAGGATATGGAAACTTACTATAGGCATGTTGTGTATGCTCCGGATGAGAAATGAAAGATTGATCAGTTTATTTTTGGTATAAGAGCGGAAATCTCTCATAGTGTGTCTTAAAGAGAGTTCACTGCTTATGTTGAGTTTCTGAGACAATGCTATGTAGCTGACCACATCCTGAAGAGAGTCTAAGAAGAGAGAGATGTGGCTAGAGTTGGTCATAGGGATCAAGGAAGACTGAGTCAACAATTTAGGCCTATACAACAACCCTTCAAAAGGAAACAGGTGCAGGGTGTTAGACCTAACACCCCTTCTCTCGTGCCGAATTTGTGATAAGAATCAAGGGAAAGGGAATAATAACGGTTGAGTTTATACCTTAGATGCAAAGAAGGTCAAGGGTGACAACTCCTTGATTGTGGGTACGTGTTTTGTGAATGGACATCCTTGTTTTGTATTGTTTTATTGTGGAGCAACCCAGTCTTTTGTGTCGATGCAATGTAAGAAACGACTTAGGTTGAAAGCTATTCCTTTGTCTCCTTCCATAGTGGTTACTACCGCCATGGATGAGATGGTTGAGACACCATTGATTTGTGAAAAATGTGTATTATCGGTGGATGGTAGAGTTTTTTAGATTGACCTTATTTGTTTGCCGCTTAAGAAAGTTGATGTAGTCTTAGGGATGGATTGGCTCTCTTCTAATTCAATATTTATTGGTTGTAAGGAGAAGTTAATCATCATTCCGTCAAGGGAAGCTACTCCAAAAGATGTATTGACTACTATTTTGGAAGGTACAATTGGCATGGTTAATTTCTTATTTGAAGAAAAAAAGTCTATTCTTTTGATTCTCACTAAGGAAGCGAGTAATAACCTAGAAGTTTTGAAAATCACGGTAATATGTGAGTTTCCAGAAGTTTTCCCCGAGGATGTCACTTTTCTCCCTCCAGAGAGGGAAGTGGAGTTCTCAATTAACCTGATATCGGGAATGGCTCCTATATCTGTTTCTCTATATTGAATGGCACCGCTTGAGTTAAGAGATTTTAAGGAACGATTGGAAGAGTTGTTGGCTAAACATTTTGTTCGGCCTAGTGTTTCACCCTGGGGAGCTCCAATATTGCTCGTAAAGAAGAAGGATGGTGGAATGCATTTCTATATTGATTACCACCAGTTGAATGAAGTCACCATCAAGAACAAGTACCCCTTACCTAGGATAGATGACCTATTAGATCAGTTGAAAGGAGCATGTATGTTCTCGAAGATTGATTTACAGTCAGGTTATCATCAAATATGTGTGAAGAGTTCAGACGTACCAAAGACCGCATTTAGAACCCGTTATGGTCATTATGAGTTTCTTGTGATGCCTTTCGGTGTGACAAATGCTTCAGTTGTTTTCATGGATTACATGAACCGAATATTCCAACCTTACTTGGACCAATTCGTGGTGATATTTATTGAATACATTCTCATTTATTCTCGTGCTCCACAAGAGCGTGGAGAACATTTAAGGAATATCCTATTGATCTTGCAAGAGAGACAACTTTTTTTCCAAGTTAAGCAAGTGTGAGTTTTGGATGATGGAAGTTAGATTTTTGGGTCATGTTATATCTCAAGGAGGAATGGTGGTATATCCAAAAAAAAATTAGAAGCGGTGATTAATTAGGAAAGACCGAAGAATGCTTCTGAAGTCAGAAGTTTCTTAGGATTGGCAGGTTATTACAGAAGGTTCATCAAAGGGTTTTTTTAGTTAGATTTACCAATGAATAGACTTACTCGAAAGGAGTTTATGTATAGTTGGGATTCAGGTTGCGAACAAAGTTTTCTAAGTTTGAAGGAAAGATTGACAACTGCTTCTGTTTTGATTATTCCAGACCCTAGTAAGTCGTATGAAGTATTTTGTGATGCTTCTAAGAGGGGATTGGGAGGTGTGATAATGCAAGGTGGTCAAGTTGTAGCTTATGCCTCACGTCAGTTGAAAGTTCATGAAGAGAATTATCCAACTCATGATTTGGAGTTAGCGGTTGTTGTTTTTACACTTAAGGTGTGGTGCCATTACTTGTATGGAGTGAGTTTTGAATGTTTCAGCGGTCACAAGAGTTTAAAATATTTGTTTGATCAGAAGGAGTTGAACATTATTCAAAGGAGATGGATGGATTACTTAAAAGATTTCGACATTGAGTTGAAGTACCATCCAGGTAAGGCAAACAAATTGGCCGGTGCACTAAGTCAGAAGGAAGTACATAAGGCTTGTTAATTATGTGTGAGTATGCATTGTTGGAAAAGTTTCGAGATCTTAATCTTCAATTTGTTTGGACTCCGGATTGTGTGATAATGGGGAACTTGAATATTAATTCTACTTTGAGAGATGAAATCCAACGAGGGCAAGTGCTAGATGTGAAGTTGCAAGACATTTTGGTTCAATCGGGTTTCACACGAGCCATATATGGAGTTATTCTATTTAATCAAAGAATTTATGTTCCGAATGATACGGTACTAAAAAGGAAGATTTTGGAAGAAGAACATAAGGGTGATTTTACTATACATCCTGGTTCCTCGAAGATGTATCAAGATTTAAAAAGATCCAGAATGAAGAAAGATATTATGGTGTTTGTGTCAGAATGTGCGGTATGCCAACAAGTAAAAATTAAACACCAAAGATCGGGTGGTTTGTTACAACCGTTAGAGATTCCGGTACAGAAATGGGAATGCATCCCAATGGAATTTGGAGGTTGTTTACCCCGCACTCGAGGTGGCTAAGATTCTATATGGTGTTAGAACACAGATTGGTTCTTAGTTATATCTCTATGTTTTGATGATAACACTTATGAAATTTTGTATTAAGAAATTATATACTCTAAAATTTGTTCAAGTATTTTTGCTGCAGATATTTAAGTTAATATACTTTTGAAAGCAAATTGGATCTGAACATGGAACTATGCAAGGCTCTGAAGCGTCAGAAGCATCTCTTAGAAGACTATGAGCGCTGCCTACAGAAGACTCTGAGTGCTGCCTATAGAAGGATCTGAAGCAGAAGCTACATAAGCATCTGGAGCATATTCTGAAGACTTTGTATGAAGAGTTTCAAGCACAGTTTTTCAGAAGACTCTGATAGTATTGTACGCTGCAAGTACTGAGGATCTGATCTCTAAAACTCTGCTCTGATTTATTACACGCTGAAGCACACTTGCTGCAACACTCTGATACAGCAAATTCTGAAGACATCATGACTTTGATCACTCAAGGCTCTGATGTGAATTGCTGTGAATTAGAAACTTATTGAAGAAGAATTCAAAGTTATATTCGTTGATAAATGCCAAACGACTCTTTCCTCTTTTATGCTAGACACAAGAACTCAGGCAAAAAGGATTTCTCTGAACGTTCTACTTCTAGGAAAGGTCAAGTGATGTGAAGACAAAAAGGTTATAGCTACTTTGCAGACACGATCTTCAAAGCATGAAATGTCTTGGATTTCTAAGCCTATAAAAGCAAGTCTCCAACACTCTTCTTCAGTTGACGATAATTGAAAGAAATTCATTGAAAAGCTCTCATACAATTTATTCTCTTTGCTGAATTTATCTCATCGTTTTTAAGTGTAAATCACAGTTGTGATATAGCTTACTTAGAAGCATTCAAACACTTGTTTTAGTTTCACATTTGATTGTAAAAGTTCCTTGAGAAGACCCAGTTTTGGTCAGTAGTTCTTGAGAAGACTAAGAACAGTTGCTCTTAGTGTTTGCTATTGTAATCAGTTTGATTAATAGTGGATTAAGTCCTTGTGGAGAAAGGCAAATCACTCTTGATAGGGTGGACTGGAGTAGTTGAGTTCAACGAACCAGGATAAAAATCATTGTGTTTTTATTGCCATAATATTTTCAATACTTATTCAACCCCCCCCCCCCCCCCCCTTCTAAGTATTTTCTCACCTTCATATGGGTGATTGTAGATCGGTTGACGAAGTCAGCATATTTTTTTGCTGTAAAGACCGCTTACAAGGCAAGTCATCTTAGGAGGTTGTTTATTGCAGAAGTTGTGAGACTTCATGGTGTTCCTTCCAGCATTGTATCTGATAGAGATCCGAAATTTACTTCAAGGTTTTGGAGAGCTTTTCAATAAGCTATGGGATCTAAATTATGTTTGAGTATGTCGAATCATCCTCAAATGGATGGTCAAATGAAACAAACGATACAAACTTTGGAAGACATGTTAAGAGCTTGTGTGCTGGAAAGTTGAGGAAATTGGAAGGAACTTTTATCGTTGATTAAATTTGCTTACAACAATAGTTACCATGCAAGTATTGGTATGGCTCATTACGAAGCATTGTACGGAAGGAAATGTAGAACGCCTTTATGTTGGACGGAAGTTGGTGAGGAAAGAATTTTAAGACCGGAGGTTGTTCAATAGACTACGGAAAATATTAGAATGATTTATGACAAGGTTAAGAAAGTACAAGACCGTCAGAAGAGCTATGCGGATAACCGAATGAGACCTTTGGAATTTGGAGAAGGTGATCATGTATTCTTGAAAGCTACTCCAAGGTTGAGATTGAAATGACCGTTTAAGTCGCGGAAGTTAAGTTCGAGATACATGGGACCATATCAAATTCTAGAGAGGATTGGTGAAATAGCTTACAGTTTATCCCTACAACCTTCTCTATTTAAGATGCATGACGTTTTTCACGTGTCTCACCTCTAAAAGTTTATTCCCGAACCTCTTTAACCAATTCTACTAGATACAATTGAGATAGAAGCAGATTTGACCTTTAAACCTCTACCAAGCTGTGTTGTGGGAAGAGAAACTAAGGTGTTGAGGAACAAATAAATTTCTCTTGTTAAGGTGCAGTGCGATGAGATACAACCGGGTGATGCTACTTGGGAGCTTGAGTCTGAAGTGCAGGATGTTTACCCTCACCGGGTAATCTTTAAATTCGAGGATGAATTTTTATTTAAGTGGGGGGATATAATACTTTGTATTTAATAAAATTCTCTAAATAATGTTATTTGAGATCACCTGTGTCCTAGTGTACTCTGAAAATTATCAGATGGGATGATTAGAGTAACTAGTGAGTTCAGATTGACTTAATTAATATTATTTAGAATTGGCCTTTTATTAATTGAGATATTTTGATAACACTAATAATTGATCAATTAATCTAGTAGAACAAATATTAAGTATGTGTCACTTAATATATTTGTTACTACCTTGTGATCACTTGTTCACCATACAAATTCTCTTAGCCACTTTTTGACCACATGTTTCTACCAACTTTTCTCTCTACTTGCCATACCACTTAGTATCATTCTCTCTTTTCAATGTATCAGTAAAAAGGAAATAGAAAAGAAACATTTTGGGAAAAACATAGTAAGGGAAAGGAAAGAAGAATAGAGAGAAAGAAGAGAAAGAATGAGGAAGAGGAAAGTTTAGAACTTCATCATTTTCTTCATCAAATCACCTCATCTTCATCATCAACAACTTTTTCATCTTGTGTTAGAGGTGGGTTCTAGTTAGAAACCCTTGATTTTAGGAATTAGGTCTTTTTATTGAATCATATATTAATGTGAAATCCATGACAACATGAGTCATATTCTATGATAATAATTAATGTTTTCCATGAATCATGATAGTTTGAAATGTATGTTTCTTATAGCCATGAACTTCTATGAAAGTTGTTTGGTAGTGTTCTTCATGCTTTATTGTGATTCATGTGTTGGTATTGTTGTTGTTGTGTTTGTGTGTTTAGGATTTTGAGATAAAATCGTGGAATGTATGTGAGTTGTTGATGAAACATATTACATGTTATTGATAGTTGGGTGACATAATTCGTAGAATTGGAAACCAAGAGAACATTATACAGGTTGAGAAGTTATGCAAGTTGTAACAGAAATTTTTTACTGAGAAATAGGAGGAACTGGTTTGAGAATGATTTGGAAAGAGTTTTGCATCAAAAAGTTGAGTTTTTATGTGAAAATTACTTATATAGGTCGACACATGCGAGTTTAGGTCGAGCAGACACATAACTTTATAGGCCGACCTCCACGCATCAATATTGAAGCATGTGGCTTCTGCCCATGTGTCGCCTCGTATAGGCCGACCTGAAACCTTCATAGGCCAACCTATACCATGCTTCCTTAACAAAAATTGTGTTTTTCCTTGTTTCTAATCATGTGGTATGCCTTCCTAATCACTTGCCATGATACCTTAAATGAAAATTATGAGGAATACTTGTTGAATTAAGTGATTTAACCTAGTGATCTATTTTAGGTTAAGAATATTAGGATTATGACTTGAATAACTCTGGAAAGTGACATCCATTCAATGTGATACCTAGGTGTGTATCACGGATGGATGGTTGACATAGCTTGAGAGTGGGATGCATTATATGAAACATGTCTAGGCTTTGTGTTACTTTAAGAATAAGGTGAATGTGTGTCGCCTTGCGATTATTGAATACAATCATGTTTACATTGTGATCGTGTAGTCGAAAATAATGCCTTGAGACGTTTCGTTCCAAGAGTTGAGGCTTATGTAGAGCGCTCCTCTAGAATGTGCACATTATCACTTTGACATGTTTGATCCTCGTGTGTAGTACGAATGGAGCCTACGAGTAAAAGGCTTGAGATGGGGAGCGGTCTCATGAGAAGCGACGATTCATGTGGAAAGCACCTTGAATCCGAATCCATTTCGTATGTCAAAGTACATTACAAGGATCCATGACCCGACCGAAAGTTGTAGACGTAGGAGAGGACGGGAAAAGGGGATGCCTTGTTATAGTTTCCGATTAGTGATTGTTTGAGTTGATGAACTCAAGTGACATGTTTCTATATAGTGTGAAGTTGTGAACTCAAGTCTTGCCCCTTCCCTTTTAGGCTTGAGCTAGGATTTGTTAGAACCTTGTAAAGCCGAGAGGACCCATAAGATAGGGTACCCACTGAGATTATTATCTCACCCCATGTTGTTGCTTATATTTCAGATGGTTCAGGTTCCGTGAATGGTAAGTACAAGGTTGTTTGATATCCTTACTTGTCTTAACTTTTTGGATTGCATTGTTTCCGCTGTGAAGACTCTATTTTGAATCATTTGATATGATTTAGTTCTTAGTCTTTTGGAGCATCTTGTGTATATTATGCCATGGTTCCTAATTATTTATTTTTTTTGGCATGTAATCTATACAATGTGCTACTAAAAACTTATTTGTATTTCAGTACCAAACTTGCAAACATGTATAATATGTATCTTTAGACATGTGTATTTAGAGTTTAATTAGTATGCACTGACAGTGTAAAATAAATTTACATTGTCATCCATTAGGAATTCATCAATTTGTCATGTCATATCAGTAACTTAAAATTTATAGAATGTGGCAGGATAAATGATGGTGATTGATTGACAGTGTAAAAAAAAAGTTACACTAATAATGCATATGAATTAAATTCATGTATTTATATATAGATATTACACATAATTTTTTATTTACGGTCATATTCTTGTTTTCCGTGTTAATTTTCTATGTTATAGTGTTTCCTTTTTTTATTTTTTTTCTTATTTTTTTAATTTCAGTTTTTCGAGTATTTACTGTTTAAAAATTTTTATGAAATTAAATTTGATTTCTATAAGGAGCAATTAACTGGAAAAAGACAAGAGTATCTATTATTAAAAAAACTAATAGATTATTATTTGAAGCTTTCGCAGCTTAAATATGATGAGAACAAGTAAATGCATTACATGTGAGAATTGACCAATTAAAAACCTACAAAAATAGTAATGGAGAGAGACCTAGAATGAAAAAGATTGAGTGGAATAAAAGAGTGATTTTCCAAGAGTTTAAAAGTACTAGTAATTAAGAACATACTCGTGTTGCAAGATATTGAGACACAAACCTTCTTTTAAAATCATATTATATTAGACTAAAGAACATGTACTTTATATTTTTCTAGTTCAAAAAGAATATGTACTCTCATCTTGTTGGTAATATTCTTTTAATGAAACTAAATTTTAACTTTACAAAATCACACGATCAAAGAAAACTTATCTAGCTCGTCCTATTACACCAGCCCAGGGATATCATCGGGATAGAAAATGTGGGAGGATATTTTCTTGTTCTCCGCCTCACTCCTAATATTTTTTTCATCTTTTTGATCTTTTACCATGAGAGAATATTTTTATTCATTCTTTATCTCCACAGATTTTCATGAAAATCAAATCATAAAAAAAATTATATTTTTCAATCAAAACTATGTCTCTAGTATTTCGTTATTTTTTCCGTTTTTAGAAAAAACATATATTTTATATCTTTTATTTTTTAAATAAAAACGCATCTTGTATCAATTAAAATACAAAAACACTTGTAGTTTTAAAAACATAACTGCTAATTTAGTGATTGAATGAAAAATAAATTATTAATTGAAATATAATGAAATTGAAAAGTAATTACCATAGACACAAAAAATAAATGAGAATGGTTGTTGTGATGATGATGAGAACCGGGAAAATGAGGAATGGATGAGACAAAGAAAATTAAGAAAAGAAAAAGAAAAGACAGTGTGTACGCAGTATGTAATGGATGCATTTTTTTAGTGTTTGATATTGGAGTAGTAAAACAAAAATGATCCAACCATAACTCTTGATTTCTTAATATATTAATTATTTTTTATAAAAAAAATGCAAAATCATATAATTATATATTATATAGTACATTATACATAAAAGTTAAATAATATGACCGAGGTCAAAGAATCCGCAAAGCACGCCCCAAAGTGTCATTAAGTGAAATTTTTCTTCCATCTTTGTCTCCACAGAAAAAAATCCTCGATTTCAAAACTCAATAAAGATAATCTTCTTAAAAATCTCTCATTAATAGATGCAAATTGACATCCCTACATCAACTCTATTTTAACCCCGTTTAAGTTAATCTGGTGGAGTGAGGTGAACCAAAATCCTAATTGAGTGTTATATAACTCTTTATTTTACAACAGATCATGAAATGCAAAAATCAAATACCACCATGTCATTATGGTGTTATTCCCTTCGACCCACAATAAGTGATCAAGTTAACAATTTCACACCACAATAAATGATCAAGTAAACAATTTCATATAGATTAAAAAAATTGAATAAATAAATGAAAAGATAATTTATTTTTACTAAAGTACAAAAATTGAACAAATAAATGAAAAGATAATTTATTTTTATTAAAGTACCCCTTATCAAGTATTGTGAATGATGGAAATAATACTCCCTCCGCCCCACAATGAATGACTCATTTAAAATAAAAAATTGTCTCAAAATAAATGACTCATTTTAATTTACAATGCATTTTTTCTAATTCTATCCTTCAATTAATATTACTTTCATCATTCTCCATACTTGATAAGAAATAGTTTAGTAAAATATCATTCTCTATTTTATCTGTTTCTTTCTTTTTATTAATCAGTGTGAAATGGTTAATCGAATCACTCATTATAAAATGGAGAGTATTAATTAAAGGCCACAGTTAAAAAATGTACATTGAAAATTAAAATAGATCATTTTATTTGCATCACTTTTATTCCAAATGAATCAGTCATTGTGGAACGAGAGGGAGTATAATATTGGGTGACATCTTACTTTTAAGAATCCATATAAAAACTTAAAATAACATGTTGAAAATAAGGCAACTAAAATTGAAGATTATAAATAAAAGAAAAAGTTTTTTAAAGTATAATTCTCGCATATTCACTTTAAACCCTATAATATTTAATCGTCAGTTCTGTGCTGTTTCCTAATCCTAACCCATAAAAAATGGTCAGACACTAGATAAGTTTGACCCTTATTTGGTCATAAAATGTCAACCACTATAGCAGGCTATTTGGCTATTTAAAAAGACCATAGGAAACATCCCATCCAAAACTACCGGCTGAGCCGGTGTCTGTACACAGAAAAAACTACCAAAATCAACTATATGGACTATCAACAGATTGTTCATTCTATCATGAGAGAATCGCAACTCGTGATGCCATCTTTGATTGAAGAGACCTTGGCAGTCTCATCGCATTCGGTTGCAGCACCAGCAGATGAAGAGCTAGAGTCCTTGGCAGTCTCATCGCATTCGATTGCGTCACCAGCAGATGAAGAGCTAGAGTCCTTGGCAGTCTCATCGCATTCGATTGCGTCACCAGCAGATGAAGGGGATGACTCAGTGATACCATCAGGCTTGATTGAACTGTGTAGTTCTGCTACAAGCAACTTCTGGATTTTCGCTCTCAAACTGGATGCCTCTTCAGGTTTGAACCATTTCTTGCTAAACTGTAAATTGACAAGTCTCAATCAATAAAATCCATTATTTTAAATGACATTGGGCAATTTGTTTTAGTTTTTTGTTTTTTATTTTAAAAGAATTTTAAAAACCATTTTTGTCATTTTTTTAAAATTTTGAAATCATGTGTACTATTACCATTGATAAATTTTTCTTTTTCAGTCGATCGGGTGCCTCTTCCATGAAACGCTTAATGAAGTACAGCACAAAAAGACCACAGTCATACTCATTCTTCTGTTGGGGAACCTGGAGAGGAAAAACACAAAATTGTGACATTCTATGGTGGAAGCCACGCAATTTTGAAGTTTCAGGAAAGAAAAAATCATTATACTCGCTAAAACAACTATCTAAAAACGTTGCTGCTTCGTTTCCTAGTATCTATTTTACTGAGGACCAAAGGAGTGGAAAGGGTTTTGAAAGTATGTGGTTATTCAACGTGATTTGGAAATCTACTGCACAATTATAAGACTTGCAAAGCTGGTGATAGGTAACCTAGTTAGTCAATTAGTGAATTAGTTAATTGGTTAGTTAGTCGGTGATTTAGAGAGATAGTTAAGGGAAACAGAACATGTTGTCTCTAAATAAAACTAATGAGATACCAATTTCTACCAGTAGTATAAAAATGCTAGCATCAAATTCAAGAAAAAATATTAGTGTTGTTGAGATGACGACAATGCTAGCATCAAATTTTATGAAACAAACTTCAGTGTACTAGACTCGCAGTCAACATACTGAAAATCTGAAACAAAATTCCATTGTCATGAAGGTTTAGTTAGAAGTCTAGGGTTGGAAGAGCTTTTTTTTAAGCTGGCAGAAGTTTTGTGGTCGGCTGTTCATCAAAGAAGGTTCTAAAGATGGATTTCACTCCATCGAATGTGATTCACTCAGCAACTATTTAATTATGAACAGAAACAATCTGTAAGTGTAGGAATATGTTGCATATACTAAAAGGTCATTCATTTTAAGAACAAATGGTGAAATTGGAAACATCACCTTCCAACAACAAACGTAATTAGGTATCAAACTATCAACAGCACAGGACTCTAGATTTATAACCCAGAAATTTACCTTCATGATTACAGTTTCAATTGTACTAGAAAGAGACTTCCATATTCTGTCTGCAATCGGGACATCTGAAGACGCGCATTCCTTACTCAAATAGTTCCTTTCTTTTATCAAATAGCTACAGCGCATTATTTGACATCATTAATTTATATGTTTAAATCAAATATAAATGTCTATAAACAGTCATCAGAATATGCCAAGATAAATGAATGAACTAACAAAGCAAATTGTAAGAATTAGACTGGGGATCCACCTAGTCAAATGTCTAGGCTACAGGCCTAGTGGTCCAGCTCAAAGTCAATCAGTTAAAACAAACCGACATATTAAAATAGGGGTTTTACTAAGTTCAAATCATATCTTTAGCAGGCTAATCAGGTTTAGTTGAAAATTGTCAAACACTTCAGATATATTGAATATGTTAAATAGATATTATATTTTAGTATCTTAGTTTGTCTCCTAGGATAATTTTCTGCTGGTTTCGATATTACTTGGTTATTATCGTGATATGTTTTTAGATTTCCCTTTTTGTCTAGATTACGAGTCTTGTATCATTATAAATTACAAGGGTTAGAGATTCGTCTATTGTATCCAGTTAATATCAAATTAATTAATATATCTAAATCCCATAACTTCAGCATGATATCTAGAGCTTGGTAGATCCTATGATAAAAAACTGTTGAGTTCATCTACATCATCCCAATACCTCCAACGAAAACATGGCAAGCGATCTGAGTCTCCTGCACATTGACAGAGAGAGACAATTTCAAAAATCAGTCATGGCCTTTGCCATGTGAGATGATGTTCGGTAAGCTTTTTGGCACCATTTTCACTTGTGTTACGCCACTGTAGTCAGGATCTATTTCCAACCTCGCTTTCTGGTTGAGACACGGACAGCTAATCGGTTGCATCAACAACCCTTTTCCAACGTGTTACTCACCCATTGACCTATAATGGCTTCCTCTAACACTACAAATTCTCCTAAGGCCTCTCCAGCTTATTTGAAAGATTTTATCTAATGGCTTCTAGTCCCACCGACAATCATTTCTTTGGTGACATTTTTCACACAAATGAAACACATTAGCAGTGACTTCTTTCACCGCCAATGATTATTTGGCATGTAACTTTTGTTGATTTGACTCACTACTCACTAGCCCAACACTTTGTCCCAGATGTACTTGTTCTGTCTTCGTCCCAAAATAATGATGTTCTGGTACCTTGAATGTGTGAGGTGTTGCTATTGCAGTCCCTGAATGGATATGTATCGAAATTGCAAACACATTTTCAAGTGTCCCTTTAGTTAGTCGTTTTTGTCTTCAAATGTGTTTTGGCGTTTTGCATTAGTTAATTAGTCCCATACAGTTACAAACAAAACAGACACTTAGGGAGGTATTTGCAATTTAGATACATTAAGGGACTATAATGACAGGTGCCTCACACATTCAGAAACCAAAATGACTGTTTACCTAAAAAGAAGAAATAGTAAAAAAAAATAGTAGTTCTTATATATATATATATATATATATATATATATATATATATATATATATATATATATATATATATATATATATATATATATATATATATATATATATATATATATATATATATATATATATAAACGGGCAACGTCTAAAACATTATAATAAGAACGAAAACAGCCCTCAAGTCTGCAGTATAGCATTGCTTGAGCTTCCAGCTCAAACACCCGAATAGCTTGTCACCAAGCTATCGTCAGGCTTTAGACGTTAAAAACAGCGCTTACTGGGAGGCAACCCAAAATTTTCCCGCATTTTCCTCGTTACTGTATTTCATTCTCATTTTTATTTAAAATTCTACTTTGAAACTTTAACAAAAATTCTAAACTTAAAATTGCTACTATTTTTACTTTCTTTTATTTTCATATTTTATTTTATTTTTCTCTTTTATTTTTTGTTTTTACCGCCTTTTGTTTTTAAAAATCCTGACTTATATATATATATATATATATATATATATATATATATATATATATATATATATATATATATATATATATATATATATATATATATATATATATATATATATATATATATATATATATATATATATATATATATATATATATATATATATATATATATATATATATATATATATATATATATATATATATATATATATATATATATATATAACTGATAACTATGCCAAACAATTACTTTCAATAATAATTCTAAAGATGTATATATTACTTTAAATGACAAATAATTTGTAGCAGAAGGAGTAACAAACAACTCTCTAGTCTCACCTTTTAATGTTTTCAAAAACTGATCGACTAGAGTGAAGCCCCAAAGAATCCAAATGAAGTATTATAGGTCCTGATTCATCTTCTTTGTCTGGGAAACAAATAATGCTCAAGCTCCAATGAAGACTGGCCACGCAAAACAACACAAAAATAAATCCATATATCAATTATCAGTAGAGGTTGTGAGCACTTAATTTATATATAAAAAACAAGGATCCTTCTGTCAGATGCAAATATTGAGCAGAAAGTGCATAGTAGAAATAAAACTGCCCACAAATAAGTATAAAAGTTTATATTTAAACAACCAATATGATTAATTAATTCATCTAGCCAGCCAGTTTTTCTGTACCCAGTATTCTTCAAAGAGTAAAATTAAAAACAAAAGTATACGTACCAACAAGGAGAAAAGAAATATCCAAAGATAAATAAAAACAAAACAATGAAGCATTTCAATCTTTATAGCATCCACAAGAAGCCCAGAAAAGAAATATCCAAAGATAAATAAAAACAAAACAATGAAGCATTTCAATCTTTATAGCATCCACATGAAGCCCCCGTTGTGATGCTTGGGGATGAAGAGAGTGGGCACGGAATACTGGTGTAAAAGAAGAAGCACGGAGGATAAGACCCTGCAGGCTTATAGGAGGAGGTACACCTAATTGGACCAATTTAGGTTGAACAAGAGAAATCCGAGACTAGGCATGTATGCAAATGTAAAGTTGTTGAACAAGAGAAATCCAAGACTAGGCATGCATGCAAATGTAAAGTTGAGGAAAACTTAAGGATTTGTATAGGAGAGGGGTTCTGGAAGGGAAGGGAATGGAAGTGGGAGTTTATAATATGATCTCCCTTCAGAATCTTTAAGAAAGAGGTCAAGGTATGGGGATATCTTGAAAACCCTCCAAATCCCTCTTCTAATGTTTTTTCAGTTCCCAGATGGGAAGGTTTACCCTACCTTCTTAAACAAGGTGAGAGATAACCCTCCTTCCCCCTCCCTCTTCTCTTCCCCTCCTTCCTTCACATCCTAACTTCCAAACACATTCTATAAGAATTAATTCGAACTACTATACCAACAAGATGCACCAAGAACTCCAAAGTTAAGCGGGTTTGACCCGGAGAGATAATCCTCCTTCCTTCTCCCTCTTCTCTTCCTTTCCTTCCTTCCCATCCTACCTCCCAAATGCTGAGGATTTCCCTACCTTCCAAACAAGGTGAGAGATAACCCTCCTTCCTCCTCCCTCTTCTCTTCCTCTCATTCCTTCCCATCCTAACTTCCAAACACATTCTTATTGGAAAATAAAGTTTACTATTCTATTTTATTCTTCAACAATAACTTGTGTATATAGGAGAATAACAACATAATTCTCTCCTTAGTATTATGAGAATATTATTATAATAGAAAATAGAATAAAAATAAAAATAACTATAACAGTAACCACACTTTTACCCCAACGCCCTCCTCAAGTTGGGGCGTAGATATCTATCATATCCAACATGCCTCGAAATGCTCAAATGTAGGTTTGGCCAAGCTTCCGGTGAAGATGTTTGTAGTTTGTTGGTTTGTTGGCTAGAGGTGACGAATGGTAGACATATGAGAGTGGCATCTAATTTCTCTTTTATGAAATGACGATCTATCTCAATGTGATTGGTCCTGTCATCTTCAACTAGATTATGAGATATGCTAATGATTGTTTTACTGTCAAAGTATAATTTCAGCTGAAGTTCAAATTTTACTTTAAGTTCTTCTAGGACCCTATGGATCCATAATCCTTCACAAATACCTTGAGCCATAACTCTAAACTAGCTTTCCAGATATTGATAATGCAAAAGCTTTTTGAACCTTCAAGATCACAGACTTACGATTGTCAGTTAGTAAGTTTGTGATCTTGAAGGTACTTACGATTGTCAGTAAGTCTGTGATCTTGAAGGTACTTTCAATATCTCGATGTGTGCTAAAGGCACTTTATACCTTATTCATTTTAGGCTTTCAGTCAAAAAATCTGAGATCTTGAACGTTCAAAAATCTTTTGCATTATCAATAACAGGAAAACTAACTGTCTGTGCTTGCAATAATGGAACAGTCCTATTATATATCCCCATGTCGCTGGAATATGCTGCTAGTGTATTATACTCAAAGGCCAAGAAGTGTTATGAAGAAAATGACACTGTTTACCATGCCATATTTCCTGAACAAAATTTCCAACAGTTACGTGCACTGCTTGATGCAGTTGCATGTCAGTTTTCAACCTCGGAAAAGCTAGTGGTTATTTCCTAGCCTCTACATCTGGGACATCCATGGTGTGAATCAGGCCACAAAGTTTTCTGGGCTAGTTTCACATTCCTCATGCATATGGGACATCAAGAATCTATGTTGTGAAAACATGCATGATCCATCTCTTGCATGCACTGCTAATAGGTTGTTCGGGAGAAATTTATTTTGCAAGATGCTCTACTGATGATACAATTAGGCTATGGGATGTTTCTTTGCAATCTGATTTGTCAAAAAAAGGCGCGGAACAGCTTAACAACGAGTTATTGGATTCTTCATGTTTACCTGTCAGGAATTTCGATCACTTGCGGACGAGAAGTCAAGAAACATCAAAAAATTAAGTTCCTCTAGTACTGATGAGTTATAGCAATTAAGGGAAATGGGGAATTACATTTTGATACTAAGTCATTTAATGATGAGTCAAAACGGTACGTTCCCTCCTAGTGGGCAATCATATCTCACTCTCACGTACATAACACACTCTCTCTATTCTTGGTGCCCTCACAATGAGTTCTCGTCCGGAACAGCTTAACAATGAGTTATTGGATTCTTCATGTTTACCCGTCAGGAATTTCGATCACTTGCTGTTAGTTCAGATGGAAAGTATCTTGTTGCTGGTGATTGGAAAGAAAAGCTTCATATATTCAACCTTCAAACATCTGATTACACATGTTTACTGGGTGCTCATGATGCAAAGATTCTTACATTAAGCTTTACCTTGTCCACCCAAGACATATCTGAGGAAATTGCAAAAAGCAGTTGATTCCTTGCCTCAGGGGGTGAGATTGTATAATGATATAATCCATCTCTATGATGTTGAAAGATGTAGTTATGCAAGTTTTATAGGCTACCCTTATTGTCTGGTTATACATTTTTATGACTCGAGTGTTCGGGTGTGCAGAGGATTTGATCGTATAGGTAGCATTGATGACCATTCTGCTGCTGTGACTTCTTGGTGATAAACTTTTTGAAAAACCTATAAAGGTTATAATGGATCCAAGCTGCTCGTATGTGGTCTGCTCATTCTCTAACAAGTCCATATGGATATATGACTAGAGAGATGGTTGCCAAGGCCACGGGACATGCTGGAATTGTTATTGGTGTCATCTTTTTGCCGGTTGGTTGTGTTTTTATATGGAAATTGCCTACTTCATTGTCTTCTAAAATATTGCTAAAAAGTAATCTGCTGCCTTCAAGAATCCCGGATCAACCTCCTGCTTGTAGCCGTATACCATCTTGCAAAGAAGAGTGTCAAGATCAACTGGGATGTCTGCTCATTAAAGAAAGAGAGCAAAAGTGGGAAAGGAATGCTTAACTCAAAAAGTTCAAAGGAGATCTCATCTTTAGTGATCATAGCCCTATCTTGTGTTGAACTCGAAGAATCTTCAGAAACATTGTCTCAAATACTTTTTGCATCACCCTGGTCAAAAGTGCATCCATACAATTAGTGTAAACATTGTGCCAATGGTTGTCCAAATCAGTGTTGTTGAAAGTACTGCTAGGCCCTAAAGTGCATTGAGTGTTCAAAGTTTCTAACGATAAAGAAGCATGATCAAATGATATTTGAACTTCTGGGGATAAATTAGAATATGCCTCTATTGAAATGTAACTAACATCATTGCAGTGACTCACATTTGCTTGCGCCTATTTGGGAAGTCTTGAAATACTATATTAATACTTTTTGAGTTAAGCACTCCATTTCCACTTTTGCTCTCTTTCATTAATGAACAAACATCCCAGTGATTGATCTTGTACCGCTGACACTCTTCTTTGCAAAGATGATATGTGACTACATGCAGGAGGTTGACCAGGGATTCTTGGAGGCGGATTACTTTTTCTCATTATTTTCTACAATATTTTAGAAGACGGTGAAGTGGGAAATTTCCATACAAAAACACAACTATCACCATCCACTTAAACGATATGCTTGCAATCAGGCAAAAAGATGACACTTATAACAACTTTGATAGAAGTCACAGCAGCATGGTCATCAATGTTGCCTATAAGATCAAAATTTCTGCACTCAGAGTCAACAAAATGACTCAAAATGTCGACCTTCGAGGTAGAAAGAGCCTGCTGCCAATGATTAGGGCAGACCACGGATAAGCAACTGCTGTCTCTGTTTTGTTTTCTGTTAAACCCAAGAATGATGATAGGTTTATTGGCAGCGAGAAGAAAAGTTGGGCAGACAGTAGCAAGAAGAAGGTTTTTTTTCTTTTGGTTAAACCCAATTTTTTTCTTTTGGTTAAACCCTAATAATCATCTCATACCATTACAGAAAATGGGGTTTACTATTCTATTTTATTCATCAGAAATAGATGATATATATAGGAGAATTACAACTTAATTTTAAGAGAATATTATTATAATAGAAAATAGGATAATAATAAAAATAACCATGACAGTAACCACATGGTTACTCCAACAATTCTAAAAGAATTGATTGGAACTTCAAAATTAAGCGTCTTTTTGGAGCGGTTCTAGGATGAACGGCCTAGGAAGCATGTGTGTGAGGGAAAACACAAGCTAAGAAGACTTGTGAATTTAAAAATATAAAAAATAAAAACACAAAAATAACTTCCCACCATATACGAAAATTAACATCTACAACTGAAGCTTCGGTGCTACCAAGAAAACTTACTCCTGGTGTATTGGAATCAAAACATATGCCTTCTGAAAAATATTTACACCCTTCCACCACCTTCTGAACTTTGAAAATATTGTGTCCCTGTTACTTTCCTAGATATTGCAATGGAAAATGAATTAGAGCTTATCAAATAAAATACAAAGAGAAGGAAATGTGAGAGGCACAGGAATTAGGACTCGTTTGTTTTAACTTTAAAAAAAAATAGATTTTTTCTTTGTAATTTTAAAAACGACTTTTATAAAAATATTTTTTTAAATATTAAAAGTTTTTTTTAATTCGTTTTTTATAAATTAAAAGATTATTTTTGATATTCTATAACATAAATATACACCATAGAAGATTAAAACAGTCAAAATCACAATTTTTCAAAAAGATGTATCTCAAAAATGATTTTTATGAAAAGCTATTTGAAATAGCTTCAAATTGAAGTGATTTTTTGAAATTTAAAAATCACAATTTTTTCAGAAAGATGTATCTCAAAAATGATTTTTATGAAAAGCTATTTGAAATAGCTTCAAATTAAAGTGATTTTTTGAAATTTTGATATCCAAAAAAAGTTATAATAAAATGTTGAAATTCCTAAAATAACTTTTCTAAAATAACTTTTTAAAAATAACTATTTAAACCAATTTTTTTACTTAAGTTATTTTTTTAAAATTTTTTTTAAACAAAAATATGTAACACTAAAAACCTTTTTTTTTTAAAACTGAAACAAACAGAGCCTTTAACTCCAACAACAAAAGCATTTTCAAACTGAATCAAGAATACATCTATAAGGTTAGATAAAAGAGTTGCAGGAGCTCTTCCTACTAATAAGGCTTTAAAGCCTTACTATAGAATGAACTACTAATCAAAACAGTGATTAACTTTGTCTTTAGGTTTAGTAGTTAGGCCTTTATGAATTTAGTAGCTTTTTTTTGTTTTTCTGTTTTAATTTATTAGTTTAGTTGCTTTCTGTTAGTTTGTATTGCTGCCTTCATCCTTATATAAAAATATGATGACATTAGTTTAGGACAGTTGTAGTTTTTTTTTCTTTTCTGTTTTAATTTATTAGTTTAGTTGTTTTCTGTTAGTTTGTACTGCTGCTTTCATCCTTATATAAAAATCGGATGGGATTAGTTTAGAACAGTTTTTGAATAATTGATTTGAAAACTGGAAATGAGATTAGTTTAGAACAGTTTTTGAATAACTGATTCGAAAACTGGAAATTCCGGTGAGGGTGTGAGGGGAGATAATGCTCCCTCAGATAAATCTTTGGGGAATGCTTTTTCAATCTTTATGGGTGCTCCCGCACCACCGTGAAAAGTCCATAATGTCCCTATCGTTCCAGAAGCTATTTTATCCATTTCTCAGATTAAAGTGAAGAGACACTATTTTTATGTTAAAATTTAATCCGGAGATGCATCTCCGTATGTGAAAAAATTGCGTACGAAAATGCATCTCTGTATGTGAATAAAGTGCATCCGAAGATGTATCTCCTTAAACACCATTTATTCAAATGTTAGTGGGTGGTCCGAAGATGCATCTCCAAACACTTTTCTTTCAAATCCAGCGTCAGACCCTTCCCTCTTCCTCCATTTTCTCAAAAGTTCTCAAAAAAAGGCATTTGATCGCTGCAACGATTTTACCTTTGCAACCATTCATTCAATCAAGTTTATATCATTGGAGCTCTTTCCATTATCTCATAACATCTAAATTTCTCCCTCTCATCAATCAATTTTTATTTGGCAAGTTTTTCCAATAAGTTGTTTTTATGATTTGATTTGTAGTTAGTTTTTTAGGATACATTTGTTGTTTTAGACACTTTAGGTAGTAGTGTAAACGAAATTAGCAGGTTATAAAAACAAGCAATGAGGTTTTCTTAGGACAGTTAGGCCGAAATGGCGTATCAGCCATGAGACAATCGCGGGTTTGTCCGAAGATGCATCTCTGGATTTGCTTTGCATTATTTTTCGGAGATACATCTCTGGATTTACTATCTCCGGATTTGCTCAGCATTGTTTTGGAAGATACATCTCCGGATTTGACTCGGTCAAAAAATTATGACATTTCGTGAATTTCTCCAGGCTTGCTGTTGATATTTGTCTCTTGTTTATAATGCAGATACAATGGCTGAAGACAACATTAGTCGGATTAGGCTTGAGCGTGTGTCCCAAACCGCGTTAGTACGACATGAGAGGGCCGCAGCGAGGGCACGAGGGCACAAGTTTCTGATAACTTGTAGCAGACTCTCTCAAACATCTCAGGCATATGATGCAGAAGAACCCGAGGATTATGAGGCCCCTGTTAACCCTGAAGCACTTCAAGCCCATGAGGAAGCCGATCACAATGCCCCATTAGAGAGTTATCCAAAAGGGTCGTATGACACCTCTTTACTTTATAATTATGCAGAGCATGCTGCTAGGTATGTCTGGAATGGAGAGGTATATTTCTTTTCTTTTGTAATACATATGGTGTCAACTAATTAAATCCATACTAATTATGTTTTCTTTTTTCAAGAGTGTAATTGTTCGAAAATGATTAACAACGGTAGGAAGATACTGGTGTTGCCACAGCCCACTGACCATTGGTTCGGTGATGTTATCCGATATTCCGGTCTTGCCAGTTTATGTTCATCTACATGCTTGACCATAAACCACAGCATGCAGGCAGCTTTTGCAGAGAGGTGGCACTCAGAGACGTCATCTTTCCACCTACCTATAGACGAGATAACCATCACTTTGGATGATGTCTCTTGCCTTCTGCATCTTTCAATCGGGGGAAAATTAATGGACCACTAGAGGATAAGGCGTTAGGTAGGGTTTGATCTAATGGTCACCCTGTTGGGGGCTAACCCAGGTAAGGCGTCGAAGGAGGAAACTCGCACTAGAGTTGCTCATTCACGGTTTAGCTTTTTGAAAACCCTTTATAATGATCATGTGAAGGGGGCTACGGATGTCGTAGGAGATGATGTGCAGGTTGAGTACTACCGATATTGCACATTAAGGTGTTACCTCTTTTTCTTGGTTGGCACGTCCATGTTTGTGGACAAAAATGCAACGTACGTCATTGTGCTATACCTCAAGTACTTCACAGACCTAAGTGCGATTCACGAGTACAACTGGGGGACCGCTTGTTTGGCCTACTTGTACTCGAAGCTGGGGGAGACTTGTCTTTGAAAGACAAAGCAGATGACGGGGTGCTGCACGCTGCTTACAGTGATTTCTTATTACAAATATTTTCATAATTCATTTGTTACACTTGTTATTAATATTGTATCTGAACCATTTTCAGGAATGGAACATCTCCCACTTCCCTTGCATCACCGTGTTTGAAGTTGCGCCTGACTACACAGAGAACCGGCCTCGTGCAGCGGCTTTTGTTCCGTACAGGGGGAATGGTGTGCTCGAGTCATTCAGAGTCTCTCTTGACCGTATGGTACCAGATGACGTTTGTTTCTGTCCATGCGAGGGTCACTGCCAGACAAGTCAGTTTCATGACATTTCCTTATACTCCGGCTTGGCTGGGATGTGGGGCATCTCTTATGTATCCTTATTTGCCCGAGGGAGTGATGCGTCAGTTGACTACTGGATGATTTCGAGAGTCACCTAATACCAAAGGAGTACGTCAAGAGCCAACAATGAGCTTGTGATGGGGCTACATGACATGGTTCTATAGGGTGCCACACTCTATCATGACACAAGACACTCCTGAAGAACTACCTAAACCAACTAACTATGAGGTACATGAGGTTCGAGGTGAGCAAGCAGAGAGCGTGACGGTAGTATGTCGGCGTGTTGCGAATATAGGTAGAGCAACCATAGAGTCAAGACTCTTTGTGGATGGCAGTCCCCAGTTGCCCTTAGTGAAGCGCATGATTTTCGAGTTACGAAATATTGTGCAGTACATGCAGCGGTGGAGGAGACAGGCGGTTAGACATACCCAATCATTTATATTGGAATGTATTATTATTTGGGGTATTTTTGATGTATTTCGGACAAATATTATGTATGAATTATCTTTACTTTTTTTTATGTTTGAATTTTCCCTCTCCTTTAACTTTAATATACTTTACATTAATATAAGTTAGCCTCACAAAAATTGAATTTTTGAGCAATGGTTTTGTTCTGATATGATTCAGTGAGGACTCCGGAGATACATCTCCGAAATAAATCCCCCTTTATATTTACCACGTTTTCAAAAACTTTTAGGGAACATTTAGGAGATGCATTTTTCATACCACAATTTGGTCAAAAATGTGGTCAATCTCAGAATAGCACATTTTGGTTGTGATTTAGGTGCGTTCGGAGATGCATCTTCGAACTATAATTTGTTCAAAAATGTGGTCGACCTCAACTATAATTTGTTCAAAAATGTGGTCGACCTTAGAATAGCGCATTTTAGCTGTGATTTGGGTGCGTCTGGATATCCATCTCAGGACGCTTCAAGAACAATTTCAGATTTTTAAGGTTGTAAAAGACACCACCAAAGATGGAGCATTTCCATCTTGATCTTCCTTATCTTCCTTGATCAATAAAACATCAGGGGATGCATTATCCTCTTTTTGGTAAAAAGCAAAAACAGTGGTTGTCCTAAATACCTACCTACACACTGCACAAGAAAAAACATCTCTTATCCCACTTTTTTTAGATTTGGTATGCACTAATATTTTAACTACTTTCATTTACCACGTCGTCAAATTTTTAATTACTAAATCTATTCTCATAACATATTTTATCCCGCTTTTTTTTAGATTCGTTATGCACTGTTTCACGGGCATTGTATTCTGTAAAGCAGAAAGGGCAGTTGTCCTAAATGCCTACACACAGCACAAAAAGCAACAAACGGAAAATTCCAAAAATAATTATACATATGTACATGGTAGTCAGAATCGCGATCCAAGTCGTAGGATCGGACGATTTTGTGATCTTGCAACCCCTCTCCGTTTTGGAATATGGTCAGAATCGTTTTTTTTGGTAAGCACGGCGGAATCGCCACAAAAAGGCATAGAAACGGTTGAATCGCCGTTCAAGTACGATTCTCTCTACAACCCAGAATTTCGGGTTCGCAGGTAGGACCACTGGAAATTATGATCCCATTAAGAAAAACCCTAAATTAAAACGTTAATTTGACAGCGGATCTTTTTTTTTTACACTTAAAAGCTGAAATGTTAATTGACTTTATTGGTCTAATTAAAAAAATTAATTAATAATCAATACGCAGCCACTAATTAATAATTTTGTAACTTTCCAATATTACACCAAAAATTAGTGGACCTTACCGCCTAATTAAAAAAATTAATTAATAATCAATAAACACCAACTAATTAATGATTTTGTAACTTCCCAATATTACACCCATAATTAGTGGAACTTACCATGATGGCTTTTCCTCACCGCCTCGCTCACATTAAATACTCCCTCCATCATACACAAGAGAACCGTTTCAGTTTTTTTAAAGTAATGCTAGTATTATTAGAAGTTTTTTTCAAGCTAAATTACGTTGCTTCGTATGCCTATTATGAATTTATATGCAATATAGTGAATTTCTAAATTTTGTAGGATATTACGATCCGTGCTACGATCCTCCAATTCATGATCTTGTTATGCCTACCCGATCTTGCGTAGGATCTCGAGCCTGAGTACCTTGTATATGTATAAATAAATATTACTCCCTCCATTTCAAAATGATGGTCGTTTTAAGAGAAAATTTTTGTTTTAAAATGAATGTCATTCTCACTTTTTAATTTAGTAATAATTACTATTTTTTCAATTGTGTCATTTAATTATTACTTGTGTACTATTTTCAACATATTAATAAGACTAATTTAGTAAAAGTGTAATATCTTATGACAATATCATTGCATTTCTTAATATGTGTGCAAAAACCTTAAGACAGCCATTTTGAAACGGAAGGAGTAGGTTCTAGTGCAAAAGGAGAAGTTATTGAGTAAATTTTAATCTCAAAATAAACCTCCAAATTACACATTTAGTAACACAAAGAAAGGAAGAACGAAAGGAAGAACAATCAACAACTCATTAAATCATAATGATTAAAAGCTTGCTTCCTCAGAAAACAATCTCCATCATGCACAATATGATTACAGCTATGAACTTGCAGGAAGATGATTAAGTACCTTGCAGGAAACAGCTTCTTTAAGTTTCTTGTAGAAATATGTGTTGAAAAAATGGTAGTCTGATATTGTCGGAGATACCTGCTTTAAATATCTAGCCAATACAAAATGTCATAAGTAAAGAGCTCGAGAACTAAAAAGGCAAAGTATGTCCAAGTATGACTATTATTCTGCAGAATGATTAAAATTTTCAGCATCATATGTCCAAAAGAGACTATAAATATGATAACATAAATAGTTCAGTAGATGGAAGTGAATGGTTAAATATTGAAGTTCAATTCAGAAAACGATCAAGATACACATTTGTTTTATTAAACCACCAAAGCTCAAGCCCGGAGTTATCCTCTCAATCATTTAGCTGAAAGCTCAAGCTCTCTAGACTTCAGAATAAAAGCTCGCAAAACTGTGTGTGTGAATAGAAAGAGTTCTAATTTTAATATAACAAAAAGGGTATTGATAATTCTACATTCATTCCTATATAACCCCCAGTAAAAAAAAATTGTCTCTTTTAACAAGACTCTTCCAAATTACAAGATGTATTAATTAAGTTTTCACAAACTTGCCCCCAATTAAATGAGGGAATTAAAAGACCAATCCTTTGTCATTTCTCTCTTGAATAATTGAAGGATGATTTTGAAAAGAGAATGTACATTGTCGACAAATTAAATGTAAAAACAAATTTTCTTAATTCTTGTGTTTTGTTATAGAGTGCATGTAGAGACAGAGGTGGTAAAATGATTTTATTTATATTTCTATCTATTAAGGATGATTTGAAATTCAATAGTATATCACCAGCCGTGATTTATGAGAAAATATGATGGCGTCATTTTATCTCTAACTCCTTCTACTGGAAAATGATGTTGGTAGCGGTGATGGTACCAAAGCATGTTCTATGAGTTTGAGGGTAACAAGAGAAGGCAGCAAAATATTGTGTTTCTCTCTTCATTGCAAAATAATAATTCTCAAAGGAACCTGCAAGCGGAAGGCACAGAAGGGGCCAAATAGACTTACCGAATGTAAAAGTTCATGATAGTTGATGTTAAGTAACCTTCAGGAGCAAGGCATTCCATGTCATTGTAACAAACTTCAACACACTCAGGATCATCTCTGAGCATCATAACGCAAAGTTAAAAGGTCAAGCAACACAGACTATACATAGAAAACTATGGTTGAAGGACGATGTTCTAATATTTAATCTTGTGAAGTACCTTGAAGGAAAATAGATCTTAGCATCTTTCAAACTGAAAAGGAAAACACAAATCAAATAACATAATAAACTTCATTGGCAGATTCATAAACCCTAAATAGATGCACAAATCAAATCAAATTCCCTTACTATTCAGGAGCCTTGTTTTCTGTTTTCTCCACAATATGAGGATTGTCACTGTCATCGCTGTCGTCATCATCGAGAACAATGGGTTGACCCTGTTTAGAACATGTCATGTATAACATATCACTTGTAAGTAAATAAGGAAGCTAGAAAGATGTGTAATACCATATTATCAAAAAACTACTAATCAGCTTGGGGCTTGTATAACTAACAACTACCAAACTCTATAAGCTATGCAAACATACCTTCCTGGACCTTGAACCATCTGATTGAACTTCCTGAAATGCACCCTTACTACCAGAAGAGAAAAGAGAAATCAAGAATATAACGTTATCAGCAATGTAATCAATAATCTAAACATTATCCTTTCTACTTCTAAAACTAACAGCAAACCCTGTCTGTCACCATCTTCAGCTTAAGGAGAGAAGGGTGAAAAACAGGAATTTTTTCAATGTTTTACTATTGCTAATTATGGTGAAGTGGCAATGTTGAAGATAAATAATACCTTTGAACACAACCACAGTAGAACAGGAGTGAGAACAGAATTGTAATAAATAATACATTAATACTTCACATCTTATTGAGAAAATTGCAGATGCAATGATACAAAGGAAAAGAAAAGTCTAATTATATTGAAAATATTTAAAGGAAAAAAAAAGTCTAATTATGCTGACACAGCAAAACACATATTCATAAATTCACTGGAAGTGGGAGGGGTTAAACATAACGTTAGAAGATAAATATCCCTTTCTGCTTTTGAATTTTCACCGTGTACAGCCAATAACCAGAAATCCCACCCTCGGATATAAAAGGATACACAGCCTTATGAACTAAGGAACACCCCCACAGGACTGGGGTATAAATTTAACATGTAAATAGGCAATCAAAGTTGCACTGACATTGAATGAGGTAACATCAACTATCATGAACTTTTACATTCGGTAAGTCTATTTAACAACGGAAAAGTGACTAAATGAGGTAAATATTTCAATGAGAAAATCACACAATAATGTTTATTCAAAACGAGGAGAATGAAAACCCATAAATTTTTTATGAAAATCATACAATGGCAAACACCCATTAATTTTCTGAAAAGGAAATAAGCAAGATATTATATGTAAAAGCCAATTAGCAATGGCAAATGGAACAAATAAAGTAAACAACCAATACCTAAATCAACCAAAAGGAATGAACCAAAAGCCATAAAAAGATGCATTTTTTCTCTTACTCTTTTGAGAACTGTCTTGATAGATTCCTTTTAATTGTCTGTACCGATAAGGTAGAATTGGCTCGGCACCTTTTATCATTATCACTAAAAGTATCACATTTGGAAAGTTTGCTCGAGAATTGAAATGGCAATGGTCTTGAAGATGATCGACGTCTCTTTCTTTTTTTAGGCTCTCTGTTGTGTCGTACTACCTGGCTGTTGCAATGCTTGAAATGCGGCATCTCGTTGCTAAATGCATCATCAGATGTACAATTAGTCTGCTTCATAAATTGAAGTCAGAGACATTATATCAGGCAAGATAGAGAGTTAAATACAGTATTTAACAAATGATGCAAAGGACCTTACATTATCTTCCATTTTCTTTATAAAACAAGATGCAAAAGAAGATGTTGACTGTGGACGAGATGGCAAATTCTCTTCTCTCGGGATATTAGACACACCTACAAAAGCGTTAAGCTTTTTATTATAAAACAACAAACAGGCAATTAAATCAACACTGCAGCCTGCTTTACAGATATATCAAGCTAAAAATCAGGTTTCCAATGTTGAGATTCATAATCTAGAAGTAAAAAAAAGTTCCTATTTTTTCTAAATATTAGAGTTTGACCTAACTCATTCTTACAAAACCAGGTTGTAAGGTGAGGGGTGATTGTCACTCTATATAAACTCTTTTCAAGTTTTACATCTAACCAATGTGGGACTTGGATCTTATCAATACACCCCTTTCATGCTCATCACTTTTTTTTGGGTTTGGTGTGTGGATATAAACAGTGGGCAACCCATGATCTGATCATAGACTCTAATACCATATTAGAGTTTGGTCTAACTCATCCTTATAAAACTGACTTGTAAGATGAAGGGTGCCACTCAATATAAACTATTTGGCCTAACTCATCCTTACAAAATCGACTTGTAAGGTGAGGGGTGTTATTCTATATAAACTCTTTTCAAGCTCTATGACTAACCAATGTGGAATTTGGGATTTTTTTCAAGCTCTCATACCATATTAGAGTTTGGCCTAATTAATATTTACAAAACCAGTAATTGTAAGCTGAAAGGTGTCACTCTATATAAACTCTTTTCAAGCTTTGTGCTTAACCAATGTAGGACTTGGAATCTTCCAAATAGAAATAACAAAAATTATATGTGGTAAACCGTGTTCAAGATATTTTCACTTTTGTTACCGAAGAGCCACTAATAAATAAATATGAGATGAAACAACTATTTCAAAAGCTAGTTCATAGGTGAAGACGCATGAGTGGATTTTATCTCCTGAGCTAGCTTAGATAAACCTTTTCCAGAAACATTAAAGGTAAAATATAATTTGAAATAAACACTTTCTACGAGAAACCATATAGGGTAATTGTGAATAGTTTATTTAGAATTATTTCATGAGATAACACATTCATAAAAATATTTGGAGAAGCTAATAAAATCAATTATTCATATGCTTGTAAGTTGTTTACTAATTCACTACCAAAATGGCTTATAAAAAAGCTTATGTGGAACTTAACCCTGTTCCCTCTTTAATTCCTATCAATCTCAAATTCTACTTTTAAAATGAAAACAAATGTTGAGAATGTAAATAGCTTATCGAACTTATGGTTGTGTTTGGGAGGTTAGTAAGGGAGGGAGGACTTTGGGGAAAAGGAAGTAAAAAAAGGAAAGAGAGAAGGATAGTCTCTCAACTTGAATAAGGGTGTACTTTTCTCATAATACAAAATCCACATATGAGGGTGTACTTTTCTCATAATACAAAATCCACATAATATGGGGGAACTCAAAAATGTATTTGAGGAAGATTAGAAAAATTAATCAAATCCTTTTCATCCTTTTATAATACTCTCAAAATAAAATAAAAAATATTAATCATAAGCATTTCCTTCTCATTTTCTCTTTTAAGGTGAGAGATTCATCTTGCAGTAATAAAATACAAAAGTGTCCTCGCATTCAAACTCTCAAACAAAGCTTACGACTTTTTTTTATGAGTTTGGAGGGAAACAGAGGAGAGTTTTGGAGGGAAGGGAAACCCAGGGGAATTGCTTACATTTTTTGTGAGAATATTTTTTAAGGGAGTGAGGTTGAATATACTTGAGAGTAATTTTAGTTTTTTAAGTATTATAAAGAGAAATAGTGGACTTGAAAATTGTTCAAAAATCAAAACCCTCCAAAGTCCTCCTCAATGCACTTTTTTTAGTTCCCCATATTAGAGGGTTTTAGCCCAATAGAGAAAAATAAAATTTTCATACAAGGTGAGGGGACACTCCTCATTACTTTTTCCTTTATCCCCAAAGTCCTCGTCCCTTTCCCTCAAAACTCCAAAACAAAGCTAAGTGTTTGTCACATAAACCCTCGTTTGATAAACACTTAGGCACTATTTGGTTGTGGGGAAGGAAAACAAGGACTTCGAAGATAAAAGATTGAGAGGAAAGGAAAGGGAGAATAGTCTCCCACCTTACATAGATGTTACTCTTTCTTCTTTGGACCAAAACTATCCAATATGGAGGAGCTCAAAATTGTGTAGAAGAAGGGTTTTGAATCAATTTTCAAACCCTTCACGTCTCTTGAATATTCCTTAACTAAAGAAAATATTGCTCATACATATTCTTTACCATCCTCAACAAAAACACACTTCCAAATGAAGTGTAGTATTTGCCTTTCTCTTGTCCCCTTTAAATCCCTCCCAGTCTTTTCCATCCTAACTCCCAAAGAAAGCCTTCGAATTTATCAAAAAATTTTGTTCAAAAGCACCAAGTGTGACTTTCAGGCAGTGTTTTCAAATAACAGCTTTGGAAGCACTATAGCGCTATAACATAGCGGCATTTGAACAAATTTCTATTGTTCTACAATACAGTTAGTATGAACTGTTATACTATTGTCAAATAGTGGCTATAACATTGCTCTCCATATAATCCAATCACTATCAAGTCTAACAAAAAAAATCACATATACTCTAAGTCAAGCCATTATAGGAAGCACTACACAATTTCATGCTTTCAGTACAGACCCTCACCAACAGAACTTGAGCTGGCAGTAGCTTTTCCTTGCTTCTGCTCCTCATCAACTTTCTGTTCTACATAGAAAACCAAAATGACAAACAAACAAACATGACATTAGCAACGAAACAAGTCCTGCAAAATCAATCATCACAGAAAAAGCACCAATAGAATCTAATTATAAAAACAAAATTTTCTAAAATCAACCAGGGCAAAAATAAAACAAAAACGTTGAATTGGCATATGAAGGACCAGAACCTGAGGACGAGGGTTCATTTTCCGTTTACGAAACTCTTCTTCGTATAACTCAATGGCAGCGCGAAGTTTGCTTCCCCCGTCTGGCAATTTACTACCGGAGGTTTCAAGAAGCTTCTTCTTTCTCCTAATATCATCCTCGAGCTCATAATCCTTGAGACTATCCAGGTCAACATACGGCGGAGGTTTCTGATCGGGAGCTTTCACTACGAGTTCCGCCGCCGGCGTATCATGGAGTGTGTCCCAGTCAAGAGACAGAGGGCGTTTCTGTGGTTGCTGTTGTTTCTCCATGCACTCGGATTGAGGAAAACGGTTACGTGCGTGTGCGTGTGCGTAACTGTGTGAGTGTAAGAAAGTGTGGTTCCGAATTCACAAGCCCTAGAAAGTGAATGTGTGGAAATTGGAGAAACGGAAATCAAAATGGAGGCAGTGCCGCATAATCTGCGCGTTAATTGCGATTTGTGTGGTGCACTGTGGTAAGAGCCATCGTCTGCCTCCACCTCCGTCTCTAAGGTTTCATCTCTGCTCACACAGTACAATTTTATGATGTAACTTAGGGATGACAATGGTATTATTCACCCGTTTAATAATATTTTTTTAATAAACATGTTTTACTTATTAAAAAAAAGTAGTTAAAGCCCAAGTTAGTTTTAGGTTTCGTGCGTCCGTTTGTTTTAATATATTTTTTAAAAAAAGATTGATACTTTTTTATTTTTTAATATTGAGATGAATAGTTTATTTTTCTCCTTTCATATCATTTTTACAACAAATAAATAAAATGTAGTAAATTTTATTATATTTGATTTGATTAACCTATAAAAATTAACTATAATTTTTATAATTAAGTAATAAAATTTGAAACAAATATTAAATTTTAAATTTATTCATTTTTCTTAAAAATATTTAATACATAATAAAACTTATTAAATAAATTTTATACAATGCAATTAAAAAGTATAATTAAAAATAAAAAATATTTAAAATTATATTAAATAAGTAACTATTTTGTAATAGAAAATTTAATTTTAAAATATGTACTTATTATAAACTATCATAATTATTTTCACATATTTTTAAAAATATAATAAATTTTCACTTTTCAATATTTAGATAAATTTTAATATATATTTTTATTTTTTTCATTTCATATAATTTTTATAATAGGAGAAAATAAAATTATTAAAATTTTATTACTTTTAATTTACTACAACTATCACATTTTATTATTATTTTTATAATCAACTATCAAAACTTTAAACAAACATCAAATTTTGAAATTTCAAATATTGATATATGAGTCATTTATAAAGTGAATTGATGATTTTATTCATCTTTCTCAAAAAGATTTAATACATAAAATATATATATATATATATATATATATATATATATATATATATATATATATATATATATATATATATATATATATATATATATATATATATATATATATATATATATATATATATATTTTTAATATTTGAATAAGTAATTATATTTTTCTGGTTTCATAAAATCAAAGAGATCATTTAATTAAGTCTATTTTGAACTTCAATTAAGGTTGCTAATTTTAATAAAAATATGACAAATTTGTGTTTTTTAAAAAAATTTCTTTTTTTATATTATACTAGCGTTCAGACGGGCACTTGTCTATGCGCATGAATGAAAATATAAATAATTATTTTTGTTTAAATAAATTTTAAAAAAAATACAATATATGAAAGTTAATAATAAAAAATTACGTGGAAGTTAATAATAAGAAGTTATTAATTAGATTATATAATAAAATAAGGGTAAAAATAATAGAAAAATAAATCACACTAAGATAAAGTATTCCGTTTATATATATTGTATAGATTGTATAGATAATTTAAACAATTTTTATAACATAAATATATAATATGGTATTAGTATCAATTTTAATTAAAAACTATTTAATGTTGTTATTAAATCATACATTTTAATTTAAAATAACTAATTAATATTGTTGATTAAAGAATTTATTATTGTTGTGATGTTTTAATACAATGGTTAATATATTTTTTCCTTTTAACTTCTATAAATTTTGAAAGATTACTGATATCTTAAATTGTCATAATTAAAAAAATCAAATATGAAATCGTGTATTAATTTATCATGATTAATTTTTTTAAAATGTTTATTTTTAATTTATAATCTATAATCTATAACATATATAAAATTAAAACTTTCTTTTGGTTTAGCCTATTTTTCTACCAATTTACCCTTACTTTATCTCATAATTTCCTTTGAAAGCACTATTATCATCTTCCAAATAACTTCTTACTATTAATTTTCTACGTAACTTTTTACTATTAACTTTCTACCTAACTTCCATTTAAAATTAATATTAAATTAAAAAAATATCATTTATATCATTTTACGTGTGTGCATTAAAAAAACGGACATACGGACACGTGAGTGCCCATCTAAACGTTATTTCATCCTTATAAAGACATAATTAATTTTAAATAAGATTTTATTAACTTTAATTTTGATAAAATTAGTGTAGTGATAATATTATTATATAAGTAATATTTGAGAGTTTATATTATATTATTGGATTATTATAGTTTTAGTGTTGCTATAATATATAAAAAGAATACAATTTAAATTTTCCTCATTAGTTCTTCAACTTTTAAAATTTCCCTCATCTCAACATGCAACAAATTTAGAGATACTAGAAGATCAACTTAAAATTTGACATTTTTTTTTAATTTTGTTGTTGCAATATGTTTTTATGTTTTGTTATAGATTGAATGTTTGCATCGATTTGTATTATTTTTGGATTTGTTTCATTTTTTTAATTCTATTATAGTCTTTCGTGTGAAGACAAGTTTATTTTGAGTATTAATTTTAATAATTAGATGCTTAAATAAATTTCATCTCATTTTTTTCTTTAAGTTTCACAAATATTCTCTTTGCATACACTTTTAATTCATGGCACTTCAAAGTGAAAAAAAAATCAAATTTTTCATTAATGTAATCGGTTAGTATAATAAGTCAACCGGTTGCATTTTGGTTTTGTCTTGAATATTTTTTAATTTTTAATATAGTGTAATCAGTTACACAAGTATGCCAATCAATTACACTAGTTTATTTTTGCAAATTTTTTAATGTTACAAAGAGTGAAGGTGAGAAAATACTTAAAAGGGGGGTTGAATAAGTATGAAGATAAAAACTTAGAAGTAAAAAGTCAAGTATTTTTATCCTGGTTCGTTGAACTCAACTACTTCAGTCCACTCTATCTAGAGTGATTTGCCTTTCTCAAACAAGGACTTAATCCACTATTTAATCAACTGATTACAATAGTAAGCACTAAGAACAATTGTTCAAAGTCTTCTCAAGAACTTCTGATCCCAACTGGATCTTCTTAAGGAACTATTACACTAAAATGTAAGATTAATACAAGTGTATGAATGCTTCTAACAAGCTTTATCACAACAGTGATTTTTCACTTAATGTTTAAGAACAAAAGAATAAACTCAGCAATAAGAATATTTTATGAGAGCTTGTAAGATTTTCTATCAGAGATTCGTTGGTTCTTGATTACTACTGAAGAAGATGATGAAGACTTGCTTTTATATGCACAGTAGTCCACAAAGTCTTGACATTGGAGGTTGTGTACTGAAAAGGCCTGAACCTTTTTGTCTTTACATTACATGACCTTTCCTGGAAGTAGAATGCACAGAGAAATGCTTTTGGTCTGTGTTCTAGTGTCAAGCATGAAAGAGGAAAGAGTCGTTGAGCTAAATCAAAGGATGTTACTTTGAATTCTTCTTCAACAAGTATTTCTTTTCAGCAAAGTTAACCATCAGATTTTGCATGATCAGAGTCTTGGATACCCATCAGATTTTGCTGAATCAGAGTAAGGCAGCAAGTGTGCTTTAGCGTGTAGTTCTATCAGAGCAGAGTTTTATGAATCAGATTCTCAGTACATGCAGCGTGTAGTACTCTCAGAGTCTTCTGAAAAACTGAGCTTCTTAACTCTCATACAAAGTTCTTTAATGCTTCAGAGTCTTCAGATCTTATTAGAGTCTTCTGCTTCAGATTCTTCTGTAGCTTCTGCTTCAGATTCTTCTGTAGCTTCTGCTTCAGATCCTTCTGTAGCTTCTGCTTCAGATCCTTCTGCAGACAGCGCTCAGATTCTTCTATAAGATGATTCTGACTCTTCAGAGCCTTCCATAGTTCCAAGTTCAGATTAATTTGTTCTTGAATGTATATATACTTTAATTATCTGCAGCAAATATTCATGAGCCAATTTTAGAGTATATAATTCTTTAATACAAAATTTCATAAGAGTTATCATCAAAACATAGAGATATTACTAAGAGACAGTCTGTGTTCTTACAATCTCCCCCTTTTTTATGATGACAAAACATGAGAAATTTTGTTCAATAAAAAAAATAATTATAACTCCCCTGAGATTAAGAATCTCCCCCTGAAATGAATACTCTAAGGAAAAGAATACTTCCCTTTTTGCTTGAGTGTATTTCAGAATCAGAGTATGATGACTTCTTTCAAACACAGAGTCTGGTTAATCAGAGTCTGATGACTTCTTTCAAACACAGAGTCTAGTTTTGCGTTTAGACTCAGAGTACAATTTGCTTCAAGAATCAGAGTCTGGTTGGGTAATTCTCAGGATAACTTCAATGAGTTTATTTTGTCAGATGAAACAATAGAATCTGAAAGACTTAAATTCAAAGATAGTTAATAATATGTCTGAATTTTGTTTTAGTATTTGCTTATGGATTGAACAATCAGATTCTTTTTCTCCCTTTTTTTGTCATAATAAAAAAGATGTGTAAAGACAGAAAAGATAATAGAAGAAAAGCAAAGCAAACAATTTCATTCATTCAGATGGTTCACATAACAGATGATATCAAACAAACAAGAGAAAACAGATGCAAAACAGCAGTGCAAAAACATGAAAAGAAACTAGGGTTGACGAGATGCAATCAGGGTCAGAAGATTTGTGATCTTTGTAGTAGACTCTTCTTGCTTGGCATTCCAAGTCTTAATCTCTTCAGTAGTTTGTTCTTGTTTGATCATCCAGGACTTGATTTCCTTAACTTCTTTCACAAGTTCTGAATTGTCAGCCTTCACTTCAGATGCAGACGCATCAATGTCCATATCAGATGCAACATCTTCAGATGGAGAGTCTTCAGCAGGAGCAGCTTCCAGAAGCAGCACTGGTGGTTTGGGAATGCTTATCAGAGTCTGTCTTACCAACTCAGCAAACTTCGCCTTAGCATCTTCAGCACAGACTGTCTTGAGATGAGAGGCCACCACGTTGAACTTAGAGATAAATTTATCCCAAGCAGCTTCAGACTTAAAAGGGTATATACTTAACAGACACTCTTCTTCCACACGTGCAATCCCCATACGAACTTCCTTTTTGAAATTTTCAAACAGTTTATCAACATCTGATCTAGGGTTGGGGTAAAGAAATTCCTCAAGAGTCACTTTCTCAGCAGATTCAGAGTTTGGCTGAGGTTGTTCACAAGTGGTGTTAGGAGGTGTTGGATCAGATGATGGTTTTTCAGATGGTTGAGGTTCGGATGGTTGAGGTTCAGATTGTTGAGGTGCAGATTGTTGAGGTGCAGATGGTTGAGGTTCAAAAGGTTGTGGTATGGTGAGTTGAGGTGTAGGGGTTGGTGAAATTTCAGCTTTAGAGGATGAATTTTGAAAATCTGAGAGGTTGAAATTTGAACGAAGTGAAAGTCTACGATTTATTTGGTCAGGTGCTGATAGATCAGAAAATGCAGGTTTGAGTGGATCAGGAATGTGTAAACAAGAGGGTGAATGAACTTCTGATTCAGAATCAGATGAATCAGTGGAGTGACATGAGGTGGATGACAAGACAACCATGGTTGCAAGTGGTTCCAGATCAAGAATGTCATTTGAGTGTTCTGGAATAGATAACGGTTGTTCTATTATTGAGGGATGTTCATATGGTGTTGGTTGGGGAGGTTCAGATGAAATGGGTGGAGAGTGATGTTCTAGCGATTGTTGTTGTTGTTCTGGTTGTAGTTGTTGTTGTTGTTGTGGTTCTGGCTGAGATGGTTCTTGTTGTTGATGTTCTAGTTGGATTTTTGTTTGAGGTGGTTCAGATGGAGTTTGTACAGAAGATGGTTGAGAAGGTGTAGTTTGAGATGAAGGGGGTTCAGATGTATGAATTCCAGATGATGGTGGTACAGATGATTGTGGTCTAGAAGGTGATGGAGGAGGTGAAGGTAATGGAGAGTGAATGGTTGGAGTTGGATCAGATGTTAATACCTGTTTGATAGTTTCTCTTATGTCTTCCTGACTTGCTTCTGGAGGAGTGGGTTTCACTTTCTTTACCTTCTGAGGCTTAGCATTAGCTTCAGAGGCTTTTCTCTTTGGCTGAGCCTCAGATCCTTCTTCAGCAATCTTCTTTGAGCGTCTTTCTCTAACAGGATTGGGCAGAACTTCTCCTTCTTTCTGGACGATGTTCACAGGCAGAGGAACACCATTTAATAGACAATCAGCTATGTAGGATAAGATGATCTCCCTTGGTTCTTCAGCAGTGAACATTGGAAAATCTTCAATAGGAATCCTTCTGTTGCTTACATCCTTAGTAGCAATTTTCTTAGGTTTGCTGGCAAGCTCTGTGATGACCTTCATCCTCTTCAGAGTATTGCCATTAATGACAGAACCTATGACATATGACAGATCTTCTGCCAATCCAGTATCATACAGATATTTCACAAGACCATTCTCTGTTAGAATGTCTGATATCAGCCTACCCATAGGAATCCAATTCCTAACTTTTCCAGCTTTGACTCTTACATCTTCTCTTGTTTCCTTTACATGATTCAGAAGGTGACTAAACAGAAGATAAGACAAGTCCACCTTCTTTCCCTTGCTCATACAGAACATAAAGTATAGTTGTTCAGCACTGACATAATCTGGGGAATTTGATGATTTTCTGTGAAAGATGGAACTCATGAAAATCTTGGCCCAAATCCTATAGACTGGCTTCAGTTCCCTTACTTTGCTAGTTGGTGCCCCAGAAATAGTAACTTCCTGAAACACATCAGCAAGATCCACACGAGCATATTGTAGACTGGTTTCACCATCAGTTTCAGAGTATCCAATAAGTTGTCTGATCAGCTTCTCAGTAATCACAATCTCCTTTCCAAGGATAGAAGAATGGATGAACTTAGGGCACACCTGAGCATGTATCCAAAATTCTTTCACCAAAGTTGGATAAACAGGACCCATGAGCCTGTCAAAATACTTTGTCCAACTCTGAGTTTGAATGGTTGAAGAAATATTAAACCCATTTTCTTCAATGGACTCAAGGTCTATGAAGCATTCACTCAAAACTTCCAGTTCTATGGTTGGAGTGAGAAGAGTTCTCACAGGTTCTTTGTAAGCTTCAGCATTAGGAGCAGAAACAGCAATGGTTGATTGCATCTGAGCAGATGTTGATGAAGAAGATGCCATTGATGTTCTTGAGTGAGATATTTTAGGTTTAGGGTTTAGATGGAGAGCAAAGAGACGACAGAAATGCATAAAAGGTTCGTGAGGTGAAAAGTGTGAAATGGTGTGATTTGTGATATTTATAGATAAAAACAGATACACAAACCGTCACATAGGCATGCTTCACATAGCATTAAATGAAAAAGTAAAAAAAACATCATTGCACAGCATATATGATTCTGACAGATGGGGGAAAATCAAGAAAAATCAGATTTTCAAAGCAGCACTTCAAACGTTAATTCAGTAAAGTGCACTCTACATTTTCAGTTTATAAGCTACACGTGTTTGCTTGCTTGTGCCTCTGAAATCTCTTGAGAAATGAAACGTTAGACAACGTTCAGATCCTCTGAGCATTGTTAGTTCAGATTTACACAAGTAAAATAATTCAAGAAAATGAATAAATTAACAGATGAAATACTTCAGAGCATTAAACATTTTGCATCTGAGAAGTTTGCCTCTGATAAATATTATTCTGGACAAAAATCCATACCAATATTTTTCAGAATAAACTTGAACCTATCTTCAGCAAGGGGTTTTGTAAAAATATCAGCCCATTGATGATCTGAATCAACAAAGGCTAAGTTTATAATACCCTTCTGAACATAGTCTCTGATAAAATGATGTTTAATTTCTATATGTTTTGCCTTAGAGTGTAAAATTGGATTTTTAGACAAACATATAGCAGAAGTATTATCACAGAAGATAGATACATTACTCTCAAAGATCCGATAGTCCTCTAATTGACTCTTCATCCAGAGCATCTGCGTGCTACATCCAGCAACAGCAATGTATTCTGCCTCTGTTGTAGAAAGTGCAATTGTGGGTTGCTTCTTGCTGTACCATGAGATCAGATGACTTCCAAGGAACTGACAGCTTCCAGAAGTACTTTTACGTTCTACTCTGTCTCCAGCATAGTCAGCATCATAGAATCCAACTAATGTATATTTATCAGATCTTCTGTAACACAGACCCACGTTAGTAGTACCTTTCAGATACCTTAGAATCCTTTTAACAGCAGTTAAGTGAGATTCTCTAGGATCTGATTGGAATCTTGCATATAAACATACATTGAACAGAATTTCAGGTCTAGAAGCAGTTAAGTAGAGAAGGGATCCTATCATACCTCTGTAGAGTTTCTGATCTACTTTTTTACTTACCTCTTCCTTGCCTAGTGTACTAGTTGGATGCATGAGAGTCTTTTCCATCTTACTATCAGTCATGTTAAATTTCTTCAAAAGTTCTTTAACATATTTGGTCTGATGAATGTAAGTGCACTCTGGAGTTTGGTTGACTTGAATTCCCAGAAAGAATCTCAATTCTCCCATCATGCTCATTTCAAATTATGCCTGCATACATTGAGCAAACTCCTTTCCCAGCATAGTATTGGTAGATCCAAATATAATAGCATCCACATATATTTGACATATTAGAAGATCTTTCTTAAATGTTTTACAAAAGAGTGTTGTGTCCACTTTGCCTCTGATGAAATTCTTTTCCAGAAGGAAATTACTTAATCTCTCATACCAAGCTCTGGGAGCTTGTTTTAAACCATACAGAGGTTTCTTTAGTTTAAAAACATGTTCTGGAAATTTTTCACTCTCAAAACCAGGAGGCTGGTGAACATAAACTTCTTCTTCTATAATACCATTTAGAAAGGCACTTTTAACATCCATCTGATATAGAGTGATGTTGTATTGTGCAACAAATGAAATAAGAAGGCGTATAGATTCTAACCTTGCCACTGGAGCATAAGTTTCAGTGTAATCAATACCTTCTTGTTGGCTGTACCCTTGAGCAACAAGCCTTGCCTTATTTCTTTCAACTTCTCCTTTCTCATTAAGCTTATTTCTGAAGACCCACTTAGTTCTAATTATGTTGAATCCTTTTGGTCTTGGAACTAAGTCCCACACATCATTTCTAGTGAACTGATTTAGCTCTTCTTGCATGGCAATAATCCAGTCATTATCTTGCAGAGCTTCATCCATAGTGGTTGGTTCAATTACTGACACCAATCCAAATAATGATGCTTCAGAGGATCTGAGGAAGGATCTTGTTCTGATAAGGTCATCCTTCTTTCCAATGATCACATTCTCTGGATGAGAAGCTTTGATTCTGGAAGATGATCCTCTAACAGCTGATTCTTTAGAAATGTTTAAGTTGTTCATCTGAGAAGTCAAAGGAATTGCATCTGGCATTGCTTCTGGTTCCTTCACTTGAGCTTTGTTTGCCTCTAATCCTTCAGAGTCTGTGAAGACTACTTCTCTATCTGCAGAACTTTCAAACTGCTTTGGCTTTTTAATGCCAAGCTTATCATCAAATCTAACATGTATAGATTCTTCCACAATCTGTGTTTCAGTATTGTATACTCTGTAGCCCTTAGAGCGTTCAGAATATCCAAGCATGAAACACTTATGTGCTTTAGAATCAAACTTGCTAAGATTCTCTTTAGTGTTCAACATATAACAAATACATCCAAAAGGATGAAAATAAGCAATGTTGGGCTTTCTGTTCCTCCATAATTCATAGGGAGTCTTTTCCAGAAAAGGTCTTACAAACACTTTGTTCTGAATGTAACATGTTGTGTTGATTGCTTCTGCCCAAAAGTGCTTTGCCAGATTAGTCTCATTGATCATGGTTCTGGCCATTTCTTGCAGAGTTCTATTTTTCCTCTCTACAACTCCATTCTGTTGTAGAGTTCTAGGACAGGAAAAATCATGAGCAATGCCATTTTCATTAAAATATTTGTTTTCAAATTCACCACCATGATCACTTCTTACTTTTATAATTTTGAAATCTTTTTCATTCTGGACTTGTTTGCAGAAGTCAAAGAACACAGAATGTGACTCATCCTTGTATTTTAGGAACTTTACCCATGTCCATCTACTATAGTCATCAACAATGACTAATCCATACTTCTTGCCTCTGGTGGATGCAGTTTTCACTGGTCCAAACAGATCAATATGAAGTAATTCTAATGGTCTGGAAGTAGAAACAACATTTTTTGATTTAAAAGAGGATTTTGAAAACTTCCCTTTTTGACATGATTCACAAAGAGCATCTGAGGTGAACTTCAACTTAGGAAGTCCTCTGACAAGATTAAGTTTATTAATCTGAGATATGCGTCTCATATTAATATGCCCTAATCTTCTGTGCCAGACCCATTGCTCCTCATTAACAGACAAGAGGCATTTAACATTCTGAACCTTAAGTTATGAAAGATTTATTTTATAAATGTTGTTCTTCCTCTTTCCACTAAATAGGATTGAGCCATCCTTTTGACTAATAGCTTTACAACATTTTTGATTAAAGACTATGTCATAACCATTGTCACTTAATTGACTTATAGACAATAGATTATGCTTTAGTCCTTCTATAAGTAAAACATTAGTGATAGAGGGAAGGTTATCATTTCCAATAGTGTCAGATCCAATGATCTTGCCCTCCTGATTCCCTCCAAATTTCCCGTCACCTCCAGATCTAAGCTCCAAACTTTGGAACATAGACCTTTCTCCCGTCATATGTCGCGAGCATCCAGAGTCCAGGTACCATGACTGGCGTCCTGACCTTGCTGTTAAGAACATCTGCAACAGGAATTATTTTACTCTTAGGTACCCAGATCTTCTTGGGTCCTTTTGGGTTAGTTGTTCTGAAAGTTCGTCTAAACTTCTGTTTTTCAACATAAGGTTTATTCTGACTAGCCATAGATTTAAACACATGAATGTTCTTTTCAGAACGAGTGTGTTCAATATCATTAAAGTGACCAAATTTAAAATTGGAATATAAAGGAGTTTTATTGATGATAATTTTATCAACAGGTTTTGGATTTAAATCAGAGGAAGATTTATATCCAATTCCTTTTCTGTTATTTCTGCTAACCTCATAGATCATAGAAGCCATTTTGCTTCTGTCTATGCTTTTAGCAAGAAACTTCTGAAAGCTGTAGTCATATTTTTCCAAAATATTTTTGCATTCAGACTCAGTTTTAGAGTCAGAGTCTTTTGAGCTAATTCAAAATCATTTTTCATTTTTAAGTTCTTTTCATTTAGCTCAGCCACTTCTGATTTAAGAATATTATTCTCAGATACAAGATTGCTTTGACGCTCCTTGTATTTGAGCTTAATATTATTATAGCTCTTCAGAACCTCTGATAACACTTTGATAAGTTCATCTTTAGTGAGTTTAGCCATTACCTCTTCAGCGTCAGAGTCAGATTCAGAGTCAGATTCAGAACCTGAAATTCCTTCCTCCTGATCTTCTATGTCTGCCATCAATGCTACATTGGCACATTCTTCTTCTGCCTCAGATTCAGATTCAGATGTATCTGAATCATCCCAGGTTGCCATTAAAACCTTCTTCTTCTTATCAAATTTTCTTTTAGGCTTTTCTTTCAGAAGCTTTAGACAATCATTTTTGTAATGCCCAGGTTCTTTACATTCGTAGCAGACAACCTCCTTTTTGCCAGATCTTCTGTGTCCAGAAGATTCCTTTCTTTGGTCAGGCTTCTTGAAGTTTCTAAACTTCTTTCCTTTATGCTTCCAGAGTTTGTTTATTCTTCTGGACAGCATGGATAATTCATCTTCATCTTCAGATGAGGATTCTTCAGAGCTTTCCTCTATTACCTGCAATGCTTTAGCAGACTTATTAGATTTTAAGGCAATTGACTTACCTTTCTTTTGAGGCTCATCTTCCTCAAGTTCAATTTCATGGCTCCTTAGTGAGCTGATTAGTTCCTCCAAGGAAATCTGGTTCAGATCTTTATCCATTTTCAGCGCAGTCACCAAAGGTCTCCATCTGGTAGGTAAGCTTCTGATGATCTTCTTCACGTGATCAGCAGTAGAGTAACCTTTATCCAGAACCTTTAGTCCAGCTGTAAGTATTTGAAATTTGGAGAACATGGCTTCAACAGATTCAACTTCTTCCATCTTAAAAGCTTCATACTTTTGAATTAGAGCCAGAGCCTTTGTTTCCTTGACTTGAGAGTTTCCCTCATGAGTCATTTTCAAGGACTCAAACATGTCAAATGCAGTTTCTCTATTTGTGATCTTTTCATACTCAGTGTGAGATATTGCATTTAACAATATTGTTCTAGCCTTGTGGTGATTTCTAAATTCCTTCTTTTGGGCTTCTGTCATAGATTTCCTATCTACTTTCTTGCCATTCCCATCAATGGGATGAACATATCCATCTATGACCAAATCCCATAAATCAGCATCATAACCAAGGAAAAAACTTTCAATCCTGTCTTTCCAATAATCAAATTTCTCCCCATCAAACATAGGGGGTTTAGTACTGATTATGTATCTTTCTTCATACTTGTTAGATGTTGAAACATCAGCCATTATAAACAACCAAATATAAATATCAAAGTTTTTCTCACTAGATCTTTTCTGTCACTGTGAAGTGGTAGCACACACATAACCGGAGCTCTGATGCCAACTGAAGGTGAGAAAATACTTAGAAGTGGGGTTGAATAAGTATGAAGATAAAAACTTAGAAGTAAAAAGTCAAGTATTTTTATCCTGGTTTGTTGAACTCAACTACTCCAGTCTACCCTATCTAGAGTGATTTGCCTTTCTCAAACAAGGACTTAATCCATTATTTAATCAACTGATTACAATAGTAAGCACTAATAACAACTATTCAAAGTCTTCTCAAGAACTTCTGATCCCAACTGGATCTTCTTAAGGAACTATTACACTAAAATGTAAGATTAATACAAGTGTATGAATGTTTCTAACAAGCTTTATCACAACAATGATTTTTCACTTAATGTTTAAGAACAAAAGAATAAACTCAGCAATAAGAATATTTTATGAGAGCTTGTAAGATTTTCTATCATAGATTCGTTGGTTCTTGATTACTACTGAAGAAGATGATGAAGACTTGCTTTTATATGCATAATAGTCCACAAAGTCTTGACATTGGAGGCTGTGTACTGAAAAGGCCTGAACCTTTTTGTCTTTACATTACATGACCTTTCCTGGAAGTAGAATGCACAGAGAAATGCTTTTGGTCTGTGTTCTAGTGTCAAGCATGAAAGAGGAAAGAGTCGTTGAGCTAAATCAAAGGATATTACTTTGAATTCTTCTTCAACAAGTATTTCTTTTCAGCAAAGTTAACCATCAGATTTTGCATGATCAGAATCTTGGATACCCATCAGATTTTGCTGAATCAGAGTAAGACAGCAAGTGTGCTTTAGCGTGTAGTTCTATCAGAGCAGAGTTTTATGAATCAGATCCTCAGTACATGCAGCGTGTAGTACTCTCAGAGTCTTCTGAAAAACTGAGCTTCTTAACTCTCATACAAAGTTCTTTAATGCTTCAGAGTCTTCAGATCTTATTAGAGTCTTCTGCTTCAGATTCTTCTGCAGCTTCTGCTTCAAAGTCTTTTGTAGCTTCTGCTTCAGATCCTTCTGTAGCTTCTGCTTCAGATCCTTCTGCAGACAGCGCTCAGATTCTTCTATAAGATGATTCTGACTCTTCAGAGCCTTCCATAGTTCCAAGTTCAGATTAATTTGTTCTTGAATGTATATATACTTTAATTATCTGCAACAAATATTCATGAACCAATTTTAGAGTATATAATTCTTTAATACAAAATTTCATAAGAGTTATCATCAAAACATAGAAATATTACTAAGAGACAATCTGTGTTCTTACAAAGAGCGTAACCGGTTGACATATTTATGCAATTTATTACACATGTAGTTTTTTTAAAAAATTCTAACTTTTCACATACCTTTTCATTTCATTGATTCATCATACTTTTTTAGAATCATTGCCAATTAAATCATGAAGATTTGTAAGCATTGCCTACTTTGTTCAGGTACCTTAAACACTATTTAAACTAGAATTTTTCATGTATCAACTCACCTCTTTCATTTTACAATTATACAAGCAATTCAAAACTTTCATAATTAAAATTTTTTCTACATACTTTCATATCAGTGAGAAAATTTTATGAGCAATCTAATTGTATTATATTTTAATTGTCTATTGGAAGAGAAGATTAATCTTTGTAGAGAAATTGATTCAAGTGCACCAACTTCTACAAATATCTATTCAACAAATTCTGATTTGATCACAAAGTGTTAGTGATCATTTGTATCCAATAGAAAGTGGTGTGCTTTCTTTTGTATGTTGTAAAATCAGAAGTGGTGTGTCATATTGTCTGTGCTAGAAAGTTAAGAAGTCTTAGTGGTAGACTGTAATAATTTTTAACATAGTGAAATCTGTACCGGAAAATCTAATTCACTCATCCCCCATTCTCTCTCTCTCTCTCTCTCTCTCTCTCTCTCTCTCTCTCTCTCTCTCTCTCTCTCTCTCTCTCTCTCTCTCTTTCATATTACAAATTATACTTACAATTAGCATCAGAGAAGGTTATAGAAAACTTGCTCCTTAGATCTAGAGGATGGCTTCCGCAAACCCGATATTTAAAGGTGGTGGCCATAACAACAAACTGTTAGAACACAGATTGGTGTTTAATATTATCTCTATGTTTTGATGATAACTCTAATGAAATTTTGTATTAAGAAAATATATACTCTAATTTTGTTCAAGTGTTTTTGTTTCAGATATTAAATTAAATTTTCTTATGGAAGCAAAAATGCATCTGAACAGTATTCTACGCAAAGCTCTGAAGCATCAGAAGCAAGCCATCAAAAGACTCTGAGTGCTGCCAGAAGAGACTCTGAAGTAGAAGCTGCAGAAGCATCTGAAGCGTAGCTGAAGATTTTGTATGAAGAGTTTTAAAGCATTGTTTCAGAAGACTCTGAATGTACTTTACGCTGCAAGTACAGAGGCTCTGATAAACAGTTATGCTCTGATCAGATCACTCATGTTGAAGCACTATTGCTGCAACTCTGATATCATTGAATCTGATCTGAAGAACAAGAAGCACATCAGAGGATCTGATGTTGTTTACATTTGAAAAGATCTCAGCACGTGAATAGACTTGGTATTATTCTCAATGTCCTCTCCAACGGAACTATTCCTTATTTGTGATAGACACCAAGATTCAGGCAAAAGGCATTTCTCTAAACATTCTACTTCTGAGAAAGTAAAAGTCATGTGAATACAAAAGGCTACAACTACTCTACTTGCACAGTCTTCAAGCATTGGACTTTCAGCACTATAAAAGGACGTTTTCAACATCTCTTCAAGGTTAACGAGTTTACAACGAATCTACAAGAAATTATTCAACAACTCTCATACAATCTTTCTTACTCAAAGTTGTATAGTTTTATTCGTTCTTAATCTAAGTGTAAAAATCACAGTTTGTGATATAGCTTTTTAGAAGCATCTTAAACACTTGTTTAGTTTACATTAATTTGTAAAAGGTTCCTTAAGAAGACCAAGTTGTGGTCAGGATTTCTTGAGAAGACTAAGACAGTTGTTCTTAGTGGTTGACACTATAATTTGTTTGAATATAGTGGATTAAGTCCTTGTGCAGAAAGGCAAATCACCTTGATAGGGTGGACTGGATTAGTTGAGTTCAACGAACCAGGATAAAAATATTGTGTTGTTTTTATTGCCATATTTTTTCTAAACCCTTATTCAACCCCCCCCCCCCCCCCCTTCTAAGTGTTTTTCTCACCTTCAGTTGGCATCAGAGCTCCGGTTCTGTTAGTGCTCTCACTTCACCGTGAACAGAAAAGATCCAGTTGAGAAAACTCTTGATATTTTTTGGTTGATACATTATGGCTGAAGCTTCAACATCCAACAACAACAGATATGAGGACAAATATAGAATCAGCACTAAACCCCCTATGTTTGATGGGGAAAAGTTTGACTACTGGAAAGATAGAATTGAAAGCTTCTTTCTAGGATATGATGCTAACCTTTGGGGTTTAGTCATTGATGGCTATGTGTCGCTACTGCGAAAATCAGCACCGGCTGACAGAAGAGTCGCCACCGTGCGTTATTTATCCCACGGGAGGGAAAGGAAACGCTCAGAGTAAACCTCGCATAACACGGAAAAAGGTATGGTCATCGCAACCAAAACCTGGATTCGGGAGTCGGTTACGCAAGGGGAAGGTATTAGCACCCCTCACGTCCATCGTACTCGACGGGATCCACGCTTGTTTTCGGGTATGGATTGTTATTCTATCTAAACTATAGGTCAAGGGTTAAAAAGAAAATAAAATGAAAATAAAAATGACTCGGCAAAGTATCGCACTTTATGCCTACGTATTCCCGCCTGGAACGAGAAATCAGAGTCAACGTAGTTCGCCTACCTACGGGAAAGGAGGGGAAGGTCGCTCGCTAGGATATCGTATCCTATGCCTACGTACTTTCATACAGCATGAAAGATCAGAGAAAACGTAGTTCGGGCCACGTACGACACAAGTCTGTCTGTTGTTTTTTATGAAAAATCTCACCTTAAACAAGGGTTTTCTTATTGCAAAAGGTTGATGTTTGTTCAAATCTTTTGACGGAAGAAATGAATTAATCTCTGTTATAACCTTTATTAATGTTTTTCTGTTGTTTTGAAGGAAGAAGAGATGACACTCTACAAATCCTAGGGTTAAAAGGGAATGAAATCTACCCTAATGTTATCATGCATGGGTTAACTCCTAATGTCTATCACATCCTCCCTTGAATAAGGAAGAATGGAAGTCCTACGGGAAAGGAAACGAAAGGAAGAAACGGAAATACAAGTAATAACCGCATACAAGTGAACATGAATATAGCAATGGTAAATGCAATGCAAAGGAGGGAGGAAGGTTCATCTCAACCTCAAGCCCATTCATGGATGGAATAAGAAAATATCAAGTGATCATATGCAAAGAATCGAGTGAAAACTCCGAATGAAACGCGTAATCCACTATTTGGAATCGCAACGTGCTATCATGCAAACAAGTCGATAATCGGGCAAGCTACACACAAATAACAGACACCTAAGGGGTATTCAAATACCTCTAGCCTATCTATAATAAGAAATATAAACCACAGCATTCACCACGCAAACACAAATCGGCCGTTGGAGCCTTAACAAAAATAAAGTCCGTTCGGAAGTCCAAATTACAAGTTCGAATACAAAATATGAGAAAAATAGCAAAAGGTGCTAAAAAATTCAAATAAAAATCTCCAATGCCCTACATCAAGCCACAAACCATGGGTGAGAGATACCACAAAAATATCCAAAGATAAATGGTCAAACAAGATGAAAACATTGCAAGATATCTCATGTATACCAAAGGAAAGATTAAAGTGGAGCATGTTAAAGAAAGCATCCAAAACCAATTAAAATGGTACAATAAAATTCCCACAAAAATATATCACAATACCTCAACGTGTGTATGAGATCCCTGCAAAAGGATTGACATTTAAATTGTGTTTTGATAGGTTAAAGAAATTCAACAAAATGATAGCACCAGCATTGGCCTTTTTATGACGGCCCAAATGTAAAAAATCCAAAGAAAATGTCAAAAAATGGTAAAATTATAATTCAAGTTTTATTAAATCCTAAACATCTTAAAGATTCAGCACAAAAAAATGGGGATCAAAAAGACTAATTTTTCTATTTTTTATGATTATTTGAAGTCAGCATATAAAACAGAAAATATAAAAGAAAGTACATGAAAGCATATAAATGTGAGAAACAAGTAATATAAATGAAATAAAGTCAAAACCGTGCAAGCCAGGGATCGAACACACGCGTGAGGAGGGGGATAGCGCTGAGTGGGCGCTGACTGGATAAATGAGGGCGATGTGGACGGTGACGTGGACGCGTGGGAGGCGTTGGATGCGAGGACTTGTCAACTAGTCAACCAAGATCTAACGGACAGCATGTTTCTTCTCCAAATTGAATATTTTTTCAGCACATGAATAGTAACTCGCAGCACTATTCACATGGATTTTTGGCCACTTTGAAGCACCATAACTCCATCAATAATTATCCGTTTCGCACAAAATTTTAGTCAAACTTGAAGGAAAAAATTCAAGGAATCCAAATATGGTCTTAGATTTTCTTGAAACTCTCTCTAACTCCCAAAATGTGGCACCTCAAGAAAAACTCAAGAACCAAAAATTGTCATAAAAACCATCTTTTTTGTACTAGAATCCATGTAGGAGATGAGAGCAATGTGATGCAACAACAATAATGCAAGAAAGACTCATAAATCATGAGTTATGTCGAATTCTTTATACCTTGGAAAAATGAATTATGGGGCTTTAATGGAGCACGAATTTCTTTGGAAAAAAGTGTAGAAACCTTCAATAATTCTTGGTAGAGGTATTAGGATCAAAGAAGGAGGATAAACCTTCAAAAAAGTGTAGAAACCTTCAATAATTCTTTAAGACTGTGTCCACGTCAGGACTCATACTTTGCCCACAACACGAAGAAGGATAAACTTGTCCACGACAGGACTCTCGCATCTTGTCGTCACGAAGAACTATACTTGTCCACGTCAAGACGCACATTTCACCATTACGAATAAAGCTATCTGCTGGAAATAAATGGTCCACGTCAGGACTCCAACACGAAGAGTAATCAACCTTGTCAACGTTATGACTCCACACTCAATCAATACCGAGAACTCGAATCTGTCCACGTTAGGACTAACACATATCGTCAACTTGAGGAAATGTCCACGTCAGGACTCCCCATTCCAACAATCTTGAGAAATCGAACCTGTCCCCGTTAGGACTAGCACCTCCTATCAGCCCAGGGAAATAAAACTGTCCACGTTAGGATCCCACTTCTCTAGCACAAAGAAAACTCGTTGATAGAATTGTCCATGTCAGGACTCATTCCTCCATTGATCCCAACCCACAAACTTCTTAGCCCCGACGTGACAGCGACTCCGGAGCTGACCCTACTGGGGATATCTGAAAACCAAACTACTGGATGCCTGCTCTGATAACCGGCGGTAGCCTCTGAAATTCTGGTTCATGAAACCTTGTAATGCTGACGTAACAACAACTTTGAAGGAAACAAATCCGCTGGTCGGACTAGAGAAACTTCAACAAGAACCCTGGCGGGGAAATAAGTAACTCTACTTAGGGACAAAGAGAAACTTATCCTGCTGACTCTGTGGGGAGTAGTGCCACAGCTGACACTTCGTTGAATGTCTCATGCCGAAACTTCGAATGTTCATTGATTTATTGGAGTAAGAACCCTCCCACCTGCAAGAGAAACAAATACTTGAAACCAAACGGTTAGCCGACCTAGTTTATGTTTCACAATGCATGCTTTTGACAATGATGCAATGAAACGCTGCGTTTTTATTTGATGGATGCAAGTATGACACTATATGCCAGTGCAAATGCGGACTTGAACTGTCGTAATACAGGAACTGCTTCAGCAAAATAAATGTTGAAGATAGTGCCGACTCCGCTGGGGATAGCCAGATGCTATAGAATTATTCCAGCAAAATAAATGCTGGAAGGATGAAGTCGACTCAGTTGAGAAATTGGGAACTTGAACCAAACACCTCGCTGAAGTAACACCCTGCTGGGAATATAACTCTGCTGGAGAATGGCAGGTGCGCCTAGTATGATCGAAATTCTGCTGGAAAGTGAACGGAGATCACACGGTGTTCTGACGAAATAAACGTCGATGCGCCCACACCAACTCTGCCGGGGAGAGTCTTCAAATTCTACTGGGAGGAATGAAAATACCTGCTGAGAAGAGAATTCCGCTGTGGATGGGATGATTCTCTTGGGAAAATCAACTGACTCTGCCGGGGGAGAGTAAATGACCCTGCGGGGAAAGGTGAACTGTCTTAATACAGCTCACAAATATTAGTCTTCTACGGCTAACCCGCTCTGTTTGAAATACACTGTCTGAATACAGCCTTATAATCTTGGAATCGTCAATTCTGCTGAGGATAAATGACTTGACTGGAGAATGTCCTCTGGATAAGCCACGACCAGCTGGGGGAATTCGATCCTTCTTCAGGAGGAACATGCATGACCTGCGTGGAGATCAAGTCCTTCGTTATTGCAATCTTTTGATCATCTTTCTCGTGCGGTTATGAAACCTGCAACAACACAAACAAGACAAGACAAGCCTATGCAACCAAATCGATTCAGGTTAGTGACGTTATTTTTAGTTAATTCAAAGCTTTAGCAATCATTGGCAAGGGCCAGTGATGTTATACATATGCTAGTTTCAATAAACTTAGGCATTTTATCATGCACAAAACAGTAAAGAACCAGCATCAAGTACTGAATAACATATTTTATTGATTGGGCCCCTGAATGGGCGGAGTTTTTGTACACGGGATGTAACTCCTGAAAAGAGGAAGCTACGCAAAGCAGATACACAAGTATGCACAAAAAGCATAAATATTTGACAAATTAAATTTTGTACACATGTCGGCAACGGGATGCAGACGAACACCATGAACTGATCCTCCTATGACTCATCCGACTCTAATGCTTTCCCGGTATCCCTACTTCCGAAGCGGTTGTATCCGATAATTGACCCCTCGAGTATTCTCCCGCACTGATGCTCACCGCAGTATCAAATTCGGACCGCAGTCATTTGCTTTTCAAATCCCTAACTTTTGCGTGAACCGCCCTTTACGGGTTTTCAGTTCACCGGGATACCCTTTTTTGCCGAAGCCGCCCAGTGTAGGTTTTCAACTTCGCGGGTGTACATTTTTTCAATTGTATCCCTAACTTTTGCCCGAACCTTTCATTCTGTTTTTGGTTCGCCAGGATGCCCCATTTTTGCCTGGACTCTCTTTTTTTCTGTCCAGCGGGTCAATTTTAAGCAAAGTATTTTTTAACTGCGTCCGAATTTACAGGCGACGTGAAGTCTTCACCGTCCATAGTGGACAACAATAAAGCTCCTCCTGAAAAGACTTTTCTGACAACGTATGGCCCTTCGTAGTTGGGGGTCCATTTGCCCCTGTGATCTGCTTGCGGCGGGAGAATCCTTTTCAGCACAAGGTCGCCCGTCTGAAAGCTCCGAGGATGTATCTTCTTATCATATGCTTTCTTCATTCGGCTCTGGTACAAACGACCATATGCTAGAGAAGCTAGCCTCTTCTCGTCCATCAAACTCAATTGGTTCAACCTGTCCTTCACCCATTCTGCCTCGTCCAGCTGAACGTCTCGCAATACCCTCAGAGAAGGGATCTCCACTTCCAATGGTAGTACCGCTTCCATTCCGTATACTAACGAGAACGGGGTTGCCCCGGTTGATGTGCGTACCGTCGTACGATAACCGTGCAGAGCAAAAGGTAGCATCTCATGCCAATCCTTATAGGTCACCACCATTTTCTGAACGATTTTCTTGATATTCTTATTGGCCGCCTCGACAGCGCCATTCATCTTGGGTCGGTAAGGGGAGGAGTTATGATGTTCAATCTTGAAATTCTGACAGAGCTCCTTCATCATTTTGTTGTTCAGGTTTGAACCGTTGTCCGTGATTATCCGCTCGGGGATCCCATATCTGCAAATGATATCTCTCTTAATGAATCTGGCCACCACTTGCTTCGTTACATTTGCGTAAGACGCCGCTTCTACCCACTTGGTGAAATAATCGATTGCTACTAGGATGAACCGATGCCCGTTAGAAGCCGTCGGCTCGATCTTTCCAATCATATCGATTCCCCACATCGAGAATGGCCAAGGCGATGACATCACATTTAGAGGGCTTGGAGGCACATGGATCTTATCAACATAGATTTGGCACTTGTGGCACTTCCTCGCAAACTTGAAGCAATCAGTCTCCATAGTCAGCCAGAAATAACCCGCCCTCAGCAGCTTTCTCGTCATAGCATGCCCGCCAGCATGCGTACCAAAGGTACCTTCGTGTATTTCCTCCATGAGTAGCTTTGCCTCTTTTTCGTCTACACAACGTAACAACACCAAGTCGTGGTTTCTTCGGTACAAGACGCCATCCGGATTCAAATAGAAATTACCCGCTAATCTCCTGAGAGTCTTCTGATCTTGACTGGATGCCCCAGCCGGATACTCTTTGTTCTTCAGGAAATTAAGGATATCAAAATACCACGGTTTGTCGTCGGATGCCTCGTCAATAGCAAATACGTAAGCTGGTCTGCCCAACCGGGAGATAATGATTCTGGGAGCTTCGTTCCAGAAGTTGACTTTGTACATGGAAGACAAAGTGGCGAGAGCGTCAGCCATTTGATTCTCTGCCCTCGGCACATGATGCAACTCAACCTTATCGAAGAAAGGCAACAATCTCCTTGCGTAGTTCATGTAATGTATCAAATTGGGCTGACGTGTCTCCCATTCCCCTTTTATCTGATTCACCACCAGAGCTGAGTCTCCGTATACGTCTAGATTTTTGATTCGCAAATCAATGGCTTCTTCAAGCCCCATTATACAAGCTTCGTATTCGGCCTCATTATTGGTAACTGGAAAGGTCAACCGGGCAGTAAACGGGATGTGCGACCCGTGTGGCGTTGTGATGACTGCCCCTATTCCGCTACCGTAAGCATTCACAGCTCCGTCAAATATCATCTTCCATTTGGAACCCAACTCTGGTCCTTCGTCTGGCAACGGCTCTTCACAATCTTTCATCTTTAGGTACATGATATCCTCGTCAGGAAAATCAAACCTCATCGATTGGTAATCTTCAATAGGCTGCTCTGCCAAGTACTCAGATAGCACACTCCCCTTTATAGCCTTTTGCGAGACGTATTGGATGTCGTATTCAGTCAAGACCATCTGCCAACGGGCAATTCTCCCTGACAACGCCTGCTTTTCGAATACATATTTGATAGGATCCATCTTCGAGATGAGCATGGTTGTATGATTCAACATGTATTGCCTCAGACGCTTGGCGGCCCAAGCTAGCGCGCAACAAGTTTTCTCAAGCATTGAGTATCGAGATTCACAATCTGTAAATTTCTTGCTCAAGTAGTAGATCGCATGCTCTTTTCTTCCTGTCTCGTCGTGTTGACCGAGAACACAACCCATGCTTCCCTCAAGAACCGTCAAATACATGATCAAGGGTCTGCCCGCCACTGGGGGTATCAAGATAGGAGGTTCCTGCAAATACTGCTTTATTCTATCGAACGCCTTTTGACAATTTTCGTTCCACGTGACAGCTTGATCTTTCTTCAATAGCTTGAATAATGGTTCACACGTAGCAGTTAGGTGAGATATGAACCGGGTGATGTAGTTCAACCTCCCTAAAAACCTGCGTACCTCTTTCTCTGTTTTAGGCGTCGGCATTTCCTGAATCGCTTTTATTTTGGCAGGATCGACCTCTATTCCTCTTTCGCTTACGATAAACCCCAGCAGTTTACCCGATCTCGCCCCGAAGGTGCATTTGTTAGGGTTCAGTCTCAGCCTGAACTTCCTAAGCCTTTTAAATAACTTCAGCAGATTCACCAGATGCTCTTCCTCCGTCTGGGATTTGGCAATCATATCGTCCACATAAACTTCGATCTCTTTATGCATCATATCATGGAAAAGAGTCGTCATCGCACGCTGATATGTTGCCCCAGCATTTTTCAAGCCAAATGGCATCACTTTGTAGCAAAATGTTCCCCTAGGCGTTATGAAAGTGGTCTTCTCCATATCCTCTGGCGCCATTTTAATCTGGTTATAGCCTGAAAAGCCATCCATGAAGGAGAATACGGAGTATTGAGCAGTATTATCAACTAGCACGTCAATATGAGGAAGTGGGAAATCGTCTTTTGGGCTTGCTTTATTCAAATCTCTATAATCCACGCACATCCGAACCTTGCCATCTTTCTTTGGCACTGGTACGATGTTAGCAACCCATGAGGGATATTTCGTCACAGCCAGGAAACCAGCGTCCCACTGTTTTTGAACTTCCTCTTTGATCTTCACTGCCATATCTGGTCGAGTTCTGCGAAGCTTTTGTTTGACTGGCGGGCATTCTTCTTTCAGTGGCAGACGGTGCACGACCATATCTGTATCGAGCCCTGGCATATCCTCATACGACCAAGCGAATACATCACTATACTCTCGGAGCATTTCAACCAGTCTTCGCTTGATATCGCTCTGCAGTGCGGCTCCGATACAAATATTCTTCTCAACCCCTTCCGACCCCAGGTTGATAATTTTGATGACCTCGTCGTGAGGCAAAATGGCTCTTTCCTCTTGCTTCACCAACCAAGACAGCTCTTCAGGAACGTCGCTATCTTCGACAACCTCTTCTTCGGCCTGAAATACCGGGTGCTCGAAGTCGGGACGAGTCATAGGTGGTTCAAGGATGTCATCTGAAAATGGTATCCTGCAAAAGGAATGGTTAAGTGCTTCAAAATGCGTATAAAGCGAATAACCACGTTGCCATTTTATTGAAAAATATAAAACAAGAAAAACAGGGATTACAGTATCTGCACATGAAAAAAACGCCATTTATTTAATGATTAACACGCAATGTTCATAACAACACAGCCCTAAGCAAATCCTGATGCCCCGGGCAAGACATCAGATTATTCAACAATTAATAAAGCAAAGCATTACTGTTTAAGAGTCACAGGAACAAGCTCCTGAATAGACCAGTTGCACAGTCCTTGTCCTGGCGTGCTTGGCTGAATCCAGGCATCCATATCACAGTCGCTGTCTCCTTTGTCAGACTCCGAGGCGGCATTGATGGTTTCATGACATACTCCACTGGCAGAGATGGTTATTGGCCCTCTGAAACGGGGTGCTCCCACAGCAGGTGTTGACGACGACGGTTGGTATCCCAACCCGAACCGGTCTATCTTTACAGGAATATCCAGCACTTTGCCCCAGCCCTTTGCTTCTCCTGCCTCCACTAGAGCTTGAGCTTCTTTATACGACGAGACAGCTATCTCCGACACTTTGCTCGGCCCGGGACCTTTGTCCTTGATACGCAACCCTTCAAATGCCTGGCAGGGCGTTTCGTGGATCTCTCCGTCGACCTCCACATATTTAAATGACGACAAATGGCTGACCAGGATGTCTTCTTCTCCGCATACCGTGACTACGCTGTCTCCGACCATATATTTCAACTTCTGATGCAGGGTAGACGTGACTGCCCCAGCCCCATGGATCCAAGGTCTTCCAAGCAGGCAGCTGTACGCAGGCTGTATATCCATGATATAAAACTCAGTTGCAAACACCTCCGGCCCTACTTGCAGGGGCAATGTGATCGATCCAAAGACTGTTCTTCGCGTGCCGTCAAAGGCTCTAACTACCAAGTCACTGGGCGTGCACAGGATTCCTCTGACATCCAACTTCATCATCGCTTTCTTGGGCATCACATTCAAAGACGATCCGGTGTCGACCAATACATGCAACATTACTGATCCTCTACACTCGACAGATATATGCAGCGCCATATTATGATCCCTCCCTTTAGGGGTCAAATCGAAGTCGGTAAAGCCCAAGCTGTGGCCTGCATTCACATGTGCCAACACTCCTTCCAGCTGATTGACAGAGACGTCTTGGGGTACAAAGGAAGTATCCAGGACTTTCATCAAAGCATTTCTGTGAGCTTCCGAACACAAGAGCAATGACAAGATAGATATTTTGGACGGCGTCTGTTGCAGGTGCTCCACAATCTTATAATCACTTTTTCGAATCAAGCGCATGAACTCTTCTACATCTTTCGATGCTGCTTCTTTGTCGCTTGCTTGCACGGGGACATTCTCAACCATCTTCCCTTTCCCTTTCGCTAGTCTTTCGGCCTCCACTTCAGGTGATATAAAGATCCTACCACTTCTTGTCATACCTCCTGAACCAACAACATTGTCTACAGTCTCGGCTGGCTGCTTATTAACATCAATCTTTATCCCGTCACAATACACCTCCAACCCATATGACCATGGGACTGCTTTCGTGTTCTCGTACGGGATTGGTCCGGCCTTAGTTATGGTGATCGGTGGTCGCTGAACCGGTGCTGCAATAGTGATTGTCTTCCGAGGAATCGTTACAGTGGCCACATCACTCTGATCATCTGCCACTGCCCCTGCAGGCTCTTCAGTTGCTGCTCGGTCAAACTGCAATGTGCCCCCATCAATTAAAGCCTGAATGCCTTTCTTCAAATCATCACACCCCCCAGCTAGGGTCCAACATTCTAAGCAATACTCATCACACCCTGGATAAACACCTCCTTGCAGCAATCTGCTTTTTACCTCGCCCAGCGGCGTCTTTAAATCGTCGACATTCATAATCAGATTCAACCCTTCCTCAGTCAGAATGGCGTTTGCCCCATGATTAGGCATGGGTTTCTGCACTATATTCGGACCTGCCGTTCCGAAATTGATAGTCTTATTGTCCAAAAGATCCTGCACAACGTGTTTAAAAGCATGGCAACCTTCTATATCGTGGCCCGGAGCCCTAGAATGAAACTCACAGTGCCTGCTTGCATCATAACCATACGGGGGAGCTCCCGTTATCGGTGCCAGAGTTCTCTTCTCTACCAGGTTCAAACCCAACAATGTCTGCAACAAATCTGCATATGTTGATGGAGGCTTCTCAAACACGTTTACCACCCTGGAATCTTCGCTGAGCCTGTTGTGCCCCCTGCTGAGGCTGCTGCTGCTGCTGCGTTGGCTGCTGCTGAGACGGTTGTTGTTGTTGAAGTGGTTGTTGCTGATATGGGATAGTAACACTTGCCACCTACTGCGGCTGATGATATTGGTTTCGTCCCCTGCCTCGGCCTCGGCCTCGGCCTCCAAATACTGCGCTTGCCTCGCCCTGACGGCGCCCACCAAAAGCTTTCCTATTACTGCCAGATGCAGTTGATTCCTCAGCCTGGAACTTTCCTTGCTTAATGTTACGTTCAATCTTTTCTCCCATCAAAATTAGGTCTGAAAAACTGGCCAGGGATGTATGAAACAACATGTCATGAAATAAGCCTGTGAATGTGCCGACAAACATGTCATTCATTTCCTTATCTTCTACAGGAGGACGGACCCTGGCAGCCATATCGCGCCACCTTTGCGCGTACTCTTTAAAGCTCTCCCCCTTCTTCTGCGACAGCCCTGCCAATTGGACCCGATTGGGCGCCAAGTCGCTGTTATATTTGTAGTGAGCTACAAATGCCTCTACTAATTGCTTCCATGTCTTGATATTAGTTGGCTCCAACCCCATGTACCACTCTAAGGAGGGACCTGACAGACTATCTTGAAAGAAATGCATTAGCATTCTCTCATCAGTTGAGTACGCAGACATCTTTCTGTAATAGGCTCGCACGTGCACTTTCGGACAGGTGTCCCCTTTATACTTATCAAACGTATGAGCTTTGAATTTGATTGGCACCCTCAAGCCAGGTACCAGACCCATTGTTGCCATGTCCAAGCCCACAGCACTTTGGTTCAGGACCCCCCTCATCTGCTCTTCCAGCATTCTGATCTTCTGGGAGTCATCCATCGGCCCTTCGAAACCTCCGCCGGAGAAAGCGTCCTCTTGCTGATCTTCTTGCCACATACCATTCCCAGCTCCATACCCATCATATCCATTATTACGGCCAACCCTGATCTGATTCATCCCCGGACCTCGGCCTCTGTTGCCGTATCCCTGAACACCTCCAGCAGGTCCAAAAGCCATTAACCCAGCGCCGTTCCCATTTCCGAACCCTCCGTAACCCTGATTGGCCACACCATAACCATCTTGCCCAAAGCCTTGAGCATTGAAACCATATTTCCCAGCATTATCGAATCCCTGATCGTTGAACCCGAATCCAACATTGCCAAAGCCGTTGACTCCCATATTATCGCCCAAGTTGACATCACCAAGCCCAACGTTATGGACAGCAGTCTCGTTCCCAACTCCGACGTTACCGTTTCCAACAGCGGTAGCGTTGTTGACATTAGCAGCAGGTATATTGACTATAGGTGGAGCCACTGGCGTGGGAGTGCCATCCCCATGAACAGTATCGACTCGCACAGACTGATGATCCTCGTTACCGTGACCAGCATTTCGGGCCAACAGAGGTTGCACCATGGCTTGCAAATTTTCCTGACCTTTTGCGATAGCTTCCATGGTTTGCATAAAGAGAGCTAGCTTCTCGCGCACATCTTGCATCTCGTTCTGCATTTGATCCATGATTCTTCGACAGTTGGTGCGAGTGGAATAGCGGTGCGGGTGCTGATCTGCAATCCTGAAAAGTACCTGATACAGAGCAGGAAATAAGACACCATCCAAAGATTACCTGTAATGTAATATGAATATGAATGCAATGCAATGTGTGTCTGTGCATTAGGGAAATTCAATCCCCGATTCTAGTGTGAAGGTGCCGGTGCAGGCATTACAAAGATCGGAGTTGAATCACAGAAAGCCTCATATATTGCTGAAAAACCAATAAGCCCGGAATACAATGTCACTGAGAGTACAATACGAAAGCATGACCTCAACCAACAATCCTGGTGATGGTCAGCAATATGCAAATAAAGCATACAAGCTACTACATGAAGTGATTAAATCCTCCCAGAAGTCTGGTACTCTTCTAGCAATTTCTTGGTCTCCGGATGACTTGGTCGATCAAACAGCCCTTCAACAAGTTGGTTTCTCTTCTTAAGAACACGGCGCACGTCTTCAGCAGTTTCTTCCCATGCCCCGTCTCCGAAGCGATCCTCTAGTTTACGCTTCTGAGACACGGCTTCATCTCTGCCTTTGATGGCCTTGTTCAGTGCGTTCTGGAGACTGTACCGGGTCATCACTTCTTCTTCACACTTCTTGATGCTGGATTTCAACTGCTCTTCGAGGTCGGAAATTTGCTGCTTCAACTTATCTTCCCTCTTCTTATTGTTGGTGAGCGTAGCATTCCAAGTCTTATTGCAAGAAGAGATCTCTCGGTGAGCGATGTCAAGCGCTTTCTTCTTGGATTCAAGCATGTCATGGGAGCTTCTGAACTCTTGCCCCAAACGTTCACGCTTCTTCCTCTCCTCAGTCAACTCATCCCCTAATCTGTTCATTAGCTCAATCTGCTGTTGGAAAGCATACACGACCTTGTTTTTCTCACTGCGTACCTGGGCTAACTCTTGCTCTAACCCTTCATTGATCTTCATCAAGGCTTCTTTTTCTTTCACAACTTGCTCGTAGGCTTCCCGAGAAACAGTGGTTGGCTCTGCTACCGGAATAGGAACAAGGATTGGTACATCTGGGAATGGCATTCGCAACTGACTTGCTCTCTCCTGGACCCAAACTTTGTATGGTGCATAGGCCTGACAGTCATTCTTTCCTAACAACGGCTTCCCTCTGCGGTTAATACGCGTCCAGGCATGCTGCAGCTTGGCTAGTAACTCCCCCTTCACGTCTCCGGTGAAGTACAGAGATTCCTGTACTTCCTCCTCCTTTGGTGGGTTCTTCAACGCATATCCGAACTAACGGACGAACAGAGAAGGGTTGTAGTTGATACACCCTTTCCTCCCTATCAACGGAACATTAGGGTACCAGAACAACTGCATATAAGCTCAGATCCTAGCAGGTCTCGATCAAACCACTCAACGTCTTCAGAAGATAGCCTCATCAGGCGCTCTGACCAGCTAGCTGTGGTTGCACTCTTCACAAAAGATCCCTTCAGGGGAAGGTGGCTTTTAAACCACATATCCAGCAATGGTACACAGAAATGAACATTCTTTCCTCTTCCCTTCTCGTTCTTGTAATGCAGTGAGTGGTAGAAATCTCCGAGCATGGTCGGTACAGGATTACCAGCGGCAAACAAGTAGAAGGCATCGAAGTCCACAAAATCCGGTACATTGGGAAACAATATTATGCCGTAAATGCATAGAGCCAGCACAGCATTGAAGGCAATCCAACATCCGCTCTTAGCGTACTCTTGAGCTTTACCGATCAAGAACTGGAGTGAGAAGCCTGGAACTCCACGGGAAACAGTAGTCAACAGTTCAGAAGCATCCACATGCAAGGCTTTTGCCAAGTCTTCCGGCTTGGGCTTAATGCCCGAATGAATGAATGGAACCTGGTTCTGCACGGGTAACTTAGTAAACTCCACATACTCCTCAATGGTAGGCCCTATAATGAAATCAGCAAACATAAAACATCTCAATGCGGGATCATAGAATTGCATCAAAGCGTACAGTCTATCTAGCTCTGTCTCCGTGGGTTTGCGCACCAATCTCAATAGTCTTCCATAGCTCATTCTGAAGCTCCTACGAACCTCCTTATCAGCCAGAGAGATCAACCCAAGCAGGGGAACAACATCAGGAGTAGGCAATTTGTAAGCAACTGTCCTTCTTAAGCTGGCCATGACCAATCACTCAGGAATCCGGACACTAGAACTAGGGAAATGCAAATGCACCTGCAGCACAGACACACGTTAGTGGGATGCAATGATGATGAGTATGCAAACAGAATGCAATGCAAGTAACATGCAACGGGGGCCAACTGCCGTAGCTGAATAGCCTGGACCATATCAAGAAGTCTCAGATAGATTCTCTAGAAGTCCTCAAACCCTGGTCTCAGATAGACCTAAAATCAAGCTCCAATAATGGTATCTGACAGATCTCAAACCATAACTCCAACTGGTCTCTGGCAGACCTCAAATCACATCTCCAACTGGTCTCTGACAGACCTCATAACCCTCCATAAATACCCAGGATCTCTGATCAAGAAATAACCGGTATCTGAAGGTCTAGTTACCTGCATAACCCCAAACCCTCTCACAGGTGGATGTCCTAGTAACTGACAAAGGTATGGCATCCTATGCGGTCGTCGGTGTCACAGACTTTCAGGGTTGATGATACGATTCCCAGAAGGAGTGGCATCATCAAATCCTGAAGAGGCCTCACTTAGCCAACTTCCAAATGATCGGTCCCCAGAGTCGACAATTCAACTAACCAGCAAACCCCGCCAACCAAAGGAAGGGGCAGGAGGCCAACCAGAGGAACCTCGTTTGAGTGTAGATTTCGCGGGACACCAAAGCAAGCAAAGCAAGCGGGCGCCAACTAATCTCTACTCTAATTCTAGGTGCACTCAAGCCCAGGTCCGACTTCTCACTCAATATCAGACTACCCGTCACACCCCAAGATACAGCAATAATAATCCATATATACAAAGCTGAAAATAAAGGTCAGAAATATAAATCCATACAAAATCCTCGACGGGAAAACAAGCGTTAGGATTGACTTCTCTTAAGGGACGTTGGATCCCAAATGCATAAGAACTATCGCAGTCCTTAGCAGCCAGGGGACGTTGGATCCCCAGCAGAGTCGCCAGCTGTCGCTACTGCGAAAATCGGCGCCGGCTGACAGAAGAGTCGCCACCGTGCGTTATTTATCCCACGGGAGGGAAAGGAAACGCTCAGAGTAAACCTCGCACAACACGGAAAAAGGTATGGTCATCGCAACCAAAACCTGGATTCGGGAATCGGTTACGCAAGGGGAAGGTATTAGCACCCCTCACGTCCATCGTACTCGACGGGATCCACGCTTGTTTTCGGGTATGGATTGTTATTCTATCTAAACTATAGGTCAAGGGTTAAAAAGAAAATAAAATGAAAATAAAAATGACTCGGCAAAGTATCGCACTTTATGCCTACGTATTCCCGCCTGGAACGAGAAATCAGAGTCAACGTAGTTCGCCTACCTACGGGAAAGGAGGGGAAGGTCGCTCGCTAGGATATTGTATCCTATGCCTACGTACTTTCATACAGCATGAAAGATCAGAGCAAACGTAGTTCGGGCCACGTACGACACAAGTCTGTCTGTTGTTTTTTATGAAAAATCTCACCTTAAACAAGGGTTTTCTTATTGCAAAAGGTTGATGTCTGTTCAAATCTTTTGACGGAAGAAATGAATTAATCTCTGTTATAACCTTTATTAATGTTTTTCTGTTGTTTTGAAGGAAGAAGAGATGACACTCTACAAATCCTAGGGTTAAAAGGGAATGAAATCTACCCTAATGTTATCATGCATGGGTTAACTCCTAATGTCTATCACATCCTCCCTTGAACAAGGAAGAATGGAAGTCCTACGGGAAAGGAAACGAAAGGAAGAAACGGAAATACAAGTAATAACCACATACAAGTGAACATGAATATAGCAATGGTAAATGCAATGCAAAGGAGGGAGGAAGGTTCATCTCAACCTCAAGCCCATTCATGGATGGAATAAGAAAATATCAAGTGATCATATGCAAAGAATCGAGTGAAAACTCCGAATGAAACGCGTAATCCACTATTTGGAATCGCAACGTGCTATCATGCAAACAAGTCGATAATCGGGCAAGCTACACACAAATAACAGCCACCTAAGGGGTCTTCAAATACCTATAGCCTATCTATAATAAGAAATATAAACCACGGCATTCACCACGCAAACACAAATCGGCCGTTGGAGCCTTAACAAAAATAAAGTCCGTTCGGAAGTCCAAATTACAAGTTCGAATACAAAATATGAGAAAAATAGCAAAAGGTGCTAAAAAATTCAAATAAAAATCTCCGATGCCCTACATCAAGCCACAAACCAGGGGTGAGAGATACCACAAAAATATCCAAAGATAAATGGTCAAACAAGATGAAAACATTGCAAGATATCTCATGTATACCAAAGGAAAGATTAAAGTGGAGCATGTTAAAGAAAGCATCCAAAACCAATTAAAATGGTACAATAAAATTCCCACAAAAATATATCACAATACCTCAACGTGTGTATGAGATCCCTGCAAAAGGATTGACATTTAAATTGTGTTTTGATAGGTTAAAGAAATTCAACAAAATGATAGCACCAGCATTGGCCTTTTTATGACGGCCCAAATGTAAAAAATTCAAAGAAAATGTCAAAAAATGGTAAAATTATAATTCAAGTTTTATTAAATCCTAGACATCTTAAAGATTCAGCACAAAAAAATGGGGATCAAAAAGACTAATTTTCCTATTTTTTATGATTATTTGAAGTCAGCATATAAAACAGAAAATATAAAAGAAAGTACATGAAAGCATATAAATGTGAGAAACAAGTAATATAAATGAAATAAAGTCAAAACCGTGCAAGCCAGGGATCGAACACACGCGTGGGGAGGGGGATAGCGCTGAGTGGGCGCTGACTGGATAAATGAGGGCGATGTGGACGGTGACGTGGACGCGTGGGAGGCGTTGGATGCGAGGACTTGTCAACTAGTCAACCAAGATCTAACGGACAGCATGTTTCTTCTGCAAATTGAATATTTTTTCAGCACATGAATAGTAACTCGCAGCACTATTCACATAGATTTTTGGCCACTTTGAAGCACCATAACTCCATCAATAATTATCCGTTTCACACAAAATTTTAGTCAAACTTGAAGGAAAAAATTCAAGGAATCCAAATATGGTCTTAGATTTTTTTGAAACTCTCTCTAACTCCCAAAATGTGGCACCTCAAGAAAAACTCAAGAACCAAAAATTGTCATAAAAACCATCTTTTTTGTACTAGAATCCATGTAGGAGATGAGAGCAATGTGATGCAACAACAATAATGCAAGAAAGACTCATAAATCATGAGTTATGTCGAATTCTTTATACCTTGGAAAAATGAATTATGGAGCTTTAATGGAGCACGAATTTCTTTGGAAAAAAGTGTAGAAACCTTCAATAATTCTTGGTAGAGGTATTAGGATCAAAGAAAATGCTTGAATTGGTGAGGAAATGAAAATCACTTTTGCACGTGGAGCTCACTTTTTCATGTTGATACAACCATGGAATTGCACTAAAATCTTCTCAAAAATTGATGGAAAAATCCTATGTAGTATATTGAATTAATTGGTAATGAGAAAGGATAAAAAATGGAGAGAAAAAGGATTGAAAAAAATGGAAATTCAAACATGTGAAAGTGTGGGAAAAAATGGAAAAATGATGGAAAAAATTCAATATGATTTGCAAATGGATTCAACATCAACTATCACCAACCTTTACTCTTAATGATCTTAATCCAATATATAGATGATGATTAACAAACTTAGAGGTTTCTAGAATAATCTTGGAGGATTCTAGAAAGTTGTGGAAATTTCAAGAACTTCTCATGCCATGATACTTTGAATATCTCTTATCTCATGCTTGCACCTTTCCAAACTTATGTCAAAATCTCCTTACATGAGATATGGGAAGTGTATGTAAGCTCCTTGCCTTGAAAATTCATCTTGTGCCAAGTTTTCTATACTTGCCTTATTATGCAAGTAACAAAAATACAAAGCAAGTCCAATTTTTAAACCCTAACTCAAAAAAGTGGCTGAACCAATGTCTTTAAAATGATGTTGGGAATCAATTTGGTATATTGGATGACCCATATTGGACTTGTAGATCTCTCAAACCATTTTCCAACTTGAACTTTTTCAAGTTATATGCCTTTTTTAAGTCATTTTTCACCAACTTTTATCAAGTCTTGTTCCATGCATTTCCAAACTTTCATGACTTCTTTTCTTGACTTAAAATGGCATTTTGAGAAACTTTGATGTTGGGAAGTTTTTCATTTGAAGCTCCCTTGTATGAGTTTTAGGTATAGGCTAAGAATGACCTGTAATCACCAGATGACCAAAATACCCTTTGCTTGCCAAGACCATAAGTAGAGTTCCACAAATCATATGAAGGCATACCATACCATTATAGAAATCTAAGACAATGAGGAACAATTCTTATGTTGACCATAAATTCATTTGAAATCTCCTTGAGGGGTAAACATTGCTTGGAAGTCAAGTCACTTTCACAGACAAAACTTCAGATACCTCAGATGACCTGTAACTTGCAAGGACCATAACTTGAGTTCTATAAATCTCCTTGATGTCTTCCACAACTCAAATTAAAGGTTTTGAGATCCTCTACAAGTTTCATGTTGGCCAAGGATCCATTTGAAGCTTGCATTTTGACTTATCTTGCTTGGAAGTTTGTCCTAAACTAGGGAATTTTACACAGAAACCCTAATTTAGAAACTCCTCTTCTCCTTGATTTCTCTTGAATTCTTCTTAGCATAACAACATATCCTTATTCTTCATGTCAAATGATGAACCCCACATCTCTCCAATAGCCCTTAATGCCTTTCAATCAGTCAATTGACCTAGAGTTGACCCAGGGTTGACCCAGATGAAACCCTAGTTGACTGTCTTCAACTGTAATTCTTGTGACTTCACCAATGACTTGTATCCTTCTCCAAATGACTTTCTAAGTCCTCCAAGATGTCTAGATACTCCCCATGCTCAGCCCACAGCTCACCATTTCTTTGTTGATCCTCAGACACCCTCAGTTAGGAGATAGATGAACTGCTTGATCCATTGACTTGATAGCTTCCAAATTCTTTTCTGATGACTTGAATGAGGTTGAATCAGGATAATAACCTCTTGATAGGCCTCTAGAGATGAGAATAATGATTGGTCCCCTGTTAGCTGACTTGCTATGCTTATGCTATGCAGATGAGTAACCTATGTACATGGCCCTATATGCAAATGCTAATGCAATTGAAACATAAACCAAGTGAATAAGGTTGGGCAAATTTTTAGGGTGCAACACTATGTTCACCCCACTGATAGGGATGGCAAAAAGATAGACAGAAAATCTATGACTGAAGCTCAGAAGAAAGAATTCAGGAATCATCATAAAGTAAGAACCATACTACTAAATGCTATATCTCATACTGAGTATGAGAAAATTACTAACAGAGAACAACATTTGGTATGTTTGAATCTTTGAAGATGACTCATGAAGGGAATTCTCAAGTCAAGGAGACCAAGGCTCTGACGCTGATCCAGAAATATGAAGCCTTCAAAATGGAGGAATCTGAATCTGTTATGTTCTCTAGATTCCAGATTCTCACAGTTGGCTTAAAAGTTCTGGACAAGGGTTACTCCACTGCTGATCATGTTAAGAAGATCATCATAAGTTTGCCAATCAGATGGAGACCAATGGTCACTGCTCTGAAGCTAGCAAAGGATCTGAACAAGATCACACTGGAGGAACTGATCAGCTCTCTGAGTCATGAGATTGAACTAGAAGAAGATGAACCCCAAAAGAAAGGTAAGTCAGTTGCATTAAAGTTTAACAAATCTGTTAAAGCATTGCAGGTTATAGAAGAAAGTTCTGAAGAATCCTCTTCTGAAGAAGATGATGAATTATCCCTACTGTCCAAAAGAATCAACAAACTCTGGAAGCATAAACAGAGGAAGTTCAAGAACTTCAAGAAACTAGATCAACGTAAAGAGTCTTCTGGACATAGAAGATCTAGAAAGAAAGAGGTTGTCTGCTATGAATGCAAGGAACCTGGGCACTACAAGAATGAATGCCCAAAGCTTCAGAAGGAGAAGCCAAGAAGGAAGTCTGATCATAAAAAGAAATTTCTGATGGCAACCTGGGATGATTCAGATGCATCTGAATCTTCATCAGACTCAGATGAGGAATGTGAAAACATGGCACTCATGACTGACGTAGAAGACCATGCAGAAACATCTGGATCAGAATCAGAATCAGAATCAGATTTTGAGGAGGTATTTTATGAACTTTCTAGAGCAGAGCTTATTGAGAGTTTATCTGAAATGTTGGAAAACTATAGTAAGATTAAGCTCAAATACAAGAAGCGTGAAAATAATCTTGTATCTGAGAATGATCTTCTGAAATCAGAAATTGCTGAGCTCAAAGCAAAAAATTTGAAAATTAAAAATGAATTAGAAAAAGCTCAACAAGATTCTGAAGTTGAAACTAAGTCAAAATCTAAAAATATTTTAGAAGAATATGACTATAGTTTTCAGAGATTTCTGGCAAGAAGCCTAGAGAGAAGCAAGATGGCTTCAATGATCTATGGTGTAAGCAGAAATAACAAGAAGGGTATTGGATATGAATATTATTTTGAGAAAGATTTAAATCCAACATTTGTTGATAAACTAATCATTAAGCACACTCCTCTGTATTCTACTTTTAAGTTTGGTCATCTTAATGATATTAAACACACACGTTCTGGTCAGAACATTTCTGTGTTTAAACCTAAAGTTAGTCAGAACAAATCTGCTGTCAGAAGACAATAGTTCAGACAAAACTTTAAGGCAACTAACCCTAAAGGATCCAAAAAGATCTGGGTACCTAAAGACAAAATAATATCTGTTGCAGACATCTTTAGCAGCAAAGTCAAAACACCAATCTTGGTACCTGGACTCTGGCTGCTCGCGTCACATGACGGGAAAAAGGTCTATGTTCCAAAGCCTGGAACTTAGATTTGGAGGAGATGTCAAGTTTGGAGGGAACCAGAGGGATAAGATAGTTGGCTCTGGAACTATTGGCAATGATAATCTTCCTTCCATTTCTAATGTCTTACGCGTTGAAGGATTAACACATAACTTATTGTCCATAAGTCAATTAAGTGACAATGGTTATGACATAATCTTCAATCAAAAATGTTGCAAGGCTGTCAGTCAAAAGGATGGCTCAATCCTATTTAATGGAAAGAGGAAGAACAACATTTATAAAATCAATCTTTCAGAACTTAAGGTTCAGAATGTAAAATGTCTTCTGTCTGTTAATGATTAGCAATGGGTCTGACACAGAAGATTGGGGCATATTAGTATGAGACGTATATCTCAGATTAATAAACTCAATCTGGTCAGAGGACTTCCTCAGTTGAAGTTCAACTCAGATGCTCTTGGTGAAACATGTCAAAAAGGAAAATTTTCAAAATCTTCTTTTAAAACTAAAAATGTTGTTTCAACGTCAAGACCATTAAAGTTACTTCATATTGATCTGTTTGGACCAGTGAAAACTGCATTCATCAGAGGCAAGAAGTATGGATTAGTCATTGTTGATGACTACAGCAGGTGGACATGGGTGAAATTCCTAAAACACAAGGATGAGTCACATTCTGTGTTCTTTGACTTCTGCAAACAAGTCTAGAATGAAAAAGATTTTAAAATTGTTAAAGTCAGAAGTAATCATGGAGGTGAATTTGAAAACAAATATTTTGAAAAATATTTTAATGAAAATGACATTGCACATGATTTCTCCTGCCCTAGAACTCCACAACAGAATGGAGTTGTAGAGAGGAAAAATAGAACATTGCAAGAAATGGCCAGAACCATGATCAACGAGACTAATCTGGCAAAGCATTTTTGGGCAGAAGCAATAAACACAACTTGCTATATTCAGAACAGAGTATCTGTAAGACCTCTTATGGAGAAGACTCCCTATGAATTGTGAAGGAATAGAAAGCCCAACATTTCTTATTTCCATCCTTTTGGATGTGTATGTTTTATGTTTAATACTAAAGAGAATCTGAACAAGTTTGATTCTTAAGTACAAAAGTGTTTCATGCTTGAGTATTCTGAACGCTCTAAAGGCTACAGAGTATACAATACTGAGACATAGATTGTGAAGGAATCTATACATGTTAGATTTGATGATAAGCTTGGCAATCAAAAGCCAAAGCAACTTGTTAATTCTGCAGATAGAGAAGTAATTCTCACAGACTCTGAAGACTCAAAGACAGAAAAGGCTCAAGTGAAAGAACCAGAAGCAACGCCAGATATAACTTCATTGGCTGCTCAGATGAACAATTTGAATATTTCTGAAGAACCAAATGTTAAGGGATCATCATCCAGAATCAAAGCCTCTCATCTAGAGGATGTGATAATTGGGAAGAAGGATGACCCTATCAGAACAAGGTCTTTCCTTAGATCATCTGCAACGTCACTTTTTGGGTTGGTGTCTATTATTGAACCAACTTCATTGGATGAAGCTCTGAATGATAATGAGTGGATACTTGCTATGCAAGAAGAGATAAATCAATTCATCAGAAATAACGTCTGGGATCTGGTACCAAGACCAAAAGGATTCAATATTATTGGAACTAAATGGGTCTTCAGAAACAAATTGAATGAGCAAGGAGAAGTTGTAAGGAACAAAGCAAGGCTAGTTGCTCAAGGGTATAGTCAGCAAGAAGGAATTGACTACACAGAGACTTATACTCCTGTGGCCAGGTTAGAGTTTATACGCCTACTCATTTCTTTTGCTGCACAAAATAACATCACTCTTTATCAGATGGATGTTAAGAGTGCCTTCTTAAATGGTATTATAGAAGAGGAATTTTATGTTCATCAACCTCCTAGCTTTGAAAATGATAAATTTCCATAACATGTTTTTAAACTTAAAAAACCACTCTATGGTTTAAAACAAGCTCCCAGAGCTTGGTATGAGAGATTGAGTAATTTTATTCTGAAAAAGAATTTTATCAGAGGCAAAGTGGATACAACTCTCTTCTGTAAATCATTTAAGAAAGATTTGTTAATTTGTCAAATTTACGTAGATGATATTATATTTGGATCTACCAATGTTACGCTGGGAAAGAAGTTTGCTCTTTCTATGCAGGCTGAATTTGAGATGAGTATGATGGGAGAACTCAAATTCTTTCTGGGCATCCAAGTCAATCAAACTCCAGAAGGCACTTACATACATCAGACTAAGTATGTGAAGGAGCTTCTGAAGAAGTTTAACATGACTGAAAGCAAATCGGCCAAAACTCCAATGCATCCTACAAGCATTCTTGGTAAGGAAGAGATAAGTAAGAAGGTAGACCAGAAGCTCTACAGAGGTATGATTGGTTCTCTTCTGTATCTGACTGCTTCTAGACCTGATATTCTATTCAGTGTTTGTCTGTGTGCCAGATTCTAATCAGATCCTAGAGAATCACACTTAACAGCTGTTAAGAGGATTCTAAGGTATCTGAAAGGTACTAATAATGTGGGTTTGTGTTACAGAAGATCTGATGATTATAAATTAGTTGGATTATGTGGTGCTGATTACGCTGGAGACAGAGTTGAAAGAAAAAGTACTTCTGGAAGCTGCCAGTTTCTTGGAAGTCATCTGATCTCTTGGTTCAGCAAGAAGCAACCCACTATTGCGTTTTCAATAACAAAAGCAGAATACATTGATGCTGCTGGTTGTAGCACTCAGATGCTCTGGATGAAGAGTCAGCTAGAAGACTATCAGATCCATGAGAGTAACATTTCAATCTTCTGTGATAATACTTCTGCTATATGTTTGTCTAAAAATCCTATTTTACGCTCTAAGGCAAAGCATATAGAGATAAAACATCACTTCATCAGAGACTATGTTCAGAAGGGTATTATCAGTCTAAACTTTGTTGATACAGATTATCAATGGGCTGATATTTTTACAAAACCCCTTGCTGAAGATAGATTTAAATTTATTCTGAAAAATATAAGTATGGATTTCTGTCCAGAATAAAATGTTTATCAAAAGAAATGTTTTTTCTCAGATGAAAATGTTTTAACTCTGGAGTATTACATCTATTTATTTATTATTTATTATTTTATTTATTATGTGCAAATCTGAACTAACAAGCCTCAGAGGATCTGAACATTGGCTAACGTTTCATTTCTCAAAGAAGTTTCAAAAGCACATGCAAGCAAACACGTGTAACTCTGAATTTGAAAAGGTGGAGTGCATATTACTGAATTGACATTTGAGGTACTGTTTTTGAATATTGAGTTTCTCGTTTTCCCCCCAATTGTCAGAATCATTAATTGCTTGAAATGATTATATTCTTTTTATTAAATGCTAAGTGGTAAGCGTGTTGAACGTGTGACTCTTGTGTGCCCTAATTTCTTCTATAAATGTCACAACTTTACACATTTCACACTTTTTACTCTCACGAACACCCTTGTATGCATTTCTTCTTGTTTAATTGTTTCCATCTCTCTCCCAAACCCAAAACTGCTCGTAACCCTAAAACACTATCAAGAACATCCATGGCTACTTCATCATCAACCTCTGCTCAGTTTCAATCATCAATGGTTGTTGTCTCATATTCAAATATGGGTGATGTTGCCTTCAAGGAACCCATTAGAACTTTACTCACACCAGTTGATAAACTTGAGGTACTGTGTGAATCAATTGTAAACTTTGAATCTTTTGCTGAAAATGGGTATGATCTTCGTCCCATTGTTGATGCTCAATGCTGGACCAAGTTCTTTGATAGGCTGATGGGACCAGTTTATCCTCGTTTAGTGAAGGAATTTTAGATCCATGCTTCTACTTGCCCTAAGTTCATCATCTCTTATGTTCTGGGTAAAGAAATTATCATAACTGAAGATTTGATAAGAAAACTCATAGGCTATGAGGAATCTGATGGTATTACAAATCTTCCAGCTGGGCATGTTGATATGACTGATGTGTATAGGGAAGTTTGCTCATCTGGAGAAGCTTCTAACAAGGTAAAGGATTTGAAGCCAGTTTACAGGATCTGGGCTAAGATTTTCATGGGTTGTATTCATCATAGAAAATCTTCCAATTCTCCAGACTATGTTAACACTGATCAACTATACTTCATGTATTGTCTGAGTCAGAGCACAAAGGTGGATTTGCCGTATCTTCTGTTTAATCATTTGTGGACACACATAAAACAATCAAGGGAAGAGGTCAGAACCAAACATCAGAAAATAAGGAACTGGATTCCAATGGGAAGACTTATCTCAGACATTATGACTGAGAATGGTCTGGTTGGACATTTGGTAGAAGCTGGAATGAAGGAAGAGTTAGCTTCTGCAATAGGAAAACCTCTGAATGGGAAGAGTCTTCAGAGGATGAAGGTTGTTGAAGAACTCACTTCTGCACCAAATCAGATAAATTCTGAAGATGTCACTAAAAGAAGGATTCCAGTTGATGATTTTCCTATGTTCTTCGCTAATGAACCAAGGGAGATCACTCTGAAGTACATTGCAGAATGTCTAAAAGATGGAACTCCTCTACCAGCAAATCTGGTTCAGAAGGCAGGTGAACCTGCTCCAGATCTTTATGAGGCAAGACACAAAAAGAAGAGAAAGGTTTCTGAAGAAGGATCTTCAAAACCCAAGAGGAAGGCTACTGGTGAAGCTGCTGCTGTCAAACCCAAAAGGGTCAAGAAGCAAAAGGTCAATCCTCCAAAGGTAAGTTTAGATTCTATTCTGGAAACTGTCAAAGAGGTATTAACATCTGATCAAACTTTCCATGAACCTATACTATCACCTTCATCTTCTCCTCCTCGTGTTTCTAAACCTAAGAAACCTTTTGTTACAACTCCTTCTGTACCTCAACCATAAGCAACTCCATCTGAAAAGTATAACACTGAACCTATACATTCTCAATCATCTGAAATTCCCCCACCAGAACCACAAACTTCTAAATCTATTGAACCAATACCATCAGAACCAAAACCTATAGAACAACAACAATCACAACCAGAACAATCCATTCCTTCTAATCCTGAACCATAATCTATCCAACCATCTGAACCTTTCATACCTGATTCTAATGTTTTAGATATTCAACCTCTGACAACTCTGGTTGATATCTCTTCCACATCCTGTCATTCATCTGAATCATCTGATTCATTTGAATCTGACTTACCTCCAGAAATTAACTCACCCCTCACTCCGTGGCTATGAACCTAGAACATCTGAGTTTGTATCCTTTGCTTCTTTCAAACCTCATCCCTCTGATCCCCTTCCATATGGTCTAAAACTTAAAAACTTTTATACCATAATAGAAACATCTGACCCTAACACTCCATATAAACCTATTTCTTTAACTATCCTTCCCTCTGTTCTTCAAGCCTATCTAACACAACAACCATATATCATTCCACCTGAACCTCTGCACTTTCAAAATTCTGTTTTTACCCCCTATACTTCTACACCATTTGATGTCATTCCCTCTGTATCAAATTTCAAACAGTTCTTATTTCCCAAATCATCTTCATCTAGATTCAAAGCTTTCATTTCATCTGAACATCCTTCATTACCTTCTTATCCTCGTCCTCTGTTCATTATCCCAACCTTTACCATACCACCCCCACCAGAAAAACCCAAACCATCACCTCTGGAAGCCTACCTTAAACCTAAATCCAGGCTAGATGTTGATGCTTTATTTGACAATTTCAAGAAAGAAATAAGGATGAGTTTGGACTTTGTAAAGAAGGAATGTCTCTCAAGCATTAATCCAGAAGCTTCTGAAGAATGCTGGACTAAGTTCATTGCCAGATTCAACTCTATGGCTTCTAATCTGAAGACCATTTGCTCTGATGACGCAAAGGTCAAATTTGCTGAAGTTGTCAGACATACGCTATGGAATGTGAACAGATCTCCAACATTGCTTCTTGAGGATGCACCTTCAACTTCTGGAGCAACTGCTACTTTTGAGACTATTGAAGAATCTTCTCCTAAAGTCACTCTGGAAACCAATCCATTAGCTCTGATGATTGTAGACCAACCATCTAAATCTGTGCCTCTAGAATCTGCATCTGCAATGATCATTGACTCTGCTCCTACTCCTGCATCTGAATCTGCTCCTACTATTTCTTCTGAAGTTAAGAAAGAGAATTCAGACCTAGAAGACAAGATTGTTATGCTGGAAGCTGGTCAATCTGAAATTAAATCTTGGATGGCAAAACAAGATGAGAAGACAAACAACATACAGAAATGGATGGCTAAGCAAGAGGAATCTACTTCTGAGATGACCCACATCCTTAAATTTCTTGCATCTCGCTTATCTTAGTTCTTATGTTTGTGCACTTTAAGTGTTATTTTGTTCTGTTTCTGCTTTCTCTGAATCATATTTTTGTACTTGATGTACTATGATTATCTCTGAACGAATCTGTCTGTTTGATTATTTGTTTTACATCTGTTGATGTTACCAGCTTTATTCTATTTTCTTCTGTTAACCTTTTATTTGTCTTTAAAAGTTTTCTTTTTTATTATGACAAAAAAGGGGAGAAAAAGAAATTATGTTTGTTCAAATATAAACAGTTACTAAAATGAAATTCAGACATAATAAATTATATCTAATGTTGAATTTTAGTCTTTCAGAACTAACGTATCATCTGACAAAATTCATTGAAGTTACCCTGAGAATCCCCAAATCAGATTTTTATTCAAACCAGGTTTACCAGGCTCTGATAATTCAAACCAGGTTCTGATTACCGGGCTCTGATCCTAGAAGCTAACCAGTCTCTGATTATGGAAAATAAACTAGGCTCTGTTCTTGGAAAGAAAATCAGTAAGAGTAAACCAGGCTCTGATTCTAGAAAGAAAATCAAGCTATTACCAAGCTCTGATTCTGGAAAGCATACTCTAACTAGGATTCTATCCAGAAGTTTTTAACTAGGCTCTTAATCTGAAAAGTATACTCATGCAAAAAGGGAAGTATTGTCTTCTATTAGAGTATTCATTTCAGGGGGGAAATTCTTTATCTCAGGGGGAGTTATATATTTATCCTTTTTATTGAACAAAATTTCCTATGTTTTGTCATCATCAAAACGGGGGAGATTGTTAGAACACAGATTGGTGTTTAATATTATCTCTATGTTTTAATGATAACTCTAATGAAATTTTGTATTAATAAAATATATACTCTAATTTTGTTCAAGTGTTTTTGTTTCAGATATTAAATTAAAATCTTAGGAAAGCAAAAATGCATCTGAACAGTAGTCTACGCAAAGCTCTGAAGCATCAGAAGCAAGCCATCAGAAGATTCTGACACTGCCAGAAGAGACTCTGAAGCAGAAGCTGCAGAAGCATCTGAAGCGTAGCTGAAGATTTTGTATGAAGAGTTTTAAAGCATTGTTTCAAAAGACTCTGAATGTACTTTACGCTGCAAGTATAGAGGCTCTGATAAAAAATTATGCTATGATCAAATCACTCACGCTGAAGCACTATTGCTGCAACTCTGATATCATTGAATCTGATCTGAAGAACAAGAAGCACATCAGAGGATATGATGTTGTTTACATTTGAAAAGATGTCAGCACGTGAATAGACTTGGTACTATTCTCAATGTCCTCTCCAACAGAACTATTCCTTATTTGTGATAGACACAAGGATTCAGGCAAAAGGCATTTTTCTGAACATTCTACTTCTGAGAAAGGAAAAGTCATGTGAAGACAAAAGGCTACAGCTACTCTACTTGCACAGTCTTCAAGCATTGTACTTTCAGCACTATAAAAGGACGTCTTCAACATCTCTTCAAGGTTAACGAATTTACAACGAATCTACAAGAAATTATTCAACAACTCTCATACAATCTTTCTTACTCAAAGCTGTATAGTTTTATTCATTCTTAATCTAAGTGTAAAAATCACAGTTTATGATATAGCTTTTTAGAAGCATCTTAAACACTTATTTGGTTTACATTAATTTGTAAAAGGTTCCTTAAGAAGACCAAGTTGTGGTCAGGATTTCTTGAGAAGACTAAGACAGTTGTTCTTAGTGGTTGACACTATAATCTGTTTGAATATAGTGGATTAAGTCCTTGTGGAGAAAGGCAAATCACCTTGATATGGTGGACTGGATTAGTTGAGTTTAACGAACCAGGATAAAAATATTGTGTTGTTTTTATTGCCATATTTTTTCTAAACCCTTATTTAACCCCCCCTTCTAAGTGTTTTTCTCACCTTCACAAACCCCCTTGTTTTGTTGGAGAATACTATAATTTTGGGAAAATATGCAAGCAAGCATATCTTGAGGCACAAGGCGGTGATATTTGGAATGCTCTATAAAATGGTATACTCGATCCCACAAGTGTTGTCATTGGCGTTGGTACATCTAAGATAAAAAAAATGCTTAGGATGAAAATGAGAAGAAAAAAGTTCTCTGCGGCAAGAAGGCAAAGAACATGCTTCAATTAGCACTTGGCAAGAATGAGTTCTTTCATATCTCTTGATGTAAAACAGTGAAAGAAATATGGTATACGTAAGAAGTCATTCATGAAGGAACCGCGGAAGTGAAAAGATTAAAACTGAACACATTAACTCAAGAGTATGAACTATTTAGGATGCAGCCCAAAGAATCAATTCTTGACTTGTAGAAAAGATTTGCACACTTTACAAACCACTTAATGGTGTTTGGTAAGATTTTTTCTAATGATGAACTTAATCTTAAAATTCTTATATCTAACCAGGGCATAGCAACCGAAAGTAACAGTGATATTTGAAAAGAAGAATTTATCCAAAATGACGTTTGTAGCATTGTTCAGAAAACTTCAAGAGCATGAGATTGAACTTGGAAGAATAGATAAGCATGAAATCAAGAGATTACACACAAGAGTATTTCTTTAAAAGTTTATTCGGGGAAATTGGAAGAGGACAATTCAGATGAAGATGAGAAAATCACTCTTCTTATAAAAAGGTTTGGCAAATTTCTCCAAAATGATAAAAAAATTTAAGTTTCAGTTAAAGGAGGAATTTTTTCAAGAAGAAGGAGGCGTATACTTTAAATCAAAACTTTACATGATTTGTGAAGCTAGTGGGATTATACCTGAGTGAATCGCACACTCAAAGATACAACAGAGTCGCCACCGAACTTCATTTAGTCTCAAAGGACATGGAAAATATCGATAAAATCCAAAGGGAAGAGAAATGGGTAAGGGGGTCGGTTATGCGAAAGGAAGGTACTAGCATCTTATGCATTCGTTGTACTCGATAGGAACCATTTCGCTTGCTTTTAGGCTTGGATGAGATCTATCTAAAGGCTCCTAGCTAAAAAAGAGAAGAGAGGAGAGAGAAACAAAAAGAAAGAGAAAGTGCTCACGGAGGATTGGGGCCCTCGTGCCTACGTATCCTCATAGTACAATGAGGAATTCAGAGCTCCATAGTTCAGGGAACTAGGAAAGAAAAGAAGATTTGGGCGGACCAGAGAGAAAGAAGAATGAAAGAAGGTGGCTCGCCAAGATTTAGCAATCTCGTGCCTACGCATCCTTATAATGCAATGAGGAAGTCAGAATCTACGCAGTTCAGAAAACTAGGACAGAGAAAGAAAAGGAGGCAAAGACGGTGTCAAAACCAAGAGCAAAAGGAGAAAGCAAGACCCAACTGGGGATACAAAAAAAATGATGTCAAAACCAAGAAAGAAAGGCAAAGGAAAACCTTGTTGAGGAATGCAAAAGAGAAGTGATAACTCCACTGGGGATAAAACATAAGAATGGTGTCGAAACCAGAAGAATAAAGGAATAAAGGGTAAGAAACGAGATAAAGATAAAGATCCATAGGGGATTTGGTGCATTAACTGGCAGTTAGTGATTGACCGAAGAAAGATAAGAGCAAAACTTTGTGGGGAGAGCAAAAGGTTGGTGTCAACGACCGGACTGTGATAAACTAGAATGAGAGAGTATTGAACCAAAAGAAGGTGTTTGACTCTCTGGAGAAATCGGTGTGTTAACTGATAAACAATGATTAACCAAAAAGAAGAAAGAAGTTGATTTTAACCAAAGGATGTTGATCAACCAGAAGAGCGGGTGTAAAACCAAACGAAGGTTGTGATCTAAAAGACGGGTGTGGAACCAAGCGAAGTTTGTGATCCAAAGGACGGTACATTGACTAAACAAGCAGCACTTGACCAAATGAAAGGGTATTTGAACCAAACAAAGGTTACTAACCCAAAAATGCGAGTATTTGAACCAAAGAAAGGTTGCTAACTGCAGGGGGTTCCGGTGTTTAATAGACACGCTATGATTAACCGAAAAGAATGAGTGGTTAACCAAGAGAAGATAATTAACTCAAAAGAAGCTCAGTATGTTAAAAAAACAAACTATGGTTAATTGAGGAAAAGGATGATTGGTTCTAACAGGAGAACTGTGATTTACCAAAGGGCGGGTGATTAACTGGAAGAAAGTAATTAACCCAAGGCAAACTCAATATGTGAACAGACGAACTGTGATTAACTAAGGAAAGAACAAATTGGTGTTTTAATTGATAGTTGGTGATTAACCAAACAAGAAGGAAAGAACCAAAAGAAGGTTGCGAACTCTAATAAGAACTCGGTTTTTAACAGGAAGATTGTGTTTTACTGAAGAGAAAGGATTGACTTCGTTGGGGAAGAAGAAAATTTGGCTTTAACCAAAGAACGGTTGATTAGCCAAAAAAAGACTGATTACAAATCTTTGGGGAAACCAAGGATGGTGATTGGCCACAAGAGAAAGGAATATTGAATTGAAAGGAGGAAGTTAAATCCAAAGACAGGAGATTAGGGTATAAGTGATCAAGGATCGACTCGATTGGGAAACGGGGGATACCACAGTAAGAAGATAGAGGCGACTATTCCAGGCACAAGGTCATTCGTCCCCTACCCAAAATAATCAGAATGAGTGTAGGATTTATCCACTCTCATTCCTTATCTAACACCAATGTGTAGTGCGGGAAATGTAACACCCCAAATTTAATCGGAATATGTTAATTAATTATTTAATTGTGAGTATTCATGTTTCGGTGAATTTCCGGTGGTTTTGTGAATATTGGAAAAATGTGCATTTTCAGATATTTATTTGATTAATAGCATATAATATTAATTTATTATTATTATTATTATTAATTAAATGGAATATAAGTGAAATGAGGGCAATTTGGGCATTTGAGGAAGTTAGTAAGGGTAATGAGGGAAAAGCCCAATGTGTGAGGCCCATGACTAAGTTAGACAAAATAGAGTTCTGATGGGAAATTGGAATTCATTTGTGTTTAACGTGAAAGTTTGGTGTGGCCAGAGCTCTGAAGGAAAGGTTAGAGGCAGAAGGTCCCAAAGAGAAATCGTGAAAGTTGCGAATCGACTAAGGTATGGGGAGTATTCCTGTTCATGATTTTCCATGTATGCCTTTAGATGTATTCATGGTGGATTTAGGATTTGAGGGTTTCTGAGTTGAATTGGGAAAACTAAGAGATTTGATTATAGAACTCTGAAATTGTGGGTTATGGTATGAATCACTGAATATTATTGTGAGGAAGGAAACCTTGGGCCTTTGTGGCCAAAAACCTTGGATAGTTGTGTGTTTGACCCTGTCAGAATAGGAATATTCATATGTGAGTAACTCTGATGTACTTAGAGTAATTGCAGGAAATAGAGTTTTAGGCAGTGCAAATGGTGCCGGATTAGCCTAATGAACCATAGAGTTTGTACCGTTATTGTTGTATAACCTTAGGGATGATTTAGGGATACTTTGGGGGCATTAGGTGAATGATTCGTATGAGTTTTTGGGTGGAAATCAGTTCTGGTTCGTAGCAGAAGTTGTTGTCATTGCACTGTTCACCTAGCGAGCAAGCTAGCGAAGGTTCGCTACAAGACTCGCCTAGCAAGCAAGCCAGCGAGGATTCACTAGAGGCTCGCCTAGCGAGCAAGCTAGCGAGGGGCTCACTACGAGACTCTCCTAGTGAGCGAGCCAGCGAACATAGTAGAGTTCGCGAAGTTGATTGTTGTGTAGCGATGCCGTGACGTGTGATTCTGGGATTTCTGGGATGAGTTGCCATGAGTATGATAGTGGGTTTTAGGTGATGTGTACATGATGTTATGATAGTTTTCCATGATGTATCGATTGAGTTAAAATGATGAAATTACCATGATTTGATGAACTATGTGATAACATGAAATATGATGATTGATGTGATTTATGTGATGATGATGAGTATGATGAATGATGATGCACCATATGCTATATTGTGAGGATTATTATTGTGACGTGTGCATCATGCATTCATGTGCATTCGATTGCTTTGACTTTAATCCTATTGTGTGGATGTGAAGTATTTTGACGTGCTCCGATCCTATTGATGGGGATCTATGGAGGGTTGATGGCCCAGTGTCCATCGAGCTGTGATGATTGGTACCACATGCATTGAGTTGTGTTGCATTGCATTTATGAGTCTTTGTGTATAAATTATGATGTTGTGACCTTTGAGGCATATGTGAGTAATACGAATGTGTTGAATATAAATATGTTGTCGTTTATGCATTAATTGTCATACCTTGATTATTATGAATTGTTTTACTCACCCTGCCTATTTGAATGTTACCTCCACGTGGGTAACGTGCAGATGATCCAGTTTAGCCGTGGACACCGGCGAGGAGTTAGTTTTGAAGTTTTTGAGCGTTTTAGTCTTTTGGTCAGCTTAGAGGGTCTTGCTCTGATATGTAACATCGAGTTGGGTTCCTTGAAGTTGATTTTATGCTATTGATGTTGTTTTGATTAATTTCCCTCTTTGAGGAAGACTTTGAATTATGTTTTGAATTCCGCTGTTCTTGATGCTTTGATGTATTTTTGGAAAAACCCATAGTTACGGAGTATGATCCTATTTCGATGAATTTGAGAAATGTACACCCTTTTAGTGGCATTTTAATGAGATTTATTTATTCACTCTGATTTATGTGTTATTTTGCCTTAATATTTTTGGGATAGAGAAAGGGTGTTACAAGAAACGAAACCGACAACGTAACGGTGCAAAATTTGTACAATGCTCCAAGGTGTTGCAAATCTTCAACTCCATGGAGGGAAAGAGAGGACAAAGCTCTAGAAGACCTAAAGGAGAAGAAAGAAGGAAGATCAACTAATCGAAATGAAGTTTCGATTAATTAATCAAAAAGGAGTGATATGCTAAAAAAAATTCCAATGGAATGAAAAATCATTAAAGCAAAAAGGTGAGTTATTGATTATACAAGATTAAGCTTATTCCAAAGAGGAATAATCTTAATGCATACATGAATGGAAGTGCAATACAGTACCGAAATCAATTAGTATGCATCACAAGTCATGCAGCATGTGATCAAAGAATGTGAAAGAATGAACATGATCATACAATGCCAAAAATGTGAACGAATGCATAATCGATAAAATTGAGCATCGGAAAGTTTACAAGCATGCTTCAAACATAAGTTAAATGACTCATAAAGCATCCATAAAAATCAATCATAATCATTCATGGAAGTTAAATGAGAAAGCAATGTCAAACATACTTGAAAATGCACAAACGTGGCATTCTGGAGCAGTGTTAATCGATTAACACTTTGTCAATGCAAAAATGATAATCGGTTAACCCTTTTAAAAAGACAGATTTTTGCTAAAATACATAGTGTTAATCGATTAACACTGAAGCAGTGGCTGAAAATTGAGTTTTCAAAAGCACTTTTGGCCACTTATGATTTATGCAATCACTCACATGCTAGGGAAAACATTTATGCACGAAAATGAAGTCCAAAAACAGAAAATAATCATCAATGGAATCAATTAACTCATCAAGCTCAAGGATCAAGCAATGGCATAATCAATTTGCATGCAAAAATTATCGAAACTACATCGCAAATGATACAAAAACTATCGAAATAGTAAAATGAGTAAGAAATTCCAACCTACAAGGCGGAGATTTGCATTGGATGTTGTTGCAAATGAATTGTGATAAATATAATCAAAGAAAACCAGAGAAATTAGAATTTGCAACCGAATCATAGCGAAATCAGGCAAAATGCGACGAAATCTCCAAATGTGAATTTGCACCGATGAAGCTTGGAGTAATCACTTGAGATGAATCAAAAGTCAATAAAACTCCAGAAAACCAAGTAGAATTTCAAGATGATGATGGCTAAGCTCAAGAGAAAAGCATTTCCAATGTAGAAGTTGCTACTCTTTAATGGCGAATTTGAGCTCTAGTGTAGTTTGGGAAGAAAGTGAAGATGAATGTGAATAAAAGTTGTAGAAAATTCTGAGAGAATGTGAGAGTGATAAATGTGAATTCTTTGTGAAATGGTGGAGCCTTGTTTACATAGAAAATATGTTTGAAGTTGCTAGGTTTGGAATGAGGTTTGGAACTAGCCTTGGAGTTAGTTGGACTCAACTCACTGAGTTGGAAGTTAACTCAGTTAGTTAGGTAGTTAACATGGTAGCAATCCCAATGCAAGTTCAAATCAAAGGGTTCTTATGCTTGAAAATGAAGTTACATGGTGGTTTCAATTCAAATTGATGTATTGGAGTAAATTCCTTGAAGTGTTTAGAAATGTCTAGAGATGTCTAGAATGTTCCACACAATGCTAGAACCAAGTAGACCCCAAAATGTAGAGAGAAAAGTTGTCATGAAAATGCAGCAGAATCTGCATTTTTATAAGGGTTAATTGATTAACCCATTTGTACTGGCAAATGGTTAATCGATTAACCAGGTCAAATTTTGCCCAATTTACCGTAAAAATGGTGTTGTGACCACGACTCTGATTATTGACCTTTTGCTTTGATGAATAGGCATATAAACCTTTGTTTTTTGTTTGTGTTGATGATGTGATGTCTTTGTGAGAATGTGATTAATCGGGCTTGAAAAACCTGAATATTGCTGCAACAAAAATCACAGAGAAAAAGTGTGAATACGTATGTCAACGATGCAAATGCACATGCTTATGCAAAAGGCAAAAGGAGAGGTCAAATTTCGGGTTACGGCAACTGCCCCTACTTAATCTTCTTGGACCTGAATGTTCGAATTGCACCAGCTTTTCAATTATTTGAGGTGGAAGGAGATTAAATAAAATAGTGGCTCGAAAATTTGGCTGACAACGACAAAAGATGGTAAGGTGAAAGTGCAAAGATCTGTTTAAGAGAAAGGTTTGGCTGAGATTCACTGGGGAGATAAGTTAGTCAAAGGGGAGTATGCTATGATGCTTTATCTTACATGATGCTTGATAACATGTTATGCAACGGTATATGTTGAGATGTTGTGTTGTAGGTAGGCAGAGATTGTAGAAAAACAAACTCAACATCCTCAGCTGGGGAAAATAAATTCACGAATGACAATGACGCCGCTGGGAAAAGAGCCTAGAGATCACAGACTTCTAGGTTATTACCAATGCTGCTGTCGGAAATGAAGGAACCTTCCAACCATAGTTGACTATGTCTGGGGAATGAAGGAACCATAGGTAATCTTTAAATAGCTGATTCTTCTTGGGGAAGAACAAGGTCACAATGACTCTTATTGCGTGAAGCAAAAGAAAATCGAAACACCACCTCTGCTAGGAAATGATAGCTTCGATACTGCGAGGAATCCCGCTCTTGCTAGGAGAAGAGCAAACATGTCTCTGCTTGGGGAAATTACAGCTCTGCTTGGGGAAATGAAAGGTAAACAACCCTTCCAAAGAACCATAAGGATACCTGTTGGGGATCAAACGTGCAATGGAGACTGCCGATCATCTCTTAAGGATTTCCGGTAAAGCATGCAATGCATAATACTTTCTTGCTTGATTTAGCTTTTTATTATTCTCAATGCTTTGTAGCATTATGCAATCAGAAATAATCGTTTATTTTGCAAGCAAAATACTGGAAAAAAAGACAAATGAGAGATAAAATGCTAAATTTTATTGAATATAAAAATATTTGTACATAAGGTGTGTACAAGAATGCAAAAATTCTTGATGAGGATATTTACAATAAATTGAAAAACAAAGTAAATGACAATAGGAAATTATATTTTGCATTGATTACAACATTGGACACCATCCATTTAAGTCTTGGTTCCAACATTATGCGTTTGTTGATGATGTTTTGACTGATCATTTACCGTTTGAGGTCCAACTATAATGAAGATAGGCTTAAGTGTTCACAGTCAAATGTCTTTATCCCTAATTTTTGCCTAGACATTTTTTATTTTTTCGTCTACCGGGGTATCCATTTTTGTCTAAGTCGCCTTTTCGGGTTTTCAACTTAACGAGCTATTATTATATTTTTGTTTTGTCCCTAAATTTTGCATGGACATTTCTTTTTTTTTGGTCCATCGAGAAGCCCATTTTTTCCTAGATTGCAATTGAGGATGCCAATCTAGCGGGCTCTTTATTCATCATTTTTTAGGCATAATATTTTTTGATTGCGTCGGAGTTCACGGATAGTGGCAACTCTTCTCCATCCATGATGGTGAGGATCAGGGCTTCACCTGAGAAGGCCTTCTTGACAACAAAGGGTCATTCATAGTTGAGAGTCCACTTGTCGTGTGGATCTGAGTGAACAGGAGAATACCTCTTGAGCACGAGTTCGGCTGCGTGGAACGCTCGAGGGAGAACTTTCTTGTCAAAAGCTCGCTTTAGATGTATCTAATACAATTTACCGTGGCAAATGACTGTTAGGCGCTTTTCTTCTATAAGATTCAGCTTGTTGTACCTGGATTGGACCCATTCAGCTTCATCGAGATCTGTTTACATGATGACTCTAGGCGAAGGAATTTCAACTTCAATAGGTAGAACATCCTCCATACCATACACAGGCGAATACGAGTTGCCCCAGTGGAAGTACAAACTAAAGTTCTGTAGCCATGTAATATGAAGGGAAGCATTTTGTGCCAATCCTTGTAACTCTTGACCATTTTCTGGACAATCCTCTTAATGTTTTTGTTTGCTACTTCGACAACACCATTCATTTTAGGCTGGTATGGTGAAGAGTTGTGGTGCTCGATCTTAAATTCTTGACATAACTCCTTCATCATCTTGTTGTTCAGGTTGCTTGCATTATTAATGATAATGCTGCTAGGAATACCATAACGACATATTATCTCTTTCTTGATAAATTTGGCAACTAATTGTCATGTAATATTTGCGTAATAAGCAGCTTCAACCCCCTTGGTGAAGTAGTCGATAGCAACTAGAATGAAGCAATGACCGTTGGAATCCTTCGGCCCGATTATTCCAATCATATCAATACCCCATATAGAGAAAGGCTAAGGCGAAGCCAGAATATTAAATGGAGTTGGTGGCACATGGATCTTGTCACCGTAGATCTGGAACTTGTGACATCTTTTGGCAAAGTTATAACAATTTACCTCCATTGTTGTCCAATAATACCCAACTCTGATGATCTTTTTAGCCATAGCAGGCCTTTTAGCATGTACACCCTCACAGCCTTCATGTATGAACCTTATGATTGTGTCTGCTTCGTGTCTATCCACGCATCTGAGCAACACAAAATCATAATTCCTTTTGTACAGTATACCACCACTCAAGAAAAAATTGGCGCAGAACCGTCTGAGAGATTTCTTGTCAGTGATAGTGATACCCTCAGGATATTCTTGTTTTTCCATATATCTTTTGATGTTGTAGAACCAAGGCTTGTCGTCAGACTCGTCCTCGATTGCTAAGTAGTGTGTTGGTTCTTTCAAATGATCATTGTGGATAGAAGGAACTTTGTTCTTCCACTTGACTTTGAACATGGATGCTAGGATGGCAAGAGCATCAGCTAGTTGATTTTCTTCCTTAGAAATATGATGAAAAGAGATTTCATCAAAATAGGGCATCAATTTTGCGATGTGTTTTTGGTACGGAACTAGCTTGGAATCCTGAGTCACAAAGTTTCCTCTGACTTGGCCAATCACCAGAGCGGAATCTCTGTAGACCTCAAGAATCTTGATTCTCATGTCAATTATCGCTTCAATATCGTAGATGCATGTTTCATATTCAACCATATTGTTAGTGCATTCAAAGCATAATCTGGCGGTGAAGGGAAGATGAAAACCTGTCGGAGAAATGAGGACAACACCAATTCTACGACCTTTAGCATTGGCAGCACCATCGAACACGAGCGTCCATCGCACCCCTGGTTCGGGTCCTATATCAGGGCCTGGAGTCTCATAATCTCTAATGAACAAAAGATCCTCATTAGGAAAATTAAACTTCATTTGTTGGTAACACTCCATAGGTTGATGAGCAAGGTAGTCAGGCAAGACGCTCCCTTTTATTGCTTTCTAGGTAACATGTTGGATGTTATACTCAGTTAACAGCATTTTCCACAGAGTAATTCGTCCAGAAATAACAGGATTTTCAAAAATATACTTTATCGGATCCATTTTGGATATCAATAAATTAGTATGGAAAATCATATATTGTCTCAAGCGTCGAGTAGTCTAAGTCAGGGCACAATAAGTTTTCTCCAATAGTAAGTATTTGGTCTCACAATCATTGAACTTTTTGCTCAAATAGTAAATTGCATGTTCTTTTCTGCCAATGTCGTCATGCTGACCCAATACACATCCCATTGATTCATCGAGAACAGTGAGATACATGATTAAAGGCCTACCAAGAACCAGAGGTACTAAGATCGGTGGTTCTTGCAAATATTTTTTATTTCGTCAAAAGCTTCTTGACAATCATTGTTTCATTCAACCGATTAATTTTTTCTTAGCAATTTGAATATGGGTTCGCAGGTAGTCGTCAGATGAGAAATGAATTTGGAAATGTAATTAAGTCGGCCAAGAAAGCCACAAACTTGTTTTTCTGTTTTGGGAGGCGGCATGTTCTGAATTACCCGAACCTTGTCAGGATCAACTTCAATGCCCTTCTGACTCACAATAAAGCCCAACAGTTTACTAGATCGAACTCCAAAGGTGCACTTTGCAGGATTTAACCGTAATCTGAACTTTTAAAATCTATCAAATAGTTTCTTTAGATGGTTCAGATGATCATCTTCAGTTCTGGATTTGGAAATCATATTGTCCACATGAATTTTTAGCAATATGTACCCCAAGGTGTGATGAAAGTAGCCTTCTCCATATCAGCTAGGGATATCTTGATCTAATTATATCTTGAGAAACCGTCCATAAATAAAAAGACAGAGAACTATGCAGTGTTGTCTACCAAAACATCAATATGAGGCAGAGGAAAACCATATTTTGGGCTTGCCTTATTAAGATCTTGATAATCCACCCACATTCTAACTTTCCCATCTTTCTTCGGAACGGGGACGATGTTGGCAATCCATTCAGGATATTCGAAAGTGGCTAGGAACCCAACGTCAAACTGTGTCTTTACCTCTTCTCTGATTTTAAGTGCCATGTCGGGTTTGGTCCTTCTGAGCTTCTGCTTGACAGGCGGACACTCAGGTTTGAGTGGCAAGTGATGTTCAACGATGTTGGTATCCAACCTAGGAATATCTTGATAAGACCAGACGAAAATATCAACATACTCTTTCAATAACTTGACCAACTCAGAGTGTACATGCTTAACGAAGGATGCCCCAATCTTAACTTCCTTTCTGACATCATCAGTACCAAGATTGATAACTTCCACTGGCTCTTTGTGTGACTGAGTTTCTTTCTACTCGTGCTTAAGGAGCCTTGCTAGTTTAGCCGACAATTCACAATCTTCCTCACCATCTTCTTCGGCTTGGTTAATTGGAATCCCACAATTACAATGGATGTTTTCCATGTTGCTATCAATGCATTTATTTTCTCTGCATGTTTATGAATTATGTTTAAAATGAGCTACTTGAAAGGTGAAAAATAAAAAGAAGCTTTTGCCATTTGTTATTTATGAAAAAGTAAAATAAAGAAAGAAATAAGAGCATGATTTGAATGTAAAAAACTTTTATTTATTGATATCATAATGTTTCAAAAGTGGAAGGCCCTTTATAAGCTATCCACTCGTCTAAGGCGAGGACAAGGGAACAGGAAAGCAAAATGCATTATATGTTTTTAAGAAAAACCACAGGAATCCCAATAGATGTCCAATTGTTGAGCTTGAAACCAGACATGCACTTGTACACAAAGCTTGCACTTCGGTTGCTAAGACCAACATCATCAATAAATGATATGATATCACCCTCCAAGAATCCAACTCTTTTAAACTTAATCAACTTGCACTTCTAATATGAGCTAGCTTGTTGATCGGGATGATAACCCAGTCCAAAGCGATCACGCTTTTCAACCACATTCAGGATTTGCCCCCAGCCAAGCAAGGCACCTTTCTCGATAGTCTCCTTAGCACTTTTGACAGATGACATGGTCATTTTCGATAATCTATCAGTATTGACAAAAGCAGAGCTGACATCTTTGAATTCAAGACATTTAATCGGTACCTCAGTTATGCCTTCATCAGTCTCGACATATCGGAAGGATGATAACTCTCTTACTAGAAAATCTTCTTCACCATACACGATGGCCATTTGATCGTCAAACATGAATTTCAACTTCTGATGCAATATGGAAGTGACAGACCCTGCGGCATGAATCCAGGGTCGACCCAATAAGAAACTATATGCAGGGTTAATATTCATCACTTGGAAAGTAATCGTAAAAAAAATACGGCTCGATCTTAATGGGTAAATCCACTTTGCTAATAACTTGCCTTCGAGAACCGTCAAAAGCTTTAACAATTAAAGCGCTTAGCCTCATCTCGCTCCCATATACCAGTAGTTGACTCAATGTGCCCTTAGGTATCACATTGATAGAAGAATCGATATCCACAAGAACATGAGATAGTAAGGAGTCCATACAAGTTACTGATATGTGCAAGGCTCTATTATGGGCAATACCTTCAGGAGGCAACTCTGATTCCTTAAAACCCAAGTACTGACTTATAGTTATATTTGCAACCACATCATCAAACTGTTCTACGAGAATATCATGCATTACATGAGAAGTGTTCAAAACTTTCAACAAACCTGATATGTGTGCAGGCGAGCTCATGAGTGTGACAAGATCGAAATCCTCGAAGAAGTTTGCCCTAGCTGATCCACAATCTTAAAATCGCTCTTCTTTATCAGCTTGAGAAACTCTTGATCATCTATTACTTATTTGCCTCTTATAACATCCATAGACATACTTGTTGAAACTGATGCAACAATAGATACCCCTTGTTACGCAATAAGGGTTGTTGAAGCAGCTTATCCTTGGGATGAACAATAGTTTGAACTTACACTAGCTTAGATATGACGTTTAGAGCAAACACTCGCCTGCTACGAGTCATCTCTCTAGTGGTAGTTATGTTCACAATTTCGGATTTTGAAAACTGGATTTCTCGACCCCTAGAAAACACGATGGAACCATACTTCCAAGGAACCTCTTTTGAATTCTGATACGGGAACAGTTTTGGCACACAAACAATGATATGTTGTATTTTCTTCTTAGGAGCTTCCATAGGAACCTTTCTATATATGATCGTGAATGGCTCGATAGTAGCTACCTCTTCCACAAACTTGACTCTGGAAAATTGAACTATACCTTAGTTCATCAAGATCTGAATGCAGACTTTCAAACTTCGACACTAATTGGAATTATCATCACTATAACACCCCAAACTTTTCCCACACTTTTTCTTAATACCTTGGCTTATGTTTCATATCATATTGCTTCAACATTTATGCATAACATTGGTTCTAGGCAGGGGATCAAGGTATCTTGTTCATTTCTCAAGAAGAAGAGCTTCATCCTCAAAGATCAAGCAAGGGTTTATTCTCAACCTTGTGGTATTCTCAAACCTCAAAGTCCTTCCATCATCAAGACATGTCTCACAACCACTTGAAGCAAAGTTACAAACATTGATCACCTTTTCTTATCTTGTGAGCAACTGGATTAGGGTTTTTGATCAAAAGACGCATGTGGCTAGTTCTTTGGGGAAAACATGGTTCTATGGCTCAACACAAATTTTGAGGGTCATCTAAATGAATTATGTATCATTACATGTCATGGAAAGAGCTTCAATCAATGGAAAAGGTGCTAGGGTTTCATCTGATTAACAAAAGTCAAATATGGTTCAATGGGATCAAAGTCTTGGACTTCAAGGCCAACCAAGGGTATGCTATGTTTTCTCAAGTATTTTCATATGTTTGGAACAAGTAAAGTTAAGGAGAAACATAAAATCAGGAGTTTGGTTGGATTAGGGTTTGATTGAAATATTTTCTAAGTGTAGAAAACCCTAATTCTAGCCATTTTGCAACATCCATAACTTTCTTATCTTTGATCCAATGGGAGCAAACTTGCTATCAAATTAACGAGGACATCATTAAATACAAGTTTGTAGAAGAAAGTAAGTTCAAAAGATCCATAGTTTGAGAGATATGAAGAGCTAAAGTTGAGAAAATGGAGGTTTTGTCATTCCAACACTTAGAAACTTTTCTAATTATGGAAATTCAGCTTGAAGTACATGTTTTCAAGCCCGTCTTACATGGTGATGCAACCTTCAAATGACTTTTCGTCCAACATGAAAGTTGTAGAGAATCCTCCAAGCTTTCTTTTGAGTACTATAATTTCTATATTGGATGTGTAGATATCAAGTTATAATCTCTCCAAGTTAGGGTTTCAAAGATGTCAAATTGGACAAGTTTTAGGCAGATTTTTGAGGCAACTTTCCAAGGCTTTTTCCTCCAAGTTCTTGACCTCAAATCAATTTCCTTTGAATATGAAATTTGAAGATCATTCTCAAAGCTTTATATCTATTACTATATTATTCCATCAGATAAAAACTTATCAAGTTATGTGCCTTCAAAGTCAAGTTGTCAATGATGCCAAAAGTTTAATAACTTAGAATTTTTCTAAGTTACTTATGACATATTGTTGGACACATTTTCAACTACATTTTCCATGACTTTACAAGGCTTGTTTCAAGTTTCCATTAACATGAAAGTTGTTCATTATGGTCTTATCTTTGCATTGAGCACAAGAACTCATGGTTTGCATCAAAACTCATCAAGTTATGATCAAGGAAAGTATGTCATATGGACTTGTTTTCAAAAGCATGACATATCATGATTCCTTAACATAATGTTCATGTAATCTTGCAGCATGGTTTCATTCCATTCACACACATCAAACCACTCATTTTTGTGTCACCAACATTTCCTAAATGAACTAAACAAGCCATGTACCTCATGCACTCAATTTTGAACATTCCTTCCAAAAATGGAAAAAGGTGAAAACATCCACAAACTTACTCACCACTCTTTATCTCTCTCATGGTGCATGTGGCTGAGACGTCACATGCAGTGCATTTCCTTATTTTCTGCAAATTCAAGCAAACAAACATAGAAACATAAAATAAAAACTTCATGGGTTTCCTCCCACGCAGCGCTTTGTTTAACGTTGATAGCTTGACGACTAAGGAGTGCAAGTACGCATGGTGGTTCTTTCGAGAATGGTTCCTCGATCGAACTTTGAATAGTTTTCGATTTCCATGGCCACTTATCAAGCCATCGCTCATATCCCTCACCTTTCCTTTTCTTCCTTCTGTGGGGTGGTTCATTCTTTTGAACTTGTGGTGGTGGTTCTGGATCTATCTTAAGTATCAATTTTTCAAGCTTAGTTATTTCATCCACCACCTCAAAAGTTAATCTTACCTTTTTAACAGTAATGATACCCCTAGTTGCATGGTCCTCGAATTTTCTTTTGTTATGAAGGACCTTAGACGCAGGTGCATTGGTGTGGATATTTTCCAATATCTCCACATATGTTTTGGATTGGGATTCTACCTTAACTTCCACAATCCTTTGTGAGAAAGAAATAGGTGGGGTATAGGGAGGAGGAGCAACAATAGGTGCTTCCTTCTCCATCTCTTTGACAACCTCCCTTTTGGGTGGTGTCAGTGGATTTTTCTCAATATGTATGGTTTCCTCACCAAAACTCTCCTCAGACTCATTATCATTCTCCCTAGGACTTTCTAGTTGTTTTTCATTACTGGTTGTTACAACATCCACATGTCTCTCAGGGAAGGGTCCTAGAGGTGTTTGTGTAAGCAAGGAGGTTTGAGTCTCCAAAGCCTCACTGTGAATCACGAGGGAATCGACCATAATGCTCATCTGCTTAAGATTTTCATTAATTTGGAGATGTTGTTTTCTAAAATCTTCATTTTGGAGATTTTGTGTCTCCACAAAGCGCTCCATCATAGATTCTATCCTAGAGTAAGTAAACATCGCATCGAGTTCTTCTAGTAATAGTTCGAGGTTGGATGTATCGAAATCTTGTGGTTCCTCAAAATATTGGGAGTGGTAATTGTAAAGGGAATTTGGGTGAGAGTGCGTCGTATTGAAATCCTCCAATAATATTTCGAGGTCAGATTTAAGCAGATCTTGTGGTTCCTCAAAATATTGGGGATGGTAGTTATAAGGGAAATTTTGGTTATACATAGTAATTGAGATAAGAGTGCCTTAGTCTATACTATGCAACAAAGGAATCACAATATTGATTGTTGGTCCCCAATAACGGCGCCAAAAACTTGATGCGTCCGCAAGTGCATGGAAATATCGAAGTAATATAAAAGATTGTCAAACCCACAGAGACCAATGTCAACCTACCGTTATCTATTGTTACGACGTAAAGCTAAGGCTAATGGAATTTGGAAAGTTAAATGCGAATGAAATTAAATACAAAGGAAATAAATATTTTTAGTTTTAGAAATATATTGATAAGGGATATCGGTATGCAAGGCCTTAGTTATCGGGGATTCGACAGGTCACCGGTGCTTTTTAGTTTTTGCAAATACTTTTCAGGAGAAAATACTCGTTTAAAGACCTTTGCCTCATGCTGGTTGTTGACTCGGGTCATAATCCTAAGGTGGAATGTACGCTCTCGCAGTCCCATTCGGGGTTAAAACTACTTTTTGAAAACAAACAAATTCTGATTTCTTTTAAAGCGCTTTCGTTGTGTTTAAAATTAATACCTAGTTTTTACTATCCTGTTCAAAACCCACGCTCTCACGTGCCGGCTCGAACCTTAATAAGTTTCCCACTCTCATGGCGAAACCGTTGTAAATAGCTTCTCACTCTCGTGACAAAGGGTATTTAGAGAATTAGATTAAAAACTACGGCCAGAAAATTGTTTGTAAAAAGGAAAGGCACCGAGTATTATCGAATCCCGTTCTACTAATTTATTTACATACCGATAAAACTAATTTAGCTAGACATGATAATTAATGCAAACGAAAATAAACATAAACAACAAAATGATATAACATGCATAATGAAGGAAATAAAATAAATATTCAATTAATAAAAACCTGGAAAGTAGTACTGAAATTGAATTCTCGAGTAGTCCTCCATAATGTTGGCAGGATTCTACAATGGCGAAATAAAATTGCAGAAAGAAATACAATGCTTTGAACTAAAGGGAAACCAGAAAGGAAATAAAAGAAACAATAGAAATAGCTTCAATAGAAATTTTGGTAGCACTTCGATACATCGAAGCCCCCCTCCCCCTAAAGTTGTGAATCTAAGGCTTATTTATAGGAGATATTTAATTTCTCAACTTCCACAGATTATGCATGAGTTATAGGGGAAGTGAGAGTAACTTCCTGTAGTGGACAGTTAGTGGAGAAAGTGTAGGAAGAAATTAAGTTGAGGGTGTTCGTGACCACTTCTGTTTTGGACGTCATTCTGATATTTGGTTGTCGTGGCACTCTTGTGACGACTGTGTTACACGTGACGATCGTGAGGATCTTGTGACGACCGTGAAGACTGTGACGATCGTGAGGGAACTGTGACGAGCGTCACACGTACAAAATCTGTTTCTCTGCTGCTTTCTGGCCTTTTCCCCATTTTATGTCTTCTTCTTGTTTTTTCCTTCCATTTCTTCTTCTTTTCTTTCTTTAATCCTAATTCTCCACAATATGCAAAACATAGTAAATTAACCTTATAATAAAACATAAATCAAGATAAATTAACAATAATCGCAATTAAATTCGTGTAAGTCAAGTCAAATTAACGATATACTTTTGCATTATCATACAAAAGTTGCCCCTATTCAAACGACTTGGACCTGAAGGGATGAAAAGCGAACGACTTTCAAACATTCAAGGTAAAAGACGATTGAATACCAAAGAACCCGGAAATTTGCTAACCGCAA